>OY728121.1:1200400466-1201650466 GCA_963277665.1 Viscum album | reverse complement strand
CCATCTCAAATTCATTCTTCAAAAATTTAATCTTAGTACCCTTGGTTTTTCTTCATGTTTCTCCATGAAAAATTTTATTCCAGAAAGGTCAGTGAATAAAATCAATTTGGATCTTAACAAATAATGAATTATTTTTCTAAACCAATGAAAACAACTAACAACTTTACTTTAATGTTTGTTTAATTAAAATGTACCTAATCTAGTGTCTTAGATGTATAATATATGAAATGCGACATAATTGATACTTTTTGGCTTAAAATAGTCCATAGATAAAAATATGATAAATTAGTCATTAATTAAAAAGGTAAATCCCATATATGTGGATAAATTATGGGTGGGGAAATTACAATATATTTGAGATCCCTAAACGCCTCTTTATTACTATCACTAAAGACTATGTGACGCTCAATTTATAGAAATATCGGCAAGGGTAGGGATATATTTCTGAAATACATATATGAATCTACTATAGAAACAAACATATCCAAGGAAATATCTCGCATCTTTCAATATTTTTTCCTTATAGATGTGAGTAAATAATATAAACCATGTACTTATCAACTTGGATTCCATCCCTGAAACCTAAATTTCTTTGCGCAATTCCTCTCGCCACTATAAAATGGAATATCTCAAAACTAAGGATATTTTTTTCAAAAATTAACGATACAAGGTTAATAGTAAGGATATTAAAATAAATCTAAAAATAAGGCCCATACACTATGAAATCTTCAATAAATTCCTCCACAAACTCTAAAAATATAGTAAAAATGCTCATCATACACCTTTAGAAGGTTCTTTGTGCATAATCTAATCCAATGTATATCCTCCTATAAGAAAAATAATAAAAATATTGGTAAATGTGGTATTTTCTAATTCTTCTAGTGTAATGTGAATTTTCATGTACCCAAAAACCAATATATGAAATAATAACGAGACAATCCTGTAAGTCTCTTAAGAATTTGGTCAGGGAATAAAAGTGTAATGTAATCATTTTTAGTGACTAGGTTATGCTTTCAAAGGTCTATACCCACCCGCTATTTTTCTGGAATTCTTAAAAAAATATATGTTTTAATCTCATTATTTGAAATAATGAAAGAACTCTTTTTGGGAATTATTTGGACTTGACTAACCCATTTTCTATCATAGATTGGAAAAATCATAATAGTTTCTATAAAAGTTATCAATTATTTCATAAATACCTCCCAAAGTAATCTAACCACCTTAAAAATTTCTGAAAATGTTTTTAATAATCTTCTTATATGATCCTATACATTTATACTAAAGGATTAATATTAAGTAGATTGGCTAGGGTGTATCCTATGGTTTCTTTATTATCATTAAGGAATCATAAAAGTTTATTTTACTAGTCTTTGGATATCCCTTTTGAATTAATGACACAAATATTATCATTATCCTTAAAAAATAATATTTGAGATTATCAGGAAGAGGTTTTATTTCAACATCTAGTTTTTTGTCTTCAAATAGAAAATAAGGCTTTATAGACTCAGAAAAATCTAAATTATCTCATAATATACTAAAAAATATAGA
The DNA here is from genome assembly GCA_963277665.1 of Viscum album. Lineage (NCBI taxonomy): Eukaryota > Viridiplantae > Streptophyta > Magnoliopsida > Santalales > Viscaceae > Viscum > Viscum album. The sequence continues at coordinate 1,201,648,918 of OY728121.1, read as the reverse complement.
TGATTCTGTGGTTATAATAGTATATTATATGTTCTAAATATGTTTTAAAAAAGGTTTCATATTTATATAAAACTCCAAATTCAATATAACATTCAATATCTAAATTACAGGGATAAATTTTAAATATTTTATAGAAATTATAACTTTATTGAAAAGAAAATTCATCAGTTACTTGAAGAAAATTATAATAAAACTCATCAAATTTATGGTTCTAAATATTATAAATGTAATCAATAAAGAGAACATTATTTTCATAAGGATACCATATATAAATGTAATCACTTTAATCCTTATTACATGAAATATTTTCAAGAGTAGTTTAATAATGTTCAAAAGTATTTAAAGACTCATTTTTTGAAGAATCATATTGTCGTTCATTACTTATGATATTTTGAAAGAATTTATTATAAAACAAGTTTATAATATTAACTTGGTGATATGAGTGATCCTCCATTGGATATTTTATAGATTAAGAAATATTAAAATGAACTAGTTTTTTCCAAATTCAAGTGACACTCTTCCCTTGTGAAATTTGTTTTTCATACTTTTACAGTTTTAAGAATATATTTTCCGTGAATTAATGGTTCAGGTGTGATCAAACTATCATATTAAACGTATAAAACATAAAAATCATAAGGAAGAATAGAAAATATTACACATAAAAACATATCTTCAATGACACAAGCTAGTTTAGATGTACATCTATTAGCTAATTGGGTCACAATATTAGTATATTTGAGTTCTCCAACCTATATTATAGGGTAAATAGATTGAGGCATCAAATTTATGGAAGGACATAAGTCTAGAATAATATCATTAAATTAAAAATAATATATTGAGAATTGAAAGGTGAATGTTTGTAGATATTTTCAATTGACAAGGATGGAATGTTGAATCATATATGAAATATTCCTCCCAAGGATTACTATCTCTCCTCCCTTTAGTTTCTTCTAATACAAGTATATATGCTTTTGGAATTTATAATATTTTTTTTAATATTTTCTATTTTATATATGAACGGAATGTTAACGTTATATTAAGTAATTTTCTCTAGAACATATATATCTAATTTAATCTCATGATTATTCGTTATTGGGGGATTTCCTCAAGGGTAATATAGTGGTTGTTTAGTAATTCCTTTATCATCCTTAACACTTTTTTGACCACCGTAATATGATTTCATTCTCCTCAAATACCATTGGGTTATTTCAAATAAACCATATACTTTTCCAGATGTGTCTTATCCAAAAGAAGTTTTCTATTTTAGTAGGATAAATATGTCCTATACACTCGTCAAAAAGCACTAAATTTGGTGGAAAAGGTATTAAAATTTACTTAATAGGTTAAGGTTAAGAATGAATAGCCCTGTGGATATTCAACTTATTAACACTTTGGAGCTATATTAAACTTAAATTCTCTTCCCCCTTAGACTATTATATTCCATTTTGAAGTAAATCCTCCACTCATTGGTACTCTTATACTTCAGATATTAGTATCCATTTTCCCAATTGTGTAAATCATGATTTGTTGTTTTTTGAAAGTTTATTCCATGACATTTTCATAATTCCAAGTGGGTTATATATACTAGTAATTCCTTCTATGATGATCATTATATTTTTCCAAGAAGTATATGAGATTGAAGTAACTAGTTTGGCCTTTTAAAAGCATTATTTTTTGGAAGTATAAACCTCCCATTTTATTAATTATTCTAGCCATATTTATTATTTTGATTTGGATGGAAGGGAATTTACTAGTTGATTTGTTATAAGTATCTCATTCAAAATATAATATTCAATGCTTCAAGTGACATGTACATTTATGTGAATTAATTACAAAATTCCCCAATTGAGGCAAAAATTCCATAAATAACATGATGTTAATATCTTTTTTCAACATGGGGTTAGGTTTCTAAAGTGTTATATAACAACATGTACCTGACCATAGTGGTTAGATGACTAAGATTACCCACAATAATTTTGTTTTTAGAACTGAATGTAGGCACTTACCAGGTAGTTTTCACAAGAATCAGGTCCTTAGTTCCAAACTGATGGGCATTTTGGGTTATATTAGAAATCATATTTCATGTTTTTACTATGGGGTTTTACATTAAGAACATCCAAAATAATCATATATCAAACTCTTTTTATTAATATAATGTCCTCTATAAAAATATGAAAATAATAATTGTTCATTGATTTGATAGCGGGTCAGATAAAACACAGTCTCTTAAATTGATCCCAATATTAATTTAAGGTCCCACCTTGGGTTTTTCTAATCCCATAGATCTATTTCCTAATGGAACATGTTCTAGGACCATGGAATAATATTTCACGTAGTTTTTTTAAATTAATTTCAATCTCATACTAAAGTGGAGGCAGAGTAGTAGAAATGCTCATTTTTTACTCTATATAAGAAAATATAAAAGGATATAAGATTCATTTGGTCTCAATTTAACCATAGTGGTTTCATGTTTATAGAAAGATAACTAAACTATTGTAATGGTTTGTGTGGATACTAAAATTCATGGAACATGGGGAGTTGATAAATAAAACTTGATTTGATATTAAAACTAGAAGGTGACATAGGGTTTCACATATTTCTATTTTATTATCTTCATATGATGTAACTAATTAATCAACATTTATATAGTAATCCATGTTTTATTCAGTTTTAAGGGGTTATATTTTATTCTATTTATGGTTTTATAATAACTAGTAGATTTTCTTGGTTGGTTCTCGAATGTTTTATCACTAACACATTCAAAAACTAGCTTTTTCATATTGTCATCCATCACTTCTCTATCTATAGAGTGATATGTGTTATATATTTTGGGGGTATAAGGGTTCTAAATTAGTGTTTAAATTCCTAATTTTAAAAAATATGTCTAATAAAAATAGGAAAAATAGTTGAAAATGACAACAAATTTAAGATTATAGGGGATTTTTAGGATGCACTGTTTAATATTTTTCCCTAGGAATGCAGTGTTAATAGTCCCTATAGTTGTATCATTTGGATGTTGTAACTGAGATTAAATTACCATTTTTTGTTTTTTATCTCTTTTTTATTTGAATAAAAAGAGTATTTTTTGTAAATTTTTTGGAATAATTTTATAACAAAATATGTTAAATTTATAAAGTGATAGAATAGAGTTAGAAAAATAGTTATAAACTATTATTCACCTTTCTAACCACCAATATTAATTGTCAAATAGTTTCTCTAGTTGAATTACTCAGTGAATTATCTAAAACCATATAAGTTCACCTAATAACTTCTAAAATCCTTACTAAAACCTCAATATGAGTTTCATTATTTCTCTAAAATTGATCTAACCACTTAATAATAATCAGTTAATCATAAATTAATAAATCTATAATAGTCCTAAAAAATTTATTTATTAAGAAATTTAAATATAAAACAAAATAAATTTACATTCATAGATTGAAAAAAATATAATGAGAATGAAATAAAATTCTTGAAAAAAATAACCATGTCAAATTTTTGAATAATAATCAAAGAATAATTCCAGAAGATATAAATGAAAAATCAAGATTTAGCATGGGATCCACAGTCTCCCCTAGCTTACTACTACAAGGGGATTAGATGCCCCTATTTGAGAAGATAAAAGGATCTATTTTTATGTTGGAAACTCCCCTAAATTCTCTATATCATTTGAATCATTTTGTGTAGCCATATTCCCATCATAGTGAAATTAAAAACGATTTTATATAGTTGTAATCTTGGATAATTTCTTGGGGTGGATACCATGCATGCCTTTTTCTTCTTTAATTTTCTTGAATGTGGAAGATACATTTTATTTTGATTTGGAATATTCTCCATGATATTTATCATACCATATTATCCTTCCAATTTAATTCTCATATATTAATAAATGTTCTAATTGGTGAAAATTATGGGATGTATGAGGAATTTTTGTAATGTCATCTGAGTAAAGAGGGACCATCAACAATTTTATTCTTAGGGATTTTTATATCTTAAGAAACATCATCTTGTCATATTATGAATTATATCTCCACGCTGTGATATTACATATGTTTCTCCTATAATATTTTTCTATATATTCCATCATAGTGGGGCTCTATTTTTTCATAATGTGATCCTTTGTTTCTCTAAAATTGATAAGTATAATTATTTACTCTAATAGCTTGGAGGATTTTCTCTAACTCCTTAGACATTATGAATTCCCCTTTAATTTAGAATTAGACTTATGTATTGTAACAAATAGGCCAATATTATTCACCTCTAGAAAATAATAATACTTTTACACTTATATATATTACTCTTACATATCGATATTACATCCCTACGACAAAGTAAAAGGCCCTTATATATCATTACTGATGAGGTTTTTTCTTACAAATTTAGTGTTATCCCTATGATAATGGAAGTATATTTTATTTATTATATTGGGATATAGGATACTTATATATATTGATTATTTACTCCTTTATTAATTATAGAGATTAATGATTTTATACTTATCTGTGGAAAAGGGATGACATTTACACATGGGTAGAGGTAAACTTTTGATATCATTCTAGGGACTATTATATATCCCCACAAATTTATGAATTCTTGAGAGTAGAGACAAAATGACACATACATATTATTGGTAGTGATTTTGATTCCCTATACATATGAACATATTTATTTTTAAAAATCCAAAACCTTTTTCACTTTTATACATTAGCTTCAAAATGATCCTTATGCATCTCAAAACCTTAGTATAACAGCCTTTACATATGTGTTCCTTTTTTCAAAAAATTAATAAAAAAATAATTCAATTAATTTATTTTCCAATAATTATAAAACAAATAATAAAACAATTAAAAATCATGAATTAGTCAATTTTCAAATTAAATCCCAAAATACAATTAAAAGTAAATATGATGTAGTTATCCTTATATTACCAGAATGGTGGGTATACAATCATTTAATTATAAGGAAATCATAATGAAAATAAATGTTCTACCAATACATCTATGTACTTTATTCACTAAGGGACCATGAAAAAAAATCACTTATATTTTTGGTACTTCGTCTTTCCAAAGAATACTATTAGGATTGTGAAGCACACCTGGTACATTTAAAATAAGCATGGTGAAGTTTTTCTCTAATTTCATTATGGATTATCTTGAGGTATTTCTAGATAAATTCACCATGTTTAGAAGTGATTTTGATTATTTTTTGACCAATATTAATAATTTATTGAAAATTGTATTAAAAATAATGTTGTATTAAAATTTGAAATGTTGCATGGTTTAAAGAGGTATTGTGCTCAGACATGTAATTTCATAAAATGTGATAAAGTTTGATAAATATAAAATTAATATTATGAATGCCTTATCTTACCCAAATTCTGTGAATCAAGTTAGTTCATTTTTCATAAATTCATTATTTTACTGAAGATTCATCAAGTATTTTATTTCTTTTCCCGTATCCTCATTACTCTAAAAATAGTTTTATTTTACTTTTAATGATCACTTTAGGCGATATTTTAATGAGATAAAGTGTAAAATGAACACACCACCAGTCATACATTCTTTTAAACGGGATTATCCATTCATTTCTTGTTTGATGATTTAAATGACGATGTTGGAGAAGAGTTGTCTTAGATAATTGAAGGAAGAAAAAATTTAATTGAATATGCTTCAAGAATACTAGATATTGAAATAGACCATTATAAAACCACTAAAAATAATTCTTTATGAGTTTTTTCTGTGGCTAAATTAAAATAATATCTACTTGGTATTAAGGTGATTATTTCAACTAATAATCAAACTTTTAGGTACCCAACGAGGAAGATATAAACAAATCCAAGGCTAGTGGTATAGATTCTGCAACTATACGAGTTTGATATAAAGATGAAAGGCAAGGATTTTGAAATGAAGTGTTAGATAACATGAGTAGGTTTCCCTGAAGAAACAAAGAAAAAAATTCCATATAAATATCATTTTAATGATTTAATTCCCAGAGATAATATTTATTTTTTTGAGTTATAAGTGACATGGAATGATGATATAGTATACTTTCTTGTAACATCTAATGTTCCTTCATATTAAAACAAAAAAATCATTAAACTTAAAGTTTAATCAATTTTCTATGTTTGGGATGGTCTATATATTTGTAATATTATTAATGATTAAATAATTAAGAGATATATTTCTAAAATTGAGGTATAATTTATATTGTAGTTTTTCCATACATTTATTATATAGGTTACTTTGGTACTCAAATAACCTCAGAGAAGGTTTTAAATTCTAGAATATAATGTCCCACACTATTTGTAGAAGCTTATGAATTTATAAAAAATGTGAATAATTACAATTATATGAAAACATATAATAGTGATATTAAATAACGTAGAGATAAATTAGTTTGTGTGTGATCCTTGAAGTATGATAATTGATTTTATGGGACCCTTTCCTACATCGTTTAGATACTTTTACATGCTGTTACCTGCGGAATATATTTCCAAATGTATAGAAACAGAAGCCATAAGAATTGGTGATTCCACTATAGTTTTTTATTTTGATATGAATAACATCGTTTTTAGATTTTGAATCCTGATAGCATTCATCCATGAATAGGGATTCCACTTTTTAAACAAGAGTATTGAATCTCTAATGATTAAGTAAGGAGTGGACTATAAAACATCAATGAGTTACCATCTATAAACTAACAGACATAATAATGATTCAAATAGATTGAATAAAAGAATCTAAGAAAATATTTCCAATACAAATAAAAAATATTGGATTTATAGGTTGTAAGAATCCTTACTATATTATACAATATCCTACAAAATCTCTATTAGAAAGAGTCCATACAAGTTGATCTATTAAAAGACATATCATCTACCCATGGAGCTAAAACACAAGGGCCATTACGAAGTCTTGGAGATGAATATGGTTATTAAGAAATATGGATAGGAAATGAGACTTGATATTGATGAACTGTAAGAAATCAGGAGAGAATATTCTGAGTACTCAAGAATTTACAAAGAGGTAAAAAACAACATTTGATATGTTGGTTCAACAAATAGAATTTTAACAAGGGGACCATGTACCACTTTATAACATAATAATAGAATTAATTATAGGTAAACTAAATTCTAGATAACTATAATTAATGTTTACTGATTTTTATTTGTTTAGATAATTTAATAATAAGATCAAAATATATTCACCATCAATGATCACAGGGTGAACAAATATATTGGAAATCTTCTATGAACACAATTTTTATAAATAAAACTCCTACAACCATTCTACTAATAAAACCCTTCATTTATACATTTCATTTACCTTTTTGAATTATATACCTATATTAGATCTCATTAAACTTTAATTTCTATAATAATGCATTCAAAAAATTACTTTATTTAAGTGTGGGGGGTGGAAACCTTTAAACATTTTAGAAATTTAAAAATTTATGTTTTTATTTTTCATTTTTTTGTGTTTTCTTTTCATTATTTTTGCATTTTAACATGTGCTGATCTAAAATTGAATACCATAGTAATTTTATAACCTATTAAAATTGTGAGAAACTAAATTGACCAAAGAAAAATAACTTATATGAATGCGAAAATGAGATTTTTTTATGATTCAATGTTTGGGAAATTCCTTAAGAGACAACTGATATTTTAATTCGATGACATGATATGTTTTAAACTTCTAAAATCATTTACCTATGAAGATTTTAAAAATTTTGAAATCATCTTCAAAATGACATAATTTCTTGAGAGACTAAACACGTGATTTAATAAAATTAATTTTTTGGTATTATTGGTCCTAGTGTTTCATATTTTGTAAATTTTGTGCCAATATATGCATGATGATTTGAAGACTGTGGTGACGCTTAGAAAAAATTTATGGATTCAAAAAATGGAATTGGATAAAATGCATAGAAAATTCTTTTTCCAAGTGTTATGATTATTGTAGATGATCTTAAATTTCAATGACATGTGATAATGAGGATACATTCTTTACAACCAAGACGAAGAATAAGATTTTATAAAGTCCATGAAAAAATCAATGAATCATTGGATGAATTGATAGAATTTTATAAAAACTGTAATCATATTTTATATCATGAATATGTGAGTATGAATTGTAATTCTATTCTATACCTATAATTATTTTTATTATACAAATGGGTCTTCAAAAAAATTGTGTCTAACACTTGACTAACTAAGGATTCCATATACCATATATGTGCGACCCAAGGGGATAATAACATGGGATAGAATTGACTTGGCCAACTATGGGTGGTAGGTAAGAGGTTGGGCTAGTATAGTTCCCATAAATAAGCACATGGGTGGGTGCCCACATGGATTGGAAAAAGCACACAAGGGCATTCACAAGGAGGTTCCAAGCTAGAATATGGTGTGACACTGTGTTTTGTAGAGAGTGAGTGAGTATTGTGGTTGTCGAACCCCACTATTAGCTCGAGTGGCAGGAAGAATATAATCATCTAATAAGATCCACTCAATCAAAGAGAATTTCGATGTGGGATGTGAAATAATACAATATTATTCCTCCATATTAAAAAGATATAAACAAATCATCACCATTAGATTCAAGACCATATACTAAAACTAACATCATTTTATTCCTCAAATGATACCCTAAGGTCCCTATTCACTATAGAACATGGATGAAATTATGATTATCAATCTGGAGTATTCCATTATCATTATAAGGATAAGATTATGAGACAAATAACCTTCATGCATGCATGATATTATTTTCATACAATCAATTATTCACTCAAATTGTGTGATATTGATAAATTCAAAGAACAAATAGGTGATCATTCATACATTATGAGTTCATGCTTATAAATATGATAACTCGATCATCCTCAAGTTCATGTGAGATTCACACTATGAAGGAAGAAGCATCCACTGTGAAGACACCATGAATCTCAGCGTATATTAGAGAAACCCATAATGACTTTGGTAAGTTAAAATATTCCCCAACATGAATTATATTTATGAACCCTGACATAGATTTAATCATAGAGGTTTAGGTAGTGTAATTATGAAATTTTAAAATATAAATATCGAGGTCTATGACCAAGGAGAAGGTTCTGTAATTAATCATTGAGTGTTCTTGTGAAAGATAGAATCTATTAATTATTACGTTATGTGAAATCAAGAGTGTTTTATGAAGATTATTATGGTTAAAATAATAAGAATACACCAAATCCTAATTACTTTCAAACCTCACTCTCAAGGAGTTCATCAAGAGCATCCAAAAACTTTTATTTTGTGAAGAGAATACACATAATCTTACTATTTTTAAAAATAATGTTGATAATTTGCACTGTTTACATGTAAATAGTGTATAAATATTTTCATGGATTATGTGTAACTATTTTTATGAATAAGATATGGTTGTGTACTAAGATACATAAAGATGATAGTGAATAGTGCATTCATACATATATGCATATGTGAATGAAAATACATATGAGAAGTGAACTAAAAAATAAGTGGTATGTTTGATTCACATGATAAGGTAACCCAATATATAATTTCTATAATAAAATAATAATAATAAATAGTATAACAGAATGTGTTGGGTTTTCAAATACCATGCACCATGAATTGCCTGAATGAAATGCACATGATCTAATTAGGATGATAATTCATGATGATAATGGTTTGAGATTTTGTATGTTTTATCATTCATAAAATAATACAAAAAAATTATTGTATAGTACATACAAAAATAAAATTGATTCCAATACTTAAATCAAAGTGAATAACTATCTGTGAATTTTTTGCACCGATGAAAACGAGCAAATACAGGTTGTTATAATTATTAGAGCAAGACCAGAACGATGTAAAGGTATTTGAAGTGTACTTGAGAAAAATATCATAAAATAAGAACAAGAGATAATATTATAATAGATAAACCATAAATAAAGGAGTAATTATTTATATTGGATCTAAATGTTGGAGATGTCTCTTAGTTGGAGTTATGAGTCATGGATGACTCTTGGTTAGAGTTGAGAGTTGAATACGTCTTTTAGATGGAGACAAAAGTAAGAGATGACTCTTGTGGGAAACTATAGTAGTATAGGGTGGGTTTTATTAGCATTGTTTCATTTAGTATAAAGATAGTTCTATGTGGATTCTAAATATAAGATAAAATGTGATTCATTATTGTCCATTGTAATTGATTAAAAGATTATAGTGTTTAATCCTTGCTGGGGGTATAACTAACATAGTAAGGAGTTAGCCTTTTAGTTGAACCTTGTAAATACCATTTTATGTTCTCACTATTATCATTTCTTCATATGATGTGATATTTTGTGATATCATTGAGTGGATGAGGAACCATAAAAATTTAATAGTTGTAATTAAAAGTGAAAGAATTCAGGAATGTTAACCACCAATTCACCACTATCAGTGGTCAATCAGGCCTAAGGCTCTACAAGTGGCACATGAGGGCTGGAACCCCCTAAAGATCTAAAAGATTCCTTATAAAGTGTATATTATAGGAAATGATTAAGCTATATCATATGAAGAAAATTGAAGATACTATTGAGGATACTCATCTGTCTAACTATTCCATGACAAATAAGAACATGAAGAAAATATAGTAAAGGAAGTTAAAGGATAATCTTATAATAAAGAGAAATATACCACTAACTAAAAGTAATCTAGGTGGTATATTTTTTAATAATTATTTTAATTATGATTCTTTTGATTAATCCTAATAAAGCTATAATGATGATGGATTACTTAATGCTCATCCTTTTTAATTCAAATAACACCTAAAGAATAATCCCAAAGAAGTTTTAAACCGTACTATTGGAGGTATCAAGGGTCTTTAGTATAAATAATTATAACTGGTAGAAAATGATAATTATATGGAATATGCATTAGATAAAAAGAATGGAATATCCAATACTCTCACAAAACATATGAAATAAAAGAATGAAATAATTTTTCTTTTTCAATGAAAGATAAGTTGAAGATATTAAATAATTGAAAATTAATTATTGTGGTAAATATTTATTTGATAATTTTTTATAGAATCCTTCCATGAACATGATTTTTTCTAAAAAAGATTCTATTAATTTCAAATCTACTCAATTAGAGGATAAGGATATCAGGTTAAACGAGATTTAAAATTCTTTATAAGAATAAATAAACATGCATGAATAACAAATGAATAAGCTAAAAAAGAATTGGGAAGTCCTGTTGAGATCAGTTGAGGATGATTAGAACTGCCTCAACATGATGTTTTTAGATATTAAGTAAAAATTAATTAATTATAAATAAAAACAATCCATAACATACAATATTTTTTAAAAAATATTCTACCACACAAGTTTTAATTGATAGTTATAAATCTTTGATTAACATGAGATAATCATTTAATAAATTGGAAACATCCTCCAAGAAGAAGGTATCCCATAAAAAATATGTTTTAAATCATAATGATGATTCAATTGTTGATATTGGTTCTAAACAAAATTCTAGGAGTGTATGGATGATAAAAAATGTTAATAAACCCAAAAAATCAATGGTTTGTGCAAAAAAAATCATGAAGTTTTTTTCCTAATGAATTATCCAAAATGGTGTTGGTTAATGTCCAAAATATAAATCTTCACAATATAAAAATTATGAATAGAATACACCACAAATAAGAGAGGAAGATTCATAATATATTGTTGGTATTTATAGAAATTTATAAACAAGGCATGAGAATGTTGGAATAAAATGAAAATTCATGAAAATAATAGAAGAATTCTATTTAGGGGGTGTAAATATGATCAAAAGAGAATACCTACACTAGAGAAGAAAAATACATAGTAATATTAAGGTGACAAGTCAGTCATGGAATGTGAAAAAAATAAGAAGACTATAAAAAAAATATTTCCAAGATGAAAAATGATCGATTATTTCGAACATCAAAAGGAATAAGAAATATTTCAAGAATATCATTGCTCCCTAGAAAAAATAAGGCTAAATTTGAAGAAGTAAATAAAAAAAGTGTTTGAGAAGAATACATATCAACATAAAAGATCTACGTTCAATGGTTTTTATTAGTTCTTTGAATGTTATGGGACTAAAGACAACTATTTATGATATAACATGTTAGTTCCATATTACATGAATAGTTCAAGGGGGATTCATGGTGAACCTATGAGAACATGTTCTCAAAGAAATAATTTTGTGACTACAAATCCATCCAATCTGACAATTATGAATATATAGGGATTCTTATAAGAAGTTCTTGATAGATATATATATAAGGTTAACATTGTTTATAAATGCATGAAAATAATCCCAAGAGAAATTTTCTATTTAGTGATAGGAAAGATGCTTCAATAAAAAATAGTGGTAATTCATGTGATGATTTTGAGAAGGCTAAGAATTTTAAGAAAGAATGCCTAGTTTTCTGACCAAATCAATTCAAACATGAAAAAAATTAGAGGATGTTTAAAAACCTGAAAAATATAAGGTAAATGTAGTGGCCATATAATGTTATGTGAAAGTCTATGAGAATTAGATATATATTAGGAGGAAATAATGGCATATTTTGAGAGGCATTTCTCATCCGGAATGTTACTCCTGATGAAAAATAAAGTACCACATTATTAAATATTATTTGATGAATTTTAAGATAACACGTAGGGAATAAAGGGATATATTAGAGGAATTAAATTCTTGATAGAGTGAAGTGATTTTACTTCATGGAATTTATTTACTTCAATGAAATAGATGAAAAGAGTGCATACCTTAAGGGAGATAAAACCTTTAGAAGAATCTATAATTTTACTAAGTCTAGTGAATTCAAAAATTCTAGAATGATTTCAAACATTTAGGACGAGTAATACTAACCACACTTTAATCACTTATTCTTAATTATATTAATCATATAATATATGGGGGAGTGTTTTTAATGAAAAATGAGATGAAGGGGAGTTGTATATTTTTTACTAGAATTTTTTGATGTTTTTGAGTGTGTGAAAAATTTAGTATTTTATTCATTAATCTAATTACTAACAACCTGTAAAATTAGAATTAAGAATTATTAAGAATGATTTTAAATTTATGCTATTTTATAGACAACATAGAAAGCCTTGGTGTCATATATCATCTTTTAAACATCATGTTATCCCATATAGACTTAGAGTTTATTAAAAAAATGACATTTTCTAAGAAAATGATGTGATATCATACCCCTCTTATAAGTGTTTAAGAAATTATCAAATAAGGGATGAGAATTTTTTTTTGGAAAATTGAGGACATGAGAATAACCTCACATACCCTTTTGATTTGACTTCTTATAAGGGGGAGAAATTTTTGAGAAGAGATATTTAATTTTAAATATTTTAATAGATATTAAAAAAATACAAAGGGGGATTTTTTTGGATTAGTTTTTTATTTATTTTCAATGATGTTTCATTATGTGTTTTGTGAGTTGAATATAGTGGATATTATTATATAATTGTTTTGGATTCATCAAATGTAATTAGATGACATGCTTGGAAAATTATCCTTGCAAGTGTGATTATTGATGAAGTTGATATTAAATGTCCAATACATGTTATAAGGGGGAAACATTGTCTGCAAAAAGGATGAAGAAGAAGAATTGATGAATCCCATGAAGAAATAAATTAATTTCATGAAGAATTCAATTGAGACCATGAAATATTTATTCGCATTTTACATGAAAAATATTCAAATAGGGCTTGAAGTTATATTATATGCTTAAAATTATAAGTACTATATGAATGGGTATTAATAAAAAAATTTGGCCAAACCTTTGATATGTAATGACCCTCTGTACCATATATATTGGACCTAGGTGGTCAAACACATGAGAGATAATTGACCTGGCCAGTTGCAGATTGTAGGTATGAGGTTGGGTTGGCATGGTGCCCATAGGGAGCTGCATGGGTGATAAACTGCACGGATAATTAAATGCATGCATGGACATGAACATGGAGGTTCTGGGACACCATGTGATGTGTAATAGAAATGTGTAGAATGTTAGTGAGTGTTTAGGGTGTTGAGCCCTATTCTATATTGAGTAATAAGGGGCACAAAATAATTTATTAAGAATATATCAACTAAAGAAAATTTTGATGTAGAATGAGAAATCTCATAATAATGTTAATCCATATTTAAAATTTAAAGACATATCATCGTTGTCTAATTCGATCAATGTGGACCATCTGATCAAACATATGTTGTCTTCTACCTCCAACGATTCCTAATGTTTTTTATTTGCTGGAGAACATGAATGAACATATGAAGATACGTCACGAGGCTACCATGATATTTATAAGGATGTGATTATGGGGTGAAAAACCTTCATTCAGGCATGATAATATTTTCATGAAATCAAAAATTAACACTAAGAACATGATACTTCCAAATGTAATTGAATGAATAGAAGGTCATTCATACAGGATGAGTTCAAGTGTTTAAAAGTGGAACATGTTATCATCATCTCATGAATGTGAGATTCTCACCACAAAGGATGGATCATATATCATACAAACTCCATGAATCTCAGTGTGTTTTGAAAAAAAACCAAAAGAAATAGGTGAGTTAAAATATAGTTCAACATGAAATATTTCTCAGAGCCTTAACATTCCTTGAAACTTGATGGTTGAGGAAGTGAAAGGTAGAGATGTTTTTCCTACAAACACAGAGGTAATTGGCTGAGGACATGGTGTTTTTATTCATCTTTAAGGGAACTTGAGAAATAGATAATCCCTACAAGCATACACTATATGAAGGGAAAAGCGTGTTGTGATGAATAATTCTTACAATAAGATGAATAATACACAATGGACAATTGAATTCAAAACCAATCCATCAGGGGTTTCATAAATAGATTCTAGAATATTCTCTTTCAAGAAGATAATGTGCATTACCTCACTTATTATGCAAAGAGCATTGAGAAATATCATGGTTTATATATATATATATTTAATGCATTGTTTCCTGAAATATGTGAAACTTTTTTTCATGAATTATAGAAGGATTAGTAATCAGTTACATAAAGATGGTAGTGAATGGTTCATTCATCAATTCATGAATATGTCAATGCATATGCACATTAGAAGTGAACCAAAAAGTATGGATAATTGAGTCACTTTAGACATAAAAATGAGAAATAATGTTGATAACCACATGATAATAATAAATAATATAAATGTATGTGCTAGGTTTTCAAATTATATGTACCATGCATTACATATATGAAGTGCATGTGATCTGATCGGTCTGACAATTTAAGAAGATAATAGTTTGAGATTGTGAATGTTTTATATTTCATAAAATAATACAAAAGAAAGTATATTCACAACATTCACACATAAAATTGAGTCTGTGATTTAAATCATAATGGAGAACTTACCATGAATTTATTAAATAGAGATATCTAATTAGATATATGTGATGAGATTTATTTGTGAAAGGCCAGCAAGCTAGAAAGGTACATGAAGTACACAAAAGAATTTATAATTTAGAATGATCATGGAGGAAGATCAAGAGACCATATTATAGTGGATTTACCCTAAACAAGGAAGGAAATACTTTTGTTGGAGTTGGATGTAGGAGAAGTATATCTGATAAAGTTGAGAGTAGTGTAAGTCTGTTATTTTAAGTCAAGAGTAGAAGAAGTCTTTTAGTTGGAGACAGAAGTAGGACAAGACTCTAATGGGACTCTAGAGAATGACAATGTGGATTTTGGTAAGACTATTTGATATATTATAAAGATCATCCTAGGTAGATTCAAGATATAATATATGTTGTGATTCTAGATCAACCATTTTAATTGATAAAAATATTATAGTAGAGAATCCAATTTGGGGGGTATAAAAAACATGGTAAGGAGTATTCCTTTCACCTGATCCTTATAAACATGGCGTTCTATAGTCACTCTTTTCATTTTGGCACATGAGTCGAAATTTGGAGATATAATTTAGTAGATTAATAACCATAACAAGTTCACAGGGCTGAATTCAAAGTAAAATAATTTATAAAATTAAACCACTAATTCACACACCTTTTAGTGGTCAATCTAGACTAGGGATCCATAGTGAATTCTATAAAAATTCTTTGAGAATTTACAAAATTTTGTTTAAAATTATTTAGGTGTTATTTTGATTAAAAATAACATTTATAATAATGATTTATTATCACATACCTTGACATATAACCCGTTTTCCCCAATAAATCTTGAATGGCATATTATGGTAGCTAAATTAAAAGCCTAAAATAGTTGAATACTATGTTGTAGAAGTAAATGCATGACCTTAGTTTAACATAAGTGTTGTAAAGAATCTAATTTGTGAGAAAATATGGTTATATGTATAAGGCCCCCGCCTTAAACCTTACTTAATCTTGAGTTATTACAAGATTAGATATTGAGGATCTTTTCGGGTTTAGAGTTTTAGAGAATTAGATCATAAAACTTGCATTACATTCCACATATAAATAAAGTGGTTACATAAAGATAGTATTCTTCATTCCTATCAGTGGAAACATATTTAAAATAAAACATGGATTCTTTCTTGACACTTCCTTGACACTATCATCATATCACGTACCTTTCCCATGACATGTGAAAATCATTTCAAAAAAAAAAACTTGGGATGAGCATAAAAAGCTCAGTAAGGGATATAAAATATACATGGAAAGGAAACATGGGTACATATATACATAAGAATGAAATCATACTTTACCCATAAAACATAAGCACTTCAACATACCTTATCAAATCATGAATAAATCATAGAAATCATAAGACATAAAGGTAACTTGAGGCATTCATAACATTCTTACGTAGGGAGTAACCCTCTTGGTTACGTTTGGAATACCCATCACAGTATATTCCCTAAATCTCTTCGAAGAAACCTTAACATTACACTCCTTCGTATTACCCAATGCATTGGAGAGCTATATCGGGCTCACCCGCCCTTAGTTTATCACGGAACCACCCGTCATCATAATAATGCCCAAGAACCTTAACATAATCGTATCACATAAAACATACATAAAGGAAACATAACATTTCCACATTTCAATCAAAAGATATCAATACAACACATTGATATAAAAACATTATGAAAACCATTTTCAATACCAAAATAAAAGAAAATTAAAACATGCTATTTATTTTTCTTTTTAAAAAAAGGTATGGCTTGTAGAAGAAGCTGAAACTCAAATAATGGTCACGGCGGCGGAGAAGTCGTTTTCACCGCATACGTACGACAAAAACATTCCCTTTTGTCATTTAGTAAACACTTCATATAAAAAAGATTCATTTTGAATAAACGTAAAAGTCAAAGGGGTTTATACACCATATAAAGAAGGTTGTGTATAAAACAAAATATGCCTCAATGAAAGGAGATTGAGACGAAGTCCCATACTTCGGGTCCGACTTGACACGGTCGTTCTTTAATATCCTGAATAATAAACATGAGTTAATTTATACTTGTTTAAGAACATTTTTCAAGTTCATTATTCCTTTTATATCACTTATTTCCATGTCATGAACACTATGTAATTATTTAAGTTAATAACGGTCATTTTAACGATCATTGGTACTTGAGTCAAAAATAAACCCTTTATAATTACATGTTTTTCATGTATCCATTATATCCAGAATTATAATCATTATTTATATATCATATATATACTGTATATACATGCATTTATAATATTACATAATCATTTAGAGGTAAGAAATGAAATGCACCGTTCATGGAGACGGTAAGCCGTACGTACGCATGAACGCTACTTTCATTTCTATTTCGTATTTTATAGAATGGAATCATAATGATATAAAGGTATATTATAACTCCAGTATAATATCATATATAATATCATAGTTATATCCTTTATACGTCCCACATATGGTATTTAACGAATCAAATCACTTTGAGGGGGCGGTAGTCCGCACTTCCTTAAATGAAGATATCGCGTTTACCCATAATGGAAACCATAAAGGTATGCCCAAAATGAAAAATACAGATGCTTAAGGAAAACATAAACATATTATATATCATATATAAATATAGTGACATCTTAATGGCCACATTTGAAGGTGTTAAAATAATGTTGAACAATCATCGTTTCGGGAGGCATAAATTCACCATCCACAGAAACAGTATGTCCTTTAACCATTAGATGTAGGTGTGTGTAAGTTTAGCTCGAATAATTCTTATAAAAACATCTTATTATATTTAGGATACTGGATTTGTTACAAAAGAAAATAATAAAAAGATTTTAGGGGGTTGGAGAAGCAAAATCAAACAAAAGGACTCAAAAGAAGACATTTCCTTAAAATCGGGTAACTCTCTTAGATTTGAGCTCAAAGGCTTCCTTGGGAAGACTTATGCCCAATGTGAGGCTTCAAGGAGTAATATAGGTATGTGGAGAGCCAAAATGGGAAGGTTTTGGCCAAGCCAAAGGCTTTGGGAGTGTGGGTAAGGAGGTAGAGGTGGGGGCCTTTTATAAGAGGAGAGGAGGGGCACTCTTGGAAAGTAAGCAAATGTTACTTTATTTGAAAATGAGTTTCGGATTTAAAAGGTCCCACATTGATATAATTCGTGGATAAGGTGATAAGGGTTCTAAATACACCCATCCAATAGGTTTTGGGCATGTGTAGGTCTTAGATATTACATAACCTTTCCATTTTATTTAAATCTTTAAATAATGAGGTCATCGCTGCATCATCATGATGTCATAAATAACTTAATTTATTTAAAGTCTAAAAATTATAAAAAAAATACTATGATGTAGGAAATAGTTTTATATTTCCATTTACTATTTATAATAAAAAATATGATCTTTATAACCCCATGTGAAAATTGGTTTAGTAAAACATCTCATGTTTGAGTCATTTTTACTTTTACATTAAATAAAAAGTTATTTATGTCATTTCCCAACCAAAGTGGCTCCATGGGGTCCCCAAGTTGACCCATGGATTGTCTTGTTCGGCCATGAAACATCCAAGGAGGGTAGGACATGTGTCTAGGTCATTTAATTTTATTAAAACATTATTCTTACCTTAAACTACACTAATTACCTCTAATCGCGATTAGGAACTTAAGAGTTACTATTCACCAAAAAATTATTTTAATCTCATTGAACAAAATTTTACTTCTTAATGACAACCATGTATGTCGGATTTCTGAAATTCGAAACACAGAAGTGGTAAAATTTCATTTAAACGAAAAATCAGTTTTTATTAGTACCACTTAGTGGTTTCACTATTCATCAAAAATTGATGTTTTCCAGAAAAATACCAAAAATTCACCCTAAGTTATATTTGATATTCCGAATTCAAAAATTAAGTCTATTTTAAAAAATTCAAAACATATAAGTCACATTAATTAATTTAATAATTAATTCCTGCTGTCATGACAAATAGCGTGTTTTTATGAAACAATAAGTATTAAAAGATTGAAAGTAGTTTAAGTCCGATTTCAAAGTGAAATTAATTCCAACGACCACTATTGGATTTAATGGTAAAAATATTTTCTAATTTCACTTTAAAACCATTTCAAAATATAATCTTACCATATAATTAAATTAAATGAAAAAGCAGTTTTGATGTAAAATGCAGTATTTTTCACTATTCATTAAAAAAATGAACATTGTCAGAAAAATACCAAAAATTTATCCAATGTAAATTTCAATGTCCCAATCATAATGAATATGTTTATTTTGACAAATATAGATTATAAAATTGTCAAAATTTTGGTTTAAAAAGGGTTTTCCATCAAAAGGCAGTAAAACAATCTTTTAAGAATATTAGTGTATTCCATGCTTAAGATTGTATTTATTTTCATTTTAAGCCTCTAAAATACTACCTTAATAATTAATAGACATAGATAAAAATATCTATTATTCATTACTTACTTGGGATGTTACATCCTTCCCCCCTTTAGAAAATTGCGTCCCCGCAATTTATTTACTTATCAAATAAATGGGGGTACTTATCCCTCATTGCATTTTTAGATTCCCATGTTGCCTCTTCAATCATGTGGTTTTTCCACAAAACCATTACCTGATGAATCACCTTATTCTGTAACACTTGCTCCCTGTGGTCAAGAATCTGGACCGGTTGTTCCTCATAAGATAGGTTCTCTTCTAGCTGAACTACCTCTGGACTCAAAACATGAGATGGATCTGGCATATACTTTCTCAACATCGAAACGTGAAAAAAATTGTGTACCTGAGATAAACTCAGAGGTAAAGCCACCCGATATGAAACTAATCCAAATCTCTCCAGAATTTCATATGGTCTAATAAACCTTGGAATCAACTTTCCTTTCTTACCAAATCACATCACACTTTTCCATGGAGAAACCTTGAGAAAAACATGATCACCTACCTCGAAAGATAGATCCTTCCTCCGGTTATCTGCATAACTCTTCTGCTTTCTCTGAGCTGTTATCATGTGCTTCTAAATCAGCTGAACTTTTTTTGCCATCTCTTCTACCAATTCTGGTCCCATCAACTTCCTTTCACCCAATCCATCCCAGAAAGATGGAGTTCGACACCGCTTCCCATATAACGCCTCAAATGGTGCCATCTGTATACTGGAATGAAAAATGTTATTATATGAAAACTCAACCAAAGAAAGATGTTGGTCCCAACTTCCCTGATAATCCATCGAACAAGCTCATAGCATATCCTCCAAGTTCTGAATTGTTCGTTTCGACTACCCATCTGATTGAGGATGAAAAGCTGTACTAAAATTTAATTTAGTGCCCAACGACTTTTGAAGGCCTTTCCAAAAGTTAGAAGTGAACCTGGGATCACGATCAGATTCAATGGAGAGAGGAACTCCATGTAACCTGACTATCTCTTTAAGATACAAATGGGATATTTGATCTAGGGAAAAAGTATCTCGTATAGCAAGGAAATGAGAAGATTTAGTCAAGCGATCAACAACAACCCAGATTGCATTATTACCTCGAGATGTCTTCGGTAATCCCACAACAAAGTCCATGGATATATTCTCCCATTTCCACTTTGGCACTGGTAAAGGCTGAAGCATCCCTTTCGGTAACTGCCACTCTTCTTTAACCTGTTGACATGTCAAACACTTCATAGTAAAATCAGCAATATCTCTTTTCATTCCATCCCACCAGTAATACTCCCGCAGATCTCTGTACATCTTAGTACTGCCAGGATGAACTGAAAACGGAGAACTATGAGCTTCACATAACAACTCTCTCTTCAACTGTGAATCACAAGGCACACACAATCTCTTCCCAAATCTCAAAACGCAATCATTATCAATGTTGAATTCAGGAAACTTACCTTTCTGAACCAGCTCTACCTTTTTCTGCAACTCACTGTCTTGCTTCTGTGCTTGCTTGATTCTATCTGATAGAGAAGATATCACTGGTACCTGAAACAAAACCGAATAACTTCCTTAACCAACAACTTCTATGCCAAAGTTCGTCAAATCAAAAACCAAAGGATCTGGTTCCCAACGTAGCATAGTTAATGAAGCATTACTTTTTCGACTCAAAGCATCAGCCACTTTATTTTCTTTTCCCAGATGGTAGTGAATTGTACAATCATAATCCTTGACTAATTACATCCATATCCTCTGTCTCATGTTTAACTCTTTCTGATTGAATATATACTTTAATCTTTTGTGATCGGTATATATTTCACACTTTACTCCATAAAAATTATTCCCCCAAATTTTTAAAGCAAAAACAACAGCAGCTAATTCCAAATCATGTGTAGGGTAATTTACCTCATGATTTTTCAACTGACGTGAAGCATAAGTAATTACCTGATCATTCTGCATTAGGACACAACCAAGTCCTTTCAATGAAGCATCATTGTATATAACAAACTCATCATTCCTGGAAGGTAGTGCCAAAACTGGAGCATTCACCAATCTTTTTTTCAATTCCTGAAAACAATCGTCACATTATTTTGTCCAGATAAACTTAACACCCTTCCGAGTTAGCTTAGTCATTGGACTAGATAACCGTGAAAAATATCTAACAAACCTTCAGTAATAGCCTGCCAAACCAAGGAAACTACGAATCTCTATTACATTTGTGGGTCTTGGCCATTCTTTAAAAACCCTTTTTTTAAGGATCAACAGTTATCCCAGCTGTTGAAACAATGTGACCAAGGAATGAAATTTGTTGCAACAAAAATGCACACTTGCTGAATTTCCCATACAATTTCTTTTCTTTAAAGGTTTGAAAAATGACCCTTAAATGTCTTTCATTCTCTTCTTTACTTTTATAAAACACCAAAATATCATCAATGAAAACCACCACAAACTTATCCAAGAACTCATGGAAAATTCTATTCATTAGGTCCATGAATACAGCAGGTGAATTGGTTAGCCCAAAAGGCATTACTACAAATTCATAATGGCTATATCTTGTACGAAACGCAGTCTTTAGAACATCTTCTTCCTTTACCTTCAGCTGATGGTACCCCGATCTTAGGTCAATCTTTGAAAAATACTGAGCTCCCTGGAGCTGATCAAACAAATCATCGATATGAGGAAAAGGATATTTGTTCTTAACAATGATGTTATTCAAGGATCTATAATCAATGCAAAGTCTTATTGAACCATATTTATTTTTAAAAAATAAAATAGGAGCACCCCATGGTGATGTGCTAGGTCAAATGAAACCTTTCTCTAATAAATCATGCAATTGCTCCTTCAAATCTAAAAGTTCAATTTGAGCCATTTGATAAGGGGGGTTTGAAATTGGCTTAGAATCAGGAACTAAGTCAACAGTACCCGATCTGGTATTATTCCAGGCAACTCATCAGGAAAAACATCAGGATACTCATTTACCACTGGCACATCATTAATCTGAACAGTTCCTTTATTTTCAATGATGTGTGCAAGGTAACATTCATTTCCATCTTTTACAAGTTTCTTGGCCTCTTGATAAGTTATCAACAGTAAGGGTTCATTCTTGTACACAAACTGAAAGTCTTTTTGAAAAGAAACTTCTTTAGCTCTACAGTCAATCTTAGCATGGTAAATAGAGAGCCAATCCATACCCAGGATAACATCAAACTCTACTAGAGGTAGAACAGTAAGGTTTGCAAGTAGGTTCTTTCCACAGATAAGGATAGGAAGATTATTATAAATTCTATTTGCCTCAACATTTCCCCCAGGTGTTTTTACCAAAAGTTCAAGAGTCATTTTTGAGATGGTATTCCCATTTTACTAGAAAATGTTTCAGAGATGAAAGAATGTGTAGACCCCGAATCAAAAAACACACTGTCATTATCTGAAAAAACAAACAAAGTACCTGATACAACTTCATTTGATGGACCGACATCTGCTAAAGTAGTTTCCTAGGATTTCACCACCCCTTTCTGCTTGTAGTCTAACTGCTTCCCATCACCCAAGCTCTTTGTCGGACACTCGTTTGCATAGTGACCCATCTCATTGCACTTATAACATTTCACTAACCGTAAATCAAATTTGGTTTTACCATCACCCTGATCTTTTCCAGTGCAATCACGAGCCTTATGTACCATATTACCACATCAGTAGCACTTTCCAGAATTCAGAAGACATTCCCCAGTATGCCTTTTTCCACATTTATCACAAACTGGAAACTTAGTTTTCTTACCGTCAGACTTTTTTGAAGAATTCTTACCTTCCCCTGCCACCTCGGTCTCTTCTTCTGTTGGTTGTTATAGAACACTTGATCATCAACAAACTCCATTTCCACCTTCTTAGAACATCAAACAAGCTTTTCATAACTTTTAAACTCACGAGAAGCTAATTCCCTTCGATATTTTGGCTTTAATCCTGAGTAAAAACGATTGATTTTACTATCAAGGTCTTGGATAAAATTTGGAGCATACCTTGCCAATCGAGTGAACCTTTCTTCATAGGCAGCCACTGAGTCTTCCTCTTGCCTCAATTCCAAGAATTGCTTTTCCATACTAAGTCTAATAGCCTTAGGAAAATACTTCTCAAGAAACATACCTTTGAATTCATCCTAGTAGGGAGCATCAATCTCATCGGCGTCCCTGATATTTTTAACCATAGACCACCACTGATCTGCCTCACCCTCCAAACGGTAAATAGAAAGACTAACATTTTGATTGTCTGAACACCCCATGACATCGAAAATATTCTCCAGTGCTTTAATCCACCCTTCAGCTAACACAAGGTCAGATAAACCTCTGAATGATGGGGGAAGTTGCCTCATGAAATGTTCCACCACTGACATGTTCCTCTGCGGTTGATCTTGTCACGACCCGCCCTCGGGGTCCGTGCCGTGACTACCCCAAGCCCGCCTTCCATAGGCCAGGGGCTGGCGACTAGCACCAAGGCGTAAATCCCGGTAAAAAGGGAAGGCATTGCCTTTGAAAAGTAAACAAACACCACAGAGTAAGCAAGCGGAAAGTAAACACTGAACAAAAGCAGAGTACAACTGATAGTGCGGAAAAGTAAAAGGGCCAGAATACAAACCCAAACTAAAAGTAAAGTACAACTCGAAAGGGAAAACAACAACTGAAAAGTAAAAGCCACTACTCCGTGCTGTCCACTGAAAATCCCACCTGAAGGGTGGGTATAGATAGCTCCTCTGCTCCACGGGTCCCGCCGTCTGCTCCGAGCACGTCCCGCCCAGTGGTCCACCTCCGGGTACCGTCCCGCTCTGCAAGCCTCAGCTAAGGTCAACGCTGTCCGTCGTCTGCAACCAACACAACGTAGTGCGGGCAAAGCCCGTGCAGGGGTGAGTATAAGCTACTCAGTAGGGACCCCGAGACCCCTGAAGGTCTCTCAAATCCACAAAGGATAAACCACGAAGAAAGGTACAATCACGTAGTAACAACCGACACTGCTTAGGTATATGCCCATACATATACCTAAGTCATCAATTCAAATACGCTCCAACCTCCGAGCCCAAGTACAACTCAGTCCACACAGGAAAGTAAACGTATTCCACAGAGGAAAGCAAAATGTAATCCACACAGGATTGCACAACACAATCCACAGAGGAAAGCAATAGGATTCAGCTCACACAGGTATACTACTTCGATAGATGATAAAGATGATCCCTGATCCATCTAGGTCGTCGGACCCACGAAGGATAGATAGGTAACTAACCAAAGGACGATAAAGATGGTCTCTGATCCTGTAACGACCCAAAATTTCATTAATGGAAAATCCCTCTTGATCCAGTTAAATGTTTCTTTATGTTTTTATAAGATGTCAACTTCTTTAGTTTAATGTTAAGATTTGTGACCGTTACTTTTATAGCCGTTGAACAGTGATCATCTGGGTAGTTTAAATATAAGTCCTTAACGAACCAATTTTCTACTCAGACAAAGGAAGCGATGGCCTCATCCAGTAGAATTTCCCCTTACGAAGCCCATTTGTCGGAGCTCGGAAAGGAGGTGGCGTCTTTGGGCTTTGCCCTTGACCAAGCCCAAGCTGAGCTTCATCAAGTCAAGCTCGAACGTGATCGTCTACGGGAAAAATGGAAGTTGATAGAGATTACCACTCGAGCAATGTTATCCGAGCAACCCCAAGAGTCTGTCACCATCGCACACCTTACCCTTAGGTCTTATGCGGCTATTTTAAGGGGTTATGTAACAAATAAGTAGAACCATGTTCATGTACATTATTTTTGTATATAATAATGAATATAATTTCTAGTCATTTTTGATGCATTGTAATTAGTTTTTAAAGTACAAATGATGTTTTTAGTTATTATTTAATTAAGAATTATATTTTATTAAATTAAAGGATTTTTGAATTAAATAATATTTTAATATTATTATTAAATTAATTTTTATTAAATATAAATGATCTTATAATTTTATGAATGCAATTAAAATTTTTATTAAGGTTTGAAAGCCATTTCTGTCAAAACCCGTGAATTTTTATAAATGTCGGTTTTTATTTTAAAAGTGAAAATTCACATATTTAGAAAATTATTTAGATAAAATAAATATTATTTTTGGAATCAGGACTTCGAAATTGTCCAACGGTGAATTTTTCATAATTTTCTGAGACAGTCAAATTTTTGGGTAAAAATTAAATACCATTTAAATATATAATGTGTTTTATGACATCATAATGACCCAATAGTGATGTAATAAAATACCATAATCCCTATGTTCGGCCAATATATGTTTTATCATTAAAATAATGAGGTTTTGGGTTGGTTTGACTCACTTTTCAAAGCATTAATGGATCCCTCAAGACTTATTCAACACTTTGCCTTTTTAAATTATTTTCCATGGGAGTGTGACTCACCTCCACATAAGCAACCCTAATTTTTTAATAAGTTCGGACCTTGGACTTGTAAAATATTTTTTTCCTCTTTCCTTTTCCAGAAACCATGGGCAAATACCATGGGATGGTTTGTGGTTTGGATTATTTTAATATAAGGGGTCCCAAACCTAAATAATAAAGAATTCTCTCACCTTTCCTATATAAACCCACCCAAGCTCCCTCTTCCTCCTCACTCAAAGCCCTTGAAGTTCGTCCAACCTCTTCCCTACTCTCTCTATAATCCTCTCAAGGTGCCCCAAGCTCCCAAGAAGCCTCTCACAAGCCTCTCTCTAGCCTTTGGAAGCACACTTCCAAGTAAGGGGTTTTCTTCCTTTCTCATTTTTTGTCAATTTTCTTTAAGTTGTATTTCCCTTTTTATTTCAATTATGAATGTTGGGGTATGGTTTCACACCTCCCCCATACTGCCCTCTTATTTTTTGAATGATGGGAGAACCCTTTATCTCTCATTAAATGCCTCCCATGTACACCCGTTACTATGCCGAAATTCCGAAAGGAACTTCTCTCTCTTCTTTTACATTCAAGCAATACTTTTGTATCATGAATCTAAATTCCATTTCAATTGTTGGGACATGTATATATATGATCTCCTTACTGTCCATTACATGTAAATATGATGAGGAACCCCTTTCTCTCTCATCAACCTTTTTTTATGAATTCTTATGTCACGCCGTTACGCTGCCGAAATCGCACCGATTTTCTAAGGCAATGTCTTTGTGTAGTGAATACCATGCCCATTTCTCCATCAAGGGTATTCACCTTTATGCACATTTACATATTGATTATAAAGTTCCATGTATGAATTCCACTTTCCTTTATCGTGGAAGAAATGATTATGTTTTATGAATCCATGTTTTATGATCCATGTGGCACACTTATGCATGAAATGAAATGTTTAAGAAGGGTGCGCCCTGATAGCGCTCCAATGCATTGGGTAAAGTATAGTATCATGATACGTCATGTGCAATGAGTGTTGACTCATGCTAATTCAAGTGCAACGAGGGTTTACTCGTGCTTCAAGTGCAATGAGGGTTTACTCATGCTCCATGTGCAATGAGCCTTGGCTCATGCTAATTCAATGTTAAGTGTTGCTGCCACATTTCCATGTTATGATTATCATGCTTTATCATGCCTTTATGTTCATGTCTCTCTTATGCTCTATTGATATGCCTATTGCCTAACATGTATTGTACTCCTCATGTTATTCATTGTGTACTCCCTTACTGGGCTTTATAGCTCACCCTTTTCTTATGCATGTCCTCAGGTTATCCCATGCAATGCTAAGTACGAAGGAATGTAGTGGTCATGTAAAGGAAGTTTTCAATAAGGATGTTGTATTTCATGTTTAAAGTTTTTATGTAATGATCCTAAGCCCCAAAGACACTAAACCTCTCGATCTTCTTTGTTGTATCAAGTGAAGTTTTATGTAATAAAGCATGTTTAAGTTGTAATAAAAAGCAGGGTTGTCATAGTTGGTATGAGAGGATAGGTTTAGTTATTTTTGGGATTAGGAAACCCTAGTAAAGCCTTAGATACAAGACTAATCATAATAAAAACTTCCCTAAGTTTTGGTAAATACTAAGTAAGTGGTTTATCAAACAAATACATCCCTGTCTGGATACGAGCAGGTAGAGGCGGCTCTGGAACAGATGTATCCTAGGGGTAAAACCCGAAAACACCGCTTTGAGCTAGACTCGAACGGGAACTGGTGGACGACAACGGGCCTTGCTGCACTCTTGGTTACGACACTCCCGGGGGATATGTTTTGATAAATTCACAATCTTAGTATGAACCCTTATTAAGGGAAAAATGCCCCTAAGAATATATGTTAGAAGGAAGATCATGAAAAGCCTGGATTGAATCCTATTGACTCATGAGTTAAAGAGATTAAAGTTTATTTATAAGTCATCAACTTTTGTCTTTGGATTACCCTTTATGTGTTACCCCTAACTTTCCTTTTATTCCAGCCAATGGCCGGTAATAGGAGAACTCGGGCTAACAACCGTTGTGAATATCAGTGTGATGATTGTACTAATGAGATGCCCAATCCGATGGGAGCGGGAATCGCGAACTTTGTCACGCTTCTCTCTCAGCTAACTCAAGTTTTGAATAGAAACACTGGTCAAGAGGAACGTTCAACCCCCCCTAAGAAAGAACAAGTCGCTATTGAAAGCTTCATGAGACAAAGGCCTCCTACTTTTAGTGGATCATCTGATCCCACGATCGCTGAACAATGGATCAACTCCATTGAGAAGATATTCTCCATCCTCCAATGCTCTGAAATAGAGAAGGTTCTCCTGGCGGCTTATCGTATGGAGGGTGAAGCTGATCAATGGTGGACGTTGATCAAAAATACGAAGCCTGAGGAGGAGATCGAGGCTTTGGAATGGAAGGTATTCCAGAAGATGTTTTTTGATAAATATTTTCCACGCACCCTCCGTCTTAAGATGGAAAGGGACTTCCTTTCCCTCAAGCAGAAAGATGAAGAATCTGTGGGAGCGTACGAGGAAAACTTCACAAGGCTTGCACGATACGCTTCCGGCTTTGTCGTTACCCCCGAATGAAAAGTTGACCGCTTCTTTGGTGGGCTGAAGCCTAGCTTGCGGAAAGCATTAGCGATCCGTGACTTTGACAGCTATGAGGAGATTGTCCGATGTGCCCTTAAGGTTGAAATGGAGATCGGAGAATCACAGGGGTATCATGGGGACAAGAAGCGGAAGGTGGACTTCAATGCTGGTGGTCCGATGGATAAATCCAACGGCGCTAAGAAATTCCAGCACCCCACTTGCCAAAAGTGTGGAAAGAAGCACCCTGGGAATTGCCTTAGGGGGACAAGAAAATGCTTCAAGTGTGGAAGAGAAGGGCACCTAGCTATTAACTGTCAGCAAGATGGACCCGCGGCTGCGACGGAGGGGAGGAATGCTCCGTTCGAACCTCAACGCGTTGTTCAATGCTTCAAATGCAAAGAACCGGGTCATTTTGCGAATCAGTGCCCTAATCCAAGGGTTATCGGAGGCAATCAACAACCTCCAAGACAGCAAGGAAGAGCTTTTGCCATCACTTCTGCCGAAGTGAACCCCGACAATGAAGTGGTGACAGGTACGCTAGTTATTCATTCAAGAATGGCGAACGTACTTTTTGATTCAGGTTCTACACATTCTTTTATATCTCAAAAGTTTAGTAGAACAATCCCTGCACCACCACAAATCATGGAAGTAAAGATGTCGGTGAGTACGGCAAATGGGGCAATCATTGCATCCCATGAGTATAAGTCCTCCCCTGTTATAATCTGTGGATTGAATTTCCGGGCGAACCTCGTCATACTCCCTTTGGTGGAATTTGATGCAATTCTTGGCATGGATTGGCTTTCCTTATATAGAGCCAACATAAATTGTCGGGAGAGGGAAATCACACTCCATATGGAGAATCGACCCCCGATCCTTTACAAGTGTCGGGAGGAAGATGAATCTCCTTTAGCTCCATCATCTCAAGCATGGATATTACTGCCTTATGACCACGCATATCTGGCTCAGATGATTGAGTCCAAGGAAGAAACCACCCTTGAAGAAATGCCTATTGTGAGGGAATTTGCTGAAGTATTTCCCGAGGAACTTCCTGGTCTTCCTCCAAGAAGAGATGTTGAGTTCTCAATTGAACTTATACCTGGGGCGCTACCAATATCCAAGACTCCATATAGAATGGCTGTTGTTGAGCTTGAAGAGCTGAAGAAACAACTACAGGAGAATCTGGATAAAGGGTTTATACGCCCAAGTGCATCACCATGGGGTGCACCAGTCCTCTTCGTCAAGAAGAAGGATGGGTCAATGCGGCTTTGCATCGATTATCGTGAACTTAACAAAATCACGATAAAGAACAAGTATCCTCTCCCAAGAATCGATGACTTGTTTGATCAGCTGCGTGGAGCACAATACTTCTCCAAGGTCGACTTGCGGTCGGGATATTATCAAGTAAGGGTGAAGAAGGAAGATATCCCCAAGACTGCTTTTCGTACAAGGTACGGGCACTATGAATTCATAGTAATGCCTTTTGGACTCACCAATGCTCCAGCAATATTCATGGACTTGATGAATAGAGTCTTTAGAGATTACCTAGATAAATTTGTGGTAGTCTTTATAGATGATATTCTAATATACTCCAAAACCAAGGAGGACCATGAGGAGCATTTAAGAACTGTACTGGAGACTTTGCGCAAGGAGAAGCTCTATGCCAAGTACAGTAAGTGTGAGTTCTGGTTGAAGGAGGTCTCATTCTTGGGCCATATCATCACAAGCAATGGGATATCTGTGGACCCCTCCAAAACAGATGCAATTGAGGGATGGCCGAGGCCAACATCGGTAACTGATATCCGTAGCTTCTTGGGGTTAGCTGGATATTATCGACGATTTGTGAGAAACTTCTCACGATTGTCCAACCCTCTTACCAAGCTAACTCGAAAGGGAGTAAAGTTTGCTTGGAGTGATGAATGCGAAGAAAGCTTCAAGGAGTTGAAAAGGAGGCTTATCACTGCACCTGTGCTCACTTTACCCACAAGTGGGGAGATTTTTGTGGTATTCAGTGATGCTTCGAAGAAGGGCTTAGGATGTGTGCTGATGCAGAATGATAAAGTGATATCCTATGCCTCAAGGCAGTTGAAAATCCATGAGCGAAACTATCCAACACATGATCTGGAGTTGGCGGCGGTGATCTTTGCCTTGAAAATCTGGCGGCATTATCTCTATGGAGAGAAATGTGAGATATATACTGACCACAAGAGTCATAAATATATATTCACACAGAAAGAGCTTAATATGCGCTAGAGAAGATGGATAGAGCTCATCAAGGATTATGACTGTTCAATACATTACCACCCTGGGAAGGCGAACAAGGTGGCGGATGCCCTAAGTAGAAAGGATCCAGCAATTCTATCAATGATGAGAATTGAGAAGGATCCAATCTTCTTAGACTTGATGAAGATGGATGTGGGAATCATAAAGAAGGGAACATCATCAATCCTTTCACAAATGATTGCTCAACCATCTCTTTTGGAAAGGTTAAAGGATGCTCAAAAGGATGATGCGAGAATCCAAGAAAAAGTGGAAGCTATCAAAAAGGGAAAATCCTCAGAGTTTAATGTTAATGAAGGAGGAATTGTGCGGTTTGGGAAAAGACTATGTGTCCCATCAAGTTCGGAGCTGAAGAAGGAACTTTTGGATGATGCACATAGTTCAAATTTCTCTATTCACCCAGGGAGCACAAAGATGTATCGAGATCTCCGAGAAAACTTTTGGTGGGATAATATGAAGAAGGAGATCGCCAAATATACATCAAAGTGCCTGGTGTGTCAGAAAGTGAAGGCAGAGAGGCAGAAGTCTAAGGGGATGATGCAACCATTGCCCATACCAGAATGGAAATGGGAGAACATCACCATGGACTTCGTCACTGGACTTCCAAGGACATCCAAAAGCAACAATGCAATCTGGGTTATTGTGGATCGTCTTACAAAGACTGCACACTTCATTGCTATTCGAGAGGATTTCTCTTTGGATCAACTGGCACGGATATATATCAGGGAAGTGGTACGGTTGCATGGAGTACCACTATCTATTGTGTCGGACCGAGATCCAAGATTTACCTCTAAGTTCTGGAAGAGTCTTCAACATGCTCTGAATACTGAACTGAACTTCAGTACGGCTTATCATCCTCAAACTGATGGCCAATCCGAGCGGACTATCCAAACACTTGAGGATATGTTGAGAGCGTGCTCAATGGACTTTAAAGGAGGATGGGATCAACATCTTCCTCTAGTTGAGTTCTCTTATAATAATAGTTTCCACTCGAGCATCCAAATGGCACCATATGAAGCCCTGTATGGGAAAAGGTGTAGAACACCGGCATGTTGGGATGAGGTCGGTGAACATAAGCTGCTTGGACCAGAAATGGTCGAAGAAATGGTGGAGAAGGTGAAAACCATTCAGCAGCATATCAAGGCAGCCCAAAGTCGACAGAAGAGTTATGCAGATAATCGTCGACGAGACCTTGAGTTTAAAGTCGGAGACATGGTGTTTTTACGCATATCTCCGTGGAAGAAGGTCATGAGGTTTGGAAAGAAAGGGAAGTTAAGTCCAAGGTACATCGGCCCATTCGAGATTCTTGATCGTGTTGGGGCTGTGGCCTATCGACTAGCACTTCCACCTACTATGGCCAAGGTGCATGATGTCTTCCATGTATCCCTCTTAAGGAAGTACATACCAGACCCTTCACATGTACTCTCTTCTGAGGTGGTACAATTAGAAGACGATCTTTCTTATGAGGAGCAACCAGTGAAGATCTTAGATCGTAGAGAAAAAGTTCTACGAAATAAGACAATGCCCCTCGTCAAGGTGTTGTGGAGAAACCACAAGTTTGAAGAAGCAACTTGGGAGTCGGAGGATATGATGAAGCTAAGTTACCCACATTTGTTTTAGTGTGGGAAAAGGAAAATTTCGAGGGCGAAATTTCTTAAGGGGGGAATGTTGTAACGACCCAAAATTTCATTAATGGAAAATCCCTCTTGATCCAGTTAAATGTTTCTTTATGTTTTTATAAGATGTCAACTTCTTTAGTTTAACGTTAAGATTTGTGACCGTTACTTTTATAGCCGTTGAACAGTGATCATCTGGGTAGTTTAAATATAAGTCCTTAACGAACCAATTTTCTACTCAGACAAAGGAAGCGATGGCCTCATCCAGTAGAATTGCCCCTTACGAAGCCCATTTGTCGGAGCTCGGAAAGGAGGTGGCGTCTTTGGGCTTTTCCCTTGACCAAGCCCAAGCTGAGCTTCATCAAGTCAAGCTCGAACGTGATCGTCTACGGGAAAAATGGAAGTTGATAGAGATTACCACTCGAGCAATGTTATCCGAGCAACCCCAAGAGTCTGTCACCATCGCACACCTTACCCTTAGGTCTTATGCGGCTATTTTAAGGGGTTATGTAACAAATAAGTAGAACCATGTTCATGTACATTATTTTTGTATATAATAATGAATATAATTTCTAGTCATTTTTGATGCATTGTAATTAGTTTTTAAAGTACAAATGATGTTTTTAGTTATTATTTAATTAAGAATTATATTTTATTAAATTAAAGGATTTTTGAATTAAATAATATTTTAATATTATTATTAAATTAATTTTTATTAAATATAAATGATCTTATAATTTTATGAATGCAATTAAAATTTTTATTAAGGTTTGAAAGCCATTTCTGTCAAAACCCGTGAATTTTTATAAATGTCGGTTTTTATTTTAAAAGTGAAAATTCACATATTTAGAAAATTATTTAGATAAAATAAATATTATTTTTGGAATCA
Source organism: Viscum album (assembly GCA_963277665.1). Lineage (NCBI taxonomy): Eukaryota > Viridiplantae > Streptophyta > Magnoliopsida > Santalales > Viscaceae > Viscum > Viscum album. Next base: position 1,201,615,233 of record OY728121.1, on the reverse strand, counting down.
GGACTTCGAAATTGTCCAACGGTGAATTTTTCATAATTTTCTGAGACAGTCAAATTTTTGGGTAAAAATTAAATACCATTTAAATATATAATGTGTTTTATGACATCATAATGACCCAATAGTGATGTTATAAAATACCATAATCCCTATGTTCGGCCAATATATGTTTTATCATTAAAATAATGAGGTTTTGGGTTGGTTTGACTCACTTTTCAAAGCATTAATGGATCCCTCAAGACTTATTCAACACTTTGCCTTTTTAAATTAATTTCCATGGGAGTGTGACTCACCTCCACATAAGCAACCCTAATTTTTTTAATAAGTTCGGACCTTGGACTTGTAAAATATTGTTTTCCTCTTTCCTTTTCCAGAAACCATGGGCAAATGCCATGGGATGGTTTGTGGTTTGGATTATTTTAATATAAGGGGTCCCAAACCTAAATAATAAAGAATTCTCTCACCTTTCCTATATAAACCCACCCAAGCTCCCTCTTCCTCCTCACGAAAAGCCCTTGGAGTTCATCCAACCTCTGCCCTACTCTCTCTAGAATCCTCTCAAGGTGCCCCAAGCTCCCAAGAAGCCTCTCACAAGCCTCTCTCTAGCCTTTCGAAGCACACTTCCAAGTAAGGGGTTTTCTTCCTTTCTCATTTTTTGTCAATTTTCTTTAAGTTGTATTTCCCTTTTTATTTCAATTATGAATGTTGGGGTATGGTTTCGCACCTCCCCCATACTGCCCTCTTATTTTTTGAATGATGGGAGAACCCTTTATCTCTCATTAAATGCCTCCCATGTACACCCGTTACTATGCCGAAATTCCAAAAGGAACTTCTCTCTCTTCTTTTACATTCAAGCAATACTTTTGTATCATGAATCTAAATTCCATTTCAATTGTTGGGACATGTATATATATGATCTCCTTACTGTCCATTACATGTAAATATGATGAGGAACCCCTTTCTCTCTCATCAACCTTTTTTTATGAATTCTTATGTCACGCCGTTACGCTGCCGAAATCGCACCGATTTTCTAAGGCAATGTCTTTGTGTAGTGAATACCATGCCCATTTCTCCATCAAGGGTATTCACCTTTATGCACATTTACATATTGATTATAAAGTTCCATGTATGAATTCCACTTTCCTTTATCGTGGAAGAAATGATTATGTTTTATGAATCCATGTTTTATGATCCATGTGGCACACTTATGCATGAAATGAAATGTTTAAGAAGGGTGCGCCCTGATAGCGCTCCAATGCATTGGGTAAAGTATAGTATCATGATACGTCATGTGCAATGAGTGTTGACTCATGCTAATTCAAGTGCAACGAGGGTTTACTCGTGCTTCAAGTGCAATGAGGGTTTACTCATGCTCCATGTGCAATGAGCCTTGGCTCATGCTAATTCAATGTTAAGTGTTGCTGCCACATTTCCATGTTATGATTATCATGCTTTATCATGCCTTTATGTTCATGTCTCTCTTATGCTCTATTGATATGCCTATTGCCTAACATGTATTGTACTCCTCATGTTATTCATTGTGTACTCCCTTATTGGGCTTTATAGCTCACCCTTTTCTTATGCATGTCCTCAGGTTATCCCATGCAATGCTAAGTACGAAGGAATGTAGTGGTCATGTAAAGGAAGTTTTCAATAAGGATGTTGTATTTCAAGTTTAAAGTTTTTATGTAATGATCCTAAGCCCCAAAGACACTAAACCTCTCGATCTTCTTTGTTGTATCAAGTGAAGTTTTATGTAATAAAGCATGTTTAAGTTGTAATAAAAAGCAGGGTTGTCATAGATCCATCTAAGTCGTCGGACCCACGAAGGATCGATAGGTAACTAACCAAAGGATGATAAAGATGATCTCTGATCCATCTAAGTCGTCGGACCCACGAAGGATCGATAGGTAACTAACCCCCGCAAAGACCCACACAGGATCGGGCCCACACAGGACCTGTAGGCGCTGGCTCACACAGAACCGCTGAGCGCGGACCCACACAGGATCTGACCCACACAGGATCGGGCCCACACAGGACTTGTAGCACTGATCCACGTAGGATCGCTGAGTGCTGAAGTCGTCGTCGTCGAATCCACACAGGATCTCTGTACTGTCGTCCTCGCAGTCACAGTAGCAGTAGTAGCAGTAGTAGTCACAGTAACAGTCGCAACCAGCACTAGAGTTCCCGCACACAGTAAGCTCGTTCGGAGGGTCCGCTCCACAAGCCGAGAGGCTGATACATCAACTGTCACAAAGTCCTGAGTTGATGTATCCAAAAGTTCCGTATCGTCAACAGGAACTCAACGCAACAGACGGCGTGTCGATCGGACGCCCGGTCTGTGAGTTATTGGCATTTTCGTCCCCGGGGCCCGGTTGGTCTTTAAGGAAAAACCAACCCGACCGTACTCCACCTGCGTCCAAACCTCGGGCGGAGTATGCCAAAAGATCTGTCTCACTAAGAGGAACACAACATGGCTGACGGCACGTCAATCGGACGTCCGTAGCTCAATATATGAGCGTTTCCGCTCCGAGGGCCCGGTTGGTTTTGTGAACGAACCAACCCGGCCAAACTCAAAGTAAACGAAACCTTGAGTGCGATATACCGAAACGACCGTCTCGATCCAAGGATCGCGTTGCCGCAGACGGTTCGTCAATCGGAGGTCCGTGGCTCATGTTATGGCCAAAATACCGAATCTGATCCGAAACGGGGGGTCCGGGTCCGGGGCGACCCGGCCCGACCCCCCTGGGTCGGCCCAAACCGGGTCGACCCGAAGCGAGTCGACCCGACCCGGGTCCGACCCGACCCGGCCGGCCGGCCGGCCGGGGGAGCAGCGGCGCGGCGGCGCGGCGGCCTGGCGCCGCACGGAGGCAGCGCGGGGGGGAATTTAATTCCCCCGCTGATTGGATGGCGGCACGGCTAAATGCCGCGCCCTTTGCAAAACCGCCCCCCCCATTGTGGGGGGCTTGATTGGCTGGAAACGGGGGGCCTCCTGCCCCCCTCAAGGAAACCGCCCCCCTCATTAAGAGGGGGGTTTTGTGAGCCGGCCGGGGGATTAATTTCCCCCGGTTAAATGCCATCCGGCCGGCCAGCTGCCCGGCCGGTTTTCTCCAACAGGACCGGAAAATCCGGTCCCCTCTTCGGCTTCCGACGCCGGCGGCTCGGCCGCCGGTCTTCTCTTTCCGCCGCGGCCCGGAACCGGCCGTGGTGTTCGTCATCCGGCACGGTGCGACGGCACCGCGCCCCTCCGCCGTGCCTTGATTTCTTTCAACGCGGCGCGACGGCGTCGCGTTCAAGATGTTTCTTCATGGTGCGCGCGCGACGGTGTTGCGTAAAAAATAAACGCACGATTAACCGCGTGGTGTGACGGCACCACGCCACCTTGCTTCCACCCGCAAGATTAAACAACAAGAACGATGGAGGGGGTTCGGCCGTGTTCATGTGGTCTAGCCCCCCCTCACGTTAAACAATAACACTTATATAAATTATCCACACGTTAGACAAGCATGAACCATGAACAAGGTTAAATATAAACAAAAATACAACAACCCCTACCTCGGGTATAAGGTTCGAAGATTTGACAAAGTTCCGCGGAAGATAACGTCGCGGAGGTCGGGCGTCGCGGTCGTCGTTCGTCAAATCCGATGACGAAGAGGTGCGTCCGATGTGATACGTCGTTGGCGAATCCTTGTATGCCGAAGAAGGTTTTCCGAGGACGAAGCGGTGTTCTCTCTCGTTGACACGGAAGACGAAGAAGAGCGGAGCGGCGTTCTTCGTCGGAACTTGAACGTTCTTCGTCAAGTCTTGAGGAATGTCAAATAAAAAGAAAACAACGAACTCAAGAACCCCTACCTCGATAGTCGCACGTTGACGTAGTCGTGGAATATCGGTGTCGATTCCTTTGAAGTCAGAGGAAGAGTCGTTGTCGATGGCGTTCGTCGCGGAAAACCGTCGCGGAAGAAGAACGTCACGTCGCGGATATGGCGTCACGGAAGAACCGTGTTCTTCGGCGAAGAAGTTCTTCGTTGAAGAACGGCGTTCTTCGTGTTCTTCGTCGAGGTTGAAGAAGATGAAGAAACAAGATGAACCTTCCCAACTCTCTCAAGGAGACAAAACTAAACCCAAAATAAAATAAGACTCTATCTTATTTTATTAGCACAACAACACACTGGAATTTCAAAAGTTTGAAATTCAAATAAGAGATAACTCCACATTAATTAACAAATTGTCATGTTAATTAAAGAGGGGTTAAGGGAGTTTGAGGGAAGATGTAAAGTTAGGTTTCGTGTGGGCCCCTCCACACTTAATCCTCTCAAGGGAGGTTAAGTGGGTGTGGGTCCCACACCTAACTTCCTTTGAGAGAAGTTAACTATTATGTTTAAATAAAAATTGTGTTTACATATCTTTATTTAACTTATTCTAATCTCCCAAAAACTAACTGTCAACCCGAAACAAACGCAACTCCCGAAAAGTTCTCTTTCAACGAATATCGGCGCTGCGAGTTCATCGGTGCCCTCAGATTTCAATTCAGAGCACCAGATCAAAAGTTAGAAATTCCCGCTCATTCGTTCACTGAACGTACCCGAGCCAACCTTCGGAAAATGATTCCGGGCACTCCGGGCCTCGGAATCAGGTGCCGTCTGAAACCGCACTCTTGTAAAATTCTAAAGAAAATTAAGAAAAAATTTCCCTTGATTTTTACGGGTCTTTACATTACTCCCACCTCAGGGCTTTACGTCCCCGTAAAGATACATCAAAAAGTAGGGAAACAAATGAGGGTACTGAGCACACATCTGAGCCTCCCGCTCCCATGTGCTCTCCTGGAAATTCCAGTGCTGGCATCTGATGCGCACAAGAGGAATCGATCGCCCACGCAGGACCCGCTCCTGTCGATCCTCTATCTCCACCGGGACTTCCGTAAAAGTCGCCCCATTGTCAACGTCAAGCTCCCCATGGTCAATGATGTGCGTCGGGTCGTGCACGTATCTCCTCAGCTGAGATAAGTGGAAGACGTCGTGCACCCGGTGCACCTGAGGTGGTAGAGCCAGGCGATAAGCCACCTCGCCAACCCTGCTGAGGACCTGGAAGGGTCCGATGAAGCGCGGAGATAACTTGCCGCCTCGGCCAAAACTCCGAATACCACGTCGAGGTGAGACCCGCAAGAAGACGTGGTCGCCATCCTCGAACTCTAGTGGCCTCCGCCTCCTATCAGCATATAACTTCTGCCGGCTCTGAGCTGTACTCATCCGCTCCTGGATGACCTGGACCTTCTTTGTCGAGGCCTGGACCATCACAGGTCCCACAAGAGCTGCAAGATTTCTTCTTTGCCGAAAAGAGAAATCTGGTCTCATCCCCTGGATGAACCACATTCTTCGCCTAATACAATCAATCCTAACATGGATGATACTAATCCATACCAAGGATGACGTCGTAAGGCCTCGACGCTACTACTAAGAGATCCAACCGTTACTCTCGCCTCCAAGGGTTGAGTCACATTGTCGGCATCAGTTTGTGGTAACTGGGTCTCCTCTAGTAGATGTCTCACAAGTTAGGGTCAAGTCAACAGCCAAAACTGGAACCTCTTAGTAACATCACGAAAGAGGATAGGAACGAAATATCACAAAGGTCTGCGTCTTTTATTATTGCAGCTCATAATACAAGACGCTACACAAAAGCAACAAGGAACCAGAAGTACAAAGGATGTATCCACTAGTTCTGCTCCTGTCCATCGGCTCCCAGAGCTCCATGATCGAAGGCCTCGGCTGCCTGAAGCTGAGCTCTCCCCTGCGGTCGGGGTGGAACTCCTGGTGGTGGTGGTGGTAGAGCCTCAAAGCGTCGTCCACCACCTGTTGCTCGTCCAGCTCCTCTGACTCGTCCACCTCCTCCCTGCAGACCGCCACGGTCGAACCTCTGCCCCTGCCTAGGTGGTTCCTCAACCGTCTGCTGCTCCTCCGCATGGCGGGTCGGGCAGTCACGAGCCATGTGGCCTTGCCCGCCACATGCAAAGCACTGTCTTCCACTCAAAAGATTGGCTCCGCGCTGTGTGCCCTGCACTGCTGAGCCAGTGCCCTAAGGTCGTCTGCCTGAAGGTATGGTCTGTCTGGACCCCTGAGTAATCTGTCGGCTACCTGCTACCGAAGACTCCGCTACGTGCCGCCCTGCAGTGGGTCTCTGTGCTGGTGTAGACTCATCAAGGAAGCTCTCGATCAGAAGGGCCCGCTCCAGTTCTCCTGTCTGAGTCGGTATGCTGAGGGAGATCAGCGATGCCCTTATCTCGTGTCTCAAACCCTGCTCGAAGGTCCAGGCCCGGAATAATGGGTCCCATACCATGTCGGTCGAGTAGCGCGAGAGATCGGTAAATCTCGCCGAGTACTGAGCGAGCGTCATGCTGCCCTGCCGCAGCTGTAGAAACTCCTGGATACGCACCGCATGAAGGGTGGCTGGGACGAACTCCGAGCGGAAGAGGCTCTCAAAGTTCGTCCAAAGTAGAGATGCCTCATTGTGCACCTGGAGCATCAAGCTCCACCATCGTCCAGCTGCTGCGTGTAGTAGGATCGCAGCGAGGATCACCATGAGGTCTGCTGGTGTCCTCACTAGCCTGAACACTCGTACCACTGCCTCCAGCCAGTCATCTGCTGCTTGGGGATCCGTCTCCCCGCGAAACCTGGGTGGTCGCTGGCGCTGAAACTCATGCAGTGCGCTAAGGCGACGTGCATCGTCAGCGGCTGGTGCTGGAAGTATTGGGGGCTCGGCGGGTAGAGCTACCGCCGGTGCCACTACTGGAAAAGGGCCCTGCACCGAGGCCTCGTCGCTCGGTGGGCTATCGTCACGCTCGACTCTCGGAACCCTAGCTGGCTACTGTCGTGGGGCCATCCTGAAAGGAAACAGGTGCGCCACGGTCAAACAGTATACCTGGTGAGCTGACACAAAGAAATCACAAAGAAAACTTTGAAACACACACGCAATCAATGTTTTCGTGCATTAAGTCGGAAATCAGAAGTCAGGGTCCTGGTTTACGGATACGTCGGCCGCCGCACCAACACTGGACTCCCTGGACTGATAACCACACTCAATACGCTAAACATTATTGCTTCACATAGAAAAGATCAGAGTTCGCGGTAGAACCGAACACCTCTGATACCAATTTGTCACGACCCGTCCTCGGGGTCCGTGCCGTGACTACCCCAAGCCCGCCTTCCATAGGCCAGGGACTGGCGACTAGCACCAAGGCGTAAATCCCGGTAAAAAGGGAAGGCATTGCCTTTGAAAAGTAAACAAACACCACAGAGTAAGCAAGCGGAAAGTAAACACTGAACAAAAGGAGAGTACAACTGATTGTACGGAAAAGTAAAAGGGCCAGAATACAAACTCAAACTGAAAGTAAAGTACAACTCGAAAGGGAAAATAGCAACTGAAAAGTAAAAGCCGCTACTCCGAGCTGTCCACTGAAAACCCCACCTGAAGGGTGGGTACAGATAGTTCCTCTGCTCCACGGGTCCCACCGATTGCTCCGAGCACGTCCCGCCCAGTGGTCCACCTCCGGGTACCGTCCCGCTCTGCAAGCCTCAGCTAAGGTCATCGCTGTCCGTCGTCTGCAACCAACACAACGTAGTGCGGGCAAAGCCCGTGCAGGGGTGATTATAAGCTACTCAGTAGGGACCCCGAGACCCCTGAAGGTCTCTCAAATCCACAAAGGATAAACCACGAAGAAAGGTACAATCACGTAGTAACAACCGACACTGCTTAGGTATATGCCCATACATATACCTAAGTCATCAATTCAAATACGCTCCAACCTCCGAGCCCAAGTACAACTCAGTCCACACAGGAAAGTAAACGTATTTCACACAGGAAAGCAAAACGTAATCCACACAGGATTGCACAACACAATCCACACAGGAAAGCAATAGGATTCATCTCACATAGGTATACTTCTTCGATAGACGATAAAGATGATCCCTGATCCATCTAAGTCGTCGGACCCACGAAGGATCGATAGGTAACTAACCAAAGGACGATAAAGATGATCTCTGATCCATCTAAGTCATCGGACCCACGAAGGATCGATAGGTAACTAACCAAAGGACGATAAAGATGATCTCTGATCCATCTAAGTCATCGGACCCACGAAGGATCGATAGGTAACTAACCCCCGCAAAGACCCACACAGGATCGGGCCCACACAGGACCTGTAGGCGCTGGCTCACACAGAACCGCTGAGCGCGGACCCACACAGGATCGGACCCACACAGGATCGGGCCCACACAGGACCTGTAGCACTGATCCACATAGGATCGCTGAGTGCTGAAGTCGTCGTCGTCAAATCCACACAGGATCTCTGTACTGGCGTCGTCGCAGTCACAATAGCAGTAGTAGCAGTAGTAGTCACAGTAATAGTCGCAACCAGCACTAGGGTTCCCGCACACAGCAAGCTCGTTCGGAGGGTCCGCTCCACGAGCCGAGAGGCTGATACATCAACTGTCACAAAGTCCAGAGTTTATGTATCCAAAAGTTCCGTATCATCAACAGGAACTCAACGCAACTGACGGCGCGTCGATCGGACGCCCGGTCTGTGAGTTATTGGCATTTTCGTCCCCGGGGCGCGGTTGGTCTTTAAGGCAAAACCAACCCGACTGTACTCCACCTGCGTCCAAACCTCGGGAGGAGTATGCCAAAAGATCCGTCTCACTAAGAGGAACACAACATGGCTGACGGCACGTCAATCGGACGTTCGTAGCTCAAGATATGAGCGTTTCCGCTCCGAGGGCCCGGTTGGTTTCGTGAACGAACCAACCCGGCCGAAATCAAAATAAAAGAAACCTTCAGTACGATATACCAAAACGACCTTCTCGATCCAAGGACCGCGTTGCCGTAGACGGTTCGTCAATCGGAGGTCCGTGGCTCAAGTTATGGCCAAAAGACCGAATCTGATCCGAAACGGGGGGTCCGGGTCCGGGGCGACCCGGCCCGACCCCCCTGGGTCAGCCCGAACCTGGTCGACCCGAACCGACCCGACCCGACCCGGGTTCGACCCGACCCGGCCGGCCGGCCGGCCGGAGGCACGGCGGCGCGGCGGCCACGGCGGCCTGGCGCCGCACGAAGGCAGCGCGGGGGGGAATTTAATTCCCCCGCTGATTGGATGGCGGCGCGGCTAAATGTCGCGCCCTTTGCAAAACCGCCCCCCCCCATCGTGGGGGGCTTGATTGGCTGGAAACGGGGGACCTCCTGCCCCCCTCAAGGAAACCGCCCCCCTCATTAAGAGGGGGGTTTTGTGAGCCGGCCGGGGGATTAATTTCCCCCGGTTAAATGCCATCCGGCCCGCCAGCTGGCCGGCCGGTTTTCTCCAACGGGTCCGGAAAATCCAGTCCCCTCTTCGGCTTCCGACGCCGGCGGCTCGGCCACCGGTCTTCTCTTTCCACCGTGGCCCGGAACCGGCCGCGGTGTTCGTCGTTCGGCGTGGTGCGATGTCACCGCGCCCCTCCGCCGTGCCTTGATTTCTTTCAACGCGGCGCGACGGCGTCGCGTTCAAGATGTTTCTTCATGGTGCGCGCGCGACGGTGTTGCGTAAAAAATAAACGCACGATTAACCGCGTGGTGCGACGGCACCACACCACCTTGCTTCCACCCGCAAGATTAAACAACAAGAACGATGGAGGGGGTTCGGCCGTGTTCATGCGGTCCGACCCCCCCTCACGTTAAACAATAAAACTTATATAAATTATCCACACGTTAGACAAGCATGAACCACGAACAAGGTTAAATATAAACAAAAATACAACAACCCCTACCTCGGGTATAAGGTTCGAAGATTTGACAAAGTTCCGCGGAAGATAACGTCACGGAGGTCGGGCGTCGCGGTCGTCGTTCGTCAAATCCGATGACGAAGAGGTGCGTCCGATGTGATACGTCGTTGGCGAATCCTTGTACGCCGACGAAGGTTGTCCGAGGAAGAAGCGGTGTTCTCTCTCGTTGACACGGAAGATGAAGAAGAGCGGAGCGGCGTTCTTCGTCGGAACTTGAGCGTTCTTCGTCAAGTCTTGAGGAATTTCAAATAAAAAGAAAACAACGAACTCAAGAACCCCTACCTCGATAGTCGCACGTTGACGTAGTCGTGGAATATCGGTGTCGATTCCTTTGATGTCGGAGGAAGAGTCGTTGTCGATGGCGTTCGTCGCGGAAAACCGTCGCGGAAGAGATGATGCGGAAGAAGAACGTCACGTCGCGGATATGGCGTCGCGGAAGAACCGTGTTCTTCGGCGAAGAAGTTCTTCGTTGAAGAACGGCGTTCTTCGTGTTCTTCGTCGAGGTTGAAGAAGATGAAGAAACAAGAAGAACCTTCCCAACTCTCTCAAGGAGACAAAACTAAACCCAAAATAAAATAAGACTCTATCTTATTTTATTAACACAACAACACACTGGAATTTCAAAAGTTGGAAATTCAAATAAGAGATAACTCCACATTAATTAACAAATTGTCATGTTAATTAAAGAGGGGTTAAGGGAGTTTGAGGGAAGATGTAAAGTTAGGTTTCGTGTGGGCCCCTCCACACTTAATCCTCTCAAGGGAGGTTAAGTGGGTGTGGGTCCCACACCTAACTTCCTTTGAGAGAAGTTAACTATTAAGTTTAAATAAAAATTGTGTTTACATATCTTTATTTAACTTATTCTAATCTCCCAAAAACTAACTCTCAACCCAAAACAAACGCAACTCCCGAAAAGGTCTCTTTAAGCGAATATCGGCGTTGCGAGTTCATCGGTGCCCTCGGATTTCAATTCCGAGCACCGGATCAAAAGTTAGAAATTCCCGCTCGTTCGTTCACTGAACGTACCCGAGCCAACCTTCGGAAAATGATTCCGGGCACTCCGGGCCTCGGAATCAGGTGCTGTCTGAAACCGCGCTCTTGTAAAATTCTAAAGAAAATTAAGAAAAAAATTCCCTTGAATTTTACGGGTGTTTACAGATCTGGCTGATCTCGTTCATGGATACCAATACCATTTATCTCTTGATTCAACTGCGCCATTACTGCAACAAACTATTTAGTTCCAATTCCGACCATCTCAGGATACTAATTCGGAAGGTTATTTCCTTTTGTATGCCTTCCTAGCACTGCTTCCCTGTTTCCTCTGCGGAAAACCATTCTTAACAAACATGTCTTAGATGAAGCAACATGGTAATCTTCCAATGCTATATCATTTCAAAAAAAATATTTTTGGATAATAATTTAATAGAATTCTAACTCCTGAATTTATCTAAACCGACCTATGATACCAACTATAGGGCCCCAACCTTAAACCTTACTTAATCTTGAGTTATTACAAGATTACACGTTGAAGATCTTTTCGGGTTTAGAGTTTTAGAGAATTAGATCATAAAAATTGCATTACTTTCCACATATAAACAAAGTGGTTACATAAAGATAGTATTCTTCATTCCCATCAATGGAAACATATTTAAAATAAAACATGAATTCTTTCTTGACACTTCATTGACACTATCATCATATCATGTACCTTTCCCATGACCTGTGAAAATCATTTTAAAAAAAAACTTGGGATGAGCATAAAAAGCTCAGTAAGGGATATAAAATATATATGGAAAGGAAACATGGGTAAATATATACAGAAGAATGAAATCATACTTTACCCATAAAACATAAGCACTTCAACATACCTCATCAAATCATGAATAAATCATAGAAATCATAAGACATAAAGGTAACTTGAGGCATTCATAACATTCTTACGTAGGGAGTAACCCTCTTGGTTACGTTTGGAATACCCATCATAGTATATTCTCTAAATCCATTCGGAGAAACCTTAACGTTACACTCCTTTGAGTTATCCAATGCATTGGAGAGCTATATCGGGCTCACCCCACCTTAGTTTATCACGGAACCACCCGTTTTCATAATAATTCCCAAGAACCTCAACATAATCGTATCACATAAAACATGCATAAAGGAAACATAACATTTACACCTTTCAATCAAAAGTTCTCAATACAACACATTGATATAAAAACATTATTAAAACCATTTTCAATACCAAAATAAAAGAAAAGTAAAACATGGTATTTATTTTTCTTTTTAAAAAAAGGTATGGCTTGTAGAGGAAGCCGAAACTCAAATAATGGTCACGGCGACAGAGAAGTCGTTGTCGCCGCATACGTAGGAAAAAAACATTACCTTTTGTCATTTAGTAAACGATTTTTATAAAAAAGATTACTTTTGAATAAACTTAAAAGTCAAAGGGGTTTATACACCGTATAAAGAAGGTTGTGTATAAAACAAAATATGCCTCAATGAAAGGAGATTGAGACGAAGTCCCATACCTCGGGTCCGACTTGACTCGGTCATTCTTTAATCTCTTGAATAATAAACTTGAGTTAGTTTCTACTTGTTTAAGAACCTTTTTTAAGTTCATTATTCCTTTTATATCACTTATTTCCATGTCATGAACACTATGTAATTTTTTAAGTTAATAACGGTCGTTTTAACGATCATTGGTACTTGAGTAAAAAATAAACCCTGTATAATTACATGTTGTTCATGTATCCATTATATCCAGAATTATAATAATTATATATATATCATATATATCCAGAATATACATGCATTTATAATATTACATAATCATTTAGAGGTAAGAAATGAAATGCACCGTTCATGGAGACGGTAAGCCGTATGTACGCATGAACGCTACTTTCATTTCTATTTAATATTTTATAGAATGGAATCATAATGATATAAAGGTATATTATAATTCCAGTATAATATCATATATAATATCATAGTTCCATCCATTATACGACCAACATATGGTATTTAACGAATCAAATCACTTTGAGGGGGCGCTAGTCCGCACATCCATAAATGAAGATATCACGTTTACCCATAATGGAAACCATAAAGGTATGCCCAAAATGAAAAATACAGAAGCTTAAGGAAAACATAAACATATTATATATCATATATAAATATAGTGACATCTTAATGGACACCTTTGAAGGTGTTAAAAGAATGTTGAACAATCATCGTTTCGGGAGGCATAAATTCATCATCCACAGAAACAACATGTCCTTTAACCATTAGATGTAGGTGTGTGTAAGTGTAGCTCGAATCCTTCTTATAACAACGTCCTAGTATATTTAGGATACTGGAGTTGTTACAAAAGAAAAGAATAAAATGAGTTTAGGGGGTTGGAGAAGCAAAATCAAACAAAAGGACTCAAAAGAAGACATTACCTTAAAATCGGGTAACTCTCTTAGATTTGAGCTCAAAGGCTTCCTTGGGAAGACTTCTACTCAAAGTGAGGCTTCAAGGAGTAATATAGGGATTTGGAGAGCCAAAATAGGAATGGGTTGGCCGAGGAAAAGGCTTTGGGAGTGTGGGTAAGGAGGTAGAGGTGGGGGCCTTTTATAAGAGTAGAGGAGGGACACTCTTGGAAAGTAAGCAAATGTTACTTTACTTGAAAATGACTTTCGGATTTAAAAGGTCCCACATTGATATAATTCGTGGATAAGGTGATAAGGGTTCTAAATACACCCATAAAATAGGGTTTGGACATGTGTAGGTCTTAGATATTACATTATCTTTCCATTTTATTTAAATCGTTAAATAATGAGGTCATCGCTGCATCATCATGATGTCATAAATAACTTAATTTATTTAAAGTATAAAAATTATAAAAAAAATACTATGATGTAGGAAATATTTTTATATTTACAATGACTATTTATAATCAAAAATCTGATCTTTATAACCCCATGTAAAAATTGTTTTAGTAAAACATCTCATGTTTGTGGCATTTTTTACTTTTACATTAAATAAAAAGTTATTTATGTCATTTCCCAACCAAAGTGGCTCCATGGGGTCCCCAAGTTGACCCATGGATTGTCATTGTCGGCCATGACACATCCAATGAGGGTAGTACATGTGTCTAGGTCATTTTATTTTATTAAAACATTATTCATAACTTAAACTACACTAATTACCTCTAATCGCGATTAAGAACTTAAGAGTTACTATTCACCAAAAAATTATTTTCATCTCATTGAACCAAATTTTACTTCTTAATGACAACCATGTATGTCGTATTTTTGAAATTCAAAACACAGAAGTGGTAAAATTTCATTTAAACGAATAATCAGTTTTTATAAGTACCACTTAGTGGTTTCACTATTCATCCAAAATTGAAGTTTTTTAGAAAAATACCAAAAATTCACCCTAATATATATTTGATATTCCGAATTCAAAAATGCAGTCTATTTTAAAAAATTCAAAAAATATAAGTCACATTAATTAATTTAATAAATAATTCCTTCTGTCATGACAAATAGCGTGTTTTTATGAAACAATAAGTATCAAAAGATTGACACTAGTTTAAGTCCGATTTCAAAGTGAAATTAATTCCAACGACCACTATTAGATTTAATGGTAAAAATATTTTCTAATTTCACTTTAAAACCAATTCAAAATATAATCTAACCATATAATTAAATTAAATGAAAAAGCAGTTTTGATGTAAAATGCAGTATTTTTCACTATTCATTAAAAAATGAACATTGTCAGAAAAATACCAAAAATTTATCCAATGTAAATATCAATGTACCAATCATAATGAATATGTTTATTTTGACAAATATAGATTATAAAATTGTCAAATGTTTGATTTAAAAAGGGTTTGCCATCAAAAGGCAGTAAAACAATCTTTTAAGAATATTAGTGTATTCCATGCTTAAGATTGTATTTATTTTCATTTTAAGCCTCTAAACCACTATATTAATCATTAATAGACATAGATAAAAATATCTATTATTCATTACTTACATGGGATGTTACAATATGAATCATGTTTTTAGAAGTTAGAAGGGAAAAAATTCAATTCAAATTATGAATGGAAGTTCAAAAAACCATTTTATGATTAAATATTTCTCTCTACCATATATATTAAAATATACATGGAATTGAAAAAAGGAGAACCAAATATACTAATGGATTTATGGAGAATAAATATTTTATATTGATGAAGTGATTATTGGTTGAACAATATATGATCCCAAAAGGATTTGGGAGCTGAATAAAAACAAATGGTTGTGAGTGAGAACAACAGTCTTGTGAAAAAACTATTAATCATGCATTTTTCATCATTTTATAGACAAAAATTTCTCATTATACCTTATAAGTTTTAACATTATCACATTCCAACCCTTATATATAGGATAAATTTATATAATCCTTATGATAAACACAAATACATGACTCATTGGGTTGGTATTTAGAAACTCACCAAGCCTATGATGGCCCCTGTATGAATTAGGATTGAGATAAACACTACATTAAATTCATAATTTTTGTGAGGAGAGAAATACATCTAAGAAGGTAAGAATAAATAAGTATGGGGGAGTGGGTGTAAAAAGTGTAAATGAATTAAACGTACCTCAAGATGAAAAAGAATTTAACAATATGTATAAGGAATGATAAAATTGAGTGACCAGCATTTCTCAAACCCGGACTTTCTCCCCCCCTTTCCGACGGCAACGCTAAACCTTAAGGTTGCAGATCTAATCGATGGGTCTCCTAATCTTCCACTTTCCACTTCTGAGTTTTCTGAAGCTTCGGGCTTGTTAAATCTTACACTGGTGGCTCGCTTCAACAAGAAGAGGCCCTCAGTTGATGCCTTCGATCGTTTCGTCTTCGGGTCTTGGGATCTCCAGGAACGAGCGGTGGTAGGTTTGCTGGATAGTAAGAAAATTATGATTCGGTTCGAGACAGAGGCTGATTTGATTCAGGCATGGGTGAGTGCTCCCCGTGTCTTCAACAAAACTCATTTCCTTCTGCTCCGGTGGTCCTTTGACCTATACATAAAGCGTGACTCTCCCTCCATGGCAGTTTGGGTATGTTTTCCGAAACATCCATTGCTGTTTCAAAACCCCTCGATAGCTCGTATGTTGGGGAATCTGGTTGGTCGTTTTCTTTGTTTTGATAGTCGCATGGAGGCTGTCTGTCATCTAGTGAATCCTCAGGTATGTGTTGAGGTTGATGCCTCTTGCGTTCCATTCGATTTTTTATGTATCACGATTGTAGAGGAATACATTTGCAAGCAACAGGTTATCTACGAGAACTGGACTAACTTCTGTGGCTCCTGCAAGAGGATGGGTCACTCGGATGACCGATGCCGAGGTGGTTACACAACACGGTTGGGAGATGAACATCGTAGGAAAGGAGCTCTTGGGATTCCAGGTGTTAATGTTAGAAGCAAAACTGTGGGGGATGTTTTGGAGATGGACATGGATGAGAATTTGGCCAATCCTAGTGTAAACGGGAAGGTCTCATGTGAAGCTGGTTTGGCTGTGGAGAGTAATGCTACAAGGCCTACCAGGGATGTTTTGCAGGATGTTATAAATCCTCCTGGCTCAATGATAGAGCCATGTTCAGAGCAGGCTGAGGTTGAAGGGGCTGCAAATACAGAAGAAGTGGTTGCCGTGGCAGGTGATAAGAATTGTTACAGCTTGGACCCTTTGGCTACCACTTTTATTTCATTAAGTAACAGGTTTAATGGCCTATCCGAGGAGTTCTTGGCTGAAAAAATTGAGGGGGAGGAGGCTGCAGAGAAGGGGGATGAGTTGGTGGTTTTGGGTAACCAACAATCTGGTGTATTGGTTACTGAACAGGATAGCCAAGGTAAGGAGCTGGAGGAGGTTCAATTAGGGGATGTCTTGGGTCAGAACCATGATGTCCATAGCATCCCCAATTTGGCCAGGAGAGACTCTCTGGTGGTAGGTGCAGACCAGAGGTCTGGAAACCCACATGCTGGTGGTTTTAGGACGGAGGCACACTCCATGGACATAGTGGACACTCCTTTAGAGGATGTGCGGATACCTTTTAGTGAGAATAGAATGCCAGGTCAAAGGAGGGACTGCATCTTTGAGCAGCCTGGAGTGGGAAAGGAGAATTATAAAGGTAAGGAGATCCAGAGTGCTCCAGGTTGTCTGTCCTTCAGTGATATTGTTCAATAGGGGACTCAGAAAGAATTTGCAGGGGAAACAATGTTGGCTGTAACTACAAATAGGAGATCAAGGAAGGACTATTCCTATATCCCGCACCCAATGCGAACCCGGTCTGCTTCAAAAAGGGAGAATCAGGTGACCCTTCCAATCAAGAAAGGCAGCGGGATTAAGAAGACTTTTCCAGACATGGCTTCCCTAGAGAATCTTAGAAATCGCATTTATAGTGCATGTTTTTGGAGAAGCTCGGAGTGGGAATCAGCCACTGGGGAAGAGAAATCGAGTTTGGGATGCGGTGAAGACTTCGAGTACTATGACTTTTAATTTTTTTCTCCTTAGTTGTAGTCTTTTATTGTTTGCTGGATCTGTTTTGCTGGGCACCGGACACCCCTAAGCCGGCTTTATAAAATAAAAAATAATTTTCATGGCATGACATTATGTTTTAGAGAGATATATAATTTATGTAATATTTCATTGGATCTTGTTAATATTTATTAAAATGGATAAAATAGTGAAGTTAATTGATTCATTTAATTTATATATTAATACGGATGGATGAATACTGATAAATCCTTGGATCTATTTTTTTTTAAAAAATGTTACTTAATTAGTTTTTTCCAAAATCAATGTTCGGAAGTAGGATGATAAACTACTATAAGATTTTTGAAGAAATTTCTTAATGTATATCAATACGTAAGAGTTTTCATTGAGGTGATATTGGTAAAGAACTAGAAAAATTCATAAATATCCAAAGAAATATGAAATCTATTTGGTGATGTGTAATGATTTTTACTTTTCCAAAAACATAAAAAATATAAAATTCCCTAGGATATATAATATCTTTAAATCATACCTAATGAATATAACTATGTCAATGAAAGTTTTAATGAATATTTAATAAATTTCATGACAAAAAATAACTCTATTTGATGCATAATATTTCTAAAAATTTGGAGTGATAAATAATATTTTATATACAAATGTGAGGTTGTTATGATATATAAGAGTTTCTTTAATGTGATAGAGGGATATATGAGGTTTTTTATTTTCAATAATTCCTATTAATCTATTCACATATGATTTTTAACTTTGGAAAATATAGATAATTTTATGTCACATTGGGATTAATAACTTTTATTACTTAGAGGTAATTTTCGATGTTGATATCAAATTGATCTTTGTGGATCCCATTCATATAGAGGGAACTTAGAAGAGACCACTGAATCTGATAAGGTTGAATTCACAAGACAATTGTTGATTGATCATGGAAGGAAAAAAATCAATTATGTGGGTTTTTTGGAAGAATAAAATATTTAAGGGGATATTAAAAATAAAATATTTTATAATATAATAAGGTTTTTCTGAAATGAAATAGAAAATGAATAATAGAAAAATAGAATGGCGTTTAAGAAGAATGAGGTCAAAGTTTTGAGTTTTATTTTAATTATGTTATTTTATTTTCTATTTTACCTTTCTTTATTATTATAAACACTCACATAGAGGGTTAAAACCACATAGTTATTGGGGTAGGGGGAAAGATAACAAGTTTTTAATGTTTGTGTTTGATCTTCAAGGAATAAAAATTATTATTTTGTTGATTGACTTATTCATTTAGTTCTAGGGAATAATTTGAATGGGATTTCATTTAATTTATTATTCTTATGAATTGTGTATTGCATGTGTTGATAATTTTAGGTCTCATTCTACTTATTTTTTACTTATATATGATATAATAAGAAATAATGAGTGGTGAGTGTCTTGTTATTATTGATACAAGTTTTAAAGATAGTGAATTATCCTTTAATTTCTTTGGAGAATCATAACCCAATTGGGATTTTCCTGAGTATTTTATAGGTAGTTTAGTCTTGGGGTATCATCTGATATCATTTAGGCAAAAGAAGGAGGGTTTAACAACTATGATTAATATATGACTAAATCCCATATTTTTTGTCAACCTCAGGTTAATGATAAAGTGATTGAGGATTCATTCACTTATCTATTAACAAGAAGAATAGTGAACCATTTCTAATATTTGAATAAAATTATAATCTGTAATCTAACCATTAAACAAATCAACTATCATCACATTGATAAAATCTACTTTCCTAAGTTATTTTATAGTTACCTCAACCACAATTCACATAACCATCCATTTTTAAAAATTATGATAACTTAATTTACACCCCTCCTTGGAGACTACCTTTAGTCCCCACTGTTCTATATAATACAAACAGCTAATTAATAGTTTCTTAAAACAACCCAAGATAGGTGAGTCAGTATACCACATTAAATATGACCCAGTAATTAACTCACATATGAATATAATTAATAAGTGTCTTATAGGGTAAAAAAATTAATATTCATTGATAATTCAACATTAATTACAAATACCTATATATTTACTACCATAAATTTTCCATTTTGATTATTTAAATTTATTTTTTTGAGATATATTACAAATAATTTTATACTGAAGGGGATACTATCCAGAAATAATTCTCCAATGAGAATTTTTTCATTAATAAACCAGTATGGAGAATTTCACATTATAATTTTTTTATAATAGTTAGTACAACAATAATTCAAGATTATTGTTTTCAATGCATATGAAAGTGTATTTCATTTATTTAATTCTATATATTCTCATCTAGACATGGTAACCCATTATGTGTTCACAATAGGTGCAAAAGATGTGTCATATTATCCTTTATTATTATTTACTTCAGAAAATGTTATTATTTAACTATATACTAATGATTTTATTATTTTAAATTATGAAGTAATGTAGATAAATTACATGGATAAGTTGATTATATATAGATTTTAATATTTTTAAAAAATATTTAATTGATTTTCAAAGTGGTGGATATTTACCTAAAAGATGAAGATAAATTATATTATATCATAATTTATTCCTATAATGGAGCATTTGGAAATGAACTAATCATCAATGAAAATGATTTATTAAAATAAATTAATATTTTAGGATATATATGGTGCACAGTTTTCATGGAAATTTGATGAAAACATGGACATAAGATGGATTTCATAGAAGGAAGTACATGGTAATGTCAGAGATGATAGTTAGTGGATGAAACTTTACAAGAAAATGTTGATGAAATGATTAAGGAAGAATATGTGGTGGATAATGAACTATTTTATTGAAATCTTTTGAAATTTTTTTTATTGGGAATGTCATTAGATTTAACTTTTTAATAACTTGACTAAGTACTGTATTAGTTGGATTTTTATGTTTTTATGTAGAAATTACAAAAATAGGAATGAGAAAAAGCAATGGATAGTGACAATCTATTCAGTTGATCATACCCAAATACAAAATTAAACACGATATTTTATAAAAATATTATATATATAATTCATCACAATATATATCTTCAATAAATAATAATTTCAAAGGGATATTGTTACAAAACACAAATGATAAACTCAAGGTCTGAATTTTAAGCCTAATTTATCTCCACAGATGTAGTTCTACATTGGTTTTAGTTGATTCATAGGAAACATAATTACAATAATTTAATTGCAACGAATTTTACTAAATTGTTCTACAACGAAAGGCGTTTTAATTGGTAAATCAATTGAAAATATGATTAACATTATCTTACCATTATAATAATTTACGTGGAAATATATTAATTGGAAAATAAAAGGTGTGTTATATAGAATATAATATTGTAATTTTAAAAAAAATATGAATAATTGGATCCATAATATATCAACAAAAAATTTAATATGTACCATAGTTGGTAAAAAAGTAATATTATAACACTGTATATGTGTTGATTAAACTTTATAACCATTATTTTTTATGAAGGGGTATCCAATCAAGGAAAAATATTGAAATTAAACCAAAAAATAGAGGAATAACTTTAACTTATCTTTATAATAATTTAATTGGAAATATTGTAGTAGATGAGAAAGTGGTTTCATCCTCAACACATATTCATATATTATTAAATAAAATATGAAAAGTTGGATCCTTACCATATCAAAAATCAATTTATCTTGTATTATTGTTAGTAAACTATTTATTTTATAATTCCATTCATGTGATAACACAACATTACCATAATTATTTTCAAGTTAAGAAATATAATCATAGAATATTATTTTAATTAATAAAAATAAATAGAGGATATGACTATACTTATAATCACAATAATATATCAGAAAATATACAACTAGACTAGCATGAGGTGATTCATGAAAAATAGATGACATCAATGTTAAAATAATTTCTCAAGAGATGACTTCTTAATATAACAGAAATAAATTTACAATGAATCGATTCTGGTAAACTTTTAAAATCAGGATGTTGTCCAAGTTTTGATAAAATATTTGGATAATTATTTTATAGATGTAAAACCCAAACCAATAAAATATTTTTAATTAAAATAATTAATAATTGGGTGAACCTTAACACATCATTACGTTAATGTACTAGTATGTCTACTGCTCAACCAGAATGAGGAATTTCCTATAATGCAAACAACTGTATTATTAAAATATAATCTCCATGTTTGGAATATTAATATATCAAAAAAATTATCCTATAATGATACTGGTAAACTATTAAAATCCTGTTGTTATCCATTTTTAACTAAGATTGTAATCAAGTCGAGTGAAGCTAATATAATATATTACTCAAGATCGAACTTGAAAACAAAATTATGATTATGAATACTCAACTTGGATCAATATGATTTTGAATTTAAAATCACAAAATCAAATCAATTATTATAATTATTTCTCAAGTTCAATAAATTAATCTCGACTAGTGAAAATAGATTGATTATTATTCAGTCACAAGCTCAATATTTATCTCTATTATACAATATCTAAAGATTGAACATGATATTGGCATGAAATATTTAATTATAAATAAAATAAATATTTTTTAACATTAGCCAAAAAATTGAAATAAATTTTAAAAATATTTTCAAACATAAAAAATAAGACAATTATATTAAAACAGACACCCATAAAAAACACCATCCTTCCATACTAATTGACATATACCAGACAAATGAAGCATCATAAAATAAAATAAAAAAATATAACTAAAAAAGAAAATTTCATGTTGTACATGGAAATTAAATATTCAATACTGATATAATTCCCTTTAACGATTTTTTAATGAAATCATATATTCTTAACACTATCTTAACCATCATTTGTAAAGAACACCCACTAACATGTTCAGATGAAATAAACTTTTGAGAGTTATAGTGAATAGGTAGAACCAGTTTAAATAATGATAAATTGAAAATTTTATGATAGTTAATGATAGAATAGATGTCACAAACCAACCTAGGTTGACCCCAAGACGATCCCCTAGCCAATATGTGATATATCCCGAGAGGTATTCCTAATCCTCCTGGGCTGTAATATAGTGCTGATCATCAATAAAGAAACCAAGGGAACACTTTATCCCAATATAAATAAAAAAGTGGAAACAAATAGATCATCCCAAAATAAATATATATCCAAACTGAACATCATTTTTAGAAAAACCAAAATTATAACAAACCAAACTACCAAACCAAACTGAACCTAATGATCACAATGTCTCCATGTGACCCCAAGGGTCACTCTATAAAAATAAAACCAACCAATTCCATCATTGATCAAAACCAGGCTAAATCCTACACCAAAATATAAAATCAATAAATAACTATAGGAGTGAGTATTAAAACATAGTAGGCATACCTAAAAAAATTATTCCTAATGCACTTCCTTTAAATAAAATATACACCAATTCTATGTTTGAAATAAAATATATAAAAATAATGTTTTCTATATATTTCCCCTTTAAAACAAATTTATGTAAATTCCCAGTTTCCAATTTAAAACCACATTCATTTTTAAGGAATAACCATTGAAATTTCAAAAGAGAATGAATGGTGTTTTTATTTAAAAAGTTAAAGGTGAGTATAAAACATTTTCTCCACAATTTCCATAAATCTTTGAAAACCATCATGTCACTTTTGAAAAGTACAGTATGCTATAGATCATCAATAATAATCACATAATAAGGGAAATATAGGAATAACACGCATAAGTAACCGAAAAAAAAGAATCTCAATCATATGATACAAAATACTAAGTTCCAAAAGATGTGGGAGAACCTAAAAGATAAGTGGAATATTCCAGAATATACAATACATCATGAATAATCCCTAGGGATTGCCTCACCTGATGACATCAATATCACCCACATGATTGATTTCACCCTTCTTGGTCTTACTGAGGGAAACTCTCACATAAAAAATCAAACAAAACATATCCCCGATTATGGGCCAATTGCCAAAGTGAAATTTTAAGCTAGTGAAACATTCATTCACCAAAAATCCACAAGTTATGTCATGTTCCCATGTCAAGATAATAGTGGGGGGTGAGACAACAATGCCAACCAGACATCCAATCACATGAATATATATCATATAAAATCAACTCATGCCACAAATCACCCGCCAAGACACCCCCAGGACCAATCAATTTCCTTTAAACCATTTGATCAAAAGAGATCCTCTTAGCAAGCCTCCCCCCCACAAAAATCAATATAAAAAGGAAATATAATTATCCAAGAAATGTTTAATATCACTCATTCCACAAAATTTCCATATGGGCCTCAAACACCCTTCAAGAAACCACCCTTTTTCAAATAATCTCATCCACCTGTTGAAAAAGATGAAAGAACACCTTTTTTGGTTCCATAATCGTTTAGAAAATTCCATTTAAGGACTCACACAACATTTTCAAACCAAATCCACTTTTATAAAATGCCAAATATGATTGAAATCATAATAACATATCAAACAATATTAAAAGAACCAAACACACACCAATTTCAAATTAAAACCATTTAGAAATCTATTTTAAAAATCAAAACCACTATTTTACATGCCACCGATACATTTATAAACCCAATACATGATCAAAAAACTAAATTCCAGTATAAAAAACGATTGATAAATTTACCAAACACTTGGTGTTCATCACATAACCAAAAAAATCCATATGCTTCAAAATAATCAAGAAAACCACTTCACTTATCATTAAAAAATTATTCCAAAAATCAAACAATTCTAATTAACATTAATAGAAGTTGAAAAAGGAATAAAATCAATTATTATTATATTTAAAATTGAATTTGAAAAGGGAAACCTATATAAAATCATATGGGCTTCAATAAAGCCCACCAGAAAAAACCTCACAAGGATATGAATGGGAAATAATGACCACAAGGAACTATAAAAATAATACCTAAATTAAAAAAAATAAACACGAACCATAGATCTACAAGAACAAGGGATAAGAGTAACTTAAAAGTTAATTGAAGGATAATAACTAAGAAGAATACAAGAGAAGATTAACTTGAGAAATCACCCATAAAACATGATAAAAAACCCTAGACCCACCCCTTGGGAGAGGGGAGGATTCTTAGAGAATAAGTGAGGGGATCCCTTTGGGCAGCATGAACTAGGGGAAGAGGGAAATGATAATTTTGGGGTTCAAATACTAAGAGGGTAGAAGAGTAATTTCATATTTTTAATGACATGGGTATAGTGCATGGTTAGGTTACACGGTTCATCAAACCATGCACCAAATGTGCACCCCTTACTGGAAACCTGGGTAAATCACACGGTCTTGCCTCATTGTTCAGTAAACCATGCACCAACCATGTGACATGGTTCTATAAAAAATTAAAGAACCATTCTCACACATTTCAAATGGTTTTCCTACCTGTGTGTGGGCCATTCTGCCCTGACCCAAGGCAACCAAGAAACCAAAATGTTTCTTGTAGAAAGGTGCATAGTTTTCCAAAACTATGTTCTATACATGTTCCACCTTCTACCAGGATCAAAATATATATTTTTCACCAAAAAATAATGGGAAACTAAATAATAAACATGAGTCCAAAAATAAACAAAGGAAGACCTAAAAATAAAATCATGGAACACCTGTAACTTGAGAGGATAACCATGATCCAAAAGATGACCTGGAACAAGTGAATAAAATAACAAATCTAGGTACGAAATTTCTCCCCACCATTACACTTTCTATCCCTAGAATGGCAAAAAAATATCTACTTGATAGATCAAAGATAAGGGATTCCCCCAAATACATGATCCAACTTCTCAAATCAAGAAGACAAGAACCACCACCAAACCAAACCTACACCTCTTACTGAGGATGATCCTATGATCCAAAATCACTTCCCAAAAAATGATGCTAAACTAAAACTACACCTTCACAACATTTAATTTAAGAAAATTTGTTGTGAGTGATCCAAAAAAACCCAACATTCACTTGGAAGGAAAGACATGGAACGAATAACCAAAATGAAACCACATGGTTCCTAGCAAAAAATGGATAACTAAAGGGTTTTCTGTCACAAGAGACTAAAACAAACTCCCTACCATTAAAAATCAACTAGTAACAACCAACACTACCCGAATCCACTCCAAGATACATAGTGGGTTTCCCTACCTTTTAGGAACTGAAAAACATAGACCAACCATCACAAAACAACATAGAAAACGCATCACATACCAAACTAGAACTCTCCACACTAACCAAACCCCCACCATAAGGGGTCCCCAACCAAACAAACTCCAATAAATGTGGAAAACCCAACCCATGTTTTAACATCTCCACAAGACACAACCAACTCTATATGGGTAAAAACAAAAACCAAAACCATCCCAGATGGTCTAACCATATTGGGTAAAAAATATTCACATCTAGAAAGGTACAACCACTAGAATTTCAGAATAATAGAACCACCACACCCTCTTACAACCAAAGAGGAACTTTCAAACTATAAAGGGCCACAATGATAAAATGAGGCCTCAACACAATATACCACAACAAGGGAACATCCAAGATGAAGAAGCTACAAAAACAAAACATAAATTGTCCCCATTCTGGAATTAAAGAAAAAGCGAGACCAAGGTCATCTTCACCCCTACATTTTCTGACCACGTGTAAGCTTCAATCTGGAGCCTATGGCTGGAGTCCTGATGTTTTGAACAATCTACTATCTCATAGTCAAAAGATGATTATTACCAATCCAAAATCCTTATTCCAAGAAAAAAAATTTAGAAGGTACAGACACACCATTCTATTTTTTTTCAAATAAGAAACAACAAGAACATGATACCCACAGAAAACACATTCATTTAAAATGAAAAAATTCAGAACATCCAAAATATTGACAAAATTCCATTTAAATAAAATTTTTAATAGATACAAAACATCCAATTTTAAATTTTAAATAAAAGAAAACACAAAAAAGAACCACAAGACTCAACCATTAAAACAAAACAAACACAAAAACAGAAATGGACTTCAAACCAAACCCAATCTATCACATCACCACTGGAAAAATAGATGGGTTGTTTTTCAAAGAGGTGTATCTAGATTCATGTCACTTATTGGAAACACCACAATAGAACTGTTGCAAGTGATCTTGGATTGCACTAGATCAGAAGGTCTTAAAAGCATTCATAAATGATGGATTCCTAGGATCTTCCTTTCCATACTAATGAAACAACGTGATCATAAATTTAGAGAAAAATAAAAAAAGATCTAGGGGAAGTTTCCAACAACCACTAGCAACAACAACTTCTGGATGATTCCCTATCTCCTTGCTAGAATTCCCTACACTGCATCCAGATATTTGAGGAAGGTTTTTCTCCTAAAGAACTCCTGCTATAATAGATTCAACATGAATATATTGCCTCACCACTTCATAAAAGAAGGTTAGACCAAACTATAACATCTTAAACTATATATTAGGATAAAGCATGCTCTCAAAATATTGAGCCTTTAGGGAATTTTCAATAGCCCACTCCAGAAGGTAAGGAACTAGATAAACAAAATTATGAAAGAACTCCAACACCGATCTATCACCTTTCTATAAGGAACACATCTCCATCCCATCACAAACCATCACTACCTCAAACAAAATACTGAAAAATGAATGAATAACTAATGAACACCAAGGTAATATCTTCCAAAGGATTGGTTTAATAAACCTACTTCCACCATTTCTAAGTCGGTCCTTCAAACATGAAGGTATATAATTTAACCTTTAACAACTAAGGAAACTCAAGAAAACTAAAGTCTCATTAAATAATATGCATCCACTATTCTTCTTCAAAATGATATACTCGTACATAAAGAGTGGAGGTTTTAAATTTCAAAACTCATGGATGATGTATTTAGTTTGATCAACTAGAGGGTATACCAATGGTGAACCACGCATGGATGCACTTCAAATATCCATCAAACATTTGTGGGGGTTTGTAACATCCCATGTATTTATGGAATAATACATTTTCATATCTATTAATCATTAGGAATAATATATTCATTATATGATATGAAGCAATGGGTTTCTTCTAAATCTTGTATTGCATACAATATTGATTTATACCGAAAAAATAATACAACAATAATATTATTATTTTAAATGGAAGTTAACGCCTAGCCATTTTATTAATTGGAATGAAAAAAATAACAATATTATGATTTTACATATTTTTTAAATGTTTTTATAGTTCTCCAATTAATTTTAGACACTTAAAATGAATATGTGTCAAATTTTAAGCATGAAATTCTCTAATATTTTTAAAATTCCATATCATATCCTTTTGATGGAAAACCATTTTAAATATACTTTATTTATCTTTTATATGTTCTATTTTAAAAAATAAGCTTATGATTTAGAATAGGGACATAAAAATTTACTTTTGTTGAAATTTTTGTTTTTTATATAAAAACTATATTTTAATGAATAATGAAAAATACTGAATTTTAATTCAAAATTGAATATTCATATAATTTATTTATATTGATAGATTATCCATTTAATTGGTTTTAAAGGGTAATTGGATTATGTTTTTATAATTTAATCCAATTTTGGTAATTGGAAGTAATTTCACATTGAAATTGGACATAAACAAATTTCAATCTTTTGATAGTTTTTACTTCTTAACCATATATTATGAAAATAGTAGAAGATGTGGTAATAGTTAATGTTTTTAACTAAGGGTTAAAGCTAAAAGATAAGTTTATTTTTGTGACCTAAAAAATTATAAAAACAATTGGTTTGGAGGATTTAGACCCATCCTCATATTATACTCTAAATATATCACCTTTTAGATATTATAATTTTGAAACTTAATTTATAATAAATTATTATTTCAAGACTTTCCAAAAGTTCTTCTCCTCCCTATTATAAAAGTCCACCACCTATAAACACTTAATAACACCTCTCAATACCATTTTATCTTCAAAAATATATTCAAATAATCTCAAAAAAATCCCTCTTTTTCTTCTATAAGACTTACCTTGGTAATTAGGAAACTCAAGGAATCCTTTTGGCTCAAATAAAAAGGTGTTACCTGATTTAGAGGTGACATCTTCTCTCAAGATCCATTCATTTACTTTCTTTATCCAATACCTATGATATTATTATTATATTATTACATAAAAATATAGTATCCCAAATATACTAGTATTATGTGATGATAAGGATTCAACCTACACTTACACCTCCTCCATCTAATGGTTACAGATATAATGTTTCTGTGTACAGTGAACTACTACCTCATGAAACAATGATTGTTAAAATTTTCCTACCACCTATCATAGTGGAAATTATGATGTAAACTATATATATATATGATATATATGATATTTATATTATATATATTCATCTGTAAATTTTATTTAGAACAAGCTTTTATTCTTTTCATGTTGTGTAAATATGATAAATTCACTAGAGGAAGTGTGGACTACCGCCCCCTCAAAGTGATATGACTCATTAATGTCATACATGGAACGTATATGGGATGGATTTGATGATATTTTATGAAATATATAATAAATATATTATATTATAATTATAATATTCATATGTATCATTTTTTTTCATTTTTTAATATGATATGTAAACGAAAGTACTGTTCATACGTACGTATAGTCTACCATCTCCATGAACGGTGCATTTAATTTCTTATCTCCAAATATTATGGACTATTATAAATAAATATATATAGGATAAATATGATATTTAAAACATTAATAATATTATGTATATAATGTACTTTTGACCACATGGCCAATTTACAACGAAACATGTTCATTTATGACTCAAGTACCCAAAATGGACAAAAATACCGATATGAACATAAATAATAATGTAAATTTTTAAATGGTAATAGGTGATATAAAAGAAAAAATAAAAATTAAACTGGTTCTAAAGAAATTATAAATTAACCTATGTTTATTATTTAGGAATATATATAACGTTCAAGACAATTTGGACATATGGTAACAGAACCTTTCACACCCCCTTTTGTCGAAGACTTCTTTTTAGGTTATGTATTTTAATTTCAACACTTTTGTGTGTGTGGGGATATGTTATTATATATCCTTATCACTTTATATTTTATTTAAAAATAATTAGATACAATTTTATCTCTCATCAACTCATTTTATAAATTTTTAATTGACGTTGTCAGGCTGCCAAATTTTCAGAAGGGAATTCTCAAACATCTCTATTCCATTCAAGTTCACATTTATGTGGTATATACATAAAATTTCCATAACTTTTTATTATTTTAATTTAGTTATTTTCTTATACTTTATTATGAGTCATTATGAATGTGGGACCCTTGTACTAACTCTTTTTAATGCTTTCTAAAACCATGTTTCATAGTTTTATACTGCATTATTTTTGTCTCAAAATCACTCTCTTTGTCTCAAGAAATGCTATTATTTTATTTATGTCAATACCAAAACCTATTTAATTTTTAATGGTATTAATAATGACCTGAAAATGTTATATTTTATTTTATAATTGACATACATAAAACCCTAATTCCCTTTCCATGGGTTATAAATGACATAATGATCATTCTTTTAATCACTTTTTAAAACATCACGATTTTTATATGAAACCCATTTATTTTATTCTATTTGAGTTATTTTTGAAATGTTTGATTATGATATATTTGGATCACATAAAAATAAATACATATTAATGGTTTTTCCTGATATCACTCCAATACATTGTGTAAATAAATTAATCTATAGAATTGAAAAGTTTTATGATACCTTAGTGAATAACCTTGGTATTTTTTATGATACCTTGGTGAATAACTATGATGATTTTTTAGATAACATGGTGAATAACCTTGGTAATTTTATTAAACCTTGGGGATATACCTTCTTAACATATTAATTAATGTCTATGTTATATTCTGTAGCCAAATTTTCATGTTATGATTCATGTTCTTATTGTTATGATATGCCTCTTTATCAGGTCTTTATGATTCATGTTCCCTTTCTCAAGATATTCCACATGTTCTTATTTATATATCTCATGTAAACATGTAAAAAATTTCCTTACTGAGATTATTTTGCTCATCCCAAGTTTTAAAATGTTTTTAGAGTTCATAAAATTGGTAAGGATAATAAATATTCTATAATGAAATAATCAAATATGTGTCATGAAATTAAATCATGTTTTATTTTTTAAAGATTTTTATTTTGTAAAAAATATAGAGAGTAAAAGTGTCTACATTAAATATTTATGTTGTTATGTATGATTTATGACCTAATTATATAAATCTAAAAACCTGAAAATATTTTTAAGGTGATTAAAAGTCAAATTATTGACATAACTCAAGATTATTAAATGTTTATTGATGGGGCCTTATAGTTGGAATCAAAGGATTGTTTAGACAGCTTTGGAGAGTAGGATGTTTTATTTAGTGTTATGGATATCATCATGGGATTTTAATATTATGGTTTATCATAAGTAAAATGACTTAGAAACCTATTTGTAGGATTATGTTATGAAATTTCAGGGTAATTAACAATATTTTTCAAGACATTAATTTTTTGGAAACTTATGGGTTAATACTTTTTGGGATGAAAAATGAAAGGTATAGATTAAATTTTGAGGCTAAAATATGTTAGAGTAATTTTTGATGATTTTATCTCATGTTATAAGTGTTGTAATAGTTATATAGTTTTATGAAAAGGATAACCCATAGGATTGGTGACAAGAGGTTGCGTACAACAAGTCCATGGGATTTGAATCCCCAATCAAAGGGCAATAAGGGTGCATCGCCTACCACAGGCCCACGTGAATTCCCAGGTTAGTATGACCTTTTATTTTTATTCAAATGATCTTATGGATTAACAATAAGTTGATTTGTGAGATATATGTTTTATCAAATGGTTATGATTAGTATTGGAAAATGAATTGGTGATTTGGTGATAACGGTTATTTTGGAAGGCATTCATAGTTTTGTGAACATTATATGATTAAGGTAAATAGAACATTGGGATTTTGATAGAGTAATGGTTTAATTTTATTTTGGAAGAATATAGGTTTTCATTGTTGAGTTATGTTGATTTAAGTAATTTATGGAAGTGATTAAACTATTCTGTAGAATATTTGATTAGGTTAATTACTTTTTTGGTTTGAGACTTTAAGTGTGATCGATTTTATTTATAGATACATGTTAAAATTTATCTTGGAAGTATATGTGATCAAATGATAATTAATTTTGGGTTTCAATATTAGTTTGGATTATTTTGGGGGATTTTAATGAAATATTTTTGTCTAACATCTTATGTATAACTTTTATATTACTTTTGAATTTTAAAGGTTGAAATTTGTTATTCTTCTTATAAAGGATTATTATTTTGTGGGATTATCTGATATTTTACTAACTGTTTTGGTTTTGGTTAATGATTAAAGATAAGATGAATAGATAGTCATTCTTTTTTGGTTTATGAGATTATCTAGATGTTGATGATAGTTCTTAAGGTGTGACCAATTCATCTTGAATACTCATTGTTTGGAGAAAAGACAAGTTTGTGGTAAAAATTTATTAAATGATGATACTATACTAGACATGTATGTATGTTTCCTTTTGTTCTTAGTCATTCTCTTAAATAAATTCATCAAATTTATGAAAGGAACTTTAAAAAAACATTGTTCATTTACTTTTACAGTTGGGAAATCAAATACCATTTAACCAATCACAATTTTGTGGTTTTCTAATTATTAATTTTACACTGATCATATTTTCTATCACTCTCCATCAGAACAAGATGTTTAGTTTTTCTTCCATATCCATGTTTCCTACATGGAATCCTAGTATGTGTTATCTCAGGTGAACTTTTTAATTATATTTCATTATTTTAAAGTGGTATTTTTTTGACTCTTTTTTCAATGCGGGATTTTCAATGAAGTAACCTTGCTCGATTTTAAAATTGTGAGGATGTAATTTATAAAAGGAGGGAAATATGTAGCATCTTAGATATTTATATAATAATAAATTTTCATATATATTAATATTTTGGAATAATATATTCATTTTATTTTAATGGGGACTCTTTTCCCGAAAGTGTACTCGACATGCAACAACATGTTTCTTAGAAATCTTACGTTGCACACAACATTGAGTTATACCGAAAAAATAATACAACAATAATATTATTATTTTAAATTATGGTTGACACCTAGAAATTTTATTGGTGGGAATGAACATAATAAACATTATTATTATTTTATATAGTTTTTAAATGTTTTTACATTTGTATAATGAATTTTAGAGACTTAAATGAGAAGGAATCCAATTTTAATCATAAAACACTCTAATACTTTTAAAAGGTTGGCTTACCACCTTTTGATGGATAATCGTTTTTAAATATAGTTTTTGTCACTTTTATATGTTATATTTGACAAAATAAACTACTTTTTTAGAATTTGGAAATAAAATTTACTTGGGTTGAAATTTTGGTATTTCTCTGATAAAATCCATATTTTAATGAATAATGAAAAATACTACATTTTAACTCAAAGTTTCATTTTCATCTAATTTATTTATATAGATAAATTTAACTTTTAATTTAATTTAATTTTTAATTCTATTATGTTTTTATAATTTAATCCAATTTTGGTCATTGGAAGTAATTTCACATTGAAATTGGATATAAACACATGTCAATCTTTTGATAGTTTTTTACTTCTTAAAAACCTGCTTTCTTATTTTGACAACGGGAAGTAATTTTAAATTAATTTATTCCAATTATGTATTTGGAGGAAAATTTATTCCATATTTGGAATCATAAGGCTCAAATTGTGTAAATATTTCCTCTTTATTTTTGGACATTTTGAATAGTTTCTTCAGTAATTACTTTTTTACTATGGTTAAAGGCTAAATCAGGTAAATAAGGGTAAACATAATATAATAATATATAACTAACCAAAAACGTGTCATAATCCTATTTCATGAGATATTTACAATGATGATTATCCTTGGGTTGACTTTAGGACCCCCTGGAGCCACTTGGTTGTGATAATGACCTTTTAAAATATTTATTTTAATAGAAAGGGAAATATAACATAACCATGTATCTCCTAACTAAAAAAAATTTAATTAGATTATATAAATGATCTATTAGACTATAGTTAGTAATTGGAAAGATAGAAATATTTCATACATAATGGTATTTTATTTATCATTTTTATACATTAAATAAATAAATTTATTTATGACACAATGATGATGAAATGATTTCCTTATGAATGAAATATTCAAATAAATAATATTATAAATTTTAAAATAAATATATTCTAAAATATTTTATCCCATAAAAAAATTTTATTGATGAATATAACATATTATTTTTGATATAATGATTTTTTTGAAGTAATGAAGCTGTTATAACTATAAAAAAAATCAATTTCTAAATATGGTCAAAATTGACATAAATGAGTTTTTAAAACAAATACTATTTTTTAAAATGATATAATAGTCCTAAAAAATTAATATTTGAAAAAATGACTTATATAATGTTGAAATTTTCATTAATTATACACTTATGGTTATATTTCTATTTTATAGTAATTATAGTAACCATATATTATGAAAATACAAGAAGACATGATAAAAATAATGTTTTTAACTAAGTGTTAAAGCTAAAATATAAGGTTAATTTTTTGAAACAAAATTGTTAAAACATTTTGGATGATCGAACATAGGCCCATACTCTTATTATCCTCAAAATATAACAACATGGATATATTATAATAGTAAAATAAATTTATAATAAACTAACATTTCAAGACTTTCCTAAAGTGTCCCTCCTCCCTATTATAAAAGGCCACCACCTCTACCCACTAACTCACACCGTACTATCCAAATTACACTAAAATAATCTCCAAAAAATCCCTAATTTTCTCTTATATTCCTTACTTTGAGAAGAAGGAAACTCAATGAATCATTTTGGCTCAAATTAAAAGAAGTTACCCGATTTAGATGTAACATCTTCTCTCAATATCTATTATTTTATATTCCTTCTCCACTCCCTGTGATCTTCTTATTATATGATTAAATAAAAAAATAAAATAAAAAATTTAATAGGGTTTTTTATGATAATAAATATACCTAAACTTACACACACATCCATCTAATTGTTACGAACATACTGTTTCTATGTATGGTGAACTGCTGCCTCTAGAAACAAAGATTGTTCAATTTTCCCTACCACCTCTCATTGAGCAAATTATTAAGAAAAATTTATTTATATATGATATATATTATATTTATATTGTCTCTTTTATTCTTTAAATTTTATTTAGTATAATCCTTTATTCCTTTCATTTTGTATAAATACGATAATTTCACTTGAGGAAGTGTGGACTACCACCCCTCAAAGTGATATAAATCATTCATTCCACAAATAGAATGTATAAACTATAAATTTAATTAAATTATTTAACATATATAACATATATTTTATACTGTAATTATATTAAAAATACTTATCATTTAGTTTTCATTTTTTTATATGACAACGAAATGAAAGTAGAGTTCATGTGTTTGTACGACCTACCGTCTCCATGAACGGTGCATTTCATTTCATATCTCCAAATATTATGGAATATTATAAATAAATATATACTAAATATATATGATATTTATATCATTAATAATATTTTGGAGATTATTTTATTTTGACCACATGGATGATTTACATCAAAACAAGTTCTTTTTTTCACTCAAGTACCCAATATTGACAAAACGACTGATATAACTTAAATAAATATGTAATTTTTATAACATGCTAATAAGTGATATAAATGAAATAATAAAGATGAAAATTTTTCTTAATAAATTATAAATTAACCTATGTTTATTATTCAGGATGACAAAGAATATTCGATACAAATTGGACATAAGGTAAGGGAACCTTTCACCACCCCTTTTTGTCAAAGACTTATTTTGTGTTATGTATTTTAATTAAAATATTTTTTTGTGTGTTGGGATATTTCATTATATATACTTATTGCTTTAAATTTTATGTAAAAATAATTATATACCCTTTTTACTCTCATCAAATAATTTTATGAATTTTTATTTGACGTTGTTACGCTGACGAATTTTTGCAAGGGAATTCACAAACTTCTCTTTTCCTTTAAAGTTATCTTTTATTTCATATATCAATTAAATTTACTTAAAATGTTATTATTTTCATTTTATTATGTACCTATACTGTATTATGATTTATTTATGAGTGTGATACCCTTGTACCATCTATTTTTAATGTATTCTAAAACCATGTTTCATAGTCGTTACGCTGTAGAATTTTCATCTCAAAATATCTCTCATTTTCACAGGAAATGCTCTTATTTTATTTATATGAATACTCAAAACTATTTCATTTCTAAGGGTAGTAATAAATAAGTGAAAACGATATATTTTAATCTCTAATTTAAATAAATAACACCCTCATTCCCTTTCTGTGGGTTATAAAGGACATAATGATCATGTTTTTAAGAACTTTTTTTTTGAAAAGTCACGATTTCGATATAAAACCAATTGTTTTATTATCTTTGGGTTATTTTTGAATTTTTTTATTATTATATATGTTTATAAGATTAAAATAAATACATATTAAGTGTTCTCCCTAATAGTTCTCTAATGCATTGGGTAATGAAATTGATCTCTATAGATGACAAGTTTTACAATATCTTACTGAATAACTTTGGTAATTTTTACAATACCTTGGTGAATAACCTTGGTAATTTTTTAGATATCACGGTGAAAAAAATTGTTAATTTTACGAAACATTTTGGTTGGAACTTGGTGATATGTTTATGAATTATTATGTTAAATGTTGTAGCCATACTTTTATGTTATGAATCATGTTAATAACGTTATTGTATGCTTCTTTATCATGTCTTTATGCTTCTTGTTCTCCTTTTGAAGATATTCCTCATGTTTTTATTGATATATGTCAATTACACATCTAAATCATTTCCTAACTGAGCTTATTCTTCTTATACTAATTTTTTTTTTAAAATTCATAGGTCTTAAGATTGGTAAGGACAATGAAGTGTCTACGATGAAATAATAAAATATGTCTCATGAAATGAAATACAGTTTTATTTTAAGGTGTTTTATTTTGTAAAAAATTATATTGAGTAAAAGTGTATACCTATAATATTTATGTTTTTATGTATGCGTTATGATATATTTATCTATTTTTGTAAACCTAAAAAGATCCCTAATGTCATTAAAAGTTAAATTATTGGATGAACTTAATATTATGTAATTTTTAAGGTTGGGACCTTATAGGTTGAGCACTAAGAAACAACAAAAAAAATAACTCAATCAAAACCAACTCACCAATAAGAACTAAAATTCATGAAACCACTTAAACAACATTTCCAAGACACAAGGGAACATGGTACACATCTATTGGTTTTAAAAACATCAAAATTTTCCTCTTGAATAAATTTTTTAAAGAAAACAAACATGGTGGATTGCACACTCAGTAACGATATTCCATGAAGTCTCAATCATGCACATTCCTATTCCCCCCTGGGCACTCATCAACTCATTCCAATCTAGGAAATAATCCATCCACATCATCATCTATCCACAATCCCAAACATATCAATTAATTTGATCACTCATGGGAATACTAGAGGTTGAAAATAAACATTCTTGTTTTTTGAATAAAATGTTAAACCCAATTTTATTATTCTAAATCCACTTCCCCTTTCAAAATTCATAAAAAATTTCAAAATCTAACTTACCACCATGGGAAATAAAAATTTCAAACTCCAAACACCAATCCATTTTATCCTACCAAAAACTAGATCCCATAGATTCCATCCAAAAATCTAATTAATCACATTGAAAAAAACAACAGCTCAAAAAATATCATTCCATCAAAATAAATTGATTATAAAATAATATCTTATTAAAAAAAATAAATTTAAAATACCGTATATAAAACAAAAGTTTACTTAAAAATAACTAATTTTGATAAACACTTGGTTTTGATTATATATATTTAATATCGGTAAACTAATCCCCATTTTACCCAAAAATTAGCTTATAAAAATCCATTTTCTAATGCTTTATTAAAAAAAATATAGAAATTGATTTTACATCTTCCCAAAAAAAAACAATTTCCACTATAAATTCATTATTCTCAATTCTGAAAAAAGGGGTTTTAAAACAATATTCAAAATCAAGGAATACCTAAAACAATTAACAAGGGGAAACTAGTGTCGATGGGTTATATGGACATATGATTGGAGGACAAATTCCAATAATGCACTAAAAAATAAATATCTTTTTCCAACAGATAATATAGTTCTGTTGGAATTATAATATTACCAAAAGATAATATATATGTTGGTTAAAATGTTAGATATAGATTAATATGAAAAATTTATCTGTTGGTAATAAACATTTATCTTTCCATTTATTATAAACAATTCTAACGACAAATATATATTTGTAAATTATAATTTTAATAAAATATTATATGCGAGTATTTCAATATTTGGTGCTAAAATTTTATATTATATTTTTATATAATAAAATTGTTATATTTATTATATAATTATTATAAAATTAGCTTAAATGAACATTTCAAACTCAACATAAAGATCTAAGAAACATGTACCGAATTTATTTAAATTTATTTGATCTCCATGAGAGTTTACATGAAACTAAAAACTCACACACATGATTTTTCATTCAATAGTTCACACTAGAAGTGGGTCCTTGTATGTATTAACCATATGCTATGACATCGTCTGCTCGGGCTTGACAAATTATTCTTAGGATTGAAAACACCACCAATGAGTCTCCATGGTTACATCTTCTGCTTAGGCATGACAACACCATCCATGAGTCTTCGATGTGAAATCTTCTGCTCAGGATTGACATCTTATGCAGAGACTTGACAACACCACCCATGCCGCTATGAAATCTTTATCTCAGGTTTGACAACATCTTCTCATGATTGAGAACACCACCCATTTGTATCCATTGTGACATATTCTGCTCAGACTTGATAGATTTCTAGAAGCTCAATGATGCTCCCATACTAGCACCTCAATGAACCCAAACAACAAAGCCTTGTTTCATGTAATACTGGTCACATTGTAGAATATTTTAAGACACAGAATAAAATTTTCTAGAACTAACATAAAGAAACATGTAAAGGTTCAATTCCATTATCAATCTAAATTCCCAGTAAATCCTTCATCCACATAAAATATGATTTAATCATTATAAAAACTTACACAAAACATAACATATAACAAAAATGAAAACATGAAATAAGAATTAATTTATGTTTTCTTTACAAATAATTGTACGAAATGAAAATTTGGGACTGACACAAACACTAATTAGAACAATAAATACAAACTGATAAAAATAAAAAAACCATACAGTTGGAATAAAATTCAGAAATGCGTCACTCACCCAAATCACCATCAATTTCTATGGTGGGGTATTCGCTTGCAGTTCACCTGATCAAACATGACATAGCCACAATTTCCTGTAGTATTTCAAGGAAATCTACTTCAAACAACACAACACAAAGAAATAAAAAATTACAAAATTTGAATAATGGAAAATGAACAATGGATATTGTATAAAATTAAAATGAAGAAGGGTTCACCTAAGTAATACCATATCTAACAATGGAAAAAAATTCTGGCTTTAGAGAACATTGAGTGTGCTTCCAAGATCTATAGATTCACACCCACATCACATAGAAAATTAAAATATGAGAACTTGAATTAAATGAAATTAAAAAAATCCTTTTATTATATAAGAAAAATTATCAAATCAAGATGTCATTCCTTTTAAAACTCTCAAATTTCATGGCCATGACACCTTTTGTACATGTTTAAATGTTCCTACACTGCAAAAAAGAGTGCCCTACAAATAATGTTATAATACAGGACTCTGATACTCCAATTATCCACATTAACACCATTCTCTTCGCTCTCAACTGTACAAAACACTCTAGAAAGCCAAATCAGAGTGAGCATATGTTTGAAATATTACCAAATTCCCATCATATATGCCCACAATAAATTTTTTCCATCTATATCTTGGATAATATAATGTATTATGCAGCCTATCAAAGATAAAAAATTATATAGAAACATCACAATGAGAAAAAACCACTTGACAACAACAAGATACAATATTAGTTGGGTTTAAATTCTACTTCTAAAAATCACAAACACACTAGTACATGTCTTCAAGGACTCTTAGACATGTGAATCTGGGAATACAGTGTTCATTGATAGTATCCAATAATCAAAGTCCATAAATAACATAATTTTCACTAAAATTAAGGATTAAAAGTGGTTTATATTAAGTATATAAATGTTGAAAATTTCTTTAGCATCCAATTTGAGAATTCTAAGGTTCTTAAATGTGTAATGTTCAACAAAGATTTTGTCACCCCTATAAAAATGAGAATAGGGATGTGAACCCAAGAATAATTCTTCATTGTTGTACTATGAAGTACAAGAATTGGGAGAACAAAACAAATACTGATTTGGTGAGAGAATATGATTGGGAAGTATGAAAAATGAAAAGTACATTGAGAATCCTTACAAAGACATCCAAAAGTTCAAACATGATTTACCTAAAACTAAGAGAGGGATGAGTGATTTGGGATTCCATTACTTAAGAAAATTTGGAGTCAGTTCCATCATATTATTAAGAAAAGAAGAAAGAAAGGTAGTGCAGTCTTATGGAACTGTTTTGAAAATAGACCCAATAAACATCCATAATCCTATGTGGGAACAGAAGTTAAGGTCAAGAGGATCAATGACCAGTTTTTATCTTTTGGCAAGGAGTGTTTAGATCCAAAATCTTTCACCATCCTACCATGGGGTGCTAGAAGGATCTTCTAAATAATGTATAGATGAATTTTCTTGTTTTTATGCTCTAGGAAGAAACATTCTCAATAATAAAAGGCACATACCATGTGGGTGTGCTACTGGGATTACCATGTCTTCCAATTTGAATTAGAAGAGCTCTTCTATTGAAGGCATTGATAAGTGTCCTTATGAAGATGCTGATATTTCTTTTGAGACATTACACAGAACCTTGGCATAAAAAAATTGGTGTTAATGTGGTTAGGACTATAAATTCCATACAATTAAAGCATGAAAAAGGTCAAAATACATGTATCAGAAAAGATGGGAGTATGGGTTTCATTGTTGTCATAAAAGAACACAACATACAGTATTCTTATAACCTGAAGGCGCAAATGATATGGGATGCCTGCATGGAAAAATCTATTAAAAATTGGAAGGAAAATAAAAATTATAGGCCATACTTGAATAACACAGTTCTTACCAAGAGATTGCAGTGAATATGATCCTTAATGATTCCAATTTTGGGAAACTATAACACAAAGATAGAATCATCGAAAAACGCCATGAAGAACATCATATTGGACATCATGTTTCATCCTTGAATTCCTTTCATCAAAAGGCCATCAAACTAAATCTATTCCAACATCTACATCACTTCAATCACCATCTTTGATGAACCATGCATACAACCCCGAATTCAAAAAATCACACATGAAAATGAGATAAAAATCTCAAACAAAAAATAAGTAAAACAAATAAAATAGAACCAATGAAAAAAGGTATTCCCATGTTCATCTAATCATAAAACATCTATAGAGAATATGATGTTGTTATCCCAAATTCCCCACCACAATGTACCATAATTAAAATACATGAGAAACCATAAAATAAAAAAGAATAAATCAATGAACATGAATAAAACATCAACAAACCAAAACAAAACTAAAATGAAACATTAATTAAGAAAAATAAAAATCAGAATCACTATTAAGATTCCCATTTTATATGACAACTATAGAATTTGTATCTTCTTCTACATCAATAGAATGATGAACACATATTCCTCACCATGTACTAACATGGAAGAGAAGAAAAATTCTGAAAAGAATTAGTTCAATCTTAATTTTTCAGTGTCTTATTTTATAGTCAAAATCATGTGAACTAGATACAAGAAAAGGCTGACCATACAACATCATGAATTCTATCCAAAAGAAAAAATGTAAACCTTGAATCTCAACACAAATCCAAACAAAAATAGAAAATTATGAACATGCACACCATCAACCATCATATTGTCATTCAAAATCAGCTCATTCAATAGCAATTGGAATCAACAAGCAGAACATGCAATAAACACTAGCTCCATCGTATCCCCTGCCAAATGTATTGCACAAAACAAAAGAATAGAAACCCAAAAACTAGAACTATTCTGGGAACCCTTTGCTGCCAAGGAATAGGGAAATCGAAACCGTTTGAAGCATAAATAGAAATACCACGAAGGGAAACAGAGAAACAAAAATCCAATCCAGTCGAGGGTCTATCCGAAATGATGGGGAAGAAGCCATAAAAATAAAATACCAAAAGAAACCTAAAAAACACCGAAATAAACATGTGAGAGTAACCTCGCACATCATCACATGCATGAAGAAGAAAGCATCACCCAACACGAGTGAAGAGAGAGCTGAGGAATAATTAGAAAGACACTGGTGGGAGTGCCATTACTAGGGAGAATGGAAATGAACCGGGTCTGTGAGTGGGAAAAGATCGCTAGTGTAGAGGCAGAGGGTGACGAAGATGTGGGGTGAAAGGAGGCGTAGGGAAGACAAACAGATTCAGAATATATTTTTCATTCTTTTTACCTTGTTGTATTTTTTTTATTTTTTTCTAAATATTAAATTTGGATTAAAATTAATCTAAATGATATTTTAATTATATTCCAAAAATAATATATATTGGATGAAATTTATTGTTTAACATATTTTATTGTTAAAAAAATTGTTGATTTTATTTTGTTCAAAATTTTTGAAATATTTTATTGTTAATAACAACAAAATTCTGTTTGATTAACTTATAAATTGTACTTATAATCATTTTTATTTTTGTTAATACAATATATTTTTTTATAAAACAGTTAACTAAAAGTAATAATAATTTTAATTGTTAAATTATTTTTTTGTATTAAGTAAATAATATCTAAGAATTTATATGTTGGAAAACAATTGTCGGTAATAATGAATAATAATAACATATTGATTTGTTGGAAAAAAATATCGGTATTAATATGATAATGTAACAGATTAAATTTTTTGTAAAACATATGTTGGTATTAAACATTAATAGAAAAATATATATATGTTGGTGCTAAAATTATATATTAACAGATTGTAATATCTGTTAGAATTATTCATTTTTACCAACATATATATCATCTATCACTAAATTTATGTTGGTATAAGTCACTTTTTTAGTAGTGATGCCACCATCACAAATAGCATTCTTAAGCCATGTCCCTAACTCCACATGGATTTCCAAGATCTATGAGCACTTTTAGTCCCTTATCCAAACACTATTTTTATTTTCCGATCATAAAAACATCACACAAGAATAAAAAAACCAAACTCCACTCCTAATGGAAAATCCAGGGTTGGTCAAGAAAGTGTTAGCCAAATACTCTCTTATACTTACACCCCAAGATCTAATAGTACTACCATATATACCTTGAAGTCAAAAATAATAAATGGTGTTAAAAAAGAAAGGTCATCTGAAGAACTATCCTCTTTTGATACCATTTTGTCATGAACCAATATGGGTCAACCTTGAACCGGTCAACCAAGCTGATCTGGGATGAGGCCTGAGTGGAATTCTTAATCCTATTGGGTTGTCACCTAGTGCTAGGAATCAACAGAGAAACCAATTTAATTATTTCTCCCAATATAAATAAATTAAATATTATAAATAAGAAGAGGAGCGCAAAATTAATAAAAATCCACACTGAACATCATGTATACCAACGTTGAAATTATAACAAACCACACAACAAAACCAAAACTAAACCT
This sequence comes from Viscum album, assembly GCA_963277665.1. Taxonomy (NCBI): domain Eukaryota; kingdom Viridiplantae; phylum Streptophyta; class Magnoliopsida; order Santalales; family Viscaceae; genus Viscum; species Viscum album. The sequence continues at coordinate 1,201,571,900 of OY728121.1, read as the reverse complement.
AAAGACCCTAATATCTTCATGTGTCACCTAGGGTAACTCTGAAATACCCAGACCAACCATCACCTATTACTATTGAATCATACATGAAACCGACACCAAAATCTAAAAACAATAAAAAACTGTAGGTCCATGTATTAAAACATTGTAGGCAGGCCCAGAAAAATCTATTCACAATGAACCTCCTCTAAATAAAATATTTATCAATTACATATTTGAAATACGACATATAAAACTAGGATTCTCAAAACATTTACAATTAAAAAAACATGGTATGTTTCCTTTTTTCAATTTAAAACCACATTTCTTTCCAATGAAGAACCATTTTCATTTAAAAAGAAAAAGAATGATGTTATTATTTAAAATGGGAAAAGTGAGTAAAAAACCTCTTCTCCACACATTCTATATACCTTTGAAAAACATCAGGTCACTTTTCCAAAATTACACCATGAAGTAGAGCAACAACGATAATCATATAACAATAGAAATGAAATAATAAAATGAATAAGTAACAAACAAATAAACATCCCAATAATCTACCACAGAGAACTATGTGCCAATTTAAATGAGAGAAACTTGGTTCTTAGTGGAATAATTTGTAAATAACTATACATCTTGACTCATCCCAAAGGAATGCCTCACCATATGACATCAATTTTTACCACACACTCCCTCTCTCCCTACCTAGCCTGATTGAGGGGCACTCTCCCATAAAAACAAAACAAACAAAACATATTCCCTACTATGGACCACTAGGTAGAGAGAAACCCTAATCTAGTACAATAATGATTCACTAAAAAACCCACTATTTATTCTTTGTTCCCATGTCAAAAATAAGGTATTAGAGATCCCACAATGCCAACTAGGAATCCAATCACATTAACATATATCATATATTAGAAACTCACACAACCTTCCACCCTAAGGAATAATATCTTGACTTTAAACCATCCAATTACAAGGGATACACATAGCATCAGACTGCAACAACAATCAATATAACCAAGGAAATATGATTATTGAAGGAGTGTTTTCAAGATCAATTAGTCAATAAATGTGCCAAACGAGCCTCAAGCACCCTTAAAACCCCTCTTTTAAAGAATCACAACCACATTTCCAAAAAGGTGTGAGATCACAATTTCTCATTTCAAAATCATTTAGAAAATTACATTTAATAACTCACACAATATTTTAAAACCAAATCCACTTTCATTAAAAGTAAAATGGGCCACACACTACCATGGTATGTCAAACCATCTTCAATGAACCAAACACAAACCACTTTCAGGTCTAAATAATTTTAAAATCCATTTAATAAATTCAAAACACCATTTGAAATTCCACTAATACATTTACAAAGCCATTCCATGCATTAAAAACACTATTCCACTATCAAAAACCAACTAGACAATTTATCAAACACTTAGTGTGCATCACATAAGAAAATAGATCCATATCCTTCAAAACAATCAATAAAAACAAATCACTTATCATAAAAAAATTATTCAAAAAATACATTTCTAATTAATATATAAGGATGGTGATAAAGGAAATAAATTAACTATTATTAAATTTAATGGACAAGGGAAAAGGAAAACCTACCTCAAGTCACATGCGGTTCAACAATTCCCACCTAAAACAACCTCTCAAAGGTCCAAAGGGGAATGGACAACCAAGAGGAATCTTAAACACTAAAAACCCTAAATTAAACACAAAGAAACATGAAATCCAGATCCACAAGACCATGGGAGAATATTAAATCAATATAAAATAGAAGGATAAGTAAAAAGAAGAATAGAGGATATTATTACCCTAAGAAATCAACCTTAAAACATGAAGAAAACATAATATCCAAACCTTGGGAGAGGGTAGAAGGATTGGAGAAGAAGGTATGGGCTCCCTTTGGGTTAAAAAAACTAGGGGAAGAGATAAATGAGTTTTTAGGTTAAAATCCTAATAGGGTAGATTAATAATTTAACATTTTTAATGACTTGGGCACTAAACATTATTAGGCCACACATTTTACCAAACTGCATGCCAACCTTGCACCCCTTATAGGACATCCTAGCCACTCACATGGTCTGGAAGAACAATTTTAAACCATGTTCCAACAATTTGATATATTTATATCCCAAATAAAAAAACCATGCACATTCATTTTGCATGATTTTTTAAACCTCTCATGGGTTATTTACCTCAGACATTAGACAACCAAGGACCCATATTTTTTTTTGGAGAAGGACACAATATTTACCCTAATCATGCACCAACCATGCTCTACATGATTCCATTCCAAAAATCTCTATTTTCACCAAAAAACTTATTGGGAAACTAAATAATAAACACAATACCAAAAATAAAAAAAAGGAAGACCTCAAAACCAAAAATCATAGAATACTCGGAAGTTGAGAGGAAAACAAATATCCAAAAGATGTGCTGAAATAAAGGAAGAAAATAAAAATCTGGGTGTGATAATAAAAGTGGTACTAAATATATTTATTAGGAAAGATATGATTTATTTAATGGATCCATATCATTATTGTAACTAATAAAAAACATAAATATTATTAACTGTTACACAATAAAATAAAAATAGTGAAAAAATTCATTTTTTTAAAATAAGTATTTTTTAAAATAATCATTCATACTAATCAAGATTATAAATACCCATGTGAGTGTAAAAATTTGTATGAAGCCTTCCATTTAAACTTTTTTACTATATATTTGCAAAATTAAATTATGAAACAATTTCATCCTTATTTTAGAAGGTAATATGAACCACTATTATCTATATAGAAGTAATACTAGAAAAATGAAATGTCACACATAATACTAAAAATAACCCTTGGATTTATCTGGAAACCTAAAATTATTTTCTCAGTCTATGTAAAATATTAGGAATAATAAACATACCACAAAAGTATCCCCACACAAGGGATAATAATTCAAAATGAAATAACAAACCATTCAACAATTCAATTGATGACCTAAAAAAATAATTAATCCATATACAACACACACACCCACTAAATGACCATTATTTTGTGAAAATTTTATCTGATATGAAGTATAACACGTTATAAATTTTCAAATTATACACATTACACACACACACACACATATATATATATATACATTATTTTTTATATTAATACATTAGAATAAAAAATAATCCATAAATAATGAGTTATAATTATTATTAATCCCGGTGACTAAGTATAATGTCTCTCAAATATATTGACAAGAGGAAAATCCATAAACAATTTCAAATAAGATTATGTTTATGGTAAACCATAGAAATGATAAATTTCTTCTAAGAAAATAATTTAACCATTTTACCATAAATACTTCATGGTGACTTTAGATATAATAAAATTCATGAAACATTAGGTTTATATTCTAGAGGAATTAAGCCAATATCCCTACAGAATCTCATCAAGAAGAACATATATTTCTAGAAGATACACGACCTTTATCCTGAGGGATTAGGGGAAGGAAATAATGATATATACATATCCCTAGGCCTTGATTCCACCCAACAATACTATTTATATTTTTTTATGTCGAGTAAAAGACCCTAGGAATTCTAGGAATCTTTGAAAAAATAGAGTAAACAAATTATTGAATGAAATTGAAAAACTTTTATTGTTTAGTTTGTAGAATAATTCCATTGAAACTACTTAAGAAAGTTTTAGAAACTCACTGTTAGTATATAACCAAAAAAAATTCCATAAGTTTTAAACATTGCATCTTTTATTTATGTTTTATACAAACATATAGAAAATAGTATACCACACAATCTAAAATGTAAAACAACTTCAAAAAAATACAATGATGTATTAAACATGTAATATAGACTACTATAAATTAAATGTTTATAAAAAAAATTTAAAAATTGATAAATCAATATATAAACATACTAAATACCAAAGGAGATGACCAGTTGCAATCTAATATAGTTGTACACTGGAAAGAAAATGTTAAATGAAAGATATATTAAATAATGTCATGAAAAAAATAAAGAATGAGTTGAACATAAAACTAAATTAATGAAAAAAATTAAACCATGATTTTGACACATGTTTTCTAGTTTGAATTTTTTTAATAATTTTTAATGATAAAATACATACCATAATGAAGACACAGGTTTTTGCAACTTAAATTTAAGTTTTCATAGTTGATAATATTAAATATATTGAACACGTGATAAAAATATAATAACTATATGAAATTATTCTGTTGAAATATAAAAAATACATTCAACTTATTATGGTTCACATTACATATTATTTTATATCCGAAACATTTAAAGGAATCTCAATTTTTATTCATTTTTTTAATAGATGAAAAATTAAAAAAAAGATTAACGATTTAACAAAAATTAAATAGATATATAATAAAAAAATAAATTTTTTATCTTATCATGTTTTTTACACCATGGATATTACAACACTAATCTCCTCCATAAATTAAATCTCAAACGATACGAGTAGATAATGAGGACTGAGAACTATTAATAACTCTACTTCCAACACAAAGTTCATCTTGAATTATTAGAATTTTATGATTCACCCACACCTATATAGAAATGTTTTTCTAAAAACATATGAATAGAGTCATTGGTAATAGCATATACCAACTATTTGTAAAATGTTTTTATAGATTTTCCTAAACTAAAAGTTATTAAAAAACCATTGGTATTGGGATGAGAATTAAGAGGCATGACCTCCCCACCCCCCTCCCCATCCACGATCCCTAATCCTTACATACTAGAGTTTTGGCCTCCCATTTATTCTACCTATTGATCTAATGTGTTTCATAAAATCACCATATGACCATATGTAGTGGAAGAAAACTGAAACACAAGTAGATCTATCTTTAAAAATCAACGATTAAATAAAACTATAAAATAGAGTACATGAAAAATTCTAATAGTAATACTCTTGTTCTTCTATGGAGAAAGATAATGCATGATAAAGACCATGAAGCATTGAAAAAAAATCACTCTTCCTCTGAAGGGGGAATAATAACCATTGGATTTTCAATCATATCATGAAGTCACAGGAATACTGAAGGGGTTATAGTGCCTTTATCTCAGACAATAAACTATATCATGGGAGGAAGTGAAAATTACTCACACAAAACAGAATAAGAAACCATCCTATTATATAGTTAGAGCCTGAGAGTCCGCACATCATATAAATTTTATACTGTTGGATTTATTCACTGAATATTATTAATGAATTAATGTAAAACCATTAAAATATTCAAAATGTTTTGTAACTAATAATTAAACCGTTAGGGAGAAATAAATATATATCATATATATTTATTATCCAAGGTATATTGAATACATGCATAAAAATACATGTATCACATGTATGTATTTAATATATATATATATTATCATATATATTATATTTATTTGTATATATATTTTTCAATGCACATCCAGCAATCTCTCACTTTCCCAAGAATCATATAAGGGTTCTACACATAACTTCACAACCCGTTATGAATCCATAAAAAAATCATTTGGATATGTTTTTTTCATCCAAATATCTTCATTTTAAAAAAACATTTGAACACAATTTTATCCTTATCCAAGGGCCTAATTTTGTTTTCTTACATGATTTTTTAGTGTTAACATCAACTATGAAATCACAATTCCATATATGTAAGCAAAGAGAAGTCTCTAGAAAACATCAGTGTTACTAAATCTTCTGAAAGGTCTAATGCGATCTCTATCAAACATAATCATGTCTATATAAAAACATGTCCACAAAAAGATATATCATATATATCATATGTATCTTATGTACTCCCTTTTACCATGACATCAAGAGCATACTAGACATAGAACATGTCAATCCTGTATAGTCCTCTCATCATTTACTTTATTTCCCCAAAAAAACTAACCATGTATATGAATACATGACATGTCATTCATATATCAAATATGCACATAACATATCACATATCCCAATAGGCGTACACATTATATGTTAAATAACTAAGAATGTACATGCATTTCCTCGGTCTAATTCAATCAAGGTCTAGATATCTTTTTTATCATACAAGTGGACAAATCCCATATTGGTTTGACTTTAGTGGATGGAATGATCAAAGATATGCCTAATAAAACGATGAATATCTATGTTAATATCAGGATGTTCTTATGTTGGGAATCAATGTATTATGGTTATTATTCTAGATATATCAAAAACCTTAGATAATAATGAATGATAATAAGCAAGCACCCCTAAGTATATGTATGGTTGTATGAGTTTTCATGATATATACTTTAGTAGATCTATCCAACTGATAAGTCTCTACATATTACCTGAAGAATATATTATTTAATATCTCATATAAAACCCTTTGTAACAAATATAAAAATATATTCAAATAACCTTTACATAACATTACAAACCATTATACTCCATGCTGATCATCAGTTAGGAACAATTGATTTTTTCATTAAGGGGATATTTATCATTCGAACATTCATCTAAATTAAATTACAATACACTTGAGTAAATGATAAATGGATAATATATTTGTTATAATGGCATGATACATTTAAAACCTTTATAACCAGTACCTCATGTGCTTAACTCCTAGAGATTCTACATGACCCTCTTGTTGTTTCTATAATAATGGTTTTGTTAACACTTCTTCTATATTCTCACGTGTATCCATCCAACTAATCTTTACATCACACATCTTAATGATCTCCCATATGAGATGATATATGTGAAGTATGTGTTTGGTCTTTTTATGAGACTGGGGTTCCTTATCCTGAAAAAAACCATTATTGTCACAATATTGCTCAATTTCACACATGATACTAGGAACCACTCCAGGTCTAGAAATGAACTTCCTAATAAAAATAGATTCTATCCTAGTATCTAATACATTTACGTATCCTATCTTAGTAGTATTATTTGGAAATATTCTAACTAACTAATCAAACATTTAAAGAAAACAAAAATACTAATTGAGATTTCATATCATATTTATTGGATTGAAAGATAGCACATGTGTAACCATTTAAAAAGAGATCATCCTCTCCACCAAATAATATGAACATAGCCAAAGTATTTCTCACGTACTTAAGGATGTTATTCTTGGATTGGTATCTACTCATTATGATCAAATAATATGAGACATAAGTTCAAGTACATAATGTTATGTATATGATAGATCATATGAATGATGAATTAGAAATCTTATCTATTCTTTCTTACTCTTTTGAATGATCCTGAATCATCATAAGATTCCTGACATTAAACAATGGTAAAGACTCATTTTTGGAGTTCTCTATGATAAAAATAATAAGAAATTTAATAATATATGTGTTCTGACTCAGTCTAGGAAACATCTTATATCTATCACTATAGATCCTCATACCATGTATATAAGCTAATTTATCCATGTAATTCATTGAGAACCATTTACCCAACCACATCTTCAAATAAGAAAGTATCAGGACATTATTTATAATAAGAAGAATGTCATAAACATATAGTATTTGAAATACTACTGTTCTCCCAGTAAGATACTTGCATACACATGAATCAATTACATTTTTGATGAAACCAAAAACTTTTATTGCATCATCTAACTAGATATTACAACTCTTAGAATCTTGTTTCCACCTATAAATAGACCTTTGTAACTTGAAAACCTTATCATTCACATTTAGAATTTCAAAAAACATGGGTTATATCATATAAAAATCACGAGGTAAATTCAAAATATTGAATTTATTTTTGATATCAATTTATCATATATAATAATCATAATGATCTCTATGGATAGAAAAATCCAAATGAACGTTGTCATCAAAACAAGTGAAAACGTTTTTTCATAGTCAATACGATGAATTTTTTTAATCCCTTTTCTACCATGAAAAATTTATTGGTAGAAAATATAATATCCACTTTATTTTTCTTATAGAAAAACCTCATTCAACTTATGGGTATCATCAATATTATTTATCCTGTAAGTTTCAAACATGGCTTGTGTATATGAATCCCATCTTAGATTCCATGGTCTTTAACTATTTTGTAGGATTAGAACTCATGATGGCCTCTTAATAAGAATTAGTTTCATATTTTATAAACATTTCCTCATTCTATTTATCCATGAGAAATCAATATATCTTAGGCTACAATAAAATTATACCATATAATCAATGTTCATGTGTAATGTGAGATAGTTCTTCTTACATAACTATTTTTTGAATTGACTCAACTTCCATCTCAAGGACACTTGTAGTTTTTGGGATTGACCTTCTCTAAGTGAAACTTTTCTCCCACTAAAAACATTAATCATGTGTTACTTCTCAATGAAATGCACTTTTTATTCCAAAAACACTTTGTGATTAGTTGGATTATAAAAATAATATTTTGGATAAGTGAGAAAATTTTTTTATCATATTTGGAGTCATGATTGATAGAAGATAATTAATATATAAAGGATTCAAATTCCTATATCCTCACATAATTAAAATTGGGATGTTTCCCATACCATATCTCATAGGGGTATTTATGACTACATTAGATGGTACATAGTTTAGTATGAATCTAATAGTGTCATGAGAATAACCACAATACAAGATAAGAAGGTCACATAAACTCGTCATCAATCGAGCCATGTATAACAAGGTAGATTCATTTTTCTAAATAAACTATTACATTATGGTGTTCCAAGAGGAGTAATTTATGAAACAATTCATGGTCTCTAGTATAACCTATGAATTCCTAGAACATGTATTCACTACACCGATCTGATAAGAGGTATTTAATACTTTTCTTTGTTGATTTTGTAATTCATTATAAAACTATTTGATGTTTTTAAAATTTTAATAATCTTGTTTCCTTATAAAAACATACCCATACTAACTAAATTCATCTGTAAAAGTAATGGAGTACTGATAAATATGATTTTTTATACTCCTTTATTTACATATATCATTATGTATAAGATCCAGTAGTCCACTTGGACTCTCACCATTTCTCCCAAAAGAGAATTTTTCCATTTTTTCCAATCAATAAGAATCTCATATATCAAATGATTCATAATATAATGAGTATATAAATCCATATTTTTGGAATGTTTGAATGTGTTTCACTCTTATCTGTCCAAGGTGACAGTATCAATGGCAAGTTTGATTAAAATCAACCCTTAACTTCTTATTTCTGTTGTTATAAACATGATTATCAATATCAAGAAAATATTATATATTCATTATATTACTGATTCCATAAAAAATATAATTATTTTATGTAGAACAAATATTGTACTTAATAATGAAGAAATAACCCATCTTGTCCAAGAATGATATTGAAATCAATATCCAATTTATAGAAGGGTAATAATACCTTTTTTAAATCTAGTATCAATAAAATTGGTAAAATGAGATCATATGTGCAAAACTTTAATGTAGAAACTTTTTCTTAGTCACTAAGATGGAGTTATATTTTACCCTATGTCAGTTCCCCCAGATGTTTGAGTATGTGTTTTTCTGCATAAATGTGTGACACACACCTAGTATAGAATACCCACAAGCCAGAGTGAGAGAAATTACTTTCTATGATATTCACATTTGGTTACCCTGGATTTTTCTCCTTGAGAACACTTCTCAAACGTGGATACCAATATTTAACTTTTTTATAGGTCATACATATTAATTATATCTATATGATTACTGTAACGTATGGCATAATCTACAACAAATATATATTAGTGGGTGAGTATCCTATGTTATATCTTTTTATTAAGGGATTTAAATGAAATTTATCCTAATAAAAATGGTGACACAAGACATCATATAAATTTAAGGATCTATTATCCATATTTAATTATAACTTTTATGGTTTATAATTTTATAAATCCATTATTATTTTGATACAGATCATCCTAATCATAACAGTTATAATTCTTGGATAATTGACATAATACATATCTGAATCTACTATATAGACCCACTCAACTCTCTTCCTTGGGTGTCCAGACCATTAGGGATTCTTAGCCAGAATAAACCATAAAAACACAGAGAATAATACAACTATAGGCAATCAAGTGATATTCATGCTGAAATTAATAATACCCAACATGAAAATATTGAGTTACTCATATCTTTCTTGCCTTAAACAATATAATTTAGAAGTACTCATACTGATCTAAAAAATAATCAGTTGGATTCTCAACGTATTCAAAACTGTTTATATGGAAGGAATTTAATAATTATTATTTATGGGGGTTTAATTTAAGGTTTCATTTCTATATTATTTTCTATTTCCATTTGTGTATTCATAATTTTAATTTTGTTTTGGAAATCACTATTCCTACCACCAAATTAATGTGTTCTGTAACACCCTGAGATTTTAAAAGAAGAACATTTTATTTGATAGTTTAAAGTATTCACATCACAAAATTTATATTATGTTACAAAAAATACAAAATTTATTATTCATTACATGCAACCTGATATTTTTAGGTTCTACATCATATTCAATATACAACACTGAACATTAACCACCTATGAAATATATTATCTTTATAACCTAGATTTTAAATTGGTGAGTATGAATAGTTTTAACTAATTTAAGATATATATATATATATTGATTTATTATCCTATATAAATTAAACATAAAATTATAATAAAATAATCAATAAATATTTAGTAAAGTGATTTTATTTTTAAAATCATGTTTTCATCAAAAATAATTTTATTGGTTTTAATGAAAAAAATATTATATATTTTTAGAACATTTATATGTTGTATTTGATAAAATTAAATTCATTTTTGAAATCATAAAAACAAAATTTTATTTGGGTGAATTTTTGTATTTTTCATTAATGTTTTAATTTTTGATGAATAGTGAAAAATTCTTAATTTGAATTGAAAACATTTTTTTTGTTTAATTTATTTATAATGTTAAATTATATTTTCAATTAGGTTCAATGTTATATTATATTAATTTTATATTTATTAATCTAATTTATGTTTTCTGAGTATTTCTCATATTTAATTTTGATATAAAAATATTGTAAACTTTTGAAAAATTTTCACTTCAAATACTCATTATCTCGCCATGTCGGTGGGATTAATTTTATATTAAATTCTACCACTTATGTGAGTTAAATTTGAAAAAATGGATTCCATATTATCAATCATTATAATTTATATTTTAAAAACAGGCCAACTTGATAGTTGACTAAAATTGTCTGTAAAAATAATTAAAATCAATCACAATGAATAAAAACTGAGTTTACCAAGGTATTAAAAATTAAAATTAAGAGAAAAATGACCTAGAAAGTTGTCCAAAACCCATTTTATAAACATAAGTAGATATTTATGAACTTTTAATATATTTTTAGGAGTTTTTAGGACATGTTTCTATGATAGTAACATATATAACATGTTACATAAAGAAAAAGACAAGAATGAACATTTTTTCCTTTTAATTTATATAAATATTTGGGATAGGGATAAAAATAATATTGGTTTGGTTTTCAATATTATTTTGAAATATAAATAATTTTTTTTATCATGATAATATATTATATTTTTTATAGAGGAATCAGTTACTTTAAATACTAATGAAACACCAACATAGTATTTATTTTGTTACTAATTATCTAAAAATATGACAATAAAAATATTAAATTTGAGTAAATTGAATGAATTATCATATTAAAGAAATTTTTTAGACAAAAATATAAAAATATATAGGTTTTATAATATTATATTCTAATTCAATATTTTTATTGATATTTTTTAATTTCAGTTTTGATTAATAATGTAAAAATAGACATTAATGTTATTTTATGGTATATTAATTTTATTAAATTATTGAAAATAAATAAAAATCATATAATATATCAAGTGTTTTGTAAATGATAATAAGTATAAAAATTTCTCATAAATCCAACAATTTTACTTTTATAATGATATATTGTCCCCTTAAATAGTAAAAACTTTGTTAACACATTTATGGTTAAAGGGGTATTTTTGCACGTTTCGTGCGCTTGTGTTATAATTAATATCCAAAAAATAGGTTTCTATTTTATAAATTTAAATTAATAAATATAATCACTGGGTAAATATTATCTAATATGGATAATTTTAATTTATTCTTAATGGATATGTTACTTAGGTTAGTAAACTGGTTACCATAATGGAAAACCAAAATGAAAAAAATAAGGAAACTTAGAGTTAAGGAAAAAAACTTTTAAAACATGTGTTTTATTTTGTGGTGGAGGTTTTTACAGATCATATGATACCTATAACCCATTAATTATCAATATTTTATTTTCTTTAGGAAATATTGACCTCCCAATAGTGAATAGTTTTGAGTATTTACAAGAATTCCACTCGATTAACATTATAAAAGGGAATTTACTCCCCTCACTTCTTCACATTTATCATAAGATTCGTATCATAAAAACCACACTAAAATAACTTATTAAATTACCTCTTATAATACTATAATCATTAATTTGTGTACAAATCTTACCTTATAAGGTGTTTTGGGGAAAACCAAAAGGAGTTACCTGAAGAAGAGGTAACGTTAACAAAAATAATTTTTGTTTTATTTATATCTCTATCCATTAAATAATTCATACACAAAGATGATTGAATAAACTCATTATATTACATAGAATGAGATATTTTTTAGGTTAATTTTATAACCTAAAATCACAAAAACTTCCATAAAATTGGTTATGAAATCATTATTCATGTGTGGGGTGGACTATCTCCTCGTGAAATGATGTTACTCATTTTTCCATCACCACCTACAAATTATGGGTATGATGATTCATATAATGTGTATATATGATATTTATAACATAATTATAACTATGGAGTTATTATATCATATATATCATTTTACATTCCATTCCATAAGGGATAGGATAACGTCACTCGTGTGTACAACAGACTACTGCCTTACGAAGTGATGTGATTCGTTTTTCTCTAATGCATTACATGGAAGGTAATAAGGGTAAATAAAATAAATATATGTGATATAACCAAAATATTTATGATATTAATGAAAAAATCATCTTTTTTGAAATATTATATATCATTTTATTTTTACCATTTAACTCACTAGAAAGATGATAATATCCTTTCTAGACGTGGGGACTACCGCCTCCTCAAAGCGACATGATTATTTTTTCACCATAACATGACATTATGATATATATAAGTATATATGATTAAATAATATGGTATTTATCATATTGTGATAATTTTTAATGATAAAATATTACTTACATTATTTCCATAATGATCATTGAAAAATGGGAATGTTACACATGCGTACGTACGACCTATTGTCTCCATGATCGTAACATTAACTCATTTTTATTAACCATATATAATGAATATTATAAAAAGTATAATTTATTTATAAATTTGATAATTATTTTATGATTATTAATCTAGATATATTTAAATAATTACCAATTTTACCATATTCAACCATCATAAGTCATTTTCTGACAAACAAGACGAATATGGTCAAAACATAAGACATAAAAAAATATATTAATTAATTATATATAACAAGTTAATAAGTCAAATAAAAGTAATAATAAACTTTATAAATGTTCTCAGTCAATTAAATAATTAAAATAAGTTTATTTTTCATGAATACAAAGACACACGTGACAATATGAACTCAAGGTAGTGATTTTTCTTATCTCACTTTTATTTCTGTGAGATATATGCCATATTCAACACATATTTTTTTTGTGTCTTGTATAATTCCCATTAAATTATTTTATGGTTATTTTAATTATTTTAATAATTTACATATCCAATTTAGGATATATATTTCGTGTGGTTTATAGTTTTATAGTTTCCAAAATGGTGATATATTTATCTCAATTTTCTTTATTTGAGATATTTGTTATATTATACACCTATCATATTTTATGAGGTGTACATACTACCCATTTTACATATCATATCATGAATTTAATTATTTTAATTATATTACATGTTTTAATTAATATTATTATTTACTAGGTATTATGATTCAATGTTTCAATAGTGGTAAGAGTCTTCTATACAATGTCATCGTTTATCTAGATTGTGCGTGATTAAGTGTCTGATGATGAAATCATATAATTCTAATGAACTATATTATACTATGGTTATTAATGATATTTTCATGTAATTATACCATTTTTTACTCTCTGTTACTTAAAATGTTTGAGAATGTTTTTTGAATAAAATCTAACAAAAGTTCTCTTTTTGGTTAGAAATCTGTTTTCTTCCCAAACCAAGTTTTCTAAAAAGGTTTTCAATTTTTTTGACATTTTAAAAAAGGTTTATAAAATAAAATATTACCCATTTTTTATTATTTTTACAATTATTTCTAAATAATATTCTTATCTATTTCCAAAAAGGCACATTTCTAAACTTTTATCATGAAAAAGGAAAGTCATTTACGACATGTATAGAATTACCCACCAACATGAACAATATATCTTCAAAGATACTTTTCAAAGCATAAATGGTTATTTTTAAATAATATTTTTTCTTAATATTCATGTAATTAATCAGTTTTAAAAATTATTTTCAAAGAAGTGAATTTTCCAATGTTTTATGTTTTTTAAAAAATTACTTTCCAAATGAAAAGAATATTTTCCTCAAGAAGGGTTTTAATGATATTTTAATGGTATTTACATTCATCAATAACAATATAACTTTTTTTACTTATTCCATAATGGGGATATTTTTTAATGTTACTATCCTCATTCTTTCTCTAGATGGATTAAGACTCTTTCAAAAAGATTACTATGGAACCCATTTATTTTCCAAGGGTTAACCATGATCCAAAGAGAATATTATGGAATTTATTTCTTTTCTAAGGGTAAATCATTTTTTCCAAGATATTTACCTGAAACCGAGTTTTTTTCCATGGGTTAATCAAGCAATGAAAGGAATAATTACTTTTTTTATGAGTTTTATGGTGAAATTAATGCTCATTGAACATTATGGTTACTGTGGTTATGGGAAATTACATATACGATGTGGAGGCCCAGATAGTGCTGGGTGATCCCTTTATAGATTATATGATGAGGTGTCCCATATAGCACTGAGTGATCTTACTATAGCAAATACAATCGTGTGGTCCAGATAGCACCGGGTGAGACCCCTATATCTTAAACAATGGGTGTGCCTAGACAAGGATTTGATGAATTGGGTAATGATTTTATAAGAAGTTGTCCATATTTTTATTCCAATTAAAAGGGTTTATAAAGGGTTTTACGAATATGATGCTCCAAGTTACCGAAAAGGGTTTTAATTTCTTGCTATGAGGTTATGAGGGTGTTCATGATAATGATTGGTATCATAAGGATAATGATTATTGATTCTGATGAATCAAGCCTTATACCAAATTATCATGTTTGATAATCCATGTATTTATGGGTAAAAATATTCTTATGTTATACTGATGATATTTTATTACGTAATCATGCCCTTATTCTCTTCTTATGCCCATTGATAACATTCAATTACTAACTATTATTTTACCCTTTCTAAGAATATTAGATAACCATTATTATTTTTTATCCTCCCCATTTTATAAATAATGAGGTTGAATGATTTACGTATATAAGGGATTTCTTATAGATTATGTTGATGACATATTTTGAAATAAGAAAATCTAGCTATAACGGGAGATGATACTTGTCTTTATGAACCAGTTGATTATAAATTGTAGTTGATATGAGTTAGTCTGAATTCTATATTAATCTTAACCTATAATTTCCATGGGTATGTAAGTGATTGAATATTTATTTTCAATGTTTTATATTTTTATGGTTTGATATTCTTTCACCATCATCAGTATCAATGTTGAGAATTTAATGTTTGTGAATTCATCACCGTATCTGAGTGTGTGGGTTCTGGGGTGTTATATGTTCATACCATATTAACATGTAACTATTTACACATCCCACATGTGTAACACCCCGAGATTTAAAAAAAATATTATTTTAATTTCATTAATTTCTTGTGTTGTATGCTACACCCAGATTACATTGCGCTATACACAACACCGTATTAGCTTGCAGTATACGCAACACTATTCTTGGATCATTATACACACAATTTTGATAATAGTTATTCTACGAAACATTGAGTATATATATATATATATATTCAATGTATAAATGAAATATGGTTGGATTCTGTTATACGAAACAATGAAGGATTCTTGCACAACATGCAACCCTGACTTGGCTTTCATTACACGCAATCACGACCTTCCTCGATAGCGTGTGTTGTACGCAATACTAGGTTTTACTAAACAACGATATATTATTATGAACTAGCCGTTATGAATAGTATTAACTAAATTTTGAATTTTATAACATTATTATTCATCTTAAACATTTTCTAGAACATGGTATAAGAACAAAATAAATTTTTTGGGTAAAATAAGTATTTTTCAAAAAAATGCAGTTTTTCCGCCTTTTGATGGCGCACCAACTTTAAATCTAGTTTTAGACATGTTTATAAGTTCAATTTGACAAAATAAAATTCTTTTTTGGAATCAATAAATACAAATTTACTTTGGATAAATTTTTCATATTATTCTGGTAAATTTCATATTTTGATGAATAGTAAAAACACGCTATATTTTAATTAAAAACAACTTTTTTCATCACAATAATTTATATGGTTAATTTATAATTTTTAATGATTTTAAAGTATAAATAGAATATATTTTTACCATTTAATTTAATGTATGTCATTAGAATTTATTTTACATTAAATTCGTAGCTTAAATCAATTCAATCTTTTGCAATGTTTTAAAGAAAAACCCGTTTTCTTTCGACAATGAGATTAATTTTAATTTAATTTCTGGAACATTTTTGTATTGAAATTGAAAAAATTGATTCCATATTTGGAATCAGTGGGTCCAAATTATGTTAATAAGTTACTTTTTATTTTTGGGAATTATGAATAGTAACTATGGTAAATTTTATTTTCCATAGTTAAAGGTAAATCGGGTAATTAAGGGTAAATATAATATTATAAAATTACCCTAAAACATGACAAAATTCTATTGGATGGCTAAAGGTAGACTCATATAACCTAAGAGTTGGATTAGATTCATTTTATGGACTTTTGACCTTGAAAATAATTTAATTATTATTAAAACCATAGAAAGTGACAACATGTCACTCTCTTAAATCTTATAAGTATAACAATTATAATTTACTGATAAACATCATAAAACATAGAACATGAATAGTTTACAGAAATATAATAAACTTATCTACATCATGATAATTTATTTATAATTTTTAGGGATTAAATAATTTTCATTAATAGTGATACATTAATGATATAGAAATTATTTATTAAGTGGAAAATAAGTAATATAGTTTTTATTGAAATAATAATACCCATTAAAAGTCCCAAAAACCTGACTAAAAATTATTGTTAGTGTATATCTACACCTTAATAATCCAATGACCTAATATATAACTGTTTGGAGCCTTATAAAATTGATTATGACACTTATATTATTTTATTTTAAATGATGCCAAAGTTGTCACCTTCATAATTTAATAAATATAACAATTTAAATATTGTGATATTAAGATGATAAATTCTAGTTAATGAATTATTGTGAAAAGGAAATAGATTTATATTCATCATTGGATTTTATTTTTAATTTTTATGCAAAAAATCAGTATATTAAATAATTATAAAAAAATGTTGTAGTAATTATTTTATTAAGAGATAAACCAAATAAATGGTTTTAAAAACAATAAAATAAATATTATATGAACTATTTAATGTGATCCACTAATTTTAAAGATACATATCACCTTTTATGAATCTATTAAAGCTTTTATTTCGAACATATCTTCTGTATATATTTTACTTAAATTCAAATAAATGAATAGTATCAAAATTGACACTATTGTTATTTTATAAAAATAACATATTATAAAATTGTTTAAAAATCACAAAAATATTTACAAATTATAAATTTAAATTTATATGGTCTATAATATTATCAAATAAACAATTATTGAAAATTCACAACAAATAAGTAATTATTTGTTATAATTTAAAATTTAGAATTTTATTACCACAAATAAACTTAAATAGATTAAATAAGGATAAATCAAAATGATAAGGTTTAAAATAAGATCCAAACATGTCTAAATTTGATTGGTTGATGAGATTACAACCCTATATCATATAATATTCGAATATGAGTCATTTTGCGAGGTTTTTAAGTGGGGTTAGATTTATTATAAATTAATATTTTTAAGAATTCCAAAGGTGCCCCTCTCCTCCCTTATAAAAGGGTACCTCCTCCCTCTCTTCCAAACACCACTTTGAGCCTTCAAGATCGGACAAAACCTGCCCAATTCTCTTCTCCACTTCCCTAGAAACATCCTAGAGGTCCTGGTCTTATTCAAAGACCAATGTTAGTGCCCTAAGAGGAGGTCTCAAATAGGCGCTTCAAAGAAGAGGTAATTTTCGGTACCGATTCTTTCACCTTTATTTCTTCTTCCACTTCTTCTTATTAGGTTGTTTCATTATTAAGTAATAACATAAGTATCACTCATATACTTATATGTTATTATAAGTAATAAACAACC
Source organism: Viscum album (assembly GCA_963277665.1). Taxonomy (NCBI): domain Eukaryota; kingdom Viridiplantae; phylum Streptophyta; class Magnoliopsida; order Santalales; family Viscaceae; genus Viscum; species Viscum album. The sequence goes on along the minus strand of OY728121.1, from coordinate 1,201,553,237 downwards.
CTATTTTACCATCTATCCATCCTACAGAAAATGAAATCACCGCGCGTGCGTACGTACGGAAAACCGTCTCCACGCCGTGGTGTAATATATTTTCCAGCACAACCTTACTTTGATGGGTATAATGGTGTAAGTAATAACTATATATGATTATTGTAAAGTGATATTGTTTATGTAATAGTATACATACACTCCAATAAAATTCCACGATCATGGGAACGATATCATCGCTCGTGCGTACGTACAGAATACCGTCTCCACGACGCGATGAGATTCATTCTCAATGATTAACCATTCATAAATGATTATAAAGTATATATAATAAGTAATCATGAAATATATGAAATAATAGTGATACTGGATTTGTTTATATATATATGTATGTCATCCAATTAATTCCATTCAATTCAATGAGGAAACGAAAACAACGTTCATGCGTACATACGGCCTACCGTCTCCATGAACGTTGTATTTCTTTCCATTTATAGATCTGTTATATATATGTATATTCTGAATATATATTATATATAAATCATGTTTTACATTCTGGATGTAAGTAATCATGATCTAAGTAATCATATGAATAATTACAAGGCAAAACACGGACGACAAATGAAACGATTTTACCCAAAACACTCTTTAACATGGAATTTACAAAAAAACGGGTAATATAAAGTTATAAGTGAACCATATATGATATCATAACAATTAATATGATTCTGTAATAAGTCAATAACATTATTTAAATAATTATACAGGATTTTCAGATATGTACGAAGCATATCGGACCTAAGGTAAGGGATAATTATTCCAATCTCATTCTTATCTGAGATTGTTTACTCGTAAGTATTTACTGGGGGTTATGTTTATTATCCATGTCTATATGTTCTCAAAATGTTTTCATAAAATGTTTAATTTCCTTCCATGTATGTTTAAGACATTTTTACCCTTTTCTTAATTTTACCACATCGTATGGAAGGAATCTTTCTTTTGTTTACCATACGAGGTACTTTTTGACTTTTCCGAAAAAAGTACGAGGAGAATGTTATTTTTAACTTATACAGAATGAACGGATATTTACGGTTTTATAAAGCCTTATTTTCATGAATATACCTCCAAAATATTTTATGACTATTTTCAACAAAATCATTATCTTTTAAAATTTCATGGCATTTTGTGAAAAGAAAATGATTTTGAAGAAGAATGGATATTTTTTATTAAGAATTCATTCCAAGTGTTTTATCAAAACCATTTCTATCTAAGATGACATTATTTCATATCTGTATGTTTCAAGTAAAATGTATCTATGATTTACATGGTTTCAATCTTATTATGATGAAATATCCATTTGTTTTATATGGATTATGTGATGATGGGATGATGTTTATGAAACCCATTTTATTCTTTGGGTTATGATGAATGTTTTATGTTTATTTTTTGGCACATGTAAGAATGATTTCACTATGAGATGGGTGGGACCTATATCTCCCTACAATTAATTGGGTAAAGATTTATATCTCATGAGATAGACATGGATGGAACGGCAAGTTAAACCGGTTCAGTAATACAGGACTTGAACGAGGAGTGAACTCGATTCAGAAAGGGACTGTGTCCACTAAGATGGTCTTGGCAGCAATGGCTTGGCTACTATAGAAATCATATCATGTGCTTAATGGTTTCCATAATTAAATGTTTTATTCCCATGCTATTTTATCATTCTTAATGTTTCTTTATGATCTATTCCTTATGTACTTCCATGTTTTATGTCATTTTTCAAGCTTTTGATGTTTAAACATTATGTTCATGTTTTAAAGTTCAAATGTATATGGTATGTTTTATTTTATCCATGCTTACCCTTAATGAGCATTTGAGCTCACCCTTTTTATGTTTTCTTTTCCCCAGGATATAAAGGAAGGTTTTAGGTAAGAAAAAAAGGGGAAGATCTTTATAGGATATGTTGAAGATCTTTCACCACGATTAGAAAATTATGTTCAAAGTTTCCAAAGACACTAAACTATTACGATCCTTGTGTGTCTGTTTTTGTTATGTATTAAGTATTTTTCTAAAGTAATGTATTGTCCATGTACATCATGCTTTGGGTCTCTATAGTTGGTATTAGAGGAAAGGTTTAGTCAACCTTTGGAAACTAGTATGCGAAAACGTTAGTGAGATCCCTAGAGAAATTTATAAGGTATGTCTAGGGATGTCCCTAAGGATAAGTATACATATAGGTTACAGTCCTAGAATTACGGTAACGATCATAGAATTTAACCTAAGATGTTAGATATTGAGGATACTCCCCCTTAACTATGTTGTTTTCCCTATCATGATTTTTTCCTCTCACACTATTCTTTTTGGGTTTTATAAAATGGCTGGAAACAGGAAGATTCACGATAATGGAGGATATGTTAGACAATGAAATGATTTTCTTCATGAGAAACCAAATGAAATGGGATCTGGAAGTCTAAACATCGTTATTATGCCTAATCAGCAATCTCATAATATGATCAATAATCTCAACTTTGGTATGTTTCGCGACTCAGATAATAAGAGAAAGATTGAGTTTCATGATGATCATAGTGGAAATAAAGTTCAATTTCCCTAATTTAAATCATGTGGGAAGAGGCATCAGGGAGATTGTTTCAAAGGAACTGGAAGATGCTTTGGATGTGGAAAAGAAGGACACAAATCCAGTAAGTGAAAAGAAAAAGGTTCAGTTAACACCATGGACAAGGATAATGGTATTGCTACGACATCAACAATGATTAGATGTTTTAAATGCGGAATGTATGGGAATTATGCAAACCAATTCCCTAATGGAAAATCTCATGAAGAGAATCAGCATGGTCATATGGGTAGTATTTATATGGATGATGATGAGGAGACTACAAATGATATATGAGATGAAAGAAGTGTTGAAGCTTAGTCGGTTGTTTTAGAAGGTAGTGGAATGATTGTATGTTTATCGAGACTTATGTTGTATAGTTAATGGTACTATGGAATAAAGATTCATATAAGGATTGTTACACTATTGTTTTTCCCTAAAATTATTTGAAAGTGTTGAATGGTACCAGTAACCATGGAAGGTTATTCAGATATTTTTGTAAAGTAGATGATATGCGCATAATGAAGGAATAAGAAGATAATGAGATATTTGCTTGTATTCATGATCTCATGATTGATATAAGGACTAAGTGATATCATGGATTGAGTATATAGAATTTTGAGGATTTTGGTATGTGGAAAGTGTTAACTTTTAACTACATTCATGTTTTCACTAAGGTTCAATGGGTATTCATTTTTCAAGAGAATACATGATTAAGGCCTTCAAATGTTTGGAATGTGACCAAAAAGACATATCTTATGATATATGGGGATCAACGATGGTATTAAATCTCTGGTAATCTTTTTCACTATATTATGAGAGTGGACTGCAGTATTATGGATAAGGCTAAAGATTTGAATGGATTATGTTGGAAATAAGTTAGTTTTGTTTAAGGATAGAAGTTTTGTCGATATTATTGATGGGATGTTATAGTAATATTGTTTTAGAAAAAGGACAACCTGTAGGACGGGCGACATCCCATCGTGTCGGACAAGGCGATGGGAATCGAACCCACAACCGAAGTGCGACTAGCCTTTATTGCCTACCAGTGGCCTATAGGAAGTCCCTAGTTAGTAGAAACTAGTTTCATTTTATTAAGCGGTATGATATATGAAGTATAAGTTCATTTTTGGAACCATATACGATTAATCTAACCATAAGATGGACTTATAACTTTTGCTAACCTTTTGTTTGGAAGAGATGGAATGACCCATCATTCTATCAAATGATCTACTAACACATCATGAATAACAAATTCAACTTCATTTCTTTAAGGGATGAAGTGGAAATTGTTCAATTCACAAACAATAGTGAGATTGTACCAAAATCATGAAAGTATTTATTTTAATTCATATGCTTTAGGAAATGATCTTGAAACCCAAAAATGTTGTCCTAGTTCCCTTATATCCGATGAATCAGATGGTACCTTAGATCATCACAAATCATGAGATTTGTGATTGTTGGCTTTTTCATAGCCATGTTCTCTACCACTCTCCATCAGAACTTGATGGTTATATTTTTCTTCCATATACATATTTTCACTTATGTTATCCTACGTGGAAACCCAGTGATGAGTTAATTTGGATAACCATTACATTTCATACTTTAGTTTTAAAAGCCATGTTTTGGTATTCCTTTTTACGATGTGGGTTTCTATTAAACAAACATTCGAGTAGTAAACCATTTATAACCCCGACGAATTTCGAGGGAGAAATTAATTTTAAGGGGGTAGAATGTAACAACCCAAGATTTTATGAAAAATATTCTTTTAATTTCATTAATGTCTTGTGTTTTATGCTACACCAAGATTACCTTGCGCTATACACAACACCATATTAGCTTGCAGTATACGCAACACTATTCTTGGATCGTGTTACACACAATTTTGATAATAGTTACTCTACGAAAAATTGAGTATATATATATATATATATTCAATGTATAAATGAAATATGGTTGGATTATGTTATATAAAACAACAAAGGATTCTTTTACAACACGCAACCCTGACTTGGCTAGCATCACACGCAATCACGACCTTCCTCGATAGCGTGTGTTGTACGCAATACCGGTTTTACTAAACAACGGTATATTATTATGAACTAGCCGTTATGAATAGTGTTAACTAAATATTTAATTTTATAACATTATTATTCATCTTACAAATTTTCTAGTACATGGTATAAGAACAAAATAAATTTTTCGGGTAAAATAAGTATTTTTAAAAAAATGCAGTTTTGCCGCCTTTTGATGGCGCACCCACATTAAATCTAGTTTTTGACATGTTTATAAGTTCAATTGGAAAAAATGAAATTCTTCGTTGGAATCACGAAATAAAAATTTACTTTGGATAAATTTTTCATATTGTTCTGGAAACTTTCATATTTTGATGAATAGTAAAAACACACTATTTTTTAAATAAAAACAAATTTTTTCATCATAATAATTTATATGGTTAAATTATAATATTGAATGATTTTAAACTATAAATATAATATATTTTTACCATTTAATATAATATATGTCATTATCATTGATTTTACAATAAATTCGTAGGTTAAATCAATTCAATCTTTTGCAATGTTTAAAGAAAAAACCCGTTTTCTTTCAACAACGGTAATAATTTTAATTTAATTTCTGAAACTTTTTTGTATTAAATTTGGAAAAATGGATTCCATATTTGGAATCAGTGGGTCCAAATTATGTTAATAATCCACTTTTTATTTTTGGGAATTATGAATAGTAACTACGGTAAATTTTATTTACCATAATTAAAGGTAAATCGGGTAATTAAGGGTAAATATAATTTTATAAAATTACGCTAACACATGACAAAATTCTATTGGATGGCTAAAAGTAGACTCATATAACCTAAGGGTCAGATTAGATTCATTTTATGGGCTTTTTACCATGAAAATAATTTAATTATTATTAAAACCAAAGAAAGTGACAACATGTCACTCTCTTAAATCTTATAAGTATAATAATTATAATTTAGTGATAAACAACATAAAACTTCGAACATGAAAAGTTTCCATAAAGCTAATAAAATTATCTACATCATGATAATTTATTTAGAATTTTTAGGGATTAAATAATTGTCATTAATGGTGATACATTAATGATATAGAAATTATTTATTGAGTGGAAAATAGTTAATATAGTTTTTATTGAAATAATAATACCAATTAAAAGGCCCAAAATTTTGGAACCATGGATGTTCTATGCAGGAATTGGAGTTTTGGTTTGTGTTTGTTGTCAATCCTCAGTGGAAGTTCTGAATGTGTGCTAGCAAAGTGATCATACAGTTCACGCAGAAAACAGTATTGAAGGTGGCGCTATTTCGCAGTGTTTGCCAAATTTTTGGGCCTCAAAATCAGGAAATGAAGACATGGATCATCTGCAAAAGGAAGTGCTCACAAAAATGAAGTGTTGCATGAAATATAAGAGGCTTGCACAGAATACTTAAGTTTCGTGTGAAAAATAGCGGGATGCGTGAAATAGGGGATCGTGGTTTTTCGCGCAAATAATGTTTCGAAATCAGATTGGTAAAAAATGGAAAAGGCATGGGCTGTGCAAAAAATAAGGGTTGTGCGCGAAATACTTGAGCTGGGCGTGAAAAACAGCATGGTGAACGAAATAATGAAGCAATGTTTTTTGCGCAAATAGTTTTTCAGATTCACACCGTCGAAAAATGGAAAAGGCTTGGGTTGCGCGAAATATCTGGAGAGGTGCGTGGAAAATGATACCTGCGTGAAATATTACGCGCCAGATGAGAGGTTTTCCACGCCGAAGGGGATTTTGCGCTCGTGGGTCTCAGACGCCTATAAATATGAGGTGACCCCCTTCATTTTAGGGGTTGAAGACTTCGAGAAGATCTGAGGTCTGATGCGCGAAAAAGGATCGCATAAAGGGGCTTGCGCGAAATATTCAGAGTTGCTCGAAAAAGGTGGTTTTTGCGCGAAATATTTTTCCGCGCAAAAAGTAAATTTTGCGCGCAATAGAAGGTTTTGCGTGCAAAGGAGTTGGTGTTGTGCGCAATTGTCAGTGAAGTTTTTCTGCACGTTCTGGTTATCCGATTCAGTGGCCTTGTGCGTTCTAGTGCATCTATTCCGGACTTTGATGCAAGTAGAGTCTCGTGCTGAGCAGAGGCAAAGAATTCAATGAAAATCTATTGAAGAGACCTTCACGTCTATAAACTGAGTGTGACTTCACCAACGACAGTGAGCTAGGGGGAGTCAACGGGAGTGAACCGAGGGAAGTAGTGAGCTATCCCTGAACCTTTGTAAAGGCAGTGAGCCTGGGATAGAGAGACTGTTCCCGAACAATTGTAATCCACAACTAGTGAAGCATAGTGAATTTAGGTACGACTGACAACTTGTCGGCGTATGCTTCTTGGACGTAGCCCTTAGTGGTGAACCAAGTAAAAATAGCTGTGTCATCTATCTGCACGTGAATTTTTCTTACTGATCATTTCCATCATACAGATTTAATGAGTTCCTACCAACGTGGGAACAAGATCCACAACTTTAATAAGAAAAATTTGACACCCTGATTCACCCCTCCCCTCTCAGGGTGTCCTGGGGTCCTACAAGTGGTGTCAGAGGGAGATTGTTGGTGTTGAATCGGTCCTTCGTCGCCATGGAGAATGCAGTCAATGCTAGGGGAGTCCCTCTCTTCGATGGAAGTAATTTTCGGATCTGGAAGAACAGGATGAGATCAAATCTAAGATCTCTTGGAATGGAAGTTTTGTTTTCTACTGTTCAGGGAATATAAGTCACTGATCCAACAGGCTTGGCTATGACTGACACAGATAGGAAAATTCTTGATGCAGATGCTAAAGCATAAAATGCACTCACCGAAGCTCTTTCTGATCAAATCTATCTAAAGGTGATGAGTTGCACTTCAGCAAAGTCTATGTAAGATAAACATGAAAACATTTATGAAGGAGATAGCAAGGTAAAGGAGGAAAAACTTCAGGTTTTACACAACAGGTTTGACGATCTAAAGATGCATCCTAATGAGAATGCAGATTCATTTTTTAATTGAATTACTGATGTTGTGGGAGCAATTCGAGGTCTTGGAGAAGAGATCAATGACATCGATATTGTAAAGAAAATCATGAGAAGACTTCCTCCCATGTACAATGAAAAGGTGTCAGCCCTTGAAGAAAGAGATCTATCTAAACTATCTCTGGATGATTTGTTAAGTAGTTTAGTGGCATATGACATGAGAGTCAAACCCGAAGATGCCACGACTCACGTGAGTAAGGAAACGGCATTCAAAGTCATGGATAAACTGAAAATTTCAGAAGACAGTGGTGGTGAAGAAGATGAATAAAATGAAAGTCTTTCTCTAATCGCCAAGAAGTTGAAAAAGGGAAAAGGTAAATTTAGAGGTAAGCTACCTCTTGCATGTTTTCGTTGTGGAAGAGTTGGGCACATTTCCTCTCAATTCCAAAGAAAGTTAGATGATGATGAAAGAGAAGCTGAAGACATTGAGAAGCCTCGAAAAAGGTTTTTAAATAGGGGTGACTCAAATATGGATATAAAATAAAGAGGAAGAGTTTTTTCTGTTAAGAAGAAGATGATGATATTGAATTTTGTGAGGAAGAAGAACCAGAATTTAAAATGAGAAACCATGCTTCCATGATGGCTACCACTGAAATATTAGAATCCTCAATCAATAAAGGCAGAGATAATCAGACTAATGCTATTGGTAATCCAAAGATTCAAATTATGGATGCTTTATCCAAGCTTGATAGTAAATGTAAGAGATGTAATAAGTGGAAGGAAATGGTAGAAGAATCATCAGAATATGTTGATGAACTTGAAGCTGAAATTCAACGTCTAGAAGAATTTGTGAAAGTTCAGTCTAAAATCCTTGAAAGCAATGACGATGTAGTGGATCTAAAGCTGAGAATTGAAGATCATGGAAATGTCATCAATGACTTGACGTCAAGACTGGAAGAAAAGTCCAAGACTGCTGAGGGTCTTGAGGAGGAAGTTGTTACTCTTATGAGTAAACTTGACACTAAATCACTTTCAAAAGAATCAAGGAAGAAAATACCGTTTAGAATATTCTCAGATGCAGAATTACTAGCAAGATCCAAGTGTGGTTCAGATGTGGTTGAAAAAATCTTGAGTGTCCAAACACCCTTTTGCATGGGAATGAGTGGAATTGGCTGTAAAGCTGAGACATCAACTGCTGGAAATAAAGATAGCCAAAAGAAAGACAAAATGAAGGTTGAACATGTTGAAACATTTCACGAAGTGCTGAAAAAGAAACCCTCAATCCAAACTAGAAGGAGAACTGACAATTATCCTCAAATATTTAGAAATGATAGGAAGTTCAACTATTTTCCCAAGGATGAAGTTATGAGGAGAAATTCAGGTGAGAAGACATTTCCTCTCATGAAGTGTCAGTTCTGTGGCTATCTGGGCCATACCATGGCATATTTCGAAGAGGGAAGGAGCTACTTGAATAAAGAAGATTTGGGAAGTCAAAAAAGGACATCGATTTCATATCCTCCATCTTATAGAAGAAATAACTTCTATGGTTACTGTTTTAATTGTTCTAACTTTGGCCATAAAGCTATGTTTTGCATGCAGTAGTATGATAGGAGAAATTCATACAACACTCAAAGATAGGCCAATTTTCATCCTCCTGATGATGTTGTTCTCAAAAACAGTTATTCCCCTCTGGAAGAAGATTTTGGGTATGAAGAATCAGATTATGTGGAAGAAAGTATTAAAAGACCATCAATATCCTATGCTCAATCCAATATCTCATGGAAAGAGAGGAAGAAGATTGAGAAATCCAATATTGAAGAAGTATCCCTTAAAGCTACAAAGAGCAGCAGCACCTGGATCCTTGATAGTGGATGCTCTTCCCATATGACTGGAAATTCTGACCTTTTGAATAACATTTAAAAGAAGGTTGATGGAACAGTACGGTTTGGTAATGGTGGTGCTTTGAAGATTAAAGGCAGTGGGAATACTACTCTCGCCAATGAGGAGCTGAAGAAGACTGGAGTTCTTTATGTGGATGGTCTACGCCACAATCTCCTCAGTGTAAGTCAACTCTATGACTTAGGGCTCATAGTAACCATCAATCAGAAAGGATGCACTATAAAATGAAAAATAGGAAATTCTATTATGAAAGGTTTTCGAACAGATGGAATCTTATATCAGGTTGACAGCAAAGTGAACTCTTTCTATTTGTCTGTTGAAGAAGAAAACAATTTGTGGCATCGAAGGCCGGGGAACATTAACCAACAAGACATGGAAAATATATCTAAGATGAAGATATTCATGGATATTCCCATTCTAAAACGTGAACGGGAAAAGTCTTCTGATGCTTGTATTCGTGGGAAGCTGGTCTGTAATTCATATCGGCCAAAGAAGAAAAGGGCATCACATCTTCTTGATCTCATTCATACTGACGTATGTGGCCCAATAAATGTTGCTGGAACCCATGGAGAAAGGTACTTTTTCCTTTTCATTGATGATTATAGCAGGATGGCTTGTGTAATGGTGATTCACAAGAAGCGACAAGTACTTGATTGCATGAAAACTTATCACCAGATTGCCGAGAATGATATTGGATGGTCAATAAAAGTCCTGTGATCTGACAATAGAGGATAATACACGTCCATCGAGTTTGAAAATTACCTAGAAAAACATGGAATACAGCATGAGGTAGCTGCTGTGAGAACTCCACAACAAAATGGAGTTATTGAGCATCGGAATCGACAGGTCAACAATATGGCCAGGACTATGTTGATTGAGAGTGATATCTCTCGCCATTACTAGAAGGAGGCTGTTGAAGCTGCAGTGCACACTCAGAATCGAACAGGGCTCTATTTGGGGGAAACGAAGACTCCATACGAATTGTGGCATGGAAGGAAGCCTTCTTTGAAATACTTTTGTGTTTTCAGAAGCAAATGTTTCATTCAGAATAAAGAAATAAAACCAAGGAAAGTTTGGTGACAATGCTGATGAAGGAATTTTTCTTGGGTATCCAATGAAAATCAATGCTTACAAGTGTTTCAATAAATTCTTGGGGAGGATTGTGGAAAGTAATGATGTTAAAATCATTGAAGGAAAAACTCCAAATTCTTCAAATAATACCTATGCTGAGGAGATAGAAGATGATAATGAATGTGAACATGGAATAAATACAAATACAGAAATAGAGGAAGATGTAGAAAACACTCAGGGGTCACATCATGATGTTGACTCAGATGAAGAATCTGAAGAGGGAATCTTGGATTATGAGAATGCGGCTGAACCTCATATTAGAAATCGAAGAGCAGAGATTGATTCATCTAACATAATTGGAGACAGGAATGCACCCACACAGACAAGGAGGATGGGGAATAACACACCCTCTGCATTTCTGTCAGTTGTGGAGCCATCCTCATTTGAAGAAGCTGCAAAGGATGAATCCTGGGTGAAAGCCATGAATGAAGAGTTAGATCATATTGACAAGAATCAGACATGGGATCTTGTCCATAGACCCAAAGGTCAAAATTTTATTGGAACAAAATGGATATTCAAGAACAAGTTTGATTAGCATGGAAGTGTTATCAGAAACAAGGTTCGACCGGTATGTAAAGGGTATTCTCAGATTGAAGGTGTTGATGTTGAAGAAACCTTTGCTCCAGTGGCTAGACTGGAGTCAATCAGGCTGTTCCTTTCCATGGCTCTCCAGAGAGGATATAAAGTATATCAAATGGATGTGAAGACAAGTTTTTTAAATGGTGTACTCGAAGAAGAAGTCTACATTGAACAACCAGTGGGTTTTTTTCATGGTGCTGATGAATCAAAGGTCTACAAGCTAAAGAAAGAACTTTATGGCTTGAAATAGGCACCACGAGCATGGTACTCCAGACTAGATTCTTATCTCAAGAAGCTGGAATTCAAAAGAGGAGGAGTAGATCACAATCTCTATGTAAAGAATTCTCCGATAGATCAGTTGATGGTTCTCGTTTACGTCGAAGACATTATATTTGGAGGCAGTAGGCAGAAATCAGTGGATGAATTTGCCAATCATATGAAATCAGAATTTTAAATGTCAATGATTGGGGAGCTCACATATTTCTTGGGACTGCAGGTGACACAAAAGAGAGACTACACTTTTATCTCTCAGGAAAAGTATGCAAGAGAGATGCTGAAGAAGTTTAATATGCAAGACTCCAAACCAATGTAAACTCCAATTGCAGTTGGAACCCAACTTGGAAAACATGAGAATGAGAAATCTGTAGATCCCACCATGTACAGGAGGATCATTGGGAGCCTACTGTACCTGATAGCAACATGACCAGATATTGTCTTTGCCACATGTCTTGATGCCCGATTTCAGAGTAATCAAATGGAGGAACATTTAGCAGCAGTAAAAAGAATTATGATGTATATTCAAGGAACTCACAATTATGGCTTACACATTGGTGCAGGAAGGGACTGTGAATTATCAATATTTTCAGATGCGGACTGGGCTGGCGATGTTGAGGACAGAAAGTCCACCAGTGGTGGAGCATTCTTTATTGGTAATAACTATGTCGGCTGGTTGAGCAAGAAACAAGAAAGTACTTCTCTGAGTAATGCTGAAGCTGAGTATATATCCGCCACAAAGGCATACACTCAACTGCTATGGATGAAGAAGCAACTAATAGATATTGGTGATACGGTGCAGCAACCAATGGTGATTTACTGTGATATCAAAAGTGCAATTGATATTACGAAGAATCCAGTTCATCATTCTCATACCAAACATATTGAAATAAGGTATCATTTTATCAAAGAAAAGGTCGAACAAGGCGTGATTAGAATGGACCATGTTGGCACTGATGAGCAAGTGGCTGATATCCTGACCAAGCCACTATCTATGGCTGTGTTTGAAAGGCATCAGTTGAACCTCAGTGTTCAACCACCTCCTACTGCATAAAGAGGTTCCGAAATTCCCCTCTCCCCGTTTATGGTAATTCTTTCTATCTGGGTACGGCTGTGATGCAGGTTTATGGGGGAGATACTTTCCAGGGGGAGTATGGTTTGAGCTGAACATTGATTACTTTACCAGCCTTTATGTTTATTGTCAATGGGGGAGAAAGTTAAGGTATAAATTCTGGAATTCAAGATTGTCTGTGCAGATGCTAGGCTTCTGTGACACAACATGTTAGGCTTCTGTGACACAATGAGAATTCAGCGTAAAAATATTTCTTGAGCGTCGTTAAGCATTCCAAAACACGGGAACCCAATTCAAGCTTCCTTCCTTGTTTTCTACACTGAGCATTGCTCACGTAGACTTAGAGTCTTGGCTGAGTTGATCCTTTCACTTTTGGTATGCATGTGGATGGTGCTATATTGAATTTTGGATGGTGCTATATTGAATTTATTTGGTGATTGCCAACAAACCCAAAGGGGGATATTGTTGGAACCATGGATGTTCTATGCAGGAATTGGAGTTTTGGTTTGTGATTGTTGTCAATCCTCAGTGGAAGTTACAAATCTGTGCCAGCAAAGTGATCATACAGTTCACGCAGAAAACAGTATTGAAGGTGGCTCTGTTTCCCAGTGTTTTCCAAATTTTTGGGCCTCAAAATCGGGAAATGAAGACATGGATCATCTAAAAAAGGAAGTGCTCACAAAAAGGAAGTGTTGTGTGAAATATAAGAGGCTTGCGCGGAATACTTATGTTTGGCGCGAAAAACAGTGGGATGCACAAAATAGGGGATTGTGGTTTTTCATGCAAATAGTGTTTCGAAATCAGATTGGTGAAAAATGGAAAAGGCATGGGCTGTGCGGAAAATAAGGGTTGTGCGCGAAATACTTGAGCTGGGCGCGAAAAACAGCATGGTGCGCGAAATAACGAAGCAAATTTTTTTTTGCAAATAGTTTTTTGGATTCACACCGTCGAAAAATGGAAAAGGATTGGGTTGCGCGAAATATCTGGAGAGGTGCGCAGAAAATGATACCTGCGCGAAATATTACGCGCCAGATGAGAGGTTTTCCATGCCGAAGGGGATTTTGCGCTCGCGGGTCTCAGACGCCTATAAATATGAGGTGACCCCCTTCATTTTAGGGGGTTGAAGACTTAGAGAAGATCCGAGGTCTGATGCACGAAAAAGGATCGCATAAAGGGGCTTGCGCCAAATATTCGGAGTTGTGTGAAAAAGGTTGTTTTTGCGCGAAATATTTTTCCACGCAAAAATTAAATTTTGCGCCCAATAGAAGGTTTTGCGTGCAAAGGAGTTGGTGTTGCGCGCAATTGTTAGTGAAGTTTTTCTTCATGTTCTAGTTATCCGATTCAGTGGCCCAGTGTGTTCTAGTGCATCCATTCCAGACTTCGATGCAAGCAGAGTCTCGTGCTGAGCAGAGGCAAAGACTTCAATGAAAATCCATTGAAGAGACCTTCACGTCTATAAACTGAGTGTGACTTCACCAATGACAGTGAGCCAGGGGGAGTCAATGGGAGTGACCCGAGGGAAGCAGTGAGCTATCCCTGAACCTTTGTAAAGGCAGTGAGCTTGGGACAGAGAGACTGTGCCCGAACAATTGTAATCTACAACTAGTGAAGCATAGTGAATTTAGGTACGACCGACAACTTGTCGGCTTATACTTCTTGGACGCAACCCTTAGTGGTGAACCAAGTAAAAATAGCTATGTCATCTCTCTGTAGGTGAATTTTTCTTACTGATCATTTCCATCATACAGATTTAACGAGTTCCTACCAACATGGGAACAAGATCCACAACTTTAATAAGAAAAAGTTGACACCTTGATTCACCCCTCCCCTCTCAGGGTGTCCCGGGTTCCTACACAAAAACCTGACCAAAACTTATTGGTAGTGTATATATACACCTTAATCATCCAATGACCTAATATATAACCGTTCGGAGCCTTATATAAGTGATTATGACACTTATATTATTTTATTTTAAATGATGTCAAAGTTGTCACCTTCATAATTTAATAAATATAACAATTTAAATATTGTTATTTTAAGATGATAAATTCATGTAAAAGTGTTATTATGAAATTTAATAGATTTATCTTCATCATAGGATTTTAGTTTTAATTTTTATGCAACAAATATGTATATTAAATTATTATACAAAAATGTTGTAGTAATTATTTTATTAAGAGATAAACCAAGTAAATGGTTTTAAAAATAATAAAATAAATATTATATGAACTATTTAATGTGATACACTAATTTTATAGATACAAATGACCTTTTATTAATCTATTAAAACTTTTAGTTCGAACATATCTTCTGTATATATTTTATTTAAATTCAAATAAATGAATAGTGTCAAAATTGACACTATTGTTATTTTATAAAAATAACATATTATAAAATTGTTTAAAAATCACAAAAATATTTAAAAATTATAAATTTAAATTTATATGGTCTATAATGTTATAAAGTAAAAAATTATGTAAAATTCACAACAAATAAGTTATTATTTGTTATAATTTAAAATTTAGAATTTTATTACCACAAATGAACTTAAATAGAGTAAATAAGGATAAATCAAAATGATAAGGTTTAAAATAAGATCCAAAAATGTCTAAATTTTATTGGGTGATGATATTACAACCCTATCTCATCTAATATTCTAATATGAGTCATTTTTGGTGGTTTTTATGTGGGGTTAGGTTTATTATAAATTAATATTTTTAAGAATTCCAAAGGTGACCCTCTCCTCCCTTATAAAATGGCACCTCCTCCCTCTCTTCCACATACCACATTGAGCCTTCAATCTCGGCCAAAACCTGCCCAATTATCTTCTACACTTCCCTAGAAACATCGTAGAGGTCCTTTTCTTCTTCAAAGACCAATTTTAGTGCCCTAAGAGGAGGTCTCAAAGAGGCGCTTCAAAGAAGAGGTAATTTCCATTACCGAATCTCTCACCTTTATTTCTTCTTCCACTTATTCTTCTTAGGTTGTTTCATTATGAAGTAATAACATCAGTATCACTCATATACTTATATGTTATTATAATTATGAAACAACCCTATTTCACCATCTATCCATCCTACAGAAAATGAAATCACCACTCATGCGTACGTACGGAAAACCGTCTCCACGCCGTGGTGTAATCTATTTTCCACCACCACCTTACTTGGATGGGTATAATGGTGTAAATAATAACTATATATGATTATTGTAAAGTGATATAGATTTTGTAATAGTATACATACACTCCAATAAAATTCCATGATCATGGGAAAGATATCATCGCTCGTGCGTACGTACGGAATACCGTCTCCACGACGCGATGAGATTCATTCTCAATGATTAACCATTCATAAATGATTATAAAGTATATATAATAAGTAATCATGAAATATATGACATAATAATGATACTGGATTTATTTATATATATATATATGTCATCTAATTAATTCCATTCAATTCAATGAGGAAACGAAAACAACGTTCATGCGTACGTACGGCCTACCGTCTCCATGAACGATGTATTTCATTCCATTTATCGATTTATTATATATATGTATATTCTGAATATATATTATCTATAAATCATGTTTTACATTATTGATGTATGTAATCATGATCTAAGTAATCATATGAATAATTAAAAGTCAAAACACGGACGACAAATGAAACGATTTTACCCAAAACGCTCTTTAACATGGAATTTACAAAAGAACGGGTAATATAAAGTCATAAGTGAACCATATATGAAATCATAACAATTAATATTATTATGTAATAAGTCAATAACATAATTTAAATCATTATACAGGAGTTTCGGATATGTACGAAGCATATCAGACTTAAGGTAAGGGGTAATTATTCCAATCTCATTCTTATCCGAGATTGTTTACTCGTAAGTATTTACTGGGGGTTATGTTTATTATCCATGTCTATATGCTCTCAAAATGTTTTCATAAAATGTTTACTTTCCTTCCATTTATGTTTAAGACATTTTACCCTTTTCTTAGTTTTACCACATCGTATGGAAGGAATCTTTCTTTTGTTTACCATACGAGGTACTTTTTGACTTTTCTGACAAAAGTACGAGGAGAATGTTATTTTTAACTTATACAGCATGAACAGATTTTTATGGTTTTATAAAGCCTTATTTTCATGAATCTACCTCTAAAATATTTTATTACTATTTTCAACAAAATCCTTTTCTTTTAAAATTTCATGGCATTTTGTGAAAAGAAAATGATTTTGAAGAAGAAAGGATATTTTCTTAAAGAATTCATTCCAAGTGTTTTATCAAAACCATTTTCTATCTAAGATGACATTATTTCATATGTGTATGTTTCAAGTAAAATTTCTCTATGGTTTACGTGGTTTCAATTTTCTTATGATGAAATATCCATTTGTTTTATATGGATTATGTGATGATGGGATGATGTTTATGAAACCCATTTTATTCTTTGGGTTATGATGAATGTTTTAAGTTTATTTTGTGGCTCAAGTAAGAATTATTTCACTATGAGATGGGTGGGACCTATATCTCCCTACAATGCATTGGGTAAAGATTTATATCTCATGAGATAGACATGGCTAGAATGAAAATTTAAACCAGTTCAGTAATATAGGACTAGAACGAGGAGTGAACTCGATTCAGAAAGGGACTTTGTCCACTAAGATGGTCTTGGCAGCAATGCCTTGGCTACTATGGAAATCATATCATGTGATTAATGTTTTCCACAATTACATGTTTTATTCCCATGCTATTTTATCATTATTAATGTTTCTTTATGATTTATGCCTTATGTACTTCCATGTTTTATGTCATTTTTCAAGATTTTGTTGTTTAAACATTATGTTCATGTTTTTAAGTTCAAATGTATATGGTATGTTTTATTTTATCAATGATTACCATTAACTAGAATTTGAGATCACCCTTTTTATGTTTTCTTTTCCCCAGGATATAAAGAAAATTTTTAGGTAAGAAAAAAAAGGGAAGATCATTATGGGAGATGTTGATGATCTTTCACCACGATTAGAAGATTACGTTCCAAGTTTCCAAAGACACTAAACTATTACAGTCCTTGTGTGTTTGTTTTTGTTATGTATTAAGTATTCCGCTAAAGTAATGTAATGTCCATGTACGTCAAGCTTTGGGTCTCTACAACATGTCTATGTTAATCACCCAAAAAATAGAATTCATGTATAAGCATTCATATCAAAATGGATCATTTTCATAAGGTACATGAATCATTTATGTAAAGGAATAAAGTAATGTGATTTTGAAATCACCACATGATTAATCATGGGCTAAAAGTTTTCTAATCCCATTCATATTCCTATAAAATGAAAGAGTACATGAAAATAGGTGTTTGGAACACATTTCCATCTACCTGGGGAGACTTTACTCAAGGGGGAATTTAATTCATTAAAACTTTTACAAAAAATATGCACAAAAAATTACTAACAACTATTATCTAGTTCACAACTCTAATTACAATTTTATTTCAAGGTAAATGAAAGAAAAATGTTATTATATAAAACCTATCACTATATACAAGGAAATTTCTTTGAATAAATTTATCATACTTATCCATAAAGCTCTAAATGTTTTCAATGGATTCTAGAAACATTCCCTCTCATCCTCAAAGTTCACTGATGCCTCATAATTCTAAATCTAGTACTGATATCTTGTTTCAAAAACCATCATACATGGGTGGATTAATTTAAGAGGTTTAATTTATGATATTTTATATTACTAGAATGATCAATTATGGGTAATCTTGACAAAGGCAATTTATGACTCAGTTTTCATTAGAGAATGACTTAGTTTAGGCCTGGTCCAATGCCCCCCCACATGTTTAATGGATCCATCTTCTTCTTATTCTGGTTGACTTGTGATTTACATATGAAATGATATTTCTCAACCATGGTTATTTGGGTTAGTTCTATATAAATCACATTCCTTTCAATAATCCTTCATTTATTTGAATTTTATGGAATCTAGTTGGTTGATATGTATGTTTCAACAGTGAAATTGATTAGTTTTTCACCTTATTTCTCTATGAATTTGTGTTGATGTCAATGATTCATGAATACTATTATATTATGTATATATTGCAGTTGGGGAAGATTTTTCTACAAGATACATATATTTTTTGAGTCGTGGACTAATTTCTTATCATTTTGAAAGAAAATGGGTCACTTGATGGATGTGTGTAGGTGTGTGAGTATGAACCTATACCAGAAGATAGATGCAGGGATTAGAATCAATGGTAATGGTTTAGAATCTACTTATGGTGAAATTCCAAATGAGAAGCTTAAAATTGGAATTTTAATTGATCAAAGAAGTAAATCAACATTAGTCCACTTTTGACCACATTAAGGTAGGGAGTTGATGGGGTTAGGACTTCCTTTTGTTCATGCAGTTGAATAGTTGAATAAAAAAGTAATAGTAAAGGATGTCACAATCTAGAAGGAGGCATAACTATTAATCAAC
This sequence comes from Viscum album, assembly GCA_963277665.1. Taxonomy (NCBI): domain Eukaryota; kingdom Viridiplantae; phylum Streptophyta; class Magnoliopsida; order Santalales; family Viscaceae; genus Viscum; species Viscum album. Next base: position 1,201,534,177 of record OY728121.1, on the reverse strand, counting down.
AATCATAAATTAAATGACATATATGGTAGATTGAAATGTGATTGAGAGGGTGTGTGTACATCAGGTTACTTGCAAATTCAAATGAATGTTGCAATGGAAGCATCACATGAGGAGGCAGAGAGAATTGGTGATGAAGCTAAAGAAAAAGAAGAGTTACAATTTGTAGTTGAGGAAGATTAAATATTATTTATATTAGGTGGAGGTTGGAGGGGATGGGTTAATGTAATACGGATTGAGAGGTTGAGAAGTACATGCTTGAAGTTTAGTGATAGTAATTACTTTAACGATCTAGTAGCTGAAGGTTAGGTACAAGAATAATGGGATGCGACACAAGATGGAATGGGAATAAAAACCACAATAAAAATAAATAAATTCTATGATATCTAAATATTTAATGGGATAGATTTAGAGGACGAGATATCTAGATAGGTTTTTGTGGAAAATGTTGATGAAGTTCATTGAAGAGGCGTACACAACCCAAGGAGGGAGAAGGCACAAAAAGGAAAAATGGATTTAGGGAGATTCATTATATTAAAGGGAAATAAGTATAAAGGATGTAATTACTACTATCACTTACCTAAGATGATAGAATCATTGTATGAAAAAAGGAATATGATGATGGATAGTGAAACCATGTCTCATGACTAGAAAGGCAAGGAGAGTTTGAACCTTCAGAGTGAAAATAATATGGTGGAGTGTTGTGAGTATAAGGAACAAGAACACGGTGGTGTTATAATGGATGATATAATCCAGGAAAATGTGGTAAATAGTAGAAAGGTATTGGAAACAAATAATGAGGTTGGGGAAAAAGTGGAATTCTGGGAACTCATCATTCATTTCAATGAATAAATGTAATAGGAGGAATTTGAGATCAATTCTACATATGAGGAGTTATACAAGGGTGTTGAGAGGATGATTCAACTTAATATAAATAAGGAATAGTGTGTATAAATCAATAATAAAAATTACATTTTGACATATGGTATCAATTAAAAGAAGATTAGTTTGGAAGAGAAAATACAAACATGGGACAAGATGGCCTAATATTTTCATGACCTCCTCAATGATGATTCATACATGAAGGTCAATTCTATTCTATGTAGTATATATGAAGGTATGGTTTATAATATACATAAAATTTATTTCAATGGTTAAATTATTTCTTGTGGTTTTGGTTAATTACCTATTCGTAACTTGAAATATTTCCTACTTTTACTATAAAAGTTATTTGCATAATATAAAGATAATTCTAAGTCATTGTAATAAACCATTTATTTCTATATAATAAATCATTACATTTATTTAATGAACCCAAACCTAGTATCCTAGATTTAGTTGTTACCTTATTATATTGGTACTAGACACAACCAATCACATCCCAAAGGAACGAATAGTTTAGTTTTATTAGAAAAAAAATACATAAATGAAACATTCATTAAATTTGAATAATAAAAATACAATATAAAAATTCCTTTGTAAACAAAAATATTCCCTTTATCGTATGACTAAATATAAATCATAAAAAAATATTGACATCTTGGTGAAAGGAAACTTTTAAATGGTGATCCCATATACATAGTATGGGTATGCGTATAGTAAAATCTATCATGAAAAAATAATAAATTATCAATATGTCAAGGTAAATAACTGGAAACACATTCTATTTAATCACTAAGTTGATCAAGAATAATAATATGGTAAAAATAAATTTTGATCAAAATATTTTCATATAACTAATCACATAAGTTTGAAACATATCTATATAGAATATAACTAATAAAATTATCACATGGAAATAAATAACTAATATCATAATGAGGTAATTAATAATGTTGGATATAAACAACATATTGTTAAAAACTTATATAAAGACATATTACATAAATTGATAAGGCATTAGCTAAATAACCATGCTATTTTTTTGGCATGAGGCCTACCATTGCATCAAGGGGATATATAAGGTCCCACCTATGAATTATTATGTCATATTAATTATTAATATGAATGGTTTGAAACTTAATCAATATAAACATTCATATTTCAAAACTAGAAAACAAATTGTTAATACTTTCCCTAATCAATAATGATAATCATAAATCATCTAGAGTAATATGTCAAATAGTATCAAAATAATATATCTCCAATAAAATTGATCATAAAAATACTATTAAATAATGTTCAAGGTATCATTATATTATATACTCATTATAGTATAAAATATTTACCAAATGTAAAAATAAAAATTTTATTTGAAAATAAAATTTTAAGATTGTAATGAAATATTCAAATAAATGGGTGTTCATGACAGAGGGTAATTTTTTACTTGCTGTATAAGTTAAAAAAAATTCTATCCACACTACTGTAAGAAGGTTAAAATGTACATCATTTGGAAAATTAAAAGAATATTAATTTCAAACAATTTTATAAAAATTAAATTGTGGATTCAAATTTCTTTAATATATCATTTATATAATTTTAAAATAATTCTGGAAAATATTTTTATAAAACATGGATATGAATGAAAAAGGATTTTCGACCGAATAGAGAAATAATGTTATATTTTCTTAAAAATATTATCTTAACCATATTAATTTCCAAAGAGAGGAAAATATTACAATTACATGAAAATTTAATTAAAAATAATATGAGAAGAAAATAAAACTTTTCAAGATAGAAATACCAAATAATTCCACCATGGTAGTCTTAAACAGAAACAATCCTGATTAATGTTGAGATTATAAAATAAAGACATATTGCAGGTTCGACTTCTTTTATACATGTTCAAATAGCCTGTAAAATAAATATAGAGTTATTATAAATCAATTAAATAATCATAATAACATATATAAACCCTATATAATTTTATTATAAAATTTTCTAACATGTTTGTAAACAATTATTTGTTAAAAATCACTATTTTGTGTAATAACTGCTTCATTTTCAATGTGTGTTTTATTTCTGTAGTTTCAGACCTTATAATATGATAATGATTTCCTCATCTAGTTTTTTTATCCATGATATAAATATAATTTATAATAACTGAGTAGAAATTTAGAGTAATCAATAAAAATTATAGATTAGAAAATGAGTTACACTATTTATAGAGATGGTAGGTATTACATATGCATAAACCCTCTTGTTATTTTTTGATGGATAGAAAAAAATAAAGGTAAATAATAATTATAATTTATAGAACCATTATAATATCTTATAAATAATATAGTTTCATCAAATCCATCTTTATTACCATCCATGTCAGAATAAAATGAAAAACAAGTCACATCGCTTTGTAGAGGTGGTAGTCCACACGTACGCACGAGTGACGTCATCATTTTCAAAATGTATGTAAGGTATGAAATAATATGTGATATTATAAATTTATATTTCTAATTATTTTATAAATACATATATATTGAATCCACTATTATATCCAGTCATGATAGGTGCCGATGGAAATTGAATTACATCGGTTCGCGAGGTGGTAGCCCTTCATACACATGATCAATGGTTTCATTTCCCATTTGATGGAAGAAGAGATAAATAATAGTTATTAAATTAATATAATAAAATATAAGTATATGATATATAACAGTGTTATTATTTTTGCATAGTTTATGTTGAATTTAAGTTGTTATAAGAATAACTATACCTCTACTTAGGACAACTTATATATGTTTATACCTAAAGCATTCCAAAAATTGTTTTATGATAAAAATGAAATATAGGTAATGGGTAGGTATGTAATGAATTTATTTGGGTAGGTAATAGAAAAAAGGTATATTGAAGTGTATAGATGAGTGTAGATGGAATATCCTTTTATAAGTGGGGCGGGGAAACACTTACAATTTTTGAAAACAATAAATTATACCCACATTTTTACACACAAAACGACTCCAAAATAGACCGTTCAAGATCCGTAGATGATATTTTGTTGATATATGTCTATATAATAGAAATTATAAATTTTTATAGGAAATTTTAACCCCAATGTTTTTAGTTTAACATAATTTAATCAAATTGTAACCTTAACCGTGACAATTAATTTTTACTATTTTTACTATTTATTATGATAAAATTTAGGTTTGCCTTATTATTTAACATTAGTTTCGCTTATTATAATATATAATAATTTTTTGAAAATTAAAATGATGGATTTTTCGTAATTTAATTTAAAAGTAATCTCAAAGCGTGATGAAAAAATGGTTTTTCGAAGAAAAGTTTTCTTAAGTATAAAAAGTTTTTATTTCAAAATTCAAAATGAAAGAGATTAAAATAAACGAAATTTGATTAATAATAATATAATATAAAAAATTATTCCTTAACCATATTAAAATAAAATTTATCTTTTTAAATTCATTAAATTAAAAGGTAGTTTTCAATAAAATAAGTATTTTTGACTATTAATTGAAAGATTAATCATTAAAAAAAATTCAAAAATTTAGTCAATGATAAATTTTACATACTTGGTTAAAAACGAACTTCATATTTGAAAATAAAATTTATAAAATCGTAAAAAATTAATTTGAAAATAAGTGGACAAAACCTGACCAACAAACTTTTTTTAAAAATAAATTTTTTTAAATGTTGTTTGTTTTTATTTCTACTTAGTTGATAACCATTAAATTTTTTTATAAATTTTTAAAACATAAAATTTTATTAATTTAGTTATTTCTCTTCATACCTAGCAATTTAATGGCTAAACTATAATGGTATACCATATTATAGTTTATTTATACTTAGGCTTTCATGTATAATAATATTTAAAAGAGATTATATTTTTTTAAGATGATATAAATAATAAAACTCAGGGTGTGAAATTATTCCCTACATTAGAAAATTTCAACCACAAAATTTCTAGAATTTCAAATAATGAAAATATTTGGATTGTTCTTCATCTTAACTTCTGCAAGTTCCATTATTCCCTCTTTTATCTTATGATTTATCCAAAGTAACATTACCAGTTGAGTCATACAATTTCAGTACACTTGTTATATAGTGTCCATAATATGGATATACAATTCAAAAATATATATATAAGGTTCCCACTCTATCTCTTCAAAGGTGAGCACATGAATTGGGTCTGGAATGATCTTTGTTAACAATGATATATGGAAAAAATAATGTACTTTAGAGAGACTTCATAAATTTACCAAATAATAATCCCCAAATATAATTACTTATTGTATTTAAAAATGTTTCATTTACCTAGGACTCATTTTTCCTTTATTATGGAAACTTGTAATACCCTTCCATTAAGATACCTTCATGAAAATATGATCCCCCACTTGAAATTCCAAAAAATTTCCCCAGTAATCAACATAACTATTTTCCTTTCTTTTATTTGATATAATATGGTTTTTAATTGCCTTTCCATTTTCCTTTTTCTCCTTAACATTTTTTGGACCTAAAATATTCCTTTCACCAAATTCATCCCAACAAGTTAAAGTATAACATCTCTTTGAGTATAATTCTTTATATGGACCCATTTGAATACTTTAATGGAATCTATTTTTATAGTTGAATTCTACCAAAGGTAAATTATGGACTCAAATAACTTAAATGTTAATTTATAATGACCTAAAAATGTCTTATAATGATAGAATAGTCCTTTTAGACTATCCATCGGTTGCGGGGTGATAAGTGATTCTCAAATGAAGCTCAGTATCAAGAGCCTTCTGAAGGCTCTTCCAATATTTTGATGTAAATCATTGGTCATGATTATACTCAATTGAAATATGTGTTGCATGATGTATTATAAAATAATTAATAGAGTGTTTTAAAAGGTTACCAATAGGTAAATCTTAACTTAACATAAGGGAACGTGCATATTTGGTGACCTAATCAATAATATCCCATAATAAATCCTTCATTCATTGAGTACTTGGTCATATAGTGAAAAATTACATAGTAATGTCATCCCATTTCCACTTAGGAATAGGAAGAGGTTTCATGAATTCTATTAGTTGTTGTATCTAAGCCTTTAAATGTGGATAAAACAATAATATTTACCCATAAATAGCAATTTCTTCGTTTATATTATCCAACAAAAAATGTCCCTTCAAATCACTATGCATCTTGGTGCTACCAATGTGTATAGAGAAATTAGATTTACTATTATCATCTTATAATTCCATTTTCAAAATAGGTATATATGTAACACATAGTCTCTTTCAAAATTTTATAAATCCAACTTTATAAATTAAATCTTACAATTTATCATCATTTAAGGATTTAGTTTTCTTTTTAAAATTATCATCATTAGTTTAGAACATTTAATATTTTTATAATATAGATAGATTAACAATCATTTGAAAAAGGAGTGATGTATCACATTCATTAATAATTACCATACCAATATTTACTAGATCTAGGAACATAAGATACCTATCAATCCTAATTTTGGTTTGAACTCCATGATCATTCCTACTCAATGAATCAGATGCCATTTTTTCCTTCCCTAGGTGGCAGTGTGTTGAGAAATAATAACGATTGAGTATCTTAAACCATAAATTTTTCTCCATGTGGATATATTTCTATGAAAATATGTATTTCCCACTCTTATGACCTATGCATATCTCATATATTTCAACATAGAGATAATGTGGCCGTATATTCAAAGAAAATATTACGAAGAAAAATTCAAGATCATGGGTAGGATAGTTTTGTTCATGAATCCTCAACTACTTTGTTTAATAGGAAATAACTCTATCATTCAATATAAGTAAAATACCATGTCCCTTATATGATGCACCACTATATATCACAAAATCCATCATTTTCTGATGGTAGAGTCAAAATATTATCGTTAAACAATATCTTACTCCAAAATTCAAAATAGTCTTCACATTCATTATTCCATATGAACTTAAACCATTTACGAGCACTCCTGGTTAATGGGTCATCTAATTGGTTTGTTTAAAAATAATGAATAGTAACCTACCAAACCTATGCAACAACTTACCTTAGCTATGTTTGTTGGTACTGGCTATTCTTGGACCACCTTTGTCTTTATAGGATCAACTGAGGTTCCATCCTTTCAGATAGTATGTCCAAGAAAATAAAAATTCTAAATTCATAATTAAAACATTCTAAATTTCCTATATAACACTTTTATTCAAATATTATCTAGAATGATTCACAAGTGATTCTCATAGTCCTAAAAATGCTTATATTATTCCAAGATATCAATAATAAATACCACAAAATAATCATTAATATACTTCTTTGAATACATTGTTAATTATTTATATAAACAATATAGGGTTCATTAGTCAATCCAAAGAGAATTACTATAAACTCTTAATTCTTGTACCTTATTCGAAATGTTTTCATTGGAAAATATTCATTCTTTACTCACAATTGGTGACACCCATAATGATGTTTTATCTTTGAAAAAATATCTACCTTTGTGTTATTTTTTGAATAATTAATAAATTCGAGATAGAGGAAACATGTTTATTTATTACAATAGATTTTTTTCCAAATATTCCATGCACATTCTCATAGAAACATCTTTATTATTAATAAAAAATAGGGTCTCCAAAGCTAAAACACTCGGGAATATAAATCCCTTATCAGAAAAATCCTCTATTTTTTATTAAAATGAACTAATTCCACAATGGTCATTCTATATGGAGTATTTTATATTGGTATTACATCAGGGATTAAATCAATTAAAAAATAAACTTCACACTCTGATGGATTTCTAGGTAATTTGTGAGGAAATAAATCAACGTATTCTTGAACAATAGGTATATCCTTAATTTTAAGATTACTATTTCTATATATAGATTATGTTAACACTTATTCTCCAAAAATATCTCTTATCAGAGATAATGGGTGTCGATCTAGACAAGACTCAAATGATGAACTCACACTTCAAAAGATAATGAATTCCACAACTTCATCTTGAATCACAATTTCCTTATCTTTGTAATATTTTTCTACAACATATTTTGAAAGACAATACATACTAAGGATTATATTAAAAATAATGTATAACTATAATAATGAAGTAAACAAGTAGGTCATGTTTATGTGTTATGATGGGAACTGACGAACACATCCTTGTTGTGATGAGGCTTCCACTAGGATTCATAAACAGTAACTGCCATCTTAATGTTCTAGGGGAAAATCTAATTTTCATGGAAATCATGAATGATATTAAAAAGTGAGAAATCCCATAATTAAGTAAATAATTAGGTAAATTTCAGAATATTTACCTTCCACCACATCATTAGTAACTTTAAGCTAAGTTTCTGTGATTATATAATGTTTTTTCATTTGCCCTTGAATTTTTAGGAAAAATAAGGTTTAATATCGGGATATTCATTTAGAGAGTTCCCCATATATTTATAATTGAATAATTTCATATGTGAAACTTCTTTCTTTCCCTATAAATCCTGATAATGGTGGAATTAATCTCTACACTTGTAGAAATATCCCATTCCCAGCAAGTATTTTGCAAGGTGTTTCTTTCCACAATTATTACATACTAAAAATTTAACTTTTCTCCTCTTCCCTTTTCCCGTATTTCCTTTCCTAAAATGTTTACCCACCCCGTTATTATGTTAGTTTTATTCAATGTAAAAAAAATTTGAATAATTATTTCTCTATCTTGAGAGCACGTGATATTATATCCTTATAGGATGAGAATGTTTGGGATAGTAGTGCAGCTTAAATTATTGGATTAATTCTATAGGAGAAACAATAACTATTTATATTTTAATTACCTATATTGTTAATATAATTATTTCCTAACCTTTTAATGTTATCTATATAAATTAAAATAATTTCATCTTCCTTTTTATCAGACTCAATAATTGTCGCTCTATATCCACTCATTGCTCGTAAGGAAAAATATTTTTCCAAGAAGAGTGCCTTAAAATTATTCAACTCTATGTTTTTATCTCTTATTTATATTTAGTGTTTGAATAAACAACCACCATTTCTTCTCATCTTCAGAGAATTTAAAACATACCTTGAAAACCTTCTCTCTTTTATTACTTCCTAAAGATATAAATATATTCCCTAAGAAACTTATCCATTATCATCTAAAAATGTATTTTGAGAAAAATTAAATGATGGAGGTTATTAGTGCATTAAATAGTCTAAAATTTTTGAACCATGTTATGGATCTATAGGATGTCCTATATGATCCATCTTATTGGTTATAACCTGATTTACCTACCCCAATATAGTTATAATTTTTTTAGTTCCATCTATAGATTTTACTCAACCATCATTATCTTTCCTAGGAGGGAAATCCCTACATGGATTACAAGTAATGATTCAGATCCCATTATTTATTATAGGTTTCATTTCAAAATAATAGAATAATCTATATTAGATAATAAAATTATGAAACCAGATGTATAATTACAAAACTTGTGAAATACTTCACAAAATTTTAAAAATTTATTCATAGATAAAAATGAAATCATAAAATTGGATTATTAGGGAATATTCTCATATCTTAAATATATTTTAAAATTCATCATAATAGATTTTAAATAAATTTTAATTAAAATAATAATACAACCAGACATTGTAAAACTTGGAATACGGTAAGGATGATTGTCGTACACAAGGTGAAAATTGAGTCAAATGCCAATAAGCCCTTTTAGAGCTATTAGGTAGAAATGTACCAGATTCACATCCAATTGTAGTATCAGAATAAAGATATATTTATTATCAAACCACATAATGTATACCCTACTATAAATTTATGATGTTATCCAATACATAATCTTATCCACAAAGTTAGTCAAAGGGATATATTATCTAAACTATGATATCCTAAATCTGGTTAGCATGGTTTTTACAAATCATTATCTAGTACTAACTGTAAAGACCCTTAACCTAGTAGCCTAGAGTCGGTAGTTACTTTAATACAATGGTTCTAGATATAAGTTATCGAATCCCAAATACAAAATAGTGTATTAGAATTAGAAAACAAGATACATATACAAAACCCAAATTACATTTTATGAAATAAAATACAACATAATAATTCATTTGATAACTCCATTATTCACATTACCGTATCCCTATATTTCAATCATAAAAAACTTATTAACATGTCGGGGAAAGGAAACATGAGAAATGGGTGAGCTTGTATGCTTAGTAATGGTATGAGTACGTCAAAATATATCTTGAAAAAATAAGGAATACTAATTATTGGAAGGAAAATAACTGAAAACAAATGTCATTTAAAGAATAAATTGATCATGAATAATAATATGGAATGAATATATAATGATCAAAATAATACTATATAACTAATACCATAATATTAAAACATATCCATGGATATCATAACTAATCAAATAATCACTTGGATATCAATAAATAATCTCAAAATCGGGGAATGAATAATGTTAAACATTAGAAAAATACCATCAAATAATTGTTACAAGACACTTACATAAATGGATAAATAATTAGAAAAATACCCATGCTAGTTTTTCATATAAGATTAGATAATTCATAGAAGGGATATAGAGGTACCTTCCTAACACATACTAAGTCTAATTCATTCCTTATATGACAAGGGTTAAACACAATTAATGTAAACATTCATATTAAATAACTACTATATGAAATGTTAATAGTTTCCACAATCAATAAACATGATCTTAAATCATCCAGAGTAATATGGTGAATAATATTATAATAGTTCATCCCTAGCGAAAATAATCATTTGAAAATCCATATAAATAAGGTGAAAGGTATTATTAGAGTATATCCTCAGCATAAGATTTAATAAAGGATATTGGCATAGATTAAAATAATCTAAAAATATCACTAGAAAATATCTTGAGGAAAATTCAATTTCCACTTTGAATTCACCTATTTAAATTGTCAAATATTTCGCAAATATTGAGGAAATAATTGTTTTTAAAAATATAATTGTAAACATAAATATGAATATTCAAATAAATTAGTGTTCCTGATGGTGGTTAATTTTTCACATTCCATAAAAGTTAAAAAACATTCCTTTTAAACTATTGTAAAAAGGATAAAAGTACCTCATTTGGAAAATGACAAGAAGATTTATTTAAAACCATTATGTAAAAATTAAAATTTGGGTAAAATTTTCTTTAATAAATAATTTTAATAATTCTAAAAACATTCCTGATGATATTTTCATAAAACATAGATATGGAAGAAAAATGAATGTTGACCGAAGAGAGAAATACTGGCATATCTTCTTAAAAAAATTTCTCAATCATTTTAAGTGTCGTAGAGAGGAAAACTTTAATATAAAAATAAAAGTACATGAATAACCATTGGATATGAAAATATATAGTTTTTAATATACATATACAAAAATAATTTCCCCAAGGGTGTCTTAAACACAAACAATTCTAAATAATGATGAGATTGTGAAATAAACCCCAAACTCAAGTCCAAATTACATCATACAAGTTCCAAGAACCATTATATTAAATATAATTATATTATAAATATATTAAATTATAATAATCACATATATCACACCATATATGATTTAGTATAATATTTTATTACCATTTTTAAATAGTTATTTGATTAAAATTATTGTTTCGTGTAATAAGAGCATCATTTTCACGTATGTTTTGGGTTGGTAGTTTTGATACCTATACTTTGATAATGATTACGTCAACTACAGAGTGCTAAAAATGATATTAATATCATATATATTCATTATATATATATTTATAATTGTCCATTAAATTTATTGATTGAAAAATGAGTTACGAAGTTCATGAAGATGGTAGGCTATACGTACGCCTGAACTATGTTTTAAGTTTTTAAAGAATGGAATTAAGGAAAGATAAATAATATTTCACCTTTATAGAATAAATATTATATCATATATATCATATATTATAATAAAATCCATCATTATTTCCATCCATTTCAATATATAATGAAAACTGAATCATATCACTTTGTGGAGGTGGTAGTCCACACGTAAAAACAAGTAACATTATTGTTTTCCAATGAATTGAAAGGTATGAATGTAGATGTCAAATTTTAATTTTAGAAGTATAATTATTTAATTATTTTAATATGTACTCATTAAATCCATCATTATATCAATCTATGATAGGTGGTTATGGAAAACAATTACATCGGTTCGCGAGGCGGTAGTCCGCCATACACAAGATCGGCATTCCCATTTTCCATATGATGGAAGAGGAAATAGATATAGATTATGAAATTAAAATAACAATATATTATTATATAATATATTCTAGTGTTTTAAATTTATCATATTTGATTAATATTTTAAAGAGTTTGAAGAATAAATAAAATTAAAATGCCTGGTTAAGAACTACACCTGTTCTTCGAACAACCTTTTTAGGTTTATACCTAAAGCCATTATAATATGGGTTTTTGATAAAAAATGGTACTATAGGTCAATGAGAGGGATGTAAGGATGTTATTTGGTTAGGGTTTGGTTGAACTAAAGGGAACTTTATGTGAGAATAAAGGAATATAATGGGGGTCCATTTATATGTTGGGGGAGGAGACACTTGAAATTTTTGAAAAGAACAAATTATACTCACATTTTTCACACAAAAAATGTATACAAAATGTAACATTAAAAAACCTTAGATGATATCGGGTAGAAATATGGAAATAAAATATATATTATATTAGTTTTTAAGTCATTTAAACCATTATATTTTTAGGTTAACCCCCGATAATCCCATTTTAACCTTAATAACGATAATTAATTTTTTATTTTTTTAATATTATATATAAGAAAAGATTTAGTTGAACATATTATCTAAAATTAATTATTTTTATTAAAAAAAGAAATCCATTTTTTCAAATTCAAATCAAAGAAGTGGTAGAGTTCAATTTAAAATTAAACATGAAATTGATTCAAATGAACAAATTTTGAATAATAAAAATAATTTTTTGAAAATTTTACACTAATTTTTCATAAATGGAACATTATAATTTCTTTAAACAGAAATTCATTTTTCAATAACAATCATAATGTTCCCTACTCATCAAAAAATTAATCTTTTCAGATATTTTAAAAAAAATTCAGTCTAAGGTAATTTTGACACGATGATTTAAAAAATTAAGTACTTTTTCAAAATTAATTGTATTGAAGTGTTAAAAAATAATATCAAAATAAGCTCCCAAAACATATTGAAACTGAATTTATGAAAATTAAAATTTTTTAAAAAACACATTTTTTTCATTCAAATTCTTTTTATTCTATTTATACTTAATTTATAAGCAATAAATATATTTTATAAATTTTTAAGCCATTTTATTTTCATAATTTATATAATACTATTTATACCCACACATTTAACTACTTGGTTATAACGACATACCATATTATAGTTTATTTAGACTTTGGGTTTCATGTACTATAAGATCTCAAAGTGATTACTTTTATTTAAGAATAAATATATAATCAAGTCTTGAGGTGTTACAATTTAATTTTTCCAAAAGAATTTTAAAAATTAATATTTAATATTTGGATTATTTTATTAATAAATGATTCATAATCATTTATTTGACTAATTATAAAAAATTTATAATTAATTAAATTATATACAACTTATATATTAAAATATTTCCAAAATAATTTTTTTTATGATTTATAAAATTTTATAAACCATAAATATTAGGAAAATATTTATCAACTAACCACACAAATTTTATTAGTAATTAATTTATAAAGAAATTATGAGATTTTTGTAAATATTTTGAAATATATTTTTCAATATTTATAAATGATTTATAAATAACATAATTCAATTAATAATTTAATCTTCTTGATAAAAATAAATAATTTATTTATTTCATAAATAAGAGTAATAAATATGAAATTTTCATGATTGATAGAGTTTAATATATCAAATTTTATTGATCCAATATTATTAACGATTTTCCATTTTTATAATCCATTTTATAAATATGAATAACATATATAATTTAAATTTTTTTTATTGAAGTACAAAATATTATTTTTCATATTTATTTCCAGGATTGAAATATATGGTTTTAAAATATGTAATACATATATTTAATAAAATAGGAAACACATTGATTTATTGAAGAAACATATGATTTGATACCACTGACAGGTTTTGTATGATCATTATATGACCATATGTACTAGAAGAAAACCCCAACAAAGATAGATTTATCCTCAAGAATCTATACATAAATAAAACTGTAAAATAGAGTACCTATAAATTGACAACATCAGTCATCTTCTTCTTTGTTGGTGAAAAAGAATGCTAGATAAAGATAAAAAATAAGAGAATACAAGGACATTTCCTTCGAGGGGGTAACACCATCCAATGGATCGAAGATCGTATTTTAAGGTACTTGAATAACTAAATGGTTTTATTTACTTCATCTCATATGTTGAAAAACATTATGGGATGAAGATATTGTTTTCACACCAAATAGAAGAGGAAACTATCCTCTTGTATTGGTATATCCTAAGGCTCCTCGCATCATATGCATTTCATACTATTTGATTAATTCATTGAGTGTTTTCAAGGAACTAACATAATGTCATTAAAAAAATTATCATGCTTTTTAAATAATAATAAAACTATTTAAGATAAGTATATATATATATATAATCCCATTTATATTTAATACAAAAATAAAAATAAATTCATCACATGCATGTATTTAATATACAATGATATATATAATATATATATATATATATATATTAGTGCACATTTAATAAGATCTCCCCTCATTCATTTATTTTTAGATCCTCTTCTTCTTTTACATCAAATTCGTTAGTTCCAAATCCATCATCTCTTTGGCTGAGCATCATCCTCATTTTTATGTAAATGTCAAAACCTACCTAAGATATTTTTATGTTATGATCCATCCCTATTCAATGATTAAATGTTCATTTAGATTATTTTTTATACTATTTAACAGTAAATGTGATTCTAGTAGATATATATGATTTTTTATTTATCAATTCTCTAATTTTACATAAATCTCATATAATGTTTTGTGTCTGTAATATATATTAATCGATTATAAAATTATTTAATTTATTAATTTGTTTATTTTGTTAATATATTATGGTCTTATTAAATTATTCATTTAATTGTTTTATTTTTATAATTTAATGATCCAAATTTATACATAATTAATTTCAATCTAACAGTATGAATTAGTTATTTCCTATTCCTTGTCTTGTACTTTGTTTGGGTAGTTACTAGTGTGCATAAATTATAGAATATGACATGTTTTATTATTTGTTTAAATAACTACTAGTTTGGTTTTATTACTTTCATATTAAAACTAGTATTTGGATTATCTTATTCAGAATGATCTACAATCACGTGATACTAAATCATGTGTTGATGCTATTATAAATGTTTCATTAATAAAAAAATGCATCAAAGACTAGTTTTATATTGGGTGATCCATTTCTTTAAATTATTGAGTCTGTGATAAATACATATTCAATTAATTGGATTTATTCCATTTACAAAACAAAGAAGTTGTCTGAAAAACTACTAATACATAATTTTATATGTATTTAATTAGATTTTCTAATAGTTGTTTCCAATTTCATGTCTCATGCTTATTTTAGTTTTTAACTTGTATGCATCAGTTATTGCACATGTCATTTCTATTATTCATCATTTGGATAACTACTAGTATGATTTAACAACATTTATATTAAAATTAGTATTTTTATTATATTATTGGAAATGTTTTGAAGATATGTGATAGTAAATTATGTCTTAATGGTATTATGAATGCTTCCATGATAAAAAATTATGTAGCAATGACATGAGTTTTTATGGTGCGTGGGGCATTGTTATGTGACTTAATAAGTGATTGGAAAATTTATAGGTTTTTGAGGTAAACATAAATGAAATAGGACTTAAAAATTCTAGTATTTAATATAAATCAATTATTTTTTGTCATATATATTATATAATTCTTTAATTAGTCAAACCATTATTTCTTTTTTGAATATATAAAGGGTTTATGAAATTATTCATTTCAATTATTTATTTTAATGTTTTAATGATAATTTTTTATATAATTAAATTCAATTTTACATGGTGTGAAATGTTTGAATATTTAATTTTTTATTGAATAAAAGTTATTAAAATAATCACCTACTACGTCTACCTTATATAATAGTATATATTATCAAATTTTTGTTAAAGTTATTCAAAAAAATATTTTTTGTAATATATTTTTAATTATTTTCTACTATGTTGATATTAATATATCGGTTTTAAAATAATAGAATTAATCAAAAATAGATGTATCATACTGATCAAATATCAACCATGTTTCAAAAAGATTTATTTTGTATGTTTCATTTAACAATGATTCAAATTAAGAAATTATAGACAATAACCCAATATTTTCATACAAAAATATTTCATATTTTTAGATGAATATTCAATATATAACATTACACTACAGTACAGAACCATAATGTTTTAGTGACATTGAAAATTAGATAAAAATAATCTTATTTCATGGAATATATTCAACATCTCCCCCAAATATCGTTCTATATTGTGCTTCTCCAAATGGTACCCTATTTAATACATTTATTCACAGCCTGGGGAAATGAAACATAAGAAAGGGTGAGCTCAGATGCTCAGTAAGGGTAAAAATGAGAGATATCAACCAGTGAGCATATAAAATCATAATACAAGAATAAGAATATGAGATCATGACGTTAACAAAACAAAGTTCTTAACTACTATTTAATATATCATAATCTCTATTCTTGGAATAGAAATTTAGCATTACGAAAGTAATAAATCATAAATGCGATAAATCATCATAAATTAATGATAATCCACAAGTCCACTTTGATACATTAAAACATGTCATAAAATTGTGGCACCATCACAGTTATAGAACCCATTTCATATATTAAGGTTTCATATCGATACCATCAAATCACACTAGATTGGGATACAACACCTATTTCCCATATCATAATTGATTTGACATCATCACATATTTCCTATAGTGGATCAAGCACATCAATTGTTTTCCAACTATAAATCAAGGACATCAACTTGTTTTCCATCACCGATCAAAAAAATAAACTTATTTTAGATAATTATATCATAAGATATCAAACATTACAAAATTAATTACAGGGTTATGTAATAATATTTCCACGAGTCACATAATTAAACACTTATATATATCTATCCTAGAAGATCATAAAACATTCATCAGATCATGATATCATAATCTGTGTAAAGAAAATGGATTTTGTAAAAATCTCAAAATTACAATCATAAACCATAAAAAGAATGAATAAGTATGATATCATTGGATAATATCCTCAGTAAATCATGATTAACATAATAATATGCTATCATATCTGAAAATTCATTTAAAATATCATTAAAATATTTCTTGAGGGAAATATATTTTTCATTTTGAAATAGCTCATTTAATTTTAAAAAAATTATAAAACATTAGAAAAAAATTTCAATTAAAATAAGTTTATAATATTGTTTTGGAAGACTTAAAACATTAAGTGGTCATGAAGGTGATAAATTCTATTTATACCATATACATTAAAAAAATACTTTCTCATTTTTGGTAAAAAGTCCAAATCACTACATTTAAAAAACTACAAGAAGACTCATTTGAAACCATTTTTATTGAATTTAAAAAATGGATTAAAATTAAATTAAAAAATATTTTTAAATATTCAAAAACATTCTTGAGATAATTTTTATAAAACATGGACATCTAAGAATAGGATTCCTTTCCGACTAATAAAATATATTCTATTTTCCTTAAAATCATTATTCGACTCTATTGTGTACATAGAGTGAGGAAAATGAATGGAAAATATGTATTATATAAAAATAAATATAGTAAAATAAAAATTATAGGAATGTTTTAGATTAGGATCATATAATTTTCTTAATTTAAATTCAATCATAAACAATCCCGATTAAAATGTGATGAAAACATAAATCCCTTACCACTTTGGTAACTTTTGAATCAAAAGACCCATGAAATAATAACTTCAATTTAAACATTAAATATCATGAAAATAAGAATATTAATGATATAGAAGGTCAAAGGGTCTGTATATAATTCTTTTTAAAATAAGATAGGCATATCATCACATATGTCACAAAGAAAACAAATTGAGACGATAAAACCTTACCCGGAGTCTTGTCTTTATTTGTATGAGTTAGAACCTCATGTATAATAAATATAGATTTATTATACATATTTTAAAAAACTATAATCCTATATATCATAAAATATATGATTTAATTTTAACATCTTATCACGTTTATATTAACATTTTATTACAAAAAACATTGATTTAGGTAATAAATACTTCGTTTCTCAAGCATATTTCGATTATGTAGTCCTGGTCCTTCTAAATTGATCATCGTTCCATAATATTTATAATTTTAGTAATGATATAAATATAATATATATTCATTATATATATATATATATTCATCCAAAAAATGAATATATAGAAAAACTTATTACAACGTTAATGGAGACTATAGGTCATATATACGCATGAACATTATTTTCAATTTTCAACAGATGGAATGAAAGAGAGATAAATAAAAAATAAAATTTTTAGGAGATTTTTTATATCATATATATATATATATATTAAATTCATTAAATATATCCTTATTACTATCCCTGTAAAATTGAAATGAAAAAAATGAATAACACTTCTTCATGGAGGTTCTTATCCACACGTACTCACGAGCGATGTTATCATTTTGAAATTGAAGGGAAGGTAAGAAAGTATATTTGATATTATAAATCAAATAGGAATAAATATATCATAATTATCATATATAAACATTAAAACCATAATAATAACCATCCTTGAAATATGGTAATCGAAAATTATTTGTATCGTTATATGGAGGAAGTAGTCCACACATACATACGAGCGATACTTCCAATTCAAATTCAATGATATAGAGGGTGGACATAAATCATTAAATAATCATAGTAATATTTTAGAATATTATGTATTATTAATATATTATTTTATGATGAATTTCAAAGACTTTGTGGAGGTTGAATAAGAAATAAATTAAAAGATGTTAGGTAGTATGAATACCTATTATTTGGTAATCCTCCTTTATAATCATTATTATATACCCTTGTAATGGTCTTTCAAAAATAAAAAAACTATAATTAATGTATAAGGATTTTTATAAGATACTTTTCAAAATTTAACTATACTAGATTGATCAATATGGTGTAAAGAATAGAAAGAAGGGGCCTGTAATGACTCAGATATTCCCAAATTTATTTTTTGAAATTATTTGTGAACATTCCAAGACCAAATGTTGAGATGACATGAAATTACAAGGACTAGTGTTCCTGGAATGATTCAATAAAAAATGTTAAGTATTTAACATAATGCACACAAGAATCTTCTAAAAAAGTTTAATAAATTTTCAACTGTTTCTAGGATCATAAATCCAATGACATCGTTGAGCTCAGAGTGGTGGCATTACCCTAGGTGCGACTTAACATTAGTCTGCCCAGGTCCTCTGTGGAAAAACCCAAAAGGGCATAAACTTTAAAAAATAATTAAATAAAATTATTTTATTTTTCATATCCTAATACCTCTTTAATGGTAACTTGGATTGGAAATATGAGACCACCATTGTGTTTGTAAGGGGGTGTTTTTCCTAGGCGAGGTCTAACATCGGTCGATGTTGGCCAACTGTGATTGATAGTTTCTCGATATAAGAATCATTGAAATATTTTAATAAAAGTATTTTATTCTTGTTGTAATGATGTGTTTTCTTCTAATATGTGTTTGTCATACAATTCAGGGTTGTCACCATAAACCTAGAATTCCATTAGAAAATGAGATGGAGCTCTCTCAACAAATGGTGGTAGTTCATTGGTCGACGATCAACGATTAATATTAGATTTTAAGGGTCTTCACCCATGACAACGACGCGACGACTGATCTTTGTCAGCGATCGAACCGAATCGAGGTAGTGCGTTTAATATCTTTGTGATTTTTATTCCTCGTTCATAGATTTATTGATGAACAGAGGACAACTAATGAATAGGTTGATCCATGGTTTGATCATTATTGTGGGATGGTCAATTTAGATAGGATTATAGAGTGAGGTATCATTGTGATTATCATTGTATTATTTCTTTTTTCGAATGGGAACTAATCTATTCAAACACAAAAAATGGTCAAGGGTCATTCCTCCGAAGGTTCTTGTACTTTATACCTCCCTCGTTCTTGGAGTTCTTCTCCCCAGAACCTCGTGGCTATGGTTTGAATTGTCAGGAGGTTCTGAATATGGTCGGACCCCTTGATTGGTGGAAATTCAAAGGGAAAGGGAAGATCAGTGAAGAACACATCCCAAGGATCGTAGATGTGACATCAGTTTGAGAAATGAAGTACTGGAGGTGAACTGTTGACCTGTCAAAGGGGCCACTGGCATGCCGACGCCGACATCTGGTGAAAACGGTGGCCACATGCAGCTGCGGAAGATGAAGATGGGATGCCAACTGTGGCTAGCGGGGATGTAACGCGGCTCCACGGAGCAACGTTGGAGCAGGAGTTATCAGACACATAACGTGGCTTTCCACATTGACCAGAGGCCGCGACAGTAGGTCGTAGGCCGGCAGGGTGCGATGCAGGGGACACGACAACCACACAATTGAGGCAAACCTTGTGAAACAGTAGTGGATGCGGCTCGGGTAGGCCATTCCCGGCATACAAAACTATCCCACATGCGGGAGTTCGAATTGTGTAAGCCATGTGGCTCCAACGGCCCATCGGGCGGGGCCTAATAGGCCGAGACCAACCTGCATAGTGGGCTGCATCCAATGAGTTGAGCTGATTCATGTTAGGCCGAACTAGGTCCGGTCATTTCGGACCAAGATCATTCCTTTTTCACTATAATATCCATATCTTTCAAACTGAGCATCCTATTGACGAGCCATCTATGATATAGGGACCCTTGTGACATTTACCTCCTTTTAAGATGGATTGGTAGGTTTTTAGTTGGATCAGAAGAGGTTAATAGTGTAACCCTGATCTTTTATTATGAGGGTTCAATGTAGGATCCCTTTCCCACCACAGAAGATGACTCATATTCTGAAATGACTTTTCTCAACCCAGCTTTGACATTTGACTCAACGGGCTGGAGGATGTGTCACACTGAGTGGCCACGTCAGTCCGCACTTCTCCTTGTGGTTTCATAGATAGTGTTTTTTAACAAGGTGTGACCATTATTTACATAGGCACCTATCCCCAATCTAGAATGTTTCTTCCAGCAGGGAAAGGACTCCCCCCAGTGAGCCCTAAGCACAGAGGACCCCCAATATTTTTATCAAGCTCAGATTATTTCCTTTTTGTGACTGTACCAGATGAGTGTGATTTAGGATGTCACGACCCATCCTCGGGGCCCGTGCCTTGACTACCCCAAGCCCGCATTCCATAGGCCAGGGGCTGGCGACTAGCACCAAGGCGTAATTCCCGGTAATAAGGGAAGGCATTTCCTTTGTAATGTAAACAAACACCACATAGAAAGCAATTAGTAGAAGTAAACACTAAGTAAAAGCTGATACAAGTAAGTATGGAAAAGTAAGTGGGCCAGAATACAAAACCAAATTGAAAGTAAAGTACAAATGGAAAGGGAAAACATCAACTAAAAGTAAAGCCGCAACGTCGAGCCGTCCACTGGAAGTCCCACCTAAAGGGTGAGTACAGATAGCCTCCACAGCTCCTCGGGTCCAGCCGTCCACTCTGAGTACGTTCGCCTAGTGGTCCATCTCCTGGTACCGTCCTACTCCACAAGCCTCAACCACGATCAGCGTTGTCCGTCGTCTGCAACCAACACAACGTAGTACGGGCATAGCCCATGCAGGGGTGAGTATAAGATACTCAGTAGGGACCCCGAGACCACCGAAGGTCTCCCAGAATCCACAAAGGATAAACCACAAAGGAAAGATACAATCACGAAGTAACATTAGACACTTCTTAGGTATATTACCATACATATACCTAAGTCATCAATTCTCATTCGGCTCCAACATCCGAGCCCAAGTACAACCCAGTCCACACTGGAAAGAAAAACATAAATTCAAACAGGATAGCTCAACACAATCCACATAGGAATGAAAAACAGGATTCAGCTCACACAGGAATACTTATTTGTATGATGATAATGATGATTAGATATTTCCACTGATTCATCTATGCCATCGGACCCACAAAGGATCGATAGGTACTAACCCCCGCAATGACCCACAAAGGATCTGACCCACAAAGGATCGATTGGTAACTAACCCCCGCAATGAGCCACAAAGGATCTGACCCACACAGGATCGATATGTAACTAACCCCTGCAATGACCCACACAGGATCTGACCCACATAGGATCGATAGGTAACTGACCCCCGCAAAGACCCACACAGGATCTATAGGCGCTGGACCACACAGGACCGCTGAGCGCTGACCCACATAAGATCAGACCCACACAAGATCAGTAGCACTGATCCACATAGGATCACTGAGTGCTATAGTCGTCACCGTCGAATCCACTGAGGATCTCCGTACAGTCGTCGTCGTTGTTGCAAATGCAGCCAGCTCTAGGGTTCCCTCACACAACAAGCTTGTTTGGGAGGGTCCGCTCCATGAGCCGAGAGGCTGATACATCAACTGACACATAGTCCAGAGTTGATGTATCCAAAAGTTCTGTATCTTCAATAGGAACTCAATGTCGCAAACGGCGTGTCAATCGGACGCCCGGTCTGAGAGTAATTGACTTTTTTCGTCCCAGGGGCCCGGTTGATTTTTAAGTCAAAACCAACCCGATCGTACTCCACCTACATCCAACCCTCGGGCAGAGTAAGCCAAAAGATCTGTCTCACTAATGGGAATCCAACAAAGTCGACGACACGTCAATCGGACGTCCGAAGCTCCAGTTATGAGCGTTTTCGCTCTGAGCGCCCAATTGGTTTCGTGTACGAACCAACCTGGCCGAACCCAATGTACTCTGAAAGCTTGAGTGCGATTTACCGAAACGACCTTCTTGATCAAAGGATCTCATCGCAACTGACAGTGCATCGATCGGAGGCACGTAGGTCCAGTTATGTGCAAAATATCGAAAAGGTCCGAAAACGGGGGGTCTGAGCCCAGACCGACCCGGCCTGGGTGGCCCGACCCAGCTTGGGTGCGACCCAGCCCGGCTGGCGTGGGTGCGGCCCGGTCACCAGGCGGCTTGGCCGTAACGGCCGAGCGGTGCACCAGGGGGGTGCCACCCCCCTTGAATGATCTGCGACCCCGCGTGGGGGGCCGCCTCTCGCCAACGAACGCGGCCGGATGGCCGCGTCCCGCCTTCGCCAGTCCCGCGTGGTCGCGGGACGACCGGCCCGCCGCTGCGGCTGCAGCTGCGGCGGTTCTCCACTGGGGCGCGCCGAGCGCCGCCGCCTTCCGCCGCCGTGGCGGCGTGGCGCGCCGGCGGGGTGCTCCGCGGACCACCGGACGAGTTCCGATGGTCGGAAATTCATGCCATCTTCGCCAAAGGCCCTCCTGGGGTCCGTCCTTCACTGCGAGGACCTCACATTTGCCCGTGCGGCTTGTTTTGTCGACGTCCGCCATTTCGCACACCAAGAACGAAAGGGGCTGTGGGTTCAGACTTGTTCGTTGGTCCGCACCCACCGCGTTAGCGATTTTAAATATCTCACAAAAAAAGTTTAATAATATTCCGTGGGTATAAATCACAAAGATTTAAATGAATCAAACCCCTACCTCAACGTTGTCGTTGAACGTGTGTTTGTCGCGGAATTGACCGTCACGGAAGAAGAGGATCGTCGCGTCACGGGAGGGGCTTCGCGGTCGTCGCGGTACACGGCATCACATCGATGATATCAATCAGTTGTTGATCGAAGATTATCGCAGGGAAGGAATGTCGCGGAAGAAATGTCACGGAAGGATAATCGTCGGCATCGCGGAACACGGTGTCACGTCGTCGATCTCCGAGGGTTCGGCGTTCTTCGCGTTCTTCGCGTTCTTCGCGTTCTTCGCGAGGAAGGATGAAGATCTTGAAGCTTGAGAGCTTTCCCAATCCTCTCAATAAGCAACCCTCAAGTGAAACAAGTATTGGTCTTATTTTATTATCAAGCCAACAATTAGAAAATCAAAGTTAAGTAACCAACCATTAATTCGGTGAATTAATGGTAACAACTTAACTACCCAATTAATTGGGGCGTTTAGAATTTAAGAAAACGCATCGGTTGACTTTCAATTTAGAGGGGGTTGCGGGTGCGTTACTTAGGAGGAAAGAAATGATGGGGCTCATGCAGGACCCACCTCACAAATATCCTACCAAGTGGGTAGGATATTTTGGGTTCCACTCTATCCGCTTAACTTAGCTTAAGTGGCTTTAAGTGGCTTAAATTGAAATAAAATAAAGTTGTCGCACCACTTTATTTTATTTCTTATTTTAACCCAAAAAATAAAAACCACACCCGAGAAAATGAAACTCCGGAAAAGGCGTTTCTAAGAAAATACCGGTGCTGCGATTCCATCGGTGCCCTCAATATTCGATTCCGAGCACCGGTTCAATAGTTAGAAAAACCCGCTCGTTCGTTCACTGAACGTACCCGATCCAAACATCGGAAAATGATTCCGGGCACACTGGGACTCAGAATCAGGTGCCGTATGAAACTGCGTTCTTGTAAAATTCCAAAGAAAATTTTAAAAAAATTCATTGAATTTTATGGGTCTTTACATCACTCCCACCTCAGGGCTTTACGTCCCCATAAAGATACATCATAAACTAGGGAAACAAATGTGGGTACTGAGCACGCATCTAAGCCTCCCGCACCCAAGTGCTCTCTTGGAGGTTCCCGTGCTGCCATCTGATGCGCACTAGAGGAATCGATCATCCACATAGGAACCGCTCTTGTCGATCCTCGATCTCCACCGGAACCTCTGCAAAAGTCGGCCCATCATCAACGTCCAGCTCCCTATGGTCAATGATATGCGTTGGGTCATGAACGTATCTCCTCAGCTGGGATACGTGGAAGACATCGTGCACCCGGTGCAACCGAGGTGGTAGAGCCTGGAGATAAGCCACCTCGCCAATCCTGCTGAGGACCTGGAAGGGTCTGATGAAGCGTGGAGACAACTTTCCGCCTCAGCCAAATCTCCGTAATCCACATCGAGGTGAGACATGCAAGAAGACGTGGTCGCCATCCTCGAACTCTAGTGGCCTCCGCCTCCTATTAGCATACGACTTCTACCGGATCTGAGCTGTCCTCATCTGCTCCTGGAAGACCTGGACCTTCTCTGTCGTGTCCTAGACCATCTGTGGTCCCACAAGTGATGACTCCCTAGGGTCTGTCCAGCACAAAGGAGACCTGCAAGGTCGGCCGTACAACACCTCGTATGGTTCCATCCCGATGGTGGAGTGGTAGCTATTGTTGTACGCAAACTCCACCAAGGGTAGGTGGTCCTCCCAGCTACGACCAAAGTCTAGGAAACATGCACGGAGCATGTCCTCGAGAGTCTGAATGGTCCTCTCCGTCTGACCATCCATCTAAGCGTGAAAGGCGGTGCTCAGACGTAGCTGCATCCTGAACGCCTTTTGAAACCCCTTCCAAAGCCAGGAAGTAAAGAGAGCATCTCGATCGAAGACGATAGATGATGGCACACCATGAAGCCGTACAATCTCCTGAACATAGAGACATCCCAAGATCTCTACTGATCCCTCCTCTCTCATGGTTAAGAAGAGAGCCGACTTGGTGAGTTTGTCGACAATCACCCAAATGGAGTCATCACCTCTGGAAGTGCGTGGAAGTCCAGTCACGAAGTCCATAGATATGTCGTCCCACTTCCACTCTGGGACCTCCAAGGGCTATACCAAGCCTGCTTGTACCTGATGTTCTGCCTTCACCTGCTGGCAGGTGAGGCATCGAGAAACGAACTCTGCCACAACCTTCTTCATGCCCGACCACCAGTTCTGTCGTCTGAGGTCCTGGTACATCTTCGACACTCCAGGATGTATCACCTAGGGAGAAGTGTGAAACTCTCTCAGAAACTCCTCCCGTAATGCAATTGGCACCAAGGTACATCCTCTAAAAAGGACGTCCTGCTCTGCTCCAAAGGAGAAACCATCAGGTGCCTGTCCTGAGGATATCTATGCACGCCGCGTCTCACAGTCGGCGTCCCCACGTTGTGCCTCTCTGACCCTCTGCAGTAGTGGAGGGGTGACTGTGAGAGACTGAAGAAAGGCTGATCCATCTTTATCCACGAAGGATATCTGCAAAGTGGATAGCTGCTCTGTCGCCACCTCAAGTAGCTGAAAGCCTGTCCTCCTGCTGAGAGCATCAGATACTACGTTCCCCTTCCCAGGAGTATAGACTATCTCAAAGTCATAGTCCTTGAGGAACTCGAGCCATTGGTGATGTCTCAGGTTCAGGTCCTTCTGAGAGAAGATGTACCTGACACTCTGGTGGTCAGAAAAGACTATAAAGCACTCACCCATCAGATAGTGCCTCCATGTCTTCAGAGCGAAGACCACTACTGCTAACTCTCGGTCATGGGTAGCATAGTTCTGCTCATGCGGCCTCAACTGACGTGATCCATAGGCGATCACTGCCCACTCCTGCACCAGGACACATCCGATTCCGGTCCCTGATGCATCGCAGTAGACTACGTACCCTACTCCCTCCTCAGGAAACCTCAAGATAGGGGAGCTGGTCAATCTCTGTCTCAGCTCCTGGAAGTTCTGTTGACATCAATCTGACCACACAAAGGGTTTCTCCTTCTTCATCAAAGCTAAGAGTGGTTCCGCAACTCTGGAGAAGTCTGCCACAAATCTCTGGTAGTATCCAGCTAGTCCCAAGATACTCCACACCTCAGTCACGCTCCTGGGTGGCTCCCAAGCTAGCACTACCTCAATCTTCATGGGATCCACTACAACTCCCATCTTAGAGTTGACATGTCCCAAGAAGTGGACCTCACGTATCCAGAACTGACACTTCGAGAGATTTCCATTAAGATGGTGCTCTCAGAGTGTGTCTAGGACAACCCGTAAGTGGTAGGCGTGCTCCTCCTCAGTCTTCTAGTATATCAAAATGTCATCGATGAAGACCATGAAAAATTGATCGAGGTATGGCTGAAAGATCTTGTTCATGAGGCCCATGAACACTGCTAGAGCGTTGGTTATGCCAAAAGGAATAACCAAGAACTCATAGTGGCTATACCGACTTCTGAAGGCCGTCTTCTGCACGTCCTCATCCCGAACTCTAAGCTGATGATAGCATTACATGAGGTCTATATTTGAGAACCACCGTGCTCCCTTGAGCTGATTGAAGAGGTTATCAATCCTTGGTAGTGGATACTTGTTACTTACTTTCACCTGGTTCGGCAACAATAGTCGACACTAGGTCACAAGCTCCTATCCGCCTTCTTGGCAAACAATATCAGGGAAGCCCAGGGCGAAACACTGGGTTAGATGAATCTCTTGCCCTGGAAGTCCTCCAAATGTACCCGTAGCTCTCGAAGCTCAGCGGGGGCCATCCGATATGCTGTAGTGGATATCAGGGCAGTCCCGGGGTACAGATCAATATAAAAGTCTACCTCACTTCGAGGAGGTCGTCCTGGAACCTCATCGGGGAAGACATCCGCATACTGATCCACCACTGCAGGAAAACTAGGACTCCGCATGTCAACTGCTCTTAAGATGAGGCTAGCCAACTGATGAGTGATGGGTTTTCCTCTCCTCTGCGGAAGTCCATCATGTCCTGCGAAGGCTCCCTTCTCACTGGTGAAGGTGAACCTGCTCCCATCGGTGCGTACACGTCGCACATTGCGCCTAATATAGTCAATATATGCATGGACTGTAGATAAAAAATCCATGCCCAAGATGACGTCGTAAGGCCTTGACGCCGCTACAAGAAGATCCCAGCCGAAGCTCTCGCCTTATAGAGTAAGCTCACACTGCCGGCACCAGTGCGTAATCGTCGAGTCTGCTCCCGTAGGAGTCTCTAGCCGTAAGGATAGAGCCAACGACTCTGTCGGAATCTCTGAGCTCCGAACAAGGGCATCGACTATGAAAGAGTGACTCGCTCCTGTGTCTATAAGAACTGCAGAAAGGGTGGAATAGACACAGATAGTACCTCGAATCATCTCAGGCGCGCCGTGTTCGTAGGCCTCCGCTGCCTGGAGCTATGCCTATCTCTGCCCGCAAGCTCCCTATGGCCGGGGTGGACCTCCTGGTGGTGGTGGTGGTAGAGACTCAAAGCGCCTCCCACCACCTGCTGCTCGGCCAGCTCCTCTTCCTCATCCACCTGCTCCCTGCGGACCGCCACGGTTGACCATCTGCCTCTGCCTGGGTGGCCCCTCAACCGTCTGCTGTTCCTCGGCACTGTGGGTCGGGCAGTCACGAGCCATGTGGCCCTGCCCGCCGCATGTGTAGCACTTCCTGCCTCTCGAAAGACTAGCTCCACGCTGTGTGGCCCGCACTGCTGAGCCAGTGTCCTGAGGTCGTCTGCCTAAGGGTCTAGTCTGCCTGGACCCATGACTCATCCGATGACTGCCTGCTGTAGAGGACTCTGCTACCTGCCGTCCTGCGGTAGGTCTCGTTGCTGAAAAAGGCTCAGCAAGAAAGATCTCGATCAAAAGGGCTCGCTCCAGAACTCCTTCCTAAGTCGGAATGCGGAGGGAGATCAGCGATACCCTGATCTCATGTCTCAATCCCTGCTCAAAGGTCTGAGCCCGGAAGAATGGGTCACGTACCATGTCTGTCGAGTAGCTCGAGAGATCTGTAAATCTCGCAGAGTACTAGGCGACCGTCATGTTGCCCGGCCGCATTTGAAGAAGCTCCTGGATGCGCACTGCACAGAGGGTGGATGGGACGAACTCCGAGCGGAAGAGGCTCTCAAATTCCATCTAGAGAATAGATGCATAATCGTCCACCTGGAGCATCAAGCTCCACCATCGCCCCGCTACCACGTGCAGTAGGCTCGCTGTGAGGATTACCATGAGGTCTGCTGGTGTCCTCACTAACTGGAAAAATCATACCACTACCTCCAGCCAGTCCTCGGCTACCTGGGGGTCCGTCTCCCCATGGAACCTGGGTGGTCGCTGGTGCTGGAACTCATGAAGTGCATTAAGGGGACGTGAATCGTCAGCGGCTGGGGCTGGAAGCATCGGTGGCTCGGCGGGTAGAGGTACTGCCGGGGCCTTAGCTGTCAAAGGGCCCTGTACCGAGGCCTCGTCGCTCGGTGGGCTATCGTCACACTCAACTCTCGGAACCTTAGATGGCTATCGTCGTGGGGCCATCCTGAAAAGGAAACAGGTGCGCCACGGTCAGAATAGTATACCTGGTGAGCTGACACAAAGTAATCACAAAGAAAACATGAAACACACATGCAATCAATGTTTTCGTGCATTAAGTCAGAAATCAGAAGTCAGGGTCCTGGTGTACGGATACGTCGGCCGCCGCACCAACACTGGACTCCCCGATCTGATAACCACAACCAATACGCTTAACAATATTGATTCACATAGGAAAAGATCAGAGTCCAATGTTCTGCGGTAGAACCGAACTCCTTTGATACCAATTTTCACGAACCGTCCTCGGGGCCCGTGCCATGACTACCCCAAGCCCGCCTTCGATAGGCCAGGGGCAGGCGACTAGCACCAAGGAGTAATTCCTGGTAAAAAGGGAAGACATTGCATTTTTAAAGTAAAAAAACACCACAGAGAAAGCAAGAAGTAGAAGTAAACACTATGTAAAAGCTCATACAAGTAAGTGCGGAAAAGTAAGTGGTCCAGAATACAAACCCAAACTGAAAGTAAAGTACAACTTGAAAGGGAAAAAACAACTGAAATTAAAGCCGCAACATCGAGCCATCCACTGGAAGTCCCAACTGAAGGGTGAGTACAGATAGCCTCCACATCTCCTCGGGTCCAGCCGTCTGCTCCGAGTACGTCCGCCTAGTGGTCCATCTCCACGTACTGTCCTGCTCCCCAAGCCTCAACCACGATCAGCGCTATCCATCGTCTGCAACCAACACAACGTAGTGCAGGCATAGCCTGTGAAGGGGTGAGTATAAGCTACTCATTAGGGACCCTGAATCCCCCGAAGGTCTCCTAGAATCCACAAAGGATAAACCACAAAGGAAATATACAATCACGAAGTAACATTAGACACTACTTAGGTATATGCCCATACATATACCTAAGTCATCAATTCTCATTCGGCTCCAACATCCGAGCCCATGTACAACCCAGTCCATGCAGGAAAGAAAAACGTAAATGCACACAGGATAGCTCAACACAATCCACATAGGAAAATAAAATAGGATTCAGCTCACACAGGAATACTTAATTGTTTGACGATAGAGATGATCAGATATTTCCACTGATTCATCTAAGCCATCGGACCCACAAAGGATCGATAGGTACTAACCCCCGCAATGACCCAAAAAGGATCTGACCCACAAAGTATCGATAGGTAACTAACCCTAGCAAAGACCCACAAAGGATCTGACCCACACAGGATCGATAGGTAACTAACCCACGCAATGACCCACAAAGGATCTGACCCACACATGATCGATTGGTAACTAATCCATGCAAAGACCCACACAGGATCAGACCCACACAGGATCTGTAGGCGTTGGCCCACACAGGACCGCTGAGCGCTGACCCACATAGGATCAGACCAACACATGATCAGTAGCACTGATCCACATAGGATCGCCGAGTGCTGTAGTCATCACCATCGAATCCACTGAGGATCTCTGTACAGTCATCATCGTCGTCGCAGATGCAGCCAGCTCTAGGGTTCCCGCACACAACAAGCTCGTTCGGGAGGGTCCGCTCCATGAATCGAGAGGCTGATACATCAACTGACACATAGTCCGGAGTTGATGTATCCAAAAGTTCCGTATCGTCAATAGGAACTCAATGTCGCAGACGGCGCGTCAATCAGACGCCCGATCTGAGAGTTATTGACTTTTTCGTCCCAGGGGCCCGGTTGGTTTTTAAGTCAAAACCAACCCGACCGTACTCCACCTACATCCAAACCTTGAATGGAGTAAGTCAAAAGATCCGTCTTACTAAGGGGAATCCAACAAAGTCGACGGCACGTCAATCGGACGTCTGGAGCTCCAGTTATTAGCGTTTCTGCTCCGAGGGCCCGGTTGGTTTCGTGTACGAACCAACCCGAACAAATCCAAAGTACTCTGAATCCTTGAGTGCGATATACCTAAACGACCGTCTCGATCGAAGGATCACATCGCAACAGACGATGCGTCGATCGGAGGCCCGTAACTCAATTTATGAGAAAATGACCGAAAAGGTCCGAAAACGGGGGGTCTGGGCGCGGACCGACCCGGCCGGCGCAGGCGCGGCCCGGTCTCCAGGCGGCTCGGCTGTAACGGCCGAGTCGTGCACCAGTCGGGGGGGGGGGGGGTGCGCCGCCCTCCCTTGAATGGTTCGCGGCCTCGTGTGGGGGGCCTCCTCTCACCAACGGACGCGGCTGGGTGGCCGTGTCTCGCCTTTGCCGGTCCCGCGCGGTTGCGGGACGAACGACCCGCTGCGGCGGCGATTCTCCACGGTGGCACGCCGGGCGCCGCCGGAGCCTCTTTTCCAGAGGGGCGCACTGACGGGTTTCTCCGCGGACCACTGGACGAGTTCCGGTGGTCGGAAATTCACACCGTCTTCGCCAAAGGCCCTCCCGGGGTCCGTCCTTCACTGCGAGGACCTCACATCGCCCGTGCAGCTTGGTTTTCAACGTCCGCCGTTTTGCACACCAAGAACGAAAGGTGCGGTGGGTTCGGACTTGTTCGTTGGTCCGCACCCACCACGTTAGCGGTTTTAAATATCTCACAAGAAAAGTTTAGTCATAGGCCGTGGGTATAAATCACAAAGATTTAAATGAATCAAACCCCCACCTCAATGTTGTCGTCGAACGTGAGTTCATCGTGGAATTGACTGTCACAGAAGAAGAGGATCGTCGCGTCGCGGGAGGGGCGTCACTATCATTGCGGTACACGACGTCGCGTCGACGATCTCAATCAGTTGTTGATTGAAGATTGTCGCGGGGAAGGAACGTCGCGGAAGAAACGTTGCGGAAGGAGAATCGTCGGCGTCGCAGAACACGACATCGCGTCGTCGATCTCTGAGGGTTCGGCGTTTTTCGCGTTCATGGCATTATTCGCGTTCTTCGAGAAGAAGGATGAAGATCTTCAAGCTTGAGAGCTTCTCCCAATCCTCTCAATAAGAAACCCTCAAGTGAAACAATTATTGGCCTTATTTTATTCTCAAGACAACAATTAGAAAATCAATGTTATGTAACGAAAAATTAATTCGATGAATTAATGGTAATGACTTAACTGCCCAATCAATTGGGGCGTTTAGAATTTATGAAAAGGCATCGGTTGACTTTCAATTAAGAGGGGGTTCTGGGTGCGTTACTTAGGAGGAAAGAAACAGCGGGGCTCATGCGGGCCCCACCTCACAAATATCCTACCAAGTGGGTAGGATATATTGGGTTCCACCCTATCCGCATAACTTAGCTTAAGTGGCTTTAAGTGGATTAAAGTGAAATAAAATAAATTTGTCGCACCACTTTATTTTATTTCTTAATTTAACCCAAATATTAAAAACCACACCCGAGCAAACGCAACTCCGGAAAAGGCATTTCTAAGCAAATACCGGTGATGGGATTCCATCAGTGCCCTCGGAATTCGATTCCAAGCACCGGTTCAAAAGTTAGAAAAACCCACTCGTTCGTTCACTGAACGTACCCGTGCCAAACTTCAGAAAATGATTCCGGGCACACCGGGCCTCAGAATCAGGTGCCATATGAAACTGTGTTCTTGTAAAATTCCAAAGAAAATTAAAAAAAAATTCCTTGAATTTTATGGGTCTTTACATAGGATGTTTTATTTTGTTGATGTTTGACATTGAATTGGTGACTACATGACTTGGGTGTAACCTGAATTATTTATACTCCTTGTGTTACAGACACTCTGTGTGTTACTGACCTTCCATTTATTATCTAAACTTCATGTCTTAGTGAGAATAAATGTATCATGGAATTTAATAACTTTTCAAGACCCTAGTATTCTATTTGGTAATTTTGGTAAACCTGTTCTACGTGCTTCTATCATATCGCTCGAAGAGTGAGATCTTTCAGAAAGAACATTCTATGAACAAAACAATGTAGCTGGAAGTGGATGAGATCATGCGTCTTGGAATCCATTATGAGTATACATAGATGTTCTTGTTAGATGTGATATAAACATATACCTATGTTGAGATGACTATATCTTCATAGTGGTGTTTTCCCATTGTGGTATTTATGTGTGGTATCTTCTTCATGATGTTTCATTTGTAGTCTTTTACTTTGTGTTTTTGGGTGTCCTACTAAGTATTGTTTTACTCACCCTTGTACGGGATTTTCCCACATGTGTCCTATATTGTGCATATCATCGAAATTTTGATGGATTCTAAGGTGGACTAGGAATAGGTGGTTCTTAGAGAGAGACTATATAGTTGAGGTGTTCACCTGTAGCTTCAGATAGATGTTCATGTACCTACTATTCATGTAGGGATTTCTATGGACAAGATTCAGGAGATTGTTTTACAAACTCTTTCTTATTTGTGGGCTTTTATTTTATTACAAGTGTATATTAATACACTATACTTCCATGTCATACTCTATTGTTTGGGATATTGTGGTACACATTCATTTTTAACTATGTGTTTTTACTTTTCACCATTTTGTGCATAGTGATGTGTACATGTGTATAGGTACTTAGTCAAATGACTCCCATTTCTGGGATATGACTACTCAGTGCTAGTCGCAAGCCCCTGACCTATATGAGGTGGGTTTGGGGTAGTCATGACATGGGACCCTCTGGTACAGGTCATGACAAAGTGGTAGTAGAGAATGTATGTTCTACATTTAGATTAGAAGTCTATGAGATGGGTTTGGGGAAATAGTGTTTTGGGTTTCGAGTTTCGAATTTTGGCCAGGGACTCTAGTATTTGTGAAAAGGCTGAAGTATCCATATACCAGGACTCTGGAAACCTAATTTTCGACTCAGTACATGAAAAAAATGGTTGAAGGAAAAAATAAAGGTACATGAATTATATAGGAATGGGTTTTGTTTTCCATTTCCTTCTTGATTAATCTCAGCAGGTATACTCTTTGAACCGTGATACATCTTGTTTTCTTAAAAGTTGTATTCACAAATCCATTCAATGATGTTTATATAAAAGGATCAAGAGTTCAACCAAATGTTTGATGAGGCCTCCTTGTAAGGATCTAGTTACAGAGGAATTTTGTTTAGGATCACCAGTAGGTGGCACTTTCTCCTGTTGATTTGTTTGTAGGACCACCTCTGATGTTGCAGGTGGATGCAACTTGCCAAACTAAGTCATGGATGAATATTTTGGAACTAGAAGATGATTTGTAGGGTCTTAATAGATATCATAGACTTCCTAGGTAGCGGTCAAATGGAATGCAGGGTCTATTGGACCTACGGGTAACAGGTGCGTGATTTAAGCCACATAATATGAGGTTTCCTCAGAAGTTATAGTGGTGTGCTTGTTCCCTGAAGAAGATTCAATACTATGGTTGTAGTGGGAAGGGACATTCCATGAAATATTGTCCCACTATTCAAGCTAAACTTCAATATGTAGTTGATGAACATAAAAGAAAGAGGCATTGATAGAAGAAGATATATCGTTCGACCAATAGATGTGGTAGTTGAGTTGGAGAAGATGTAGGAGGTGGCCACCATTTGAATGGGTTACCACCACCACCCCCAGGTGGTCCATAATATACTCAACGATCTAGAGGATAGGGTAGGAGACAATTATAAATTGTATAGGAATATGACCCAAGGACTCCATCAATGGTTCAAGGTACGATCTATGTCCTTCTACTTTTTCTACAGCAGATAGACACATTTGCTGGTTGTTTCCTTTCCTGTCACTTTCCGTGTTTGATGCTTAGATATTCCAGTTAAAGCATTGAATTGACACTCATGTTTAGAGACTATTACTAGAGGATATACTATGATCACACAATGGAAATGACAGTGTGTCCTGACTCTTATGGGTGAGAGTTTTTGTTTCCATCTCTTGGTAGTAGTGTCGAGGCCTTACGATGTCATTCTCCATATAGACTTGTAGCCATAGGTCATGCACAGATGGATTATTTTATGCAATGGGTGCATTTCTCCCATGATAATAGAACTAGATTTCCATTTTTATCATTGAATGAGAAATCATTACCCGAGAGGATATACTCACGCAATGGAGGGTGAAACCGATTACTCTTAAGTTAGCTATCTTGACCCTCATTGTGTGGATGTTTTGAGTCCTTAGATTCCTATAATGGTGGAGGAGTATAAGGATGTCTTCCCTATAGATGTTACATGTTTACCTCCCCACCAAGAGATAGAATTCTACATTTATATACACCTTGGTATGATACCAACATCTACACCAGCAAATCAGATGGTTCCCATAGAACATCATGAGTTAAGGGTGGAAGACCAAGGTTTTCATAGTTGATCTTGGACATATCATCATAGATACTGGAATTGAAATGTATCCAGTGAAGGTTTAGGGAGGGTTTTATGAGCGCTCTTATCATGAGGATTATAGAGGAGCGTGTTGAGCACGTTGTGTTATGTGATTCATCAAGAACCAATCTTGGTTGTGTCTTGATAAAGAGGAAAGCATTGATTGCCTATCTTTATTGCCATTTCAAATCACATGAGAAGAACTACATGACCCATGATCTTGAGTTATATGGAGTATTCTTCACATAGAATATGTGATGAAACTACCTGAGGGGAGAGTGATATATCATATACTTCAACCACAATATTCTCAGGTATATCTTCTACCCGAAGGATTGGAACTTGAAATAGAGGTAATGGATAGACTTCCTCCAGAACTATGAATTGGAGATTATCTATACTTCTGGGAAGGGGGAGATCGTAGCAAATAATCTTAGAAAGAGATATAAATTACACTTGATGATCAAAGCATAAAAAAGTTGGCCTTTTGTAGACATCCTTTATGGATAGAAATGGAAAAAATTACCTTTAGTAAATTGTTGTTACCCCTCCACCCTATGAGTAACTCATAGAGGCATAAATTATGGATAAAACTGTGAGGCTATATGTGCTCAAATTTCCAAAGGGAATGCCCCTGATGGATATTCAAATGGTGGGGAGCACGTTGATCATTTTAGAGGGTTCATGACGATACCAATGGAGTTTCATGAGGAGGATCTGAGGGAGTTTTGAGAAACCCCTTTAGTGGTACATCTAGGTGTCGCAATGATGTACCAGGACCTTTGATGTTAGTTTGGTGGTTAGGGGTAAAGAATAAAGTTGTAGAGTTTGTGTCTCGATGCCTTACTTTTCAAAAAAAGAAGGATGAACATCAGGTTCTAGTGGGGTTGACTCAAAACCATGAGGTGATATAATGTAAATAGAATTTAATAACAATTCAAATCATGATTGGTTTACAAAGTACATCTCGGTGTACGATACCATCTGGGTGATCGTTCACTAACTCAGCAATTTGGCCCACTTCCTACAAATCTAGGAGTAGAGTTCAACAGAGATAATGGGATGCCCCTATGTGTTGGAGATATTTAAAATCCATGGAGTTATATAAATTATTTTTTTTTTCAGATCATGATGCTCGCTTCACATCTCGGTAGTGGAAGGGATTATAGGTGGCCTTTGGGACTCAATTACGCTTAATCACAATGTTTCACTCATAGAAAGATAGACAGACTGAGCGGGCCATTTATTCTATAGAGAACATTCTATGAGCTTTCATGTTACGTTTTTTCCATAGTTTGGAGGATCACCTACCTCTGGTGGAGTTTGTGAACAATAATAGATTGCCCTTAACCATCAGTATGAAACCATTCTAGGTTTGGTACAAAAGACCCAACAGGTCACCACTTTATTGGATTGAACTAGAAGAGTTCGCACACATAGTCCCAAATTTGGTGTGAGAGTCTACAATAAGGTTCATGTCATCTAGTAGTGGATGAAGACTGAACAAATCCATCCGAAATATTATGCCGATAGGCGATAAAGTTCTTTAGAGTTTTAGGATAGAGAATAATTGTTTCTTCAGGTCTCTACTCAATGAGAGATATGTATATTTGGCCGGTATGAAAAAATATATATGATATTGATCGAACCTTTCGTGACACTGTGAAGTGTTTTCATGGTGGTGTAGCATTTGGATTTACCCTTACAGTTGGATCGGGTAAAAAATTCCTTCCACGTGTCTCAGCTAAGGAGATACATGCATGATTTATCACAAGTCATTAAGTGGGGTGATATTTGTTGAAAAACATGATAGACATTAAGGATCAATAGAAGGATATCCTTTATGGGTAGTTGATTCCTCTGTTTCCCATTTGGCAGCAGCACGAGAATCTCTAGGAGAGAACATGGGAGTGGGAGGCCCAAATTCGTGCTCGGTACCCTCAATTGTTTGAGAAACCAATGGTTTTGGCTATTGGAGACATAAACCCCAAATGTGGGGAGAATGTAATCATTCTTATTTTCCTGAATATAATTTTAGAAATTATTTGGGAAAATTCCATGACTAGACATTGAGGCGGTGTGCGATTCTGAGGTCCGGTGTACCAAAAATGTTTCACCGAAAAATGTTAGTTTTTTTAATGGTATACATGAAAAAAATTTCTAAAAAGTTGTATAACTTTTAAATGGTTTCCCAGATCAAATATATTTGGGCACCGTTGAGCTTAGATTAGTGGATTTACCCTAGATGTAACATAACTTTAGTCATCATGGATCTTCTATAGAAAAAACCAGAAAGGGCCTAACCAAAATAAAAAATAGTTAAATAAAATTATTCTTTTTCAAATTATAATAACTCTTTAATGATAAATCATATTTTAAATCTGACACCACCGTTGAGTTCATAAGGGGGTGTGTTTCTTAGGAAAGTCCTAATATCGGCTGACATGGGCCAGCTGAGAAAGATAGTTTTTGGACGTAAGTTTCATTAAAATATATTAATAATAATATTTAATTCTTGATGTAGTGACGCATTTTAATTTAACTTTTGTTTTTAGAGAATTCGCGGTTATCACCATAACCATGGAATTCCTCTAAGGCAATAAGACATAGCTCTCTTGATGAATGATAGATGATCGTGGATTGATTATAAATAACGAACCTTGGATTCGAAGTATCTTAACCCATGAAAATGACAAAATGATCATTCTCCATCAGCAATCGAACTGAATCAGGGTAGGGAATTTATTGTTTTCATGATTTTTATTCCACATTCTTAGATTTAATGAAAAATAAGGACCAACCAACCAACAGGTTGATCTGTGGTTCGATCATTCTTTCGGGATGGTGAATTGTTGTAGGGATTATGAGGATATGTATCTTTGTGATTACCATTGTATTTGTTCTTCGATCTAATGGGAATAGATTTATGCCAACCCAAATAATGGATGAGGTTCATTCTTTTGAGTGTTCTTGTGCTTTCTCCCTCCACTATTCTTGGAGTTATCCACTGTTGGAACCTTGGGGTCACGGTTCAAATTATTAAGAGGTTTCGAATGTGGTCGGACACCCAAACTGGTGAAAAGGTGATGTGAAGGGAAGATCAAGGACGTACACTACCCATAGATCACAAGCTAGACTTTATTTTTAGAAACAGAGTATCAGAGGAGAACTTGTCTCACACTAGTGGTGGCATGCGGTGGAAGCCACATGCGGGTGCGGTAGATGTCAACGGGCTGCTGGTAGTGGTCGGTGAGTCTAGAATACGGCTCGATGAAGCTGCATTTAAGTGGGAGGGAGCGGCTGCATAACAATGCTAGTCACGTTGACTGGAGGTCATGACAGAATTCCTCATGCCACTGGTGTTAAAGGTAGGCAACTCGATATCCATGTGGTCAGGCAGACTACATGGTCCAACATGGGATGTAGATGAGGTATGTTTTTCCTGGTGCACATGACCGACCCACATACGGTGGGTCAGACCGGGTATGTCGCACCGCTCTAGGGCCCCAGCAATCTGCACCCAATGTGCTGAGCTTAGCAGGTTGAGAAAATTTTGGTCGGGTCATTTCAGGCCTAGTATACAGAACCCGGTCGGGTCAGGTCTGTGCGGGGTGGGTCAGACACGGACCAGACTCAGATTGGGCCATTTTCACTAAAATTTCCATATCATTCAAATGAAGCATCCGGTTGATGGATGTTTGTGATTTTGGGATAGTTTCCATAGGTAATTCCTTTTGATATGGATTGGTGGGTTTGTAGTTGTATCAACGGTGTTTGAGAGTGTACCCTTGGTCATTCATATGAGAGTTCAATATAGGATCTTGTTCCTGTTATATAGAATGGCCCATATTATAAAGTGAGTTTTCTCACCCCGACATCGATATTTGACTTAGTGGGTTGGAGAATGTATTGCACTGAGAGGCCTAGTCAGCCCTCACATCTCTTCTTGGTAACATATATAGAGTTTTTGGACAAGGTGTGAAAAATATTTACATGGGAAACTATCCCTTATCTTGGATAATGTTTCCAGTAAGGGGATGAGTCCCCCTAGTGAGCCCTATGCATGGAGGACCCCCTATCTGTGTATCAAGATCAGAATCTTTCCATTATAAATGAATAGACCCAATGGGTGGGATTTAAGAAGTTTTCATTGGTTGATATTTGAATGTGACTTGACAACTACATGACTTGGGGGTTGCATGACTTATCGACACTCCGTGTGTTATCGAAACACCATGGGTTACCGACACTCTGTGTGTTATCGATACTCTGTGTATTAGTGAGAGAATATGTCTCATGGAAACTATGTAACTTTTCAAGACCCTAGTGTTATCATGGGTACTTTTGGTAGACATGTTCTATGCGCTTCTATCAAATATCTTGAGGAGTGAGATCTCCCAGAATGAGCATTCTACAAATAGAACCATATTGCTGGCAGCGGATGACTACTTGCCTCTTGGAATCCTTTACATGTATACTTAGATGTTCTTATTATATGTGTTGTATTAATATACCTATGTTCGAGATGAATATATATTCTTAGTGGTGTTTTCCTTTTGTGGTATTTATGTGTGGTACCTTCTTCATGATGTTTCCCCTCTGGTCTTTTACATTGTGTTTCAGGGTGTCCTACTGAGTATTATTTGACTCACCCCATTCATGGGATTTTACAACACATGTCATGTATTGTTAATACCTTTTAAGTTTTGATGAAGTCCTCAGTGTACCAGGACCAGGTGGTTCTTAGAGAGAGACCATATTGTTGAGATCTGCTCCTACGGCTTCAAACTGGTGTTCTTGTACCTACCCTTGAGGTAGGGTTTTCTTGTGGATAAGCTTCATGGAAAAATTCTATAGACTCTTTATTTTTGGTGGGCTTGTATTGTAGCCCAGTTTTAGTTTACTAAACATTAATTTCAAATAGTACTATGTAGGATGGGATATAGTTCTATTCATGCGTTTGTTAACTTAGTGTTTTTACTTTTCATCATTTTGGTCATGGAGATGTGTGCATGTGTATAGGTACTTAGTAAAATGCCTCCCATTTGTGAGATATACCTACTTGGTGCTATTCGACAGACCATATACTATTAGAGTCGGGCTTGGGGTAGTAATAGAATGGGCCCACTGGGATGGGTCGTGATAGGGCCCCTTTTAAAAGTGACGATAGGGGCACTCTTGGAATTCCGTAAAATATTAAAATAAAATAAATTCATCCTTAAGAAAAATGCTTCGAAATGGATTGATATTATAAGATAAGGCGTTATGTGGTTGAAATATCACAAAATAATGAAAATAGGGTAGGATTAAGTGTTATTTTAAACCTTATATTCTTATTTTTCACCTTAGCTAACCTAATTTAACCTTAAACATAGTAACAACTTTTTCGCACCTAAAGGGTTATAATTTTAATTATAACGTAAAAATTTTATAATAAATGGAAAATGAATGTTAATTTAAACCATAAATTATCCCCATTTTCCTATTTAAATATTTTTTATAACTTTTAAATAATTTAATAAAATAATATTTTTCAAATAATATCATTATTGTAAATTCCAACACTATTCCTTTAATTCAATTTTAAAGAAATGAATAAAAAATTGAACTGGAATATAATACTTTAAAACAAACTTATTATGTTGTATATATCTATAAATTATTTGTAATTATATAACTAACTCAAATTTTATTACTTATAATATATTTTAAATCATTTATTTTATTTTTGTATCAATTGAAAAAATATTATGTAGGCATTGCCTATGAATTTAAGGTAATTATATAATCACTAAAAATTTTAAATAAAATAACATCATGAAAATAAAATCATGAATATAATTTTTGTTATTCTAAAAATAAACATTAATTTTAATTCAAACCCTTATTTTATCCATATTTGAACAGAGAAGATATATTTAAAAGTACGTGAGTGAAATTTTGTATTTTTCGTTGATTTAAATATTGAATAGGACGTTTTGAAGGAAAAGTGTACCTTGAATAATTAAATTTAGAGAATAAGATGATAAGTTTAAAAATAAATTCAACCATATAAAATTAATATGAAAATCGGTGACCTTAACGCTTCATTTTAATATAGGTTAACCAAATTTACCCTTTACCATAGTTATAAATTATACCGTCGTTACTATTCCTAATGACTATAAATAAAAGGAACCTATTTACAAAATTCAATCCTCCTAATTAAAAACATATAATCCATTTTATCAAATTAAATTCATTTAAATGGAATAAATTAATATATTATAAAAA
This sequence comes from Viscum album, assembly GCA_963277665.1. Lineage (NCBI taxonomy): Eukaryota > Viridiplantae > Streptophyta > Magnoliopsida > Santalales > Viscaceae > Viscum > Viscum album. The sequence goes on along the minus strand of OY728121.1, from coordinate 1,201,492,297 downwards.
CATAAAACACAACGAAATACAGTTTTTAAAAAAATGAATTTTTAAGTACAAACAATTCTTTTATACCGAATTAAACCTTGAAATTGATTCCAATTAACTTAATTTTATTAATAATAATATAATAAGAATAAATTTACATTTAAATAATTTTAAAACAATATGAAACTTTGTTATATCTTTTACAAAATACAGTTTTCAACAAAAATTAGTATTTCTAATCATTCATAAAAAATAAATCTTTTTAGAAAATTATTAAAATTTTACACTATGATAATTTTTAAATGAGGATTTAAATAAGGATTTTTTTTTTCAAATATAATTTATAAAATTATTAAAAATTAGAAATAAAATATTTCAAAATATAAATAAGAATCATTTTTTAATCATAATATGAATTTTAAAAAAAATTGAATGTTTATTTCCTAATAATTAATTATTACATTGTTTTTGAGTTGGAAAGTTTTATATATATTTCATAATTTTGTTATTACTATTCATACCTACCAATTAAAATGTCTTGGTTTTAACTATAAATAATAAATAATAATATTTCATTGTCATTTAATCTCGCTTTTTCATGTCGTATATGATATCAAAAATAATATTAACCTTTTAATATCATGGGGTGTTAAATTATCCTTCACATTGATAAATTTGATCCTTAGAATTTGAAAATTTTCTCCGTAGTCAAGGGTTTTTTATTTTAAAATTCCTTTATTGAAAACTAAAATCTTACAAAGGGATAATAGAACATTATCTTAAAAAGTGGTAAAGGTAAATATGAAGGTCATCTAGAATAACACATAACTTGGTTTCTAAATAAAAAAACACTAGTGGGATGTGAAAATTTAGAGATGGAGAAAAACATTTATGTCTAAATAATGATTTAGAGTGAAAGAGATTATTTATCACAAGAAAAAGAATGATCCAAAGAAAGTTATAGACCACAAAACCATAAATCCAGGGGGTGTGAAAAGGAAAATAATTCATAAAAAATAAAGGAACAATGACAAACGTGTTTTTAATATCCTTTTCCTAGATTTAAGGAAACTATTTACCATATATACTAATAAAATTTGGAAATATACTTACTCGATAAGTATAATTTCACCCATTAATCAATTTACACCACAATACTATCCATTTCTCCAAATGATGAGTATTAAAGATGTAATTTTCATGGATGAATAACAAAAATCAACTTCTAATAGATCACATAATTCCAAAAAATGATATCATGATATTCCTCCAACTTTTAAACATTAACTAAAACAAAAAAATCTTTCACAAGGTAATATAATTCACAAAATTAAATAACCTTATAATAATATATTTACCTCCAAAATTTCATCAATAATACAAAGGTTCCATATATATCATTTCATAAGTAAACCTATATCCCAAATTACCTAAATACCCTCAACATTAAAGAATTTTTTAACCTTAAAGGTGATATCACACCTTTCATCTTACATCCCAAAAATATTTAATTTAATTTTTCCTTAGTAATCATTCATGTTAAATAACATGTTAAATCTAAAGGTTACATATACCTCCACCCAATGAATCATCTCCCAAAATACCGTTAATCACCCTGAAAAATCACTATATAATATTATAATGTAGTTAAATTCACAAAAATATATGAATAAAATATAGATACCAACTTGAGTGGTAATTCTTATCTTGAAAAAAAATATCTATGAAAATTTCACCTTGTTAATGAATTAATTTTATACCATTAATATTATCAATATCCCACAATCTAATAGACCATTAGGGTTATATAAACCATAATAGGGTATTGTCCCTAAAATCTAGAAAATGTTTCATGTCACCACAAATACCATTACTTAAAACCTCAAATGGGATTATCTATGCATTTGAACTTATGATCAAACAAAAATTTAAAAACCCATGATGTCATAAATAAATATTAAGTAAAAATCACATGAAAACATATATGCTTCTAATTTTTATAACATAATTCTTATTCTTGAAATAAATTCATTGAATATTGAGTATATTCCATAAATAAATAAATTAAAACATCATCATCAAAGATGAGCTAAATCATTTTATCATAAAATAACTTACCAATATCAAGGTCACAAGTATTATCCCATTTTCTTTATCAATGTCAATAATTATTTTGTCTCAACTAAATAATATTATCAGTATATTAGGAACATATTATGGGTTATCCTTACCATAATTATTTTATTCTATAAAACATCTCCTCAACAATAAATCAATTTTCTGGGATATCAATACCATTCAACATATTCTTGAAAATATATAAATAAAGCTACTATAAAACAATCCTTATATGTTTTATGATTTTCATAATAAAAATAACATTGATTAAAAATACTTAGACAATATAATTCTTAAATAATAATTCATAAATTCTTCAATAATTTCACTTCAAATTTTATCATAACACAGTTATTTCATTATAATTGTATTTTACCATTATAAATGGGAATTCAATCACATAATTCCCATGTTCCTGAAATATATGACATTGAATTACTTGGAAATTAATTTCTCTATTACCTTCATTTACACATAGAAAACATCTACCTTATACTTTGAGACAATATCCTTTGTGATTTTTCCTTGATTCTGGACATGATGTAAATTTATCTTTATTGCCTCTATGATTATTTCTACCAAAATCATATAGAATAAAATTTTAATATTATTTTATTAATTATGAAACTCACAAAAGGTAACATTGTTAATCATATATAATGATAGCTGATTACAAATAATAAAAATGTTTCACCTACCAATTTAGTTTCATTTGTTTTCTTATGCATAAAATCCTTCCATTGTCCATCACATTTTGTGTTAATATATATCATCCCTGTCCCATCCATTTTCTAAAACCAAAAACCATTTTTCATAAACCATAATAATTTTGAGAGTCACAAAAAACAATTCATAACATGTATAAATATTGAAACCTTTTTTTAAATCTATAACACATTAGGATTAACCTAGGTCATCCATGATCATAATATATTCAAATACATCCTAATATATTAAAAAATTATAATTAACCTAATAATATCCTCTAAGAGTGTGAAAGTAGGTGAACAATAAGTTCATGCTAACTATGCCTTATAATGATTTTAAATATATAATCAACCAAATATTTTTGTGTTTATTATACCTGGATGCATATGATCCAAAAAAATGCCCAATTTTAGAACCTAGACATACATTTATTTCTAGGAAAACCACATAATATCTATTATACCCAAACATTAGGATATTTTAATATAATTAATATTATCCCTAGGGTTTTAAGCAAAGTTCTATAAAATTGTACTCTAATTATGGACTAAACCCTACTTTGATACCAACTATAATAACCCACTATTTTCATATATATATATATATATATTACATCTTTTAGATTAATATTCTATATAAAACATTAAAATCCAAAAAAACATAATGGTTTAGTTTATTTAGAAATTCAATACACAAAATTTTTATTTCCTGAATGATCTTAAACACATCCCACAACACTATTTCCATATAATAATCCTCTTATTAAAACCCTATTTAATACCATTATTTATAACATAGGCAAAGGAAACATACAAAAGGGTGATATCAAATGCTCATTAAAGGTAAACATGAGAGATATCAACGGAGAATAATAAGAAACCATAAGATAAGAATAAGGGAATAAGACCATGATGATAACTTATAATGTGAATACCCAATCAGTCATAGATTAGAAAAAAAGTGACATGAAATAATACATTATAATTGTGATATACATGTATCATAAGTGTGACAAAATTAATAAATAAATCATGAACCAAAACTAAAATTCATAAGAATGAAAATAAGTCATTAAATTTTGGAACACTCATAGGCATAAGAACCATTTTAGATGTCATGGTTAACTATCAAGACCATGAAATCATAATGGATCAGGAAACACCACTTATTTCAAATATCATAAAACATTATGGATCACCACCTGTTTCTAATAGTGGATCATGAATGTTGACTTTTTTCCTATAATTATCTCATGAGATGTAAAATTTTACCCAATTTACTAAAGTGGTATATATTTCTAGGACCACCAATTAATGAAAACCATACATACGGGTGACACAAGATCATAAAATATTCATCATATCATTATATCATATACGATGTAAATAAAATGGGTTTTATAAAAATAATATCATGAAAATAATAAACCATAAAAATAAATAATAATGATGTTATCATGGTATAATATACCCAATAAATCGTAATTAACATCAATGTAGGTTATCATAAATGAAAATATCTTTTAAAGTTCTCAAGAATATATCTAGAGGAAAATAACCTTTTCATTTTGAAATCACTTATTTAAAATATAAAAATTTTCAAAAATAGTATAAGAAAAAATTCCTTATAAAAACCATATAAAATTTTACAGTAATTTTTTAAACATTAGGTGGTCATGATGTTGGGAAATTCTATTCATTCATTATACATTATACAATGCTTTACTTCACATTTTCAGTAAAAATTAAAAAGTAACCCATATAGAAAAAAATAAGAGTTATTTAAAAAATTCATTAAAATCAGAACGTTGGTACAAATTAATTTTAAAAATTTATTTAAAATATTCAGAAACATTTTTTAAATCATTTTTGAAAAACATGGGCATGGAAGAAAAATGTTGACAATTGAATAATAAAACATAGTCTATTTTTATTAAAAAACATTCTTTTAGTCTCTTGAGTACATAAAGTGAAGAAAACAAAAGGAAAATATGTATTATATAGAAAAAAAATGAGGTTCAAAAAAATTAAAGTTATTTATTATATAAGAATTATATAATTATCTTAATAAAAATTCCATCATAAACAATCCCGATTAAAATGAGATTGAAGTATAAATCTATTTCCACTTTGGTAACTTTTAAATCGTAAGTCCCATGAAAGAATATCATAAAATGAAAAATTAAACATAATTATAAAAAGGATATTCATGATATTAAATTTAAAATGGGTTATATATACATTTTAAAAAATAATATAGGTTTATCACATAACATATTTCCTAAAGAAGGCATTTTGAGTTGATAAAACCTTAACTCATATATTTTATTTCTTCATACCCATTCAAATATATTGTATAATAAATATATGTTTATTATAAATGTACTATAGAATGATAATAATATATTTTATACTAAAAATAGTTTACTTATAACATATTATAACATGTTTAATAACAAATTTTTATTAAAATCACTGTTCCTAGTGATAACTAATCCGTTTCCCATACATGTTTTGGTTCGACAACACCGATCCTTATACATTGATCATAGTTCCATTAAATTAATAATGTTAAAAATAATAAAAATATAATATATATTAATTATATATATATGTTTATATTCATCCATAAATGGTATATATTGAGCAATTAATTACATCATTTTTGCCGATGATGGGTCATATGTATGAATAAACATTGTTTCACTTTTTGACAGATAAAATGAAAGAAAGGAAAATGATGATTCAAATTTTCAAGATCAATTTAACATCATATATATATATAGTATTAATTAAATATTTTTTTCAGTATGATCCATTTAAAATTAAAAGGAAAAAAATGAATCGCATCGCTTTGTGAAGGTAGTAGTCCACATGTACACACAAGCAACATATTCATTTCCCAACAGATGGGAAGGTAAGAAGGTAGATATTATGTTATAATTATTATATAACAATTATATATTAATTATCATATATAAACATTAATCCCATCGTAATAACCGTCCATTAAATATGATGATAGAAAATGAATGTTATCCCTGTATGGAGGTAGTAGTCCAAACACACACATGAGTGATACTTCCACTTCCCATTTGATGAAATATATGGAGAATATTGGTGTTTAAATAATAATAGTAACATTTAATTATTTTTAGAATAATTAATTTATTATTTCATTATGAATTACGAAGATTTAGTGGAGGTATAAGATGAAATAAATTGAAATAGGTCGTGTAAGATGGTTATCTCTTTTTCATCATGCCTTCTTTATATCCATTCTTAAGGATACATTGAATAGACTTTATATGTAAGTTTAGGGTCACTCTTGGAATTTATTATAATATTAAAATATAATAATGAAATTTTCACAAAAAACGATTAATAAGGGATATATAATAAAATATAAGGTTATATATGATTTAAATATCATAAAAAATTAAAATTCGGATGTGTTTACGTTGTATTTTAATCCTTATCATTTGTTTTAACCCCTTAGTTAAACTATTTTAACCCTAACCGCAGTACCATCGTTTTCACTCATAATGGGTTATTATTTTACTTATAAGGTAAAAATTGGATTATAAATGGAAAATTGGTTATAATTTTGATAATATATTATCCCATTGTTCTATATAAATATTTTTATGATTTTTGAATAAACTAAAAAAAATATTTTAAAAAAATATCATTAATGTAAATTTTGACACAATTCATTTAATTTGACTTTAACGTCATAAATAAAAATAATGATTTTGAATATAATAATTTAAAAAATCAATAATATTTTATAGTAATTTATAAAATTCATGTAATACTATAACGATCAAAAATTATATTAATTTTAATATTTTTAAAATCATTTAATTTATTTTTATATTAATTTAAGAAATACCACGTTAGTTTGTGTAAACATTTAAGGTAACTATATAGTCACTAAAAATTATAAATAAATTACCATAATTACAAAAATTTAATTATGATCAAAATAACCATTAATATTAATTAACAAATTTCTTTTACCAATATGTGAATACATAATAGATACTTAAAAGCAGAAGGGTGATATTTTTGTATTTTTCATTGTTCAAATATTATATATGTCATCTTCCTAGAATAGTGTCCCTTAGATAACTAAATTTAAAATATAATGTGGTAAGGGTCAAATAAGCTTCATAAAATACAAAATAAGATGAACATGGTGACCTTAACATTTAATTTTAATATAGGTTAACCCGATTTACACTTTACTGAGGTGTTAAATTTTACCATTGTTAATATTCATAATACCAAAAAATATAAGGTACCTATTTAATAAATTAAATCCTCTAGATTAAAAATGTGGAATAAATTTTTATAAAATTAAATTTTTAATAATTTAAAATTTTAATTTAATATAAAAACACAAAATGCAATGGAAAATAATTTTTCAAACAAATGCATTTTTACATACAAAATTATTTTTATACAAAATTCAACCATAAAATATATTCCAATAAAAAAAATTTATTAAAAATAATATGATATAACAAATTATACATTGAAATATTTTTTTTAAAAAATATTAATTTTGCAAATTCTTGAAACAAAAAAATAATTTTCAATAAAAATAAGCAATTTTCACTATTCATAGAAAATTGAATCTGTTCCAAAAAATTATAAAAAATAACTATAAGATAATTTTAAAATTTTGATTTAAAAAATGATTATTAATTTTTAAATAAACATTATAAAATTAGAAAAAAATAAATATACCATTTCTTCATAAAAATCAATTAATATCATTTTCGGAGGAAGTATTTTTTTGAAGCATAATATTACTTTTGTAAAAATTAAATGTTCACTTCCTAACAATTAATCATTATATTTGTAATTAATAGGTCTATTATATATATATATATATATCATAATGTGGTTATTCTTTTTCAAACTCTTCAATTCAATGACATGGTTTTAATGGTCACCATTAAATAATAATATTTTTGGGTCATTTAAGCACAATATTGTGCATCATATATTTTATCAATCATAAAGATATTATTTTAAAATATATACATGTTAAATTATATATTATCCATGTTATAATTGAGTTGTATGACCTTGGTTATGTTAGGTAGAATTTAGTTACCATATAAAAATGTTGGATTTCAAACAACATATTATGCTTGGTATCAAAATAGAGAGATAAGATAATCTTATACTATTCATGAATGTAGTAAATGTAGTGGTATATATGACTTGATATTTTGTTGGTTGACATTAGTTTATAATCACTATAAATATAATATGGAAATGTAATAAGCCAATTATATAAATACACATGAGGAAAATAATGAAAATGATTATGTTGAGATATTGAAAAAGTTAAGGGATGATAATAGGACTAATATATATCAAGAATGTAATAAATGAAAAAGGATTTTATAATTTGAATATATCATATAAAAACCATGAATGGAATTTCTAATACCACCATTTATTATATTTATACTTTTTTAAGTTCTTACATTATGATAATACATATACTACCTCAAATACTGAATGGAAATAAAATAACAGTCATGGTTTCCCTAGTAATAAAATTCATGATTGGCTAAAATATTATATCTTATTCTAGGGGAAGAAAACTGAGAAAAACGACTTTAAATAATGTGGTATATATCTATTGAAATGAAATGTAGATAGAACACTCTCTTATATTCCATATAAATTCATGTGGAACTATACATTGATTCATAGGAGTCAAAATATATTCATGTCTACAAAAATATCATCAAATATAAAATTGAATCATGCTTACAGAATTAAAGATAATGATTATTTGGTTCATCTTTCAGAAGTATTAGCATGGAAAAAAATTCAATGCTTGATATCGTGATTCTGTAACTAAGGTGCATAATGTTAGGTTGGAACTATCATATGATTGTTTTAATATTTTTGGTTAGATGCTTAATTCTCATTGAACATGTATAGTTTTTATTCATGTTTATAATCTTCCCATGTGGATGTGCATAAAAAACCACTTACTTTCTTGAGAATACTAATATATGATAATGAAATTGAACATTACATTCAAATAATAATAAAATGCTTGAAACATATTTTGGGTTTAGATGTGTGCAAATTAGATTCTTAATTGAAAAATATATTTATGATATGTGATTCACTTATGTGGAAAATAAATTATTTCCATACTTATTCACTTATGGATGGTTACATTATAAAGGTAAAAATATTTATCATATTTTTATGTATAATACATGATCTAAAAGTCATATATATCATTGTTGTTTATGTTTCAAGAGGAATTGATGATTCCTTCCAATGGATCATCCATATTGGAAGAATCATGGGTGGTTTTATAATAATTTTTACATTGAGATGACACCTCAATATATATCTAGAACCAATGTTCATAATGTATTTCAATATTTTAGTTTTCCATTAGGTAAAGGTTGGATGAAATCTAAAAATTAAAATAATGTTAGAGATTAATCAACTTATAATTGGGAAAAGAAAAGTATCTTTTTTTGAGTTGAAATATTGGACAAACAATATATTACATCATTATCTAGATGTAGTTCACATTTAGAATAATATATGTGAATTTTTTTTTCAATTATTTAAAATATCAAGGGTAAGTCCAAATATGAATTATGATCTTGATGTGACTTGTTAGATTTGGGTATTATACTAGAACATCATCAGGTGTGTTTCGGTGAAAATAAATAAAAAAATTTATATACTTATTATGTGATTATAACATCATATAAGAATAATTTTTTGGAATTATATTAGAATATCAAGGTTACTGTAGACTATTCATGTGAAATATCTAAATAATTAAATTGAATATATTTAAAACAAAAATCCCTAAAACTAATGATTATAACATTATTATTAACGAATTGGTTCGAATAAAAATATTTCATTTAACATCCAATAATTTAAGGGTAAAAGTGATTCAATTGTGCCATTTTTATAGAGACCATTGAAATAAATGTTTATCCAAGACTTTCCTGAAAAAATATAAGAATATCCACCATTAATTTTGTGTGAGTTATAAAAAAAGTGTTCTTTTATTTTTCACTCAAATGCTTCATCTAATAATATATATTCATACTAAAATACCTCTTTTGGGAACCGTTAATTTGTAGTTGATGTATCAATATGAAATAAATGTGTTCCCAATGAATTCTTATTCTTAGAATAAGAATCATCCTAAAGGTTCCATTATGAGTGGTTATCTAGATTAAGAATGTAGTATATTTATTCAATGTATTTTTTGGATGTGAGAACAAAACTTAACTAGACAATGAGAAATGAAGATGTGAAATATAAGGAAATTTATTACACATTCTGATATCTTATCTAAATAACAAGAATTTTTAGGTATTATACATTGGAAACACTGAGCCTTGAACAGTGGGATATAGAACATTACACAGTTTGGTGTATCTTTGGTTTTTTCGATGACTATATCAAGTAAGTAATTTGAAAATGTATATTTTATCTCAAAATATAAAATTTCACATAAAATGTAAACTTTTATTATAATTTTATATAGGGAATATAAAAAAACTATAAGTATAGTTCATAATTCTTTACGTTTGAGAAGGATAGAGAATTTTCATAGAAAAAAGTTTCCTAATTGGTTAAAATCAAAGGTAGGAAAATAAATTCAAAAAAATTAAATTATAAATATTCATTTAATTTTATCATTCATATATATATATATTGAGTATTGAGTTTACCTGTAGATTCTAACTCTCTTGAATTAAGAGCATTGAATTTTTTCCCAATTATTTTGTACATTGATGAAAATATTTAATAATGAATGGGTACAAATTTCTTAAAACTGATCGAGTAGTGGACATGAAAGGTCAACATGATAGAGTAAAGTTAACATAAATAATATATTGTTATAGGGTTATTTGGAAAATAATGTTATTAGATAATTACTTATATGGCCGAGTCACTATGATGAAATAAAAATGGATTGATTTAATGATGCAGAATAGAATATTTATTTATGACTATAGACTTAGAGTTATTGACATGACTTGATTCCTGGATTCCAATGAACCATATATTTTAGCATTAATGAAAAAACAAGTGTTATATGTGAATGATCGTATGTGAGCTGATTATATTTTCATTATAGAAGTAATACCGAGAAATAGTTTTGTTGACAGTGGGGATGAAATTGACAACATTTATGTCTCCATTGGTATTGACCAAAATATTTCATTTGATGACTCAAATTTTCAAATTTTCATAGTTGATGTTGAACCTAAAGTAGTGGTGGGTAATATAAAGAAACAACCATATATGTCCACTTTTCATTAATATTATCTTGACATGGGTTTCATAGATTGTTACTATTGTAAATAAAATATTTTGGTTTTAGTTTGGAATGGTATATTTGTTTCTTTTCATTTAATTAAATTTACTTAAATTTATAAAACATGATTTCATTTATTTTAAAAACATGTACAATTTTATTTTAAATTATAGTTTCTAAATCATGTTATCAAATGAACATATTTAAACAATTAATTTTAAAAAATATTAAAACATGCTTACAAAAAAATAATATTGGGTACATAAAAATTCATTAAACTAGGTGTATACAATATAATGTTATGATATTGTCGATGTATTTTTTGAATACAAATTTTTATGCATAATTTTTACTAACAATTTTAATAGAATGAACATTTCACTATTTTATAGTTTATAAAATATATTGAAGAAATTAAAATGAATAAATTATTTGATAATGAGAAACAAAAACAAAACCTAGGGCTACCACATTTCACTCCCTAAGTGAGTATACTAATTATCATATTTTTCTTCTATATTACATTTAATGTCATTATATTACTTGTTTATCATTTTTAGGACATTTATCCCAAATATATTTGACATATACATATCCTACTAATAGGAATCAACAACATGACTACTTGAGAGGGCACTACTAGAGCTACATGGAGAAATCATTGTACCCATTCACACATAGGACCACCAATAGACATCCCATCTACCATACCTTTTCCTCTATCAATTGAGCCTCCAAGAATGTTCTTACATATGCCTCCATCATCATGTGATTTATTATTTACTTCTCAAATTCCATTTCTATGTATTTTGATGTATCATTATCCCATCTACCCTTATACTACCATGTCAAAAAAAACTCTATTTCCTTCTATTATAAATCCCGGATCTAATGATTATAATCCATGAACTTCTACTCCAGAACATGTAGATGGAACATAATATTCATTATAACATGAACATCCTTCATAATCTAGTGATACAAAATAGTCCACATGTCCATAAAAGGGTAATGATTATCCTGGATCAGGTTTATGTTTATAAGTGTATGAAATTAAATCACATCATTTTTTCAGTTGTAATGTTTAATAATTATTCTTTTTTTCCACTTATCTTATTCAGTGGGATCTTCTAATAGGGGATTTGTTCACACCCATATGTGTGAATCCTAGAACTATCAAACAAAAATAATGTTAGATTATAATAAATATAACCAAATGTAGGTAAAAAATCTAGATAATTTAGATGTTTTATTGTGACAGTAGCCAAGTATAGAAATATCATTCTAGTTTAACAAGTCACATAGAAGAATATCATTAATCAAATTAATAATAATTCATGGGATGTGATGTCAATAAAATTAAATGGAATAAACATAAAACATTCACAAACAATTAAACTATCATGTTCCTAATAAAATAATTCCCACTTAGACCAAATAAAACAATTCCTCTTCGAAAAAAATAAACCTTATAGGATCAAAATTTATCTTATCCTATCCAATGAGATCCAAATCAAAATGAATTGGACCACACCAAACCAAATTGACCAAAATTGTTTTGAAAGAACTTAATAAATTTAAATGGAATAAATCCAAATAAGAGATAAAAAACAATATGATCTTTTTCATAATTTAAAAATACCAACACAAAAAAATGTATCAAATTGACATGACCCAAACATAACTGATTTTTTTTGAACCAATAAAACATAAACTAGTCTAAAAAAATTATAATCAAATGAACTAAAACTATATTTATGTGAATTGAATGAAATTGAACTAATATAAACTATATTGAATAGAACTAAACTGACCAAAAATTAGTTGAATTGAATCACCTTGAAATGAATGAAGTGAAACAAACCGAATCATTCTATGTGAATTTAATGAATTTATTTAATATATTTGAACAATATGAAACAAGATGAAATAATATCAAAATGTATAGAATCAAACAAAAAAACTAAAAAAATAAACTCAAATTGGATCAAACTATATTGAATTTATTCAAATAATGTAAAATTTAATTTAGTGGAAGTGAACTCAACTAACTTATGAAAAAATGAAACAATGAAAACCAAATAAAATTAAGTTGAGAAGAATAAAAAACCTGAAATAACCTATATTGAACCAAACTGATTATATTTATACCATATAATAATTTATCCATATATATCAGTGTCAAATCATCCTAATAAATATTTCAATAAACAAGTTTAACTCAAACATAGTAAAATTAATAAAAAATGAAAACAATGGGTAAACTAAATTGTAGATCCAATCCAACCTGACACAATATGAAATATAATAAAACTATTCAAAATTTACATTCCTTAAAGTAATCAATGTTCATTGAAATTGAACTGATTTTTTTCTTAGTTTTAACTAGTCCAATATATGTTATAATGATTTAATTTTATTTATCAATTTCATATTATTGAATAATGTAGTCTTATAGCAATAAATGTATTTTTCATCATTTATCACTAAGCATCGAAGGTCGTGTTCCTTGAGATTTTTTATTCGATTAGTAGGAAAAAATATCGAATTAATTTAAACCAAGAAACATAACAAAATATTTTATTCATAATAATTTATTATGATAATTTTGAAACCAAATTTTTAATTAAATATATTATTTCCATTTTTAAAAATGTTCCATGGAGTCCCTTGATGATAAATAAGATGAACAGTTTTCTCCAAATGATCATTTGAGATAGGTATTAGGTGAGAATCACTAGGGAAAATTCTTATGTTGACTCGAGAAGAGAATCAACCCAACTATGTTTTGTCCCTAAACGAGTTCCTATCAATGATCTAAATGTATTGAGATACAATGAAATTAAGAAGAAGTAGTTGAGGCCTAACAAATAGATATATAGATGTTTTAAAGAATTAAAATAGTCATTGATAAGTTCCTAAAATCTATTTGTTTATATAACATTTAGAAGAGGCTTATATAGTTTTTGATTCATGTATATCAATAGTAATCTCTATATATGATGCACCAGGTGTTGGAAATGAAAATCCCAGTGGTGGTCAAGTTGATGACACTACTAGTGATGATGATGATCTTGAAGATGATTATGATGCTAAAGATGATTATGTTCATGAATATGTCCATGATTTGAGGGATGATTATGATGATAGTGGTGGTGATGAGGAAGATATTAATCACCACCATTTTTTAGTTGATTGTAGTGATAAAATTATGTGGATGGTGCTCAGTGACTAAAATTATTTTTTTGGATTTTTTTTATATGTTAGCATATTATGAATGGATTGAAAAATATTTATAGAGTTATCAGTTGGTTGAATTATAAATTTAAAATATTTTTATTTCATGAAATGTGTACTATAATTTATTTTCAAAATACCCCATGATCAATACTATCCATTTCAATGAAAACTGTTGGTATTTCCCTATATCGATGAAAAAGTACCCCTGATTTATATAACCATTTGTATAGGGTAGTTTTATATTAGATTTTTATATAATCTCTCATTAATGGAATTGAAATAATACTAATAGCTGTCTTAGATAGAATCCATAACATATTATTCATCTACTATTATAATGGATTGAATTAATTAGAGTCTCTTCAATAAATGAAGCTACCTATCCTATAAAATTCAAAATCTAATCTTTTGGATGAATAATCTCAATAAAGCTCACATAATTTGAAAATTCACACAAACCCAAAGTAGAAGGTATTACAATATAACTATTAATATCATATCCCAATATAACTACAAATATTATTTTACTAGTATGCATATATTCATCAACATATTTCTCATTATTTAATAAACATTTTTATGAATTTGAAAAAAAATTCCTTTATTATTTGGATACATTTGAGGAAATAAAAACTCAATTACCCACATTTTTCACCCATGATCTAATATTTTAGTAATAGACATCAACATATTAAATCCTTCCCAACATTTTTCAAATTTATTCTTCATCTACCTAAAAATTTACAAAATAAAATTATTTTCACTTTTTTATTTCATATCAAATAATACATTTATTCAGTATACATAATTCAAAAATAATATTGAAGTTGGATAAATACTACTAGATATAATCATAGTCGTACAATGAAAAATATGTAAATATAACAAATCATTTATTATTTTTCACAATATAAATCACTTAGGATGAAATTTTAATGAGTGTATCATTCTTTGAACCATGGAAATACCACATTGAATTTGACTGTAATTGGAAAAAATTAAAATATTGACTTTCAATGGGTCTTTAATTCATGAATCAATTATCTTTTAGGAAAGATAAACTGTTATGTTATCTAAAAAGGTAAGTTCAATATTACCTTATTTTGATAGATTAAGGTAACACTTTAATTATCATCTTCAATAACATTCTTAACCATACAAAATACCATCATGAACCATGAGATTCAAGATATGTGTAAAAAATTAAACATGAAACAGTTTCCCATAAAAATTTAATATTAAATTTCTTGAAAATATATCTTAGATTATTATAATCGATACACCATTATTTGAAGCATTATCTACTTAAAGTGTCAAATTTTTATTTTATATTTTATATTTCCTCAAATATATAAAAATTAACTCAAAAATGTGAACACAATTATGTGAAGTACATATTAGAAAAAACAAATAATGAACTTCTATAATATCCAATTACCATAAATAAATTTTGAAATGAGAACCTTGTACTCAACTTTTTGATTATTTGGTTTATGTAATTTACATTTCAAACATATATTATCAATACCTCTCAATAACCACATTATGGTTTTCTTTTCATTTCATAAAATTACATAAAATCATTCTTAATAGTGTTCCATAATATTTTACCGCACATTGGAATCCCACATATTTGGATGATGTTAAATTCTTATTACTCCAAAGCTAAAAGAAATTTTTTATGAATTATTATCCATTATGTAATTTCCTCCCTCAGATTTCTATATTAAACATTTCATATGTTAGATAAGACAATATTCTTACAGTTCCACTAATGTTAGAAATTTGAAAATTTATCATTTATTTTTTATTATGATAAATTTTTTCTTTCAAAAATGTGTTCAAATGTATGATAAATTGAGTAATACTTTTACATAAACTCATAACCAATTTCTTCAATTAATTAATTCATGCCTATTTCATAAAACCACCAAGAAGACTAATTTCCTTTTATTCTAACGAAACAACATATGTTTTTCCGACATTTTTCCTACCGACACCATCTTTTTCAATATCCTGTAAAACATCAATATCATTTCCACCATTTTCTTTATTAATTATATCATTGGATGAAATAATCACATCAAGATTATTTTTTCCTAAAGTATAAATATCACTTAAATATAATTAATGTTCCAATGGTATCGATTAATGATAAGATAAGCATGATATATGTAGATTTCCATATAAATGAAATCTCATTAGACTCAGTTTTTAGTAAGTGACATTATATTTAATTTTTATTATCAAGTAATACAACTTAAAATAAAATTATTTTAATTAAAAATTTATTTAATAAATCTTTTGAAAAAAATCAAAACTTGTTTGAAATAAAAAATATCAATTTTTATAATAATAAACAGATAATTGAGAAATAAACGAAATTACACACTTCATTAGGTGTTTTTAAATTCATTAGTTCTAAAAGTGTACAAATTGAAAACAAATATAGTGTTTCTTGATACCCATAAAAAGATAATAATAAATAAAATATCTATAACCATAAAAAACATTAAAAAAACCGAATCATATACTGGAAAAAAATAAAACATAAATTAAGTGTTAAAAAACCAAAAATGTATTAAAATTTAATCATTTTAAACCTAATAAAAATTAGATAATATTAAAATAAAAAACAAGGATGTAGGATTAAATAATATAATAAATAAATATAGAGATATATAAATAAAATATTCACCAAGATAGGGAGTTAGAGGCATAAATGAAGAAGGATGAAGGTTATCTAGGTTCTTTGGTAGATGATAGGGAATGGAAACTAGGGGAAGGAATAATCACTGAATAAAACATTACATATCTAGTGCTAAAATATTGAAGGGGTGGAAAGAGGACCCGCTTGTGGGATGGAGTGGGGGAAGGTGTTGTCGGCCGACATCTTTTATATGTGGTGGGTCGGGGGGAGAGGGAGTCATAGGGTGAAATAGTAGAGGGATGAGTGAGTAGATGAGTTTGTGGGGGAAGGGGGGTTTGTTATTGATCAATTAGTGAAAGGATATAGAAAATTATGTAGTTATGAATAGATGGAGGATGGATGTGGCCCTCATCATATTGTGAATATCAAATTGGTAGAGTGGCACCTAGAAGAAAGTGTAAAGTGAGAAGAATTTATCATTTGGTTTGGACCAATTTTTTAATTAATAAATAAAAATAAAACAAAATGACAATTAATTAATTTAAAATAAAAATTATATATGATTAATAATTTTTACATTAATATTTTGAATACAAGAATAGTCTCACAGTCTAATTGATTTATTTATTTCAATAATCTAACTAATATTGAAAAGGTACACATGTTTCCCAAACTCAACCTCTACTTGAAAATGATCAACTTGAATTTTATTATTTTTTGAGTTGAACACAAGTAGATTTTAAAGACCATTGTATCTTTCACAACCTTATTTATGATAAAAAATAAAAAACACTTTGCTAACAGAGGAACTCCCTGGGAGAATGGAAAATTTATCTCAGGAAGCTAGAATAGTATAGAAATATTATATGAGGAAATTAGTTGTGTTTTAACAAATTTTATCAACATTATAGAAGAACTATCACATGTTTTTATATTTATATATTTCCTAGTTCATTTTCTTTTCTCAATAAAAATCAAATATTTCACCCCATTTCCTATTTTTTTGTAGGGGTTCCATCACAAGACACCATGTGGTTTACCTAAAATGATGTTTCAGTTTTATTGTTTCCATTTTACCTATTTCTTAAGAAATATTTCCTATATTTCAGAAGTCAATATTATAACATTCATTTTTCACACATTCCACTATTTGAAAATTTAACTCCATTCATGCCAAATATTTATAATAATTTGTTATTATATTTCTCTATCTTCTTATACAATATTTGATTGACCAATGACCGTTTATATGGTTTACTCTGTTCATGTCCATCTATTTAAAATGTATGTTTTTGAAATATATTTCACATTAAGTTGATCAATTATTTTAAAATATTAAAAATAGATAACAAATAGACTCAAATATGTAACATAATTATATAATTGGAAGATTTATATATAATATCAAAATCATCTTTATGAAAGATTTATGATATTTGGTTAATGGTAAATCAATGTAGTGTAATAATTTTGAATCCACAAAACCCAAGATCACTATTCCTTTTTAATGTTAAGGGAGATAAAGGGGAGGGTTGGGAGAACTTTTAATGAAGTTTTGAGGCAAAGGGGAAATTGAAAGGGCGGCACACATTTTTCTAACCATGCAGCCAAACCATGCATAGTTGGTCATTTTGAGGTAGTGGCTCCCACATGGTTGGAGAAAAATTTGGGAGATTGTGCGAAGAGGACATTCAAGGGTTTTCTGAGGTAGTTTCTAACACACTTTTAGCGCACCATTTGTCTAACCATGCAAACTAACCATGCAGGCGCATAAGTGAGACCCTAAAAAAGTGGATCTCAAACATTTTGTTCTTTAAGAGGCTCTTTTTTCTTCCTAAGTGGAAATAACACGGCATTTTTCTTCTCTTAAGGCCAAAGAGAGTTCTCCAATCATTTAAGAGGTGATCTGAAGGCTTCCCTTGGTGAACTGAAGTCAGATTCTTAAGGTATGTGATCATTCTTCTTCGTTCTTGTTCGGTTTCTTAGATCTACTTAGATCTACTTCTCCTATTATCTTAGTTAGTTAAATATTCACCCATTAGGGTTAGATCTAAGAGTTTGTATAGCAAATATGATGAGGTTTGTTCTTGTTATTTCTTGGATAAGATATCTAAGGTTGGTTCTTGAAGAATTAATCAAGTTTTCTTGAGCACTCTTCATTCGTTGTAGTTTTCATCAAAACCATTGAGGTAGGAGGCTTCTTTATTGACTCCACATAGTATAACTGATTGTATTACTTTCAAATTTTCTATGTGGTGTTGAATTTAATGTGATTTGGTTGTCAAAAACTTGTTTTAAACCTTCTTGAATGATGGTTGTGAAATCTGGAAAATTGTGGATTTTTAATGAGTGCTTTGGTTCTGGATTTTAAATTGTTGATTTCAAAAAGGGGATTTTCCGATATTTTTGGAACATGATTGTGAATATATGTTTTCAATAAAATGGTATGTTTTATTGAAATTAAATGTTTCCTTTAAATTAGTTATTCATTGGTTTTCAATAAAATTACAGCATTATTTAAAGGCTTTATTGTGGAAATGGAAGTATTTGGAATAAATGGTGCTGGTGTGAGTTTATAAATAATGGGACCATAGTAAGTGAAATGTAACATTAGGCTACAAGGGACGTGACCCTAGATCAGGGGCATGTGTCATTGGGACACAAGGCATTTGGACGAGAGACCGCTCATGAGTATGGAACTGTCAAACGAAGTGTGCATGTGTGGGTGTGTGGTGAACTATGGATTGAGTGTTCCAAATGATAATAAGACTTTGGTTTTATTCTTTGATTAGTTATTTATTTTGGAAAAACAACTTGTTGTAAATTGGTTTCATTCATTTTTTTTCACTTGGTTGTAAATGGGTTTTGGAATATGTTTATATTGAGTTATACAATTTTTTGGTATAATGATTTATATAAACTATTTTATATAAATTTGGCTAAATTTTCTATCCTAGTGGAATGAGTAGGGAAGTCATTGGAGAAAACCAACTGATTTTTATACTCACCCATACTTTGGAACTTTGGTGCTTTTGGAAATGCTATCTTTTGGGATAGTGGAAAAGTAAATGTTTCCCATGTTTTTAGCACTTCCTCATGAAGTTTGGAATCTTGGGTATGTCACTTCAGGCCAAGCAATGACTATTTGTTCTCTCAAGCCAATGAGAATGGGCAGGTCATTACAAATGGTATCATTCTGGTCCTTCCCATGTGGTATAGATTATCAGTGTTCTTGGTATTGGAGTTGGAATTAATTTTCATCTATTTCATGGGTTGAAATCTTAGACAAGATTAGGATTGTTGGAATAAGAAATGTATAGAATAAATGGACCTAACTAACACTTTTATGATGAAATTCAAGTTACCAGGGTGTTGGGTACATAAGTGTTTTGGATACACTTCTAGAATGTTGGAGATCTCATTTTCAATGGTATAACTAATGAGATTATCATGACATGCGTTGTATAGGAATGACTTCCCACAAATATTTCATATCTCAATGTGAGGAATGATTTTTTTTTCAAGGTGAGAATTTTTTAAAAAAAATGCAGAGATTGTGTTCAAATGATTTTTTTTGAAAAGAACATATTTAGTGTATTTTGATAATTGTTTGATTTTCAAAAATCATGTGGAATGTTTTCAAAAATTGTTGAACTTTGAAAAATGTTTTTTAAACAAAGTTGTGATAATTTATGTGATAAAATTTGAAATTATAATCCATCAGTTGCTAGAAAGTGATATTGATGGAGTTTTTTGTTGGTTTAGAAAATGGCACTCGGTAGGTGTCGTCGAAACAAACTAGAAGAATCTACAGAGAATATAGATGAACTTGAACCATAGGTGAACCAAGATCTATTTCAAATTATTTTCCAATCTTTTCAAGCTATGGATATGGGGAAATGGAGGAATGAACAAAGGCATGTGGAACATACCATCCAATTCATGAAGAAGAATCGACCAAACATCTGAGGTGATTCTAAACCTGAAATAGAGGAGGTGTGGCTGAGTAGGATGAACCACATCTTTTCTTTTAAAAGTACACTGGTGGAGCAATTAGTCTAGCTGGTGACGTAAATGCTTGAGGATATTGCATTTCAGTGGTGGGATTTAGCAGTACACGCTAAATTGTATGAAGGCCTTAAAAGGGAGGATTTTTAAGAATTGTTCAACAAACAATTCTATCCTCAGATGTTCAAGATTGAGAAAATGACATACTTTTTCAACCCGAAACATGAAATCCTATTTTTCACAGAGTAAAAAGATAAATTAATGAATTTGGTCCATTTTTCACTAGAGGTTGCGACAAGTGCATCCTTGAAGGCACACATCTATGAATCAGGGTTAAGGTAGGAGATTCGATCAAAGATTGCAATAATTTATATTACGGATTATACAGAGATGGTGAACAAAGAGAAGTGGCAGAACATGATATCTCATGATCGATAGGATGAGGAATGATGATACCTATAGTAATTGGTGGGAACTCAACTTCTGGGAGTGATAGGAAAAGGGACACCCATTTACAAGGTGGAAGTGGAAATTAGGATCAGATGGTTGGGTTAGTGAACATTTTTCCATGACCCCAGAGCAAAGAAGGTTACTTTAAATGTGGTTCACTTGACCACATAAAGAGAGAGTGAACAACACAAACTAGATCATGCCATAACTGCAAGAATATGGGGCACCTTTAGAGATATTTTCACAGAACACCAAGTTCATGTGCTTGAGACACTTCTCAGGAATCACAAGCATCATATGCTTTGATAGGATGACGATAGCAGAGTCAGTCTCATTAGTAGAGTAGATATAGACTTGGTGATTCTAGAAATATCATGACTCCTCAACCATGTCAATGTCAATAATGAAATAATGAGAATAGTGCAGCGATGAAGAAATTTTATGGATCTAAGAATATGATTATTGATGATCAGGATGGACCATCTACGGTGGGAGGTACGATTTGTTTGAATGCTACCCTTGTGTAAGTTCTCTTTGATACTAATGCATCACATTCTTTCATTTATTATAATTTTTTTGAAATGATATGTATAAAGTTGGAAATGATCCCTTATGTCATAAAACTGCCAACTCCTCTTGGTGAAAGAGAATGTGATGCCTTTGAGTGTAGAGAATGTGCTATAATAGTTGATGGAGCTGAACTAAAATGGGACTTCTCTATTTTGGACGTGGATTTTTATGATGTAATTTTTGGGTATGGATTAGATGACAATGTTCAAGGATCAAATCGACTATTATAGGATAACAATTAGTTTCATGACTAAAAACGACATCGGGCATCTCTTTAGAGGAGAGAGAATTGTAAAGAAGTGTGCAAAGAGCCAGTTGGCACCAACAGTGGAAACGATCTTTTACCAGTTGGAAACATTGAATTTGGAATCAATAGAGGATATTGAGGAAAATAGTTTTCCATTAGTTGTGGATCAATTTCCAGATGTCTTCCCCGATAACATTTCCGGGTTAACACCTCTAAGGGAAGTGGAGATTATGATTGATCTCCTTCCGGGGAACAGTCCTATTTCCCTTCTATCATATAAGATGGAACCAATAAAGATAAGGGAATTGAAATTGAAGTTAGTGGAGATGGAATGAAAGGGTTTTATTTGACCAAGTAAGTCCCCATGGAAAGCAACAATTTAGTTTTTGAAGAAATAATATGGAACCATTTAGCTATGTGTTGATTATCAAAAGATTAACAAAGTTACGATACCAAAAAAATATCCACTTCCATGCCTTGATGATATGTTCAATCAATTAAGGGGAGCTCAGTGGTTCACCAAGATTGACTTGTGATCTGGATATCACCAATTGGGAGTTTGAAAGTAGGATATTCCAAAGACAGATTCCAGAGGTATATATGGCCACTTAAAATATGTATTCATGCCTTTTCGTCTAACAAATGCACAAACGATTTTCATGGATTTGATGAATCAGATATATCAGTGATATCTAGATTCGTTTGTTGTGGTGTTTGTGGATGAAATCATAGTGTATTCAAAGATGAGGGCTGACTATGAGAAATACCTGAAAATAGTGTTACAAATCTTGAGAGATAACCATTTGTATGAAAAAATTATCAAAGTGTTATTTTTTGGATACAGGAAGTTCATTTCATTGGCCCTGTCATTTATTAAAAAGGTGTTTCTGTTGATCCTGAAAATATAGAAGCTGTTATCTCATGGAAACCACTGAAGAATGTCTTCAAGATACAATGTTTTATGTTTTTATCTGGTTACTAATGACGCTTTGTGCATGATTTCTCATGAATAGCTTCACCAATGAAAGCTCTGACAAAGAAGAATGCCCCATCCCAATGGACAAAGGAATGTTATATGTCCATCTAAGAATTGAATGTTCGGATTACATCAGTACCTATCTTGATATTTATAGAATCCGTAAAGGGGTATGTGGTGTACTATGATGCTTTGGGTTCACGGTTGGGTTGTGTTCTCATTCAAGGAAACTATGTGGTTGCTTATAGTTCAAGGAAATTAAGACTTCCTAAGAAGAACAACACATCACATGATTTGGATTCAGCTGCAGTAGTCAATGCTTTGAAGACATGGAGACATAATCTCTTTGGTGATAAATTTATTGTGTTTATGGACTGCAAAATCTTGAAACACATTTTACCATGATTTGAATTTGAGACAAAAAGAGATTCATGGAGTATCTCCAGATGATTGACTTTGACTTGATGTATACCCCAGGAAAAGGGAATTCAGAGGCAGATTCATTGAGTAAAAATTCATATGCTCAATTGTCAAAATAACCTTTGGATGAATAGAAGTTGATGTTGGTACTAGTCAACATGCACTTAGAATGTGAAGACCGTAGTGATTTTGCAGTTTTATCTTCATCTATGCTTGTTCTTGATTTTGTAAAAAATGTCAAAGAGGCATAAACATCTGATTCAGAATGTCTTGTTATGACTTCAAAACTCAATGGTGGGGATATCATTGAGGGATGGAAACTTGATGGGAGTTCCGTTTTGTTCTTTTTAGATCATATAGTTGTACCTATGGATTTTTAGGAACAAATCCTTCATGATTACCACCATTCGATATTGGTAGTACATCCATGTACACATAATATATATAAGGTGTTGAAGATGCAGTTTTGGTGGAGTGACATGAAAAGATAGGTGGATGAGTTCGCATCGCACTACTTAACTTGTCAGCTGGTTAAAGCATAACATTAGAGACCAGCATGAATGTTGCAATCTTTACCTATCCCAGTGTGGAAATGGGAGAATATAGCGATGGATTTTGTTATAGGACTTCCAAGAATGGTTTGGACACACGATGCCATATGGGTGATAGTGGATCGACTTACCCAGTCATCCCATTTCATCCCTATTCATGAAACTCATATGGTTGAGAGTATATAAAAAATATACATCTGAGAAGTCATAAAGAGGAATTAAATACCTGTTTCAATAGTATTAGATAGAGTTCTGAGGTTCAAGTCTCATTTCTGGAAATCCTTACAGCATGCTCTTGGGACTCAGTTGAATACAAGAACTGTGTATCACCATCAGATGGATGGCCAATCTGTGCGAAAGATAAAAACATTGGAACAAATTTTTCAAACTTAAGTAATGGATTTTGGCAGCTAATGGGAGGGGCATATACCCATAGTGTAGTTCTCATACAATAATATCTATCATGCCTCGATACACATGGATCTGTTTGAACCATTACGTGTGTGTATTTGTTGTTATCCACTATGTGGGGTGGAAACAAGTGAAACATCACTATTTGGGCCAAACCTTTTCCAAGAAACAATGGATAAGATCTAGTTGATCCGAAAGAGGATGGAGACAGCTCATATTCGTCAGAAATATTATACGGATCAATGTAGAAGACCGTTGTCATTCGCTATTGGTGATCATGTTTTCTTGAGGAAATCTCCAAGACTGGGACATCATCATTTTTGGAATTAGGGAAAGTTATATCCAAGATACATTAAACCTTTTGAGATAATGGAATGGGTTGGAGAGGTGTAATATCCATTGGAATTACCACAATGGTTCAGTTTGGTGCATAATGTGTTCCATGTATCTCAGTTGAAAAAGTATCAACCTGATCTTGACCATGTGATCATATGGGATCATGTTGACCTAGATCTGGTTGCTTCGTTGATACATATCCTAGAACAAAATTTGGATATTCAAGATAAAGTCTTGCGGGGGATATGTATCGGTCTCATGTAGGTTTCATTGTAGTATGGTCAAATTCAGGAAGAGACCTGGGAATGTGAGAAGCAAATGAAAGAGCAGTGGTCGTAACTCTTTAAGTTGGGTGACAATTTATTAATTTTCAAGGACGGAAAGACCAATGGTGGGAAGAATGTAGTACCCCTAGTTTCTGTTATGTAACCCTTACATTATTCATTTCATGGTTTTAATGTCAAGGGTGATGAAGGGGTGCGTTGGGAGAACTTTGGTTGAAGTTTTGAGGAAAAGGGGAAGTCGGACTGGTGGCGCATGATTTGTCTAACCATGCAGCCAAACCATGCATAGTTGGTCATTTTGAGGCATTGGATCCTATATAGTTAGAGCATAGTTTAAGATACCATGTGATGAGGTCATGCAGGGGTTTTCTGAGGCAGTGGCTAACGCACGGTTAGCACATAGTTTGTCTAACTATGTGAACTTACTATGTGGTCACTGAAGTGAGAAACTAAAAAAGTGGATATCACAAATTTTTTCCTCTAATTGGATTTTTTTCTCTTAAGAGACCATAACATGGGATTTTTATTCTCCTAAGGCCAATGAGGGTTCTCCGATTATTCTGTAGGTGATCCGAAGGCTTCCCTTGGAGAATCAAAGCCGGATTCTTGATGCATGTGATCATTCTTCTTCGTTCTTGTTCAGTTTCATAGATCTACTTAGATCTACTTATTCTCTTCTCTTGGTTTCTTAGATCTATGCCAATTATGGGTATTTATATCTATGTATATGAAAAATATGATTATTTTTGTTCCTGTTCTTGCTTGGCGAAGATATCTAAGGTTGGTTCTTGAAGAATAAAATCAGTTTTTATGAGCATTCTTCGTTCATTGTGGTTTTCGTCAAAACCATTGAGGTATGAGGATTATTTCCAAAAACCACATATTAGAACGTATTGGATTACATTACAATTGTATGTTTTGTGTTTAATTTATTTTTATTTGGTTTTTAAAAACTTCTTGGAAACCTTCTTGGGAGATGGTTGTGAAATCTGGAAAATTGGAGATTTTGAATGAGTAATTTGGTTCTTGATTTTAAAATTTGGATTTTAAAAAGGGGAATTTCCTAGATTATTGGAACATGATTGGGATTATATGTTTTCAGAAAAGGGGATGTTTTTTTGAAATTAAATGTTTCTTTGAAATTGTTTCTGCTTTGGTTTTCAATAAAATTTCAGTTTTATTGAAATGGTTTATTATGGAAATGGAATTATTTGGAATAACTAGTGTTGGTGTGAGTTCATTCTTAACGTGAATTTAGTACGGAACAAGTACCATTGAGGTACAAGTGATATGACCCTGGATCGGGTTCATGTTTCATTGGGAAACAAGGTATTTGGATGAGAGATCTCTCATGATTATGGAACTGCCAAATGAAGCATGCATGTGTGGGTGTGTGGTTAACTATGGAATGAGTATGACAAATGATAATAAGAGTTTGGTTTCAATATTTGATTAGTTATTTTTCTTGAAAAATAACATGCTATAAATTGGTTTCATTCATTTTTTTAACTTGTTTGTAAATGGTTTTTTGAACATGTTTATATTTGGTTGTAAACTATTTCGGAAAATTGCTTAATATGAACTGTTTTATATAAATGTGGATAACATTTCAATCCAAGTGTGATGAGTTGGGAAGTCATTGGGGGAAAACCTAATATGTTTTATACTCACCCCTGCTTTGGAACTTTGGTGCTTTTGTCGATGTTATCTTCTGGGATAGGGGAAAAGGTAACGTTTCCCACGTTTTTAGCACTACCTTGTGAGGTTTGGGTTGTTTGGAGATTGTGGAGCTTAGAGAATGTGAAGCATAGATTCTTGTGATCTTTTGATAGTCTTGTGTTGTTTATCCATTTTGTACTTTGATACTTGTTATTCTTCTGCTATTGGATACTTTGATGTGGTTTTGAGATACATGATGTTCATGAGTTGTCTTTAATTTGTTCATGCATCATATAGAGAATGTTTGGTTATGGTTGGTCAGTTTATTGGTTTATTACTTAAAGGGTAAATTGTCCCCCAATTGTATCTGAAACCCTTCACCATTTATTATTATCCTTTGGCATCTTGAGGAAGTCGCTTAAGGACAAGTAATGACTCATTGTTATCTCAAGACAATGAGAATGGGTGTGTCATTACAAATATAGTATTAAATTGGAAATAAATTGTCACACCCAGACATATGTAGTAATTTTTATTTTCATTTTATAATTCCTATTAGATTTAAATTTTCTTTTTTTAGGTGTGAGACGAACCCGATGAGAGTTTTTTCATTTTGCGGAAAATTGAGTATTTTGGCATGGTAATGTCTGACACATTTTCAAGGCACGATCAAAGAGGTGTGGCTTCGCCAGACCACCAGGTGGCCTACCCGATGCGTGGATAATTAATTATTTGATCAGATAAGCATTAAAGTGAAAGCTAAAAATATAATTATTTTACAACTGTCCAAAATAATAATAATAATAGGATTAAGGTTATTATTATTATAAATATTAGTATTGTCATGGTTAACAATTTAATTTTGTTTATTTTTCTTAAGTAATTTTTATCATTATATGTTCATGAACTTTAATGTTTTAAACAAAATTAATAATAATTATTATTGCTATTATTTGTAAAAATATATTATTAAATTTGTATAATTAGGAAATTCTTTTAGTGTCATCCTGATGATAATAATAATATTATTATTGTTATTATTATTATTATTAATTTTAATTGGTTTATATTTTTATTTAGGTTTTGTTTTATTTTATTTTATTTTATTTTTTCTTCTTTTATTCCCTTCATTATCTCTTCCCTCACCCTCTCTTTCCATTGTGAAAGACCCCCCACCACCCCTAGTTTTTGCGCAGCGGTTCCCTCCTAACCCTACCCGCAGCCGCAAATCCCCTCCCCTTTCCATCCTCCACTGCTGAGGCCTCCTCTAGAAAGGACCGACCCTCCCCTAGTTTTCCCCTCCAGCGCGACCTACTTCGGCGCAACCTCCTCCTCTGTGGACTGCCCTCTCTCCTTTACTCCTCCTCACCGGACCGACTACCACCGAACTGTGCCACTTCCTCAGCTGCCTCCTCCAGAAAACCGAACCACCACGCACAACCCTCCCTTCTAGTTTTAGACCGCAGCACACCTCCCTCCTTTAGCCACAACCCACTTCCGACAAGCCTCTAGTCGGTCCAGCGCACCACCGACACCGCCCTGTCTCGCTCATCCAACCTTCTGCACCCTCATCAAAGGTGTATTATTATTAATTTGGTTGTTTCTTCAGTTTGTAGGTTGTCGGGATATGGTTTTCTATTTCTTTGGGTCGATTTTTGGAATAAGTGGTTTGATGTTTTTTTAGGGACTAGCTGAGTCATTTGAGGTGTAATTATCATGCTGCGGGAGGTTTCCACCATGCTTGTGAGGTTTCCTACATTACAGGGAGGTGGTTCCATGTATATTTATTGTTTTAAGAATTAATTTGTGTGTTTTATTAATTTGGAACAATTATTTAATAGTTTTCCTACTATGAATTTGGTTTTTGTTGAGATCTAAAGCAAATTTGATTTGGTAGTAGCATGTTTATGGTGTATGTGGGTAATTATTTTTGTGGAAAACCCTTGTCGAACTATTTAATACTGTCTTACAAATTCTGTAGATTATTTGATAGGATGTGAAAAGGGTGTGAATGGTCTTTTGGAATATCATATATATGAGTTTTGTAATAAATGATCATTTTAATGAGTTTGCAGCATTTGAAGTCATGCGTCATATTTCAAAATTGTTTGGAAAATTTTTCTAGAAGTTCATCTAATTATAGTAATGATCTATTTAACTCTACGGGTGGCTTCTTTAATTGCATACATATGTTCATATAAGGGTATTTGGTTTGGTCTATTGTGTGAAGTAGTGTTTTTCTCTTTAAAATTTATTTGTGAAATTTTGAATTGTTTTATTAAATAATTATTATGGTTGATTTGTTTGTTAAATTGTGTAAAGGTTTTTGGTGCTTAATTCATGCGATATGTGTGGAAATTGTTCAATAAATTCTTTTAGGGGTGTTTCTAGTGATGAAAGTGATTTATTTTATTGTGTAGTTATTTTAATTAGTTGTTTAAGTGATGTGGATTTAGTTTTGGGATATTTTTAGGGTGTGTGTGTTGTTTCAAATGGATGCCGTGTGTGTAAATGGAGATTTTAGTGTGTGTAGTGTCTTGTCTGTCTTGAGTATATGATTATGACATATTACATGAATGCTGAACCACTTGATCACAAACCTGAAACCTGGATACTAGGTGGGTAGACTAGGACTAGTGTTCTAGTGATACAGAAGTGGCATCGGCCCGGTTTCACTTAGCCAGATTGATGACTACAACACTAACTAAGGTTTTGGATGATGTTGGGGTACCACTAGGTTATGGATGTGTTACCCTACTAGTGGCTCATGCATGAGAATGTATATTTTTGTGTTCATATACCATTTCTCACTGAGACGCGATGTTCTAGGGTCCCACATCTCACTTATATCTTTAGGGCCTCTCCCATTTATTTTTCCCCTCTTTTTCTTTTCTTTCACCATCGGCAAATGGTGTGACGTTGGGGTTACCATGAAAGTGTGTGTTTTTGTGTGTGTTTTAATTTATGTTCTTTTTCGTTAAAGAAGTTTTCCTTAAAAATGTTTTCATTAAAATTGTTTAAGCATTTATTTATTTTTTGTCTGTTAAATTGAAAATGTATATGTAATTTAATAATTATGTGTGAAACCTTTTCTCGGTTGCATTCTACTGGGATTTTGGATGACACCCTACTTACACCCTTGGGTGTATGTAGATCCTGTTTCTTTTTCTTTCTAGGTTGAGGCATCGAGCATATCATGGGTGTTTTGGGTTGTCAGTGGCACCCTCATGTCGGTTTGGAGGATGTGACTTGAGGTTGTTGCACCTCATGTTTCTTGGAGGTTTGAGTTAGAGTTTTTAGTTCTTCCTTTATTTTTGATCCCTTTTGATTTTTTTTTCAAGTTGTAAATAGTAATTTTTACCTTAGTTTAAGGGTATATTAGGTTGTCTGATTCTAGTTTTAATTTATTCACCTTGTTGGTTTTTTTATATTTATTTATTTTGGTAAACCATTCCCTTGTTTTATTTTAGACACCTGGGAACTTGTGCCGGCCTGTGGGGATCAAGAATGCCCTTCAGGCCTGGCTGCAGACAGGGTTGGGCATCAGTTTGATGGCAACCCAACTTGGTTGATGACAAAATGGTATCAAAGGATGTTTTTTCTTGTTATTTGGGGTGTTAGGTAGATTGGATTTAGCACTATCGGTACTCGAGTGGTAGGTATGGGAAGAGCGTCGTGAAATCTTACTCATTCCGATCCTTGAGTAATTGGGGGTAGTTTAGGATTTAAATTTTTTTCATTGGTATCTATGGATGGGGGATGACAATACATGTAAACCAGTACATCGTGCGGTCTCACATGGAGTAGCGACCCATGTGATGCCCGAGAGTATGGTTCTACACTCCTAGTGGTTGGTGCTTCCTAGGGCATGGTTTGCTAAACCATGTGGCTATGTCTGGCATGACCACTTGTTCTACATCTAGGTGATTTAGTGTTTTTTATGTCGTGGTTCAGTCTTGGGTTAGTGAGAATGAGTTTTTTTAAAGAAAAACAGACATTGTGGTTGCTCTTAATTTTCCGTGCTATGATTCTGACATGATTCTTGTAGGGTGCTTATTTTGAACCTTGTTTCTAGAATTTAGTGTTTAATTAGTCGAAGTCGAATTTAAAAAAGAATGTCTTGGGTTATTTGAAATTGTTATGGGTTGTTTAATAGATGTAATGCATTTTGGAAAATTTTCATGAATATTCAAAATGGGTTTTGGAAAAAATGGGTATTTTTTGGGATATTGGTTATGTTTTATTTTTGAAAGTGGAGGAACCTTGATTTTCCCAGTGGTATTCCAATGGGTGCTCGCATGTGCATGTGGGCATGATTAATGGACATTTTGTAGACTGTGTGGATGGTTTTTTGAGTGGCACAATGATTCTTATTTGCGAGGAATCATGGGATATCAGTGGTGATTGATTTTTAAGGCTTCTTCTTATTTCTAGAAAATTAGGTTTTTATCTAAAATTGGTTTTATGCTTAAATGGTTTTTGAAATTGGAAAATGGTTTGATTCTAGAGTCAAAGCAATGAGTTCAAAAGAGTTGTTGGGTTTTATTGTACTATGCTTGTTTTTTCTAGTGGGTTTTTTATTTTAGAATGAATTGATGTTTTAAATTGAAATTTATGGATTTGTGTCCAATATGTGGATATTTGTTTTGTGATGTGTTTGGATTTGTGGAATGATTTTCGGTGTTACTTTTTTGGGATATGCTCCCTAGAAATGTCCCATGGGGTCCAGAAAGTCTTTATGTTCTTAGCTCAGCCCAGACTCCCAGTGGAGTGGTGGAGCTGGGTTCTGCTCGGTGGTGTCGATTGTTCAAAGACGTCGAGGTCAGATGGATATTGTTAAAGTCTTTGGAAAATTGGTAAGTTTCTCCAGTTTTTAAGGAAATCCAAAAGTAGTGTGGGTGTAAGTTGTCTCGAGTACGTCTCGTGGTGCGGGACTGGACCGGTAAAGAGGGATTGTTCCATTTTAGTTGTGAAGGGGGATGTCTTGAGAAATCCTCAAGACTAGCCTCATCCCATGGTATTAACTAAGAAAGTGAAGGAGGGGGAAGGTGGAGGAAATCGTAGGTGCTTTATGAATCAACATGTGGTGAAGGAGGTATGTTTACTTTTCCAATGAGCATGTTTCATGTTCCATAGAGGATGGGTGGAAAAATCAGTTTAAAAATTGTAATAGTTGTTGGTCTTGTTCATATTGTGGTAAATATTGGTTCCTCATCTGATGAGGAGTATGAAACAAAGGGACATTCTCTTGGGGTTCCTCTTCCATCCGTTTGCGTCGTGCATTTGATAGACTGCTGAATATCTTATCTCTATTGTGGTCAGTCAGACACTCTAAGTCGTTCACTACTATTCTTAGTTGGTATGTTGACGGAATGGCTTCTTGGGACATGAGGAGAAGTAGGTAAGTAGATTTTCTAGTGGAAGAAGTTCCGGTCAGAGGTGGTCAGCTTATGACTACGAGGCAGTAGATGCTTCAGACATCAGGGCCCCAGCCATAGGTCTCAGGGTGAAGCTTGCACGTAGTCAAAACTTTTCAAACATGGGATGGGATTGGTCTAACTTAATTTCATATTTTTGGGATAAGAACCAATTAAATTTAACTATTTTAGTGTCCTGTCTAAATGGTCTATTTGTGTTATGAGGAGGATGAATCCCTTTGTCTCCTTATTGCAGTCTTAATTTATGGGAGATCCTCTTGGTACTTAAAGATGTCCTAAGAATCCATGTTCTAGTAAAGCCAGCGGGCGTACTCTGTAAACTTTTTTGTGGTTCACATAAGAGTAAAAATTGTACATTTTTGGGGATTCTATCGTCTTGTCAAATTTACACACTCCTATCTAGTTTTCCTCTATGTTTAGGGGTTTCTGGTATCAAAACCATCTCATGTGGTGGAGTGTTGTCCACTTTGGGAATTTTCCATGGTAGTCATCTTGTGTTGGAGGGTTTGTGATGATTATTTCAGTCCATATCTCTCAAAAATAATGGGTAAATCCCTCACAGGTGATGTAGTGATATGAAAATTTTAAAATTGTGGGGAGACCCAGTGTGGGTCTCACTGGCATCTCTTATTTTGTTGGTTTGGTCAAACATAGGGAACTTGGATGGTCAATATAGTGTTATAGGTTGTCTAGGTTTGTGGGTCCTTTTTTTGGAGATCCAAATGAGAATCCTAATATGGTGGGGAGACCACCATTGGACAAAATTTTGTAAAAAATATGTTTTCAATGCGTGCTTGGCATGGAAAACTTTTATTTCTAGTCCTCCCTACCTCGACCATTATTATTGGTTAGCTTGGGTAGTGGGTCGCTTAGTGAGTGTTCTTGGAGATCTCAAGTGGCCCTAGTGATCCCAAAGTTAGGGGCTAGGTAGATCCATGTTGTAGTCCTCTTTGATGGTGAATTCCTTATTGTTTGTTATTTTTCTTGGTGATTCTAGTTTTGAGATTATTGATGTTTCAGGTCATGGGTGTTTTGAATGCCCGACTTTCGGGAATTTGAGGTTTTTTAAAGTGTCTTCTCATTCTTTCTTGGAACATAAGCAGGACTAGTCTTTTGGGACTTTCTAGGGGCATAAAGTGTCATGGTGGGGAGAATTGTCACACCGAGACATCTATAGTAATTTTAATTTTAATTTTATAATTTTTATTGGATTTAAAATTGTTCTGTTGAGGTGCGGGCTGAACCCGATGAGATTTTTTGCATTTTGATGATAAGCGAGTGTTTTGGCATGGTAATGTCTAGCAGGTGCTCAAGGAATGATCGAAGCTATGTGGATTATCCAGACCATCATGTGGCCTACCCGATGCATGGCTAATTAATAAGTTGATCAGATAAAAATTTAAGTGAACACTAAAAATACAATTATTTTAGAACTGTCCAAAATAATATTAATAATAATAGGATTAATACTACTATTATTATTATTATTATTGTCTTGGATAAAAATTTAATTGGGTTTCTTTTTATTAATTCATTGTTATCATTGAAAGTTCATCAACATTAATGTTTTTTTAAAATTGCTAATTATTATTGCTATTATTAGTGAAAATATATTATTAAATTAATGTAATTAAGAAATTATTTTAGTGTCGTACTGATGATAATAATATATTACTAATAATATTAATAATAATATTATTACTATTATTAATTTTAATTGGTTTAGATTTTTATTTAGGTTTTTTTTGTTTTCTTTTATTTTTACTTTTTTTTTTCTTTCTCTCCTCCCTCACCCTCTCTTTCCGTCACACAAGATCCCCACACCCCCTAGTTTCTGCGCAGCGGCTCCCTCTTAACCCTACCCGTAGCCGAAAATCCCCTCTCTTAGCCTTCCTCCTCTGGCGCAACATCCTATGACGTGGCCTCCTCCGGTGTGGACCACCCCTCCCCTTGTTTTCTCTTCCAGTGCAGCCTCTTGCGGCCCGGACTGCCCTCCCCCCTTCACTCCTCCTCGCCATACCGACTACCACCGAACCACGCCACTACCTTGGGCGACCACTTCCAGTGCACCAGACCACCATGTGAAACCCTCTCTTCCGGTTTGAGACCACAGTTCACTGACCTCCTTTTTGTCTACCCCCTTCCGGCAAGCCCCTAGCCGATGCAGCGCACCTCCAGCACCACCCCGTCTCTCTCGTCCAGCCTTCTTCACCCTCTCCAAAGGTTCATTTTATTCACTTGGTTGTTTCATTAGTTGGTAGGTTGTCGGGTTAGGGTTTTGTGTTTCTTTGGTTTGATTTTGGGTACAATTGGTTTGATGTTTTGATTTTAGGGACTAGTAGAGTCATTTGAGGTGAAATTGTCGTGCGTCAGAAGTTCCACACCATGATCGTGAGGTTTCCTACATTCTAGGTAGGTGGTTCCATGTGTATTTATTGTTTGATGAATTAATTTGTGTGTTTGATTAATTTAACAAATTTATTTATTAGTTTTCCTTCTGTGAATTTGGTTTTTGTTGAGATCTAATGCACATTTGATTTGGTAGTAGCTTGTTTATGCTATATGTGGGAAATTATTTTGGGGAAAACCCATGTCAAACTATTTAATTGTGTTTTGTAAATGCTGTGGATAATTTTTTAGGATGTCAAAATGGTGAAAATGGAGTTTTAGCACAGCGTCTATATGCGTTTAATCATAAATGAACATTTGAATGAGTTTTTGGCATTTAAATCCATGCGGTGCATTTCGAAATTGTTTGGGAAATTTTTCTGGAAATTCATTTAATTATAGTATTTTTATTTTTAACTATACGAGTAGTTTGTCTAATTGTGTGTGTATGATCATGTAAGGGGGTTTGGTTTAGTCTATTGTGTGAAGTCATGTTTTCCTCTTTAAAATTTATTTGCGAAAATCTGAATTGTTTTATTAAATAATTGTTAAGGGTGATTTTTTTTGATAAAATTGTTTAAAGGTTTTTGGTGCTAAAGTCATGTGATGTGTGTGGAAATTGCTCAATAAATTATTTTAATGGTGTGTCTAGAGATGAAAGTGATTTCTTTGATTGTACAGTCATTTTAATAGGTTGTGTATGTGATGCGGATTTAGTTTTGGGATATTTTTAGTGTGCGTGTTCTTTCAAATGGCTTATATGTGTGAAAATGGTGATTTTAGTGTGTGTAGTGTCATTTTTGGATTGAATATATGACTATGAAATATGACATGAACTATGAAGCACCTGAGAAAAAACAGGAATCCTGGGTACTAGGTGGGCAGACTAAGACTAGTGTGCTACTGATACAGAAGTGGAATCGACCCAGTTTCACTTATCTGGATTGACGACAAAAACACTAACTAAACTTTTGAATGATGTTGGGAGACCACTAGGTTATGAATGTTTTACCCTACTTTTGGTTCGTGCATGAGAATGTATGTTGTTGTGTTTCTTTACTATTTCTCACCGAGACGCGATGTTCTAGGGTCCCACATCTCGTTAGTATCTTTAGGGCCTCTCCCATGTACTGTGCTTCTATTTTGCTTTGCGCTCACTATCGGTACACGGTGTGACATTGGGGTTTCCAATAAAGTGTGTGTCTGTTTTAATTTAAGTTGTTTTTCTTTAAAGTAGTTTTCCATGAAATTGTTTTCATTAAAATTGTATAAACATTTATTTATTTTTCATCTGTTAAATTGAAAATGTATTTTTCATTTAATAATTTTACGTGGAACCTTTTCTCGGTGTCATCCTACTAGGATTTTGGTTGACACCCTACGTACACCCTTGGATGTATGAGGATCCTATTTATTTTTCTTTTTAAGTTGATGCATCCACATAACATGGGTGGTTCAGGTTGCCAGTGGCACCCTCGTGTCGATTTTGTGGACGTGGCTTGAGGTAGTTTCACCAAATGTTTCATAGAGGTTTGAGTTAGTGTTTTTAGTTCTACCATTATTGTTGTTCCCTTTAGATTTCTGGTTCAAGTGGTAAACATTAATTTTGACCTTAGTTTAAGGTTATGTTTGGTTGTCTGATTGTAGATTTCATTTATAGAGCTTGATATTTGTTTTATATTTATCTATTCGGTTAAATCATTCCTATGTTTTATTTTTGATACCTGGGAACTTGTGGTAGCCCATGGGGATCGGGAATGACCTTCTGGCCTTGCCGCGGACTCGGTCGGGTGTCAATTTGATGGAGACCCAACTTGGTTTGTGACATAAATAATGTGTACCTTACACTGAAGTATGTTATTATCATTAAAATCTTTCAGAAATTGGATAATACCACTAAGAAGAAACTAAAAGGATATTTCCTTAGTAGTGTAATTATAGGTTATACTAAATCACCCAAACTCATTTGACCTGACCTTCTGAACCACTATGATATGCTAATATCTTATGGTTCTAAGGAGGATAACATAATAGATTGTTATTAGGGTGATATTATTGACAAGAGGTCACCAGAGGTGATCATGGATACAATATTCAGGGATCCACCCAATATATATGCCATGTGTAAACCTCCGATCCAATAAATTTACTCAAGCATTTCAAAAATTCCTAAGTAAATTCTATTGATTACCTCTCACATAACTTTGGGCAATACACTCTCCCATTCCTTTCAATTTATTAAATGGATAATCAATGATAACTTATGACTTAAGGAGATTTTAATGTATATTATTTAGTGTTTTAATAGCTGTTTGATTCACAATAGTTCCAAATGAATCTAACTACTTGATTCGTGGAACTAAAACTCAACCATGTCATACATTTTTTCATTCTAATGTAGTCAACATATGATATCACCATATTGTAAAATAATAAAAACCCAATTGGTTTAAAGTTTATGTCTATTTCCATATTTATTTTGTGCATTATGACATACCATATCATACCTTATGATGTGTCTTGAATTTAGGGAAAATTCTCATTAATATCCTAAATACACAAAAACAAAAAATAATTTCATTCTATTACACCATAAATCATATCATATATGATAACTAGTGAAACTATATCAAAACATATTTTTTAAATTTTCTAAAACACTTTCAAAATTCTATAATTAATTTCACCATGTATCACATCAAATGAAATACCTTTTGATTAATAATCCTAATATCCTATTAGATAAAATAGTAAAAAACTTTTAGAGTGGTTCTCTGTAACACCCCGAGATTTTATGAGAAGTGTTATTTTTAATTTATTTGATGTCTTGTGTTTTATTCTACACCAAGATAATCTTTCACTATACGCAACACCGTATTAGCTTGCAGTATACGCAACACTATTCTTGGATCATGTTACACAAAATTTCAAGTTCGTTTGATAGAAGTTATTCTACGCAACATTGAGTGTGTGTGTGTGTATATATATATATATTCAATGTATAAATAAAATAAGGCTGGATTCTATTATACACAACAAAAAAGGAATCTTGCACTACACACAACCCTGACTTGGCTTTCATTACATGCAATCATGACCTTCCATGATAGCGTGTGTTGTACGCAATACCGAGTTTCACTAAACAAAAATATGTTATATAAACTAGCCGTTATGAATAGTAATACCCACTTTTTTGAAATTTTATAAATTTTATCTTTCTAAATTGACTTCATTTTTTGATTCAGAATATCAAAATTAGCCTAGGGTGATTTTTTTGGCATTTTTCTGAAAACTTTCAATTTTTGATCAATAGTGAAAACACAAGGTTACTATTTAAAACCGACTTTTTATTCAAATAATTATTTATATTATTTAAATTAATTTTAGGTAAAAATTGATACATAATACCTATATAAGTTCAATGTAATTAATTTGAGTCATTTTATAATAATTTTATATATATAAAAATTTTATTGAACTTTTCACCGTCTTTTACACACATCCTAAGAGAATTTGAAAATTTACATAAAACATACTTTTACCACTTATGGGAGTGAAATTTAGAAAATATGAGAAACACAGTTAATATCATGGAGTAAAATGTTGTTCAATAAGATAAAAATAAATTTTGATGAATAATAAATTTTTACTTTTATTTACAACGGTTAAAAGTAAATTAGGTAATTAAGGGTAAAATGATATTATTATTACCCTAACACATGTCCTAATTCTTTTGAAAAAGTATAATTCAACCAAAAACAACCTTAGTAATATAATATTATCATTTAGGTCCACTTGGATCAGATTAGGACATTTATTATTAATTTATTTAAAAAAGAGTTAAAATAAATAAAAGCAATGTTTAATAACTAAAACATTATAAATATAAATTTATAAATAAGATAAATTAGACTATAAATATTAATTAGTTATAGAAATAGATTTAATACCTAATGGTATTTTATTTATAATTTTTATACATTAAATAATTTAATTTATTTATGACACAATGGTGATGCATTAATTACCTAAATAATGAAATATTAAAATAATTGATATTATAAATACCCAAAAAAATGTAATTTGAGACTTTTTATGAATTCCCCTAATTTTATAGGTTAATATGATATTTTATTATTGATTTCATTATCTTTTTTCGAACTAATTATTATGTTATGATTTTCACAAAAATAAATTACCAAATAGTGTCAAAATTGACATAAAATAGTTTTAAAACAAATATTATATTATTAATTTTTTATTCCTAAAAATATAATTTTTGGCCAAATAACTTATATGAGGTTATATATATTAATAATTAACCACTTTGGGTTATTTTGGATTGTTATAGTAAGTTTATTAACCATATAGTATAAGAAAATAAGAAAACACGGTAAAAGTTAAATTATTTAACTTAGAGTTAAATATAAATGATAAAGTTAAAAAAGTAACCTAAACTTGTCTAAAACCTATTGGGTGAGTGGATTTAGACCCATACCCACATTATCTTTGAAATAAAATAATTTTTTACTATTATAAACCGAATATGAATTTGTTATAAAATAATATTTAAAGTTTTTTCTAAAGTGCCCCTCTCCTCCCTAATAAAAGGGGCACCCCTTCCCCCTTCTCTTCACACCCTTTCTAGCCTTAAAGCTCTGCCAAACCCTGAACATTTCATTTATCATCTTCACTAGATACATTATAGATGTTATGGTCTCCTCAAAAGACCAAACCTAGTGCCTTAAGAGGAGGTTAAGAAGGGGCGCGTCAAAGAAGAGGTAATATCCTTTACCGATTCTTTCCAATTTATTTCTTCTTCTACTTATTCCTCTTTATTTGTTTAATAATAAATTAATAAAATCAGTATCCCTCATATACTGATATGTTATTATAAATATTAAACAACCCAATTTAATCTTCTATCCATCCTATGGTAGAGAAATCACCATGCGTGCGTACGTACGGAATACCGTCTCCACACCGTGGTGTAATCTGTTTTCCACCACCACCTTACCTGGATGGATATAATGGTGTAAATAAATAACAATATATGATTATTTTAAAGTGATATTGATTCTGAAATTTTATACATACACTTCAATACAATTCCATGATCATGGGAATGATATCATTGCTCGTGCGTACGTACGGACTACCGTCTCCACGAACGTGATAAGATTCATTTTCCATGATTAACCATTCAAGTATGATTATAAAGTATATATAATAAATAATCATGAAATATATTACATAATAATGATACTGGTTTTATTTACATATATTTTTCATTTACATAATTCTATTTAATTCAATAAGGAAACGAAAACAGCGTTCATGCGTACATACGACCTACTGTCTCCATGAACGGTGTATTTCATTTCATTTATATATGTATTATATATATATATATGGAATATATATATGATATATAAATCATTATTTACATTATTGAAGTATGTAAATAAATATATATGTAATAATAATATCAATAACAACAAGTCCAAACACGTATGATAAATAAAACGATTTTACCCAAAACACTACTTTAACATGGAATTTACAAAAGAATGGGTAATATAATGACATAAGTGAACCATATATGATATCATAACAATGAATATTATTCATTAATGAGTCAATGTCATTTTTTAAATCATTATACAGGAGTTTCAGATACGTACGGAGCATATCGGACCTAAGGTAAGGGATAATTATTCCAATCTCATTCTTATTCGACATTGTTTATTCGTAAGTATTTACTGGGGTTATTGTTATCATCCATGTCCATGTTTTATAAAAGTTTTTTATGTATGTTTAAAGTCCTTTTTAGCCATTTTTTACTTTTACCACATGTTATTAAATTAATATTTCTTTTGTTTACCATACAAGGTACTTTTTGACTTTTCTGGAAAAAGTACAAGAAGAATGATTTTTTAACTTATATGGCATGAACAGATTTTTACGGTTTCATAATGCCTTATTTTCATGAATCTTACTCTACATGATTTCAAGAAAATTTTCATCAAAATTCTATTCTTTTAAAATTTTACGGCATTTTTTGAAAAGAAAATGATTTTGAATAAGAAAGGATATTTTTCTCAAGAATTTATTTCAAGTGTTTTGTCAAAACCATTTTCCATATAAGATTACATTATTTAATATATGTTTGTTTAAAGTATAATGTCTCTATGATTTACATGGTTTCACTTCTCTTATGATGAAATTATATCCATTTGTTTTATACAGATTATGTTATGATGGAATGATGTTTATGAAACACATTTTATTCTTTGGGTTATGATGACTAATTTATGTTTATGTTGTGGCACACGTAAGAATGATTTCATTATGGGATGGGTGGGACCTATATCTCCCTCCAATGCATTGGGTAAAGATTTATATCTCATGAGATAGACATGGCTGGAACATAAAGTTAATCAGGTTTAGTGATAATGGACTAGAATGAGTAGTGAACTCGATTCAGAAAGGGACTTTGTCCACTAAGATGGTCTTATCAGCAATTCCTTGGAAAATATGGAAATCATAACATGTACTTAATGGTTTCCACAATTTACATGTTTTATTCCCATTATATATTATCATGATTAATGTTTCTTTATGATCTATTCCTTATGTACTGCCATGTTTTATGTCATTGCTCAATACTTTGATGTTTAAACATTATGTTCATGTTTTTTTAAGTTCAAATGTATATGATTTGTTTTATTTTCTAAATTCTTACCCTTGCTGAGATTTGAGCTCACCCTTTATATGTTTTCTTTTCCCCAGAATTTAAAGAAAGGTTTTAGGTAAGAAAACAAAAGTGGAAGATCTTTATGAGAGATGTTTAAGATCTTTCACAACTATTATAAGATTACATTCTGAGTTTCAAAAGATGCTAAACTATTATGGTCCTTGTGTGTTTGTTTTTTTATGTATTAAGTATTCCTCAAAATTAATGTATTGTCCATGTACGTCAATCTTTGGTTCTCTACATTTGGTATTAGAGGAATGTTTTAGTTAAACTTTAGAAACTAGGATGTGCAAAATTTAGTGAAATCCCTAGAGATATTTCTAAGGTATGTCTAGGGATGCCCCTAAGGTTAAGTATATGTATAGGTTATAGTCCTAGAATTTCGGAAACGATCTTAGAATTAAACCTAATATGTTATATATTGAAGGTACTCCCCCTTTATTATTTTGTTTTCCCTAGCATGATTTTTTCCTCTCACACTATTCTTTTTGGGTTTTAGACGATGGCTGGAACCTGAAGGAATCGTGCTGATCAATGTAATGGAAAATGAAATGATTGTCTTCCTGAGCAACCAAATGTGATGGGAGATGGAGGGAAAAATCTTATTGTTATACTTACACAAGCTACGAATCATTCTGGATTTCCAAATGATCAGAGAAGGGAACAATATTCTATTGAGTCCATCATGAGGCAGCATCCACCTTCTTTCAATGGGTCTTTTGATCCACTTGTTTATGAACAATGGATCAGTACCATTGCAAAGATATTTTCCATACATCACTATTTAGAACATGACAAATTCATTCTAGCTATTTACCATTTTGAAGGTGAAGCAGACCAGTGGTGGACTCTAATTAAGAATTCAAGGCCCCAAGATGAAATTGAATCCATTGAATGTGACGAGTTCACGAACTTGTTTTTCAGTAAGTACTTCCCTTGTATTCTTCGATAAAAGATAGAAAAGGAGTTAATTGAGCTTATGCAGAAGGGTGATGAATCCGATAGTATATATGAAGCGAATTTTACAAGGCTTGA
The DNA here is from genome assembly GCA_963277665.1 of Viscum album. Lineage (NCBI taxonomy): Eukaryota > Viridiplantae > Streptophyta > Magnoliopsida > Santalales > Viscaceae > Viscum > Viscum album. The sequence goes on along the minus strand of OY728121.1, from coordinate 1,201,449,729 downwards.
AAGGTATGCATCTGGATTTATCATCCAACCTGAAAGTAAAGTGGATCGATTTTTCAGTGGATTAAAAAAAAGTCTTCAAAGGGCATTAGTTATAAGAGACTTCGTTAGCTATGGAAAAATTATGCGTTGTGCTATCAAGGTAGAAATGGAAGTTGGTGTTACATATCCATCACATGGTTTTGACAAGAAACGAAAGATGGAGTTCAAGGATAAATCTTAGAATAATGGTGAAAAGAAGATGAATGTTTCTTTATGCTCAAAGTGTGTAAAGAAGCATGGTGGATATTGTATTAATGAGACAAGAAAATGTTTTAAGTGTGGAAAACAAGGTCATCGAGCAGCTGAGTGTCGACGTAATGGAAAAAGGGTTGTTAATTATGTGAATAAATAAAATACTACAGAGAACGCGCCACCAACACTTCAATGCTTCATGTGCTACAAAATGGGGCATTATGCTAATCAATACCCTAATCCAAGGGTTAATGATGATCAACGTGAGAAACCTCTTAAGGAAAAGGATAAAGGTAAGTCACATTCCATCACTATTTGTGATGTTGAGTATGACAATAATGTTGTGTACTGATTAAGTGTTTTATGTAATGTGTTTTCAAAATAGTATCATGGAATCTCATTTACGGCATCGTGGAATTTTGGAATATCTATGTATTAGTTTTCAATAATTATATGGTACCAGTAACCATGAAAAGTTATTGAAATATTTTTGGAAAAAAGATGATATGCGCATAATGAAGGGATAAAGAGAAAATGAAAAGAGCTCCGGACTGATATCATGGTTTGAGTATATAGAAATTTTGGGATTTTGGTATGTGGAAAGAGTTATATTTTGAGAACATTCATGTTTTCACTAAGGTTCAATGGGTATTCATTTTTCAAGAGAATACATGATTAAGGTATTCACATGTTTGGAATATGACCAAAAAGAAATATCGTATGATATATGGGGGATAAATGATGGTATTAAAATGCTCAGTAGATGACATTTCTAGTAATTGTTTTCTTTATATTATGAGCTTGGACATATGTATTTTAGATAAGCCTAAAAATTGGAATGGATTATGTTGTAAATAAGTTAGTATTGTTTAAGGATATAATTTTTTTCGATATTATTTCTGGAATGTTATAATAGTATAGTTTTAGAAAAAGGACAACCCATAGGACGAGCGACAACCCATCACGTTGGACAAGGATGTGGGAATCGAACCCACAACCAAAGTGCGACAGGACGTTACTGTAACATCCCAGGTAAATAAAGAATAAATCATTTTCATATATTTGCGAATTAAATATTAATTTTACTTTAAAGGGGTTTCTATGTTCGATAGCATACCCGATACGTAATTAAGAGTTTCTTTGAAATCTTACGTTGGACACTAGTAATAAAATAATATTATTTTAAATGGTAGTTAACGCGTAGCCGTTATATTGGCGGGAATGAATAGAAATAACTAAAATATTATTAAATATGTTTTTTTAAATGTTTCAACATTTATCCAATAGAAGATAAAGGCTTAAAACACAAAAAGAATTCAATTTTTGGCATATATACTCTAACATTCACAAAAGGTCAACTTATCGCCTTTTGATGAGAACCATCAATAAATATAGTTTTGGTCACTCTTATACATCCTATTGGATCAAAAAAAATTCTTCTTTATAATCGGGACATCAAAATTTACTTTGTGTAAAATTTTTGGTGTTTTTCCGATAAAGTTCATTTTTTTAATGAATAGTGAAAAATGTTGTATTTTAATTCAAAACCACTTTTTAATATAATTTATTTATATGATTATATTATCTTTATAATTGGTTTTGAAGTGAAATTAGAGTATATTTTTACCATTTAATCCAATGGTGGTAATTGGAATCAATTTGACTTTGAAATTGGACTTAAACTGGTGTGAATCTTTTGATACTTATTGTTTCATAAAAACACGCTATTTGTCATGACAATTAGAATTAATTATTAAATTAATTAATATAAATTATATGATTTGAATTTTTTAAAATAGATATCATTTTTTAATTCATAATATCAAAAATAGCTTAGGGTGATGTTTTGGTATTTTTCTGAAGAACTTCAATTTTGATGAATAGTGAAACCACTAAGTGGTAGTTAAAGAAAATGATTTTTCGTTTAAATGAAACTTTTCCACTTCTATGATTTGATTTTAAAAAATACTACATACATGGTTTTCATTAAGAAGTAAAATGTTGTTCAATGTGATTAAAATAATTTTTTGTGAATAGTAACTTTTATGTTCTTAATCGTGATTAGAGGTAATTAGTGCAATTTAAGGCAAAAGCGATATTATAATAAAATGAAAATACCTAGAAACATGTCCTACCCTTATTGGATGTGTCATGGCCGACCACGATAAATCCATATGTCAACATGGGGACCCCATGGAGCCACTTTGGTAGGAAAATGACATTAAAAACTTTTTATTTAAAGTTAAAATTAAAATGTCACAAACATGAGTTGTTTTCCTAAAACAATTTTTAAATGGGGTTATAAAACTAAGAATTTTGACTGTAAATATTCATTAGAAAGATAAAAATCTTTACTACATCATGATAATTTTTTTTATAATTTTTAGACATTAAATAAATTAAATTATTTATGACATCATGATGGTGCAACGATTACCTCATTAATGAACGATTTAAATAAAATGAAAAGATAATGTAAAATATAAGATCTAAACTTGTTAAAAACATATTGGATGGGTATATTTCGAACCCTTATCACCTTAACCTCTAATTATATTAATGTGAGACCTTTTAAATCCGAAACTCGTTTTAAAATAAAGTAACATTTCTTTACTTTCCAAGAGTGCCCCTCCTCTCCTCTTATAAAAGGCCCCCACCTCTACCTCCTTACCCACACTTCCAAATCATTTGGCTCCGCCAAACCCTGCCCATTTTGTCTCTCTGATTCCCTCTCTTACTCCTTCAAGCCTCACATTGGGCAGAATCTTCCCAAGGAAGACTTTAAGCTTAAACCAAAGGGAGTTACCCGATTTTAAGGTAATGTCTTCACTTGTTTTCTTTTGTATTATTTTGCTTCTCCAACCCCCTAAACTCTTTTTATTCATTTCTTTTGTAACAACACCAATATCTTACATATACTAGGATATTGATATTATAAGGATTCGAGCTACACTTACACACACCTACATATAATGGTTAATGAACATACTATTTCCGTGGATGGCGAATTTCTGCCTCCCGAAACGCTGATTGTTCAACATTCTTTTAACACCTTCAAAGGTGGCCATTAAGATGAAAATATATTTATATATGATATATAATATGTTTATGTTTTCCTTAAGCTTCTGTATTTTTCCTTTTGGGCATACCTTTATGGTTTCCATTATGGGTAAACGCGATATCTTTATTTAATGAAGTGCAGACTACCGCCCCCTCAAAGTGACTTTATTCATTAATCCCATATTTGGGACGTATAAAGGATGGAGTTATTATATTATATATGATATTACCCTGAAATTATAATATACCTTTATATCATTATGATTCCATTTCATAAAATACGAAATAGAAATGGAATCAGCGTTCATGCGTACGTACGGCTTACCGTCTCCATGAACGGTGCATTTCATTTCTTACCTCTAAATGTTATGTAACATTATAATGGAATGCATGTTTTGGATATATATGATATATATGATATCTACATCATGAATACCATTCTGGATATAATGGATACATGAAAAACTTGTAATTATAAAGGGTTTATTTTTGACTCAAGTACCAATGATCGTTAAAACGACCGTTATTAACTTAAATAATTACATAGTGTTCATGACATGGAAATAAGTGAAATAAAAGGAATAATGAACTTCTAAGAGGTTCAAAAACAAGTAGAAATTAACTCAAGTTTATTATTCAGGAGATTAAAGAATGACAGAGTCAAGTCGGACCTGAGGTATGGGACTTCGTCTCAATCTCCTTTCATTGAGGCATATTTTTTTTATACACAACCTTCTTTTATACGGTGTATAAACCCCTTTGACGTTTATGTTTATTGAAAATGAATTTTATTTATATGAAGCATTTACTAAATGACAAAAGGGAATTTTTTTGTCGTACGTATGAGTCGACAATGACTTCTCCGCCGCCGTGACCATTATTTGAGTGTCAGCTTCCTCTACAAGCCATACCTTTTTTTAAAAGAAAAATAAATATCATGTTTTACTTTTCTTTTATTTTGGTATTGAAAATGATTTTCATAATGTTTTTATATCAATGTGTTGTATTGATATCTTGTTAATGAAAGGTGGAAATGTTCTGTTTCCTTTATGCATGTTTTATGTGATACGATTATGTTGAGGTTCTTGGGCATTATTATGAAGAAGGGTGGTTCTGTGATAAACTAAGAGCAGGTGAGCCCGATATAGCTCTCCAATGCATTGGGTAATGCGAAGGAGTGAAACGTTAAGGTTTCTACGAAGATATTTAGGGAATATACTGTGATGGGTATTCCAAACGTAACCAAGAGGGTTACTCCCTACGTAAGAATGTTATGAATGCCTCAAGTTATCTTTATGTCTTATGATTTCAATGATTTATTCATGATTTGATGAGGTTTGTTAAAGTTATTATGTTTTATGGGTAATGTATGATTTCATTCTTATGTATATATGTACCCATGTCTCCTTTGCATATTTTTATATCCCTTACTGAGCTTTTTATGCTCATCCCACATTCTTGAAATTTTTTTCGCAGGTCAAGGGAAAGGTACATGATATGATGATAGTATCAAGGAAGTGTCATGAAAGAATCCATGTTTTATTTTAAATATGTTCACATTGATGGGAAAAATGAATACTATCTTTTATGTAACCACTTTGTTTAAATGTGTAATGTAATACATGTTTTATGATCTAATTATCTAAATCTATAAACCTGAAAAGATCCTCAAGGTGTAATCTTGTAATCACTCAAGATTAAGTAATATTTAAGTCTGGAGCCTTATAGTTGGTATCAAAGGTCCGTTTAGATAACATTAGGAGTTAGAATTCTATTCAAGGATTATCCAATTTTTTTTTGAAATGATATAGCAATTGAAGATTACCATGTTGCTTCATCTAAGACATGATTGTTCAGAATGGTTTTCCGTAGAGGAAACAGGGAAGCAGTGCTAGGAAGACATACAGAAGGAAATAACCTTCCGAATCAGCATCCTGAGATGGTCGGAATTGGAACTGAACAGTTTGTTGCTGTAATGGTGCAGTTGACTCAAGCGATAAATGGTGGTGGTATCCATGCACGAGATCAGCCAGATCAACCGCATAGGAACATGTCAGTGGTGGAACATTTAATGAGGCAACATCCCCCATCATTCAGAGGATCATCTGACACTATGCTATCTAAAGGATGGATTAAAGCATTGGAGAAGATTTTCGATGTCATGGGGTGTTCAGAAAATCAAAAGGTTAGTCTTGCTATTTACCATTTGGAGGGTGAAGTAAACCAGTGGTGGTCAATGGTTAAAAATATCAGGGACGCTGATGATATTGATTCTCTCGACTGGGATGAATTCAAAGGTATATTTCTTGAGAAGTATTTTCCTAAGGTTGTTCGACTTAGAATGGAAAAACAATTCTTGGAATTGAGGCAAGAGGAAGACTCAGTGGCTGCTTATGAAGAGAGGTTCACTCAATTGGCATGGTATGATCCAAATTTCATCCGAGACCTTGATAGTAAAATCAATCATTTTTACTCAGGATTAAAACCAAAATACCAAAGGGAATTATCTTCTCGTGAGTTTAAATGTTATGAAAATGTTGTTCGATGTGCTGAGAAGGTGGAAATGGAGTTTACTGATGATCAAGTGTTCTATAACAACCAACAGAAGAAGAGACCGAGGTGGCAGGAGAAAGGAATGAATTCTTCAAAAATGTCTAATGGTAAGAAAACTAGGTTTCTAGTTTGTGAAAAATGTTGTAAAAGGCATGCTGGGGAATGTCTTCTGAATTTTGGAAAGTGCTACCAATGTAGTAAGATGGGACATCAGGCTTGTGATGACACTGAAAAAGATCAAGGTGATGGTAAGTCCAAATTTGATTTACAGTTAGTGAAATGTTTTAAGTTCAATGAGATGGGTCGCTATGCAAACGTGTGTCCGACAAAGAGCTTGAGTGATGGGAAGCAGTTAGACTACAAGCAGAAAGGGGTGGTGAAATACTTTTCAACTACTTCAGCAGATTTCAGGCCATCAAATGATGTTGTATCAGGTACTTTGTTTGTTTTTTCAGATTATACCAGTGTGTTGTTTGATTCGGGGTCCACACATTCTTTCATCTCTGAAACCTTTTCTAGTAAAATGGAAATACCATCTCAAGAAATGACTCCTGAACTTGTGGTAAAAACACCTGGGGGAAATGTTTGAAGGACCCCGGGACACCCTGAGAGGGGAGGGGTGAATCAGGGTGACCACTTTTTCTTCTACTTTGTTGGATCTTGTTCCCACGTTGGTAGGAACTTGTTGAACCTGTATGATGATTACGATCAAAATGAAAACATTCACATGCACAGAGAAGACACAGTCATTTTTACTTGGTTCACCACTAAGGGCTACGTCCAAGGAGCATACGCCGACAGGTTGCCGGTCGTACCTAAATCCACTATGCTTCACTAGCTGCGGATACAAAAGTTCGGGTACAGACACTCTGTCCTAGGCTGACTGCCTTTACATAAGGTTTAGGGATAGCTCACTGCTTCCCTCGGGTCACTCCCGTTGACTCCCCCTGGCTCACTGCCGTTGGTGAAGTCTCACTCAGTTTATAGACGTGTAGGTCTCTTCAATAAATTTGCATTGAAGTCTTTGCCTCTGCTCTGCACGAGACTCTGCTTGCATCGAAGTCCGGAAGAGATGCACTAGAACGCACAGAACCACTGAACTGGATAACCAAAATGTGCAGACAAACCTTATTGAGAAGTATGCGAGACATCAACCATTTGCGCGCAAAATCATCCTATTGCGCGCAACATTTTCTTTTGGTGCGGAAAAATATTTCGCGCAAAAATCCCCTTTTTCGCGCAACTCCAAATATTTCGCGCAAGCTCCTTTACGCGATCCTTTTCGCGCATCAGACCTCGGATCTTCTCTAAGTCTTCCAACCCACCGAATGAAGGGGGTCACCTCATATTTATAGGCGACTGAGACCACTGCGCGCAAAATCCCCTTCGGCGCGGAAAATCTCTCATCTGGCGCGTAATCTTTCCCCCAGCTTATGTATTTCGCGCACAACCCTTATTTTCCGCGCAACCCATGCCTTTGCCATCTTTCACCAAACTGATTCTGAAACAGCATTTGCGCGAAAAAACTATCTCGCGCATCCCGCTGTTTTTCGCGCCCAACTTAAGTATTTCGCGCACATCCCTGATTTTCCGCGCAGCCCATGCCTTTGCCATTTTTCACCTCTCTGAATTCGAAACACTGTTTGCGCGAAAAAACTATTTCGCGCATCCCGCTGTTTTCCGCGCCTAACTTAAGTTTTTCGCGCAAGCCTCTTATATTTCGCGCACCACTTCCGTTTTCTGCGAAGCTCCTTTTGCAGACAATCCATGTCTTCATTTTCCGATTTTGAGGCCCAAAAATTTGGCAAACACTGGGAAACAGCACCACCTTCAAAACTGTTGTCTGCTTGAACTGTATGATCACTTTGCTGGAACACATTCGGAACTTCCACTGAGGATTGACAACAAACACAAACCATACACCAAATCATGCTTTTAAAAACCTGGTTCCAACAATCTCCCCCTTTGGGTTTGTTGGCAATCAGAATAAATTCAATAGATCTCCAACCATGAGCAAATCCAAAACGCAAGAATCAACTCAGCCAACACTCTAAGTCTACGTGAGCAATGCTCGGTGTAGAAAACAAGAGAGGAAGCTTGAATTGGGTCTTAGTGTTTTGAAATTCTCCATGACGCCCGATGTTATCCTTATTAAACTTCTCATCACAATCTTACACTTCCATCACAGATGAATTTCTTGCCGTGAATTTCTTGCCGTGAATTTCTTGCCTTGAATTCTCTTGCCGTGAATTTCTTGCCTTGAATTCTCTTGCCGTGAATTTCTTCCTTTCTCCCCCATTGACAATAAAACCAAAGACCGAAAAGTTTGTTCAACGTTCAGCTCAAGCCATACTCCCCCTGGATAGTATCTCCCCCATAAACCTGCATCACAGCCATAAACAGATAAAAACAGTCAAAACACACGGGGAGAGGGGACTTCCGGAGCCTCCTTATGCAGTAGGAGGTGGTCGAACACCGAGGTTCAACCGATGCTTCTCGAACACAGCCGCGGACAATGGCTTGGTTAGGATATCAGCCACTTGCTCATTTGTTCCAACATGATCCATTTTAATCACGCCTTGTTCAACCTTTTCTTTGATAAAATGATACCGTATTTCAATATGTTTTGTACGAGAATGCTGAACCGGATTCTTCGTAAGATCAATTGCACTTTTGTTATCACAATAAATCACCATTGGTTGCTGCACCTTATCACCAATATCTGTTAGCTGCTGCTTCATCCAAAGAAGTTGAGTGCATGCTTTTGTGGCGGAGATATATTCAGCTTCAGCAGTACTAAGAGAAGTACTTTCTTGTTTCTTGCTCAACCAGCCAACACATTTCTGCCCAATATAGAAAGCTCCACCACTTGTGGACTTTCTATCTACAACATCACCAGCCCAGTCAGCATCAGAAAATGCTGATAATTCACTGTCTCTGCCTGCAGCAAAAAATAACCCGAAGTTATGTGTACCTTGAATGTACCTCATGATTCTTTTTACTGCTGCTATATGTTCCTCCTTTGGATTACTCTGAAACCGGGCCGCAAGGCATGTTGCAAAGACAATATCTGGCCTTGTCGCTGTCAGGTACAGTAGGCTGCCAATGATTCTCCTGTACATGGTGGGATCAACAGAGTTCCCATCCTCATGCTTTCCAAGTTTAGTTCCAACTGCAATCGGAGTTGACATTGGTTTGGAGTCTTGCATATTGAACTTCTTCAGCAGCTCTCTTGCATATTTTTCCTGAGAAATGAATGTGTATTCCTTCTTTTGAATAACTTGCAGCCCCAAGAAATATGTGAGCTCCCCAATCATAGACATTTCAAATTCTGATTTCATGTGGTTGGCAAATTCATCCACTGATTTCTTCCTACTGCCACCAAATATGATATCATCAACGTAGACAAGAACCATGAATTGATCTTTTGGAGAATTCTTCACATAGAGATTGTGATCAACTCCTCCTCTTTTGAATTCCAACTTCTTGAGATATGAATCTAGCCGTGAGTACCACGCCCGTGGTGCCTGCTTCAAACCATATAGAGCTTTCTTTAGTTTGCAGACCTTTGTTTCATCGGTACCCAAGACAAAGCCCACTGGTTGTTCAATGTAGACTTCTTCTTCGAGTACACCATTCAAGAATGCCGTCTTGACATCCATTTGATATACTTTATATCCTCTTTGGAGTGCCATGGCAAGGAAAAGCCTTATTGACTCCAGTCTAGCCACTGGAGCAAAGGTTTCTTCAACATCAATGCCTTCAATCTGAGAGTATCCTTTACATACCAGTCGTGCCTTGTTTCTGATGACACTTCCATGCTCATCAAACTTATTTTTGAAGATCCATTTGGTACCAATCACATTGTGACCTTCGGGTCTCTGGACAAGATCCCATGTCTGATTCTTATCAATCCGATCTAATTCATCATTCATGGCTTTCACCCAAGATTCATCTTTTGCAGCTTCTTCGAAGGAGGATGGCTCTACAACTGATAGAAATGCAGATTGTGTGGTATTCCTCATCCTTCTGGTTTGAGTGGGTGCACTCCTATCCCCAATTATGTTGGATGGATCAATCTCAGCTCTTCGATTTCTCCTGCGAGGTTCAGTAGTATTCTCTTCAGCCATAGTTTCTTCTTCAGATTCTTCTTCTGAGTCAACATCATCATGTGATTGATGAGTGTTTTGAACAGCTTCCTCTATTTCTGCATTTGTAGGTTCTTCATGTTCAAATTCTTCATGACTTTCGATCACATCAGCATATGACGTCCGTGAAGCATTTGTGGTTTTCTCTTCAATTATCTTAACATCATTGCTTTCCACAATCCTTCCCAAACGATTGTTGAAACATTTGTAGGCTTTGCTGTTCATTGAGTAACCGAGGAAGATTCCTTCATCTGCATTGTCACCATATTTCCCCTGATTTCCTTCTTTGTTCCTGATGAAGAACTTACTTCCAAAGACACGAAAGTATTTTAGAGAAGGCTTCCGTCCATGCCACAATTCATATGGTGTCTTTGTCTCACCCATATAAAGTCCTGTTCGATTCTGAATGTACACTGCAGCTTGAACAGCCTCTTTCCAGTAATGTCGTGGAATACGACTCTCAATCAGCATAGTTCGTGCCATGTTGTTCACCTGTCGATTCCTTCGTTCAACAACTCCATTTTGTTGTGGAGTTCTCACAGCAGCTACCTCATGTTGTATCCCATGCTTCTCCAGATAATTTTCAAATTCAATGGACGTGTATTCTCCTCCATTGTCAGATCGCAGCACTTTGATTGTTCGTCCAGTATCATTCTCGGCGATTCGCCGATATGTTTTCATGCAGTGAAGGACCTGTCATTTCCGGTGAATGACCATCACACATGCCATTCGACTGTAATCATCTATGAAAAGGACAAAGTACCTTTCTCCATGAGTTCCGGCAACATTTATTGGACCACAAACATCTGTATGAATCAGATCAAGAAGGTGAGATGCCTTTTTCTTCTTTGGCCGATATGAACTGCAGACCAGCTTCCCACGAATACAAGCATCACAGGATTTTTCACGCTCACGCTTCAGGTTGGGAATGTCCATGACAATTCTCAATTTTGATATTTTCTCCATGTCTTGTTGATTGATGTGTCCCAATCTCCGATGCCACAGATTGTTTTCTTCTTCAACAGTCATGTAACATACATTCTCTTCACTATCAACCTGATACAAGTTTCCTTCTGTTCTGCATCCCTTCATGAGAGAATTGCCAGTTTTTCCCTTGATAGTGCAGCCTTTCTGATTAAAAGTAACAACAAGTCCTGAGTCACAGAGTTGACTCACGCTGAGGAGATTATGACGTAGGCCATCTACGTAAAGGACTTCAGTCTTCTTTAGTTCTCCATTAGCTAATTTGGTACTTCCACTCCCTTTGATTTTCAGAGCCCCATCATTACCAAATAATACTGTACCATCAACATTCTTTATGATATTTGTAAGTAGACCGGCATTACCTGTCATATGAGATGAGCAACCGCTATCGAGAATCCAGGTACTGTTGTTCTTTGTGGCTTTGAGAGCTACCTCTGCAAGGTTTGATTTCTCAATCTTCCTCCTTTCCTTCCATGAGACATTAGATTGAGTATATAGAACTGATGGCCTTTCAACTATCTCTTCCGCAAACCCAGGTTCTTCATAGTCAAAGTCTTCTTTAAGAGGTGAGAACCTGTTTGAAAGAGAAACATCGTCTTGCTGACGAGACTTGACATGTCTGGAACTTCTGTATGAGGTGTCAATGTCCCTTCTCTGCCTGCAATTAATGGCCTTATGACCAAAGTTAGAACAATGAAAACAATATCCATAGAAATTATTTCTTCTATAAGAATTAGGATATGAAATTATTCTCCTTTGTTGAGCATCTATATCTTCTCCATTCAGATAGCTTCTTGCCTCTTCACAATAGGACATGGTATGGCCCAGATAGCCACAGAACTGACACTTCATGAGAAGAACTGTCTTCTCACTTGAATTTTTCCTCATAGCTTCTTCCTTGGGAGAATAGCAAGACTGTCTGCCATTTTTGAAAGTTTGAGGATAATTTTCAGGTCTCCTTTTAGTTTGGATTGAGGGTTCCTTTTTCAGCACTCTAGGTAACATTTCAACATGTTCAACTTCCATCTTATCTTTCTTTTGGATCTTTGCACTTCCAGCAGTTGATGACTCAGCCTCACAACCAATTCCACTCTTTCCCATGCAAGCAGGTCTTTGATCACTCAAGACTTTTCCAACCCCATCTGAACCACACTTGGCTCTTGCAAGTAATTCTGCATCTGAGAATCTTCCGAACTGTATTTTCTTCCTCGATTCTTTTGGAACTAATTCTGTCTCTATTTTACTCCTCAGAGTAACTACTTCCTCCTCAAGACCCTCAATAGTCTTGGATTTTTCATCCAGTCTGGATGTGAGGTCATTGATGACCTTTGCTTGCTCTTCAACTCTCAGCTTCAGATCAACTGCATCATCATTGCTTTCAATTATTTTAGACTGTACCTTCACAAATTCTTCCAGTCGTTCAATTTCAGCTTCAAGTTGATCAACATATTCAGTTGATTCTTCTACAATTGATTTCCACTTATTGCAGCTCTTACATTTAATCTTAAGCTTACTAACTGCATCCTTAAGTTGCACCTCAGGATCTACACAAGTTCTCAGTTGTTTTTCACCATCAGTATCTTCTGACTTTTCAACAGTGGCCATCATAGAAGCATGGTTCCCAGTTTTGAATTCTGGTTCTTCTTCATCACAGAATTCATTGTCATCTTCTTCCTCTTCACAGACAAAACTCTTCCTTTGCATTTTCTTACCAGATTTGAAGTCTCCCTTTTTGAAGAACCTTCTTTGAGGCTTCTTGAAGTTTTCATCTTCACTGTCATCATCATTGATATTCTTCAAGCACTGAGAGGCAATATGCCCAACTTTTCCACAACGGAAGCATGCGAGAGGTAACTTCCCTTTGAATTTCCCTTTCCCCTTCTGGAACTTCTTTGCAATGAGAGAAAGAATTTCTTTCTCTTCGTCATCATCACCGCTACTATCCTTTGAGATTTTCAATTTATCCATGGCCTTGAATGCCATTTCCTTGCTCACCCGAGTCGTAGCATCTTCTGGTTTGACTCTCATTTCATATGCTACCAAACTGCTCAGTAAGTCATCTAAAGAAAGTTTGGAAAGATCTCTTTCCTCAAGAGCTGACACCTTCGCATTATACAAAGGTGGAAGTCTTCTTAATATTTTCTTTACAATATCAATGTCTTTGATTTCTTCGCCTAGACCCCGAATTGCTCCAACCACATCAGTAATTCGATTGAAGAAAGAGTCTGCATTCTCGTCTGGATGCATCTTCAGATCATCAAACCGATTGTGTAGCACTTGTAGTTTCGCCTCCTTCACTTTGCTATCACCTTCATAAATATTCTCAAGTTTATCCCACATAGATTTTGCTGAGGTGCAATTCATCACCTTCAGGTAAATCTGATCAGAAAGGGCAGCAGTGAGAGCATTCTGTGCTTTAGCATCTGCATCAAGAAGTTTCCTGTCTGTTTCAGTCATAGCCAGACCTGTTGGATCAGTGACATGTATTCCTTGCATGGTAGAAAAAAGAACTTCCATTCCAAGAGATCTTAGATGAGATCTCATTCTGTTCTTCCAGATCTGGAAATTGCTTCCATCGAAGTGAGGGACTCCCCTGACATTGACGGCGTTTTCCATGATGAAGAAGGTCAGATTCAACACCAGCAACCTTTACCCTCTGATACCACTTGAAGGACCCCGGGACACCCTGAGAGGGGAGGGGTGAATCAGGGTGACCACTTTTTCTTCTACTTTGTTGGATCTTGTTCCCACGTTGGTAGGAACTTGTTGAACCTGTATGATGATTACGATCAAAATGAAAACATTCACATGCACAGAGAAGACACAGTCATTTTTACTTGGTTCACCACTAAGGGCTACGTCCAAGGAGAATACGCCGACAGGTTGCCGGTCGTACCTAAATCCACTATGCTTCACTAGCTGCGGATACAAAAGTTCGGGTACAGACACTCTGTCCCAGGCTGACTGCCTTTACATAAGGTTTAGGGATAGCTCACTGCTTCCCTCGGGTCACTCCCGTTGACTCCCCCTGGCTCACTGCCGTTGGTGAAGTCTCACTCAGTTTATAGACGTGTAGGTCTCTTCAATAAATTTTCATTGAAGTCTTTGCCTCTGCTCAGCACGAGACTCTGCTTGCATCGAAGTTCGGAAGAGATGCACTAGAACGCACAGAACCACTGAACTGGATAACCAAAATGTGCAGACAAACCTTATTGAGAAGTATGCGAGACATCAACCATTTGCGCGCAAAATCATCCTATTGCGCGCAACATTTTCTTTTGGTGCGGAAAAATATTTTGCGCAAAAATCCCCTTTTTCGCGCAACTCCAAATATTTCGCGCAAGCTCCTTTACGCGATCCTTTTCGCGCATCAGACCTCGGATCTTCTCTAAGTCTTCCAACCCACCGAATGAAGGGGGTCACCTCATATTTATAGGCGACTGAGACCACTGCGCGCAAAATCCCCTTCGGCGCGGAAAATCTCTCATCTGGCGCGTAATCTTTCCCCCAGCTTATGTATTTCGCGCACAACCCTTATTTTCCGCGCAGCCCATGCCTTTGCCATCTTTCACCAAACTGATTCTGAAACAGCATTTGCGCGAAAAAACTATCTCGCGCATCCCGCTGTTTTTCGCGCCCAACTTAAGTATTTCGCGCACATCCCTGATTTTCCGCCCAGCCCATGCCTTTGCCATTTTTCACCTCTCTGAATTCGAAACACTGTTTGCGCGAAAAAACTATTTCGCGCATCCCGCTGTTTTCCGCGCCTAACTTAAGTTTTTCGCGCAAGCCTCTTATATTTCGCGCACCACTTCCGTTTTCTGCGAAGCTCCTTTTGCAGACAATCCATGTCTTCATTTTCCGATTTTGAGGCCCAAAAATTTGGCAAACACTGGGAAACAGCGCCACCTTCAAAACTGTTGTCTGCTTGAACTGTATGATCACTTTGCTGGAACACATTCGGAACTTCCACTGAGGATTGACAACAAACACAAACCATACACCAAATCATGCTTTGAAAAACCTGGTTCCAACAATGTTGAGGCAAAAAGAATTTATAAGAATCTCCCTATCCTTATTTGTGGAAAGAACCTACTTTCAAACCTTATTGTTCTACCTCTAGTAGAGTTTGATGTTATCCTGGTTATGGATTGGCTCTCTATTTACCATGCTAAGATTGACTGTAGAGCTAAAGAAGTTTCTTTTCAGAATGAATTTCAGTTTGTGTACAAGAATGAACCCTTACTGTTGATAACTTATCAAGAGGCCGAGAAACTTGTAAAAGATGGAAATGAATGTTACCTTGCACATATTGTTGAAAACAAGGGAACTGTTCAGATTAATGATGTGCCAGTGGTAAATGAGTATCCTGATGTTTTTCCTGATGATTTGCCCATAATAACACCAGATCAGGAAGTTGAATTTACTGTTGGCTTAGTTCCTGATGCTAAGCCAATTTCAAAACCCCCTTATCGAATGGCTCAAATTGAACTTTTAGAGTTGAAGGAGCAATTACAAGATTTATTAGAGAAAGGTTTCATTCGACCTAGCACATCACCATGGGGTTATCCTGTTTTATTTGTTAAAAAGAAAGATGGTTTTATGAGACTTTTCATTGATTATATAGCCTTGAATAACATCATTGTTAAGAACAAATATCCTTTGCCTCATATTGATGATTTGTTTGATCAGCTCCAGGGAGCTTAGTTTTTTTTAAAGATTGACCTAAGATCGGGGTACTATCAGCTAAATGTAAAGGAAGAAGATGTTCTGAAGACTGCGTTTCATAAAAGATATGGCCATTATGAATTTTTAGTAATTCCTTTTGGGCTAACCAATGCACCTACTGTATTCATGAATTTAATGAATAGAATTTTCCATGAGTTCTTGGATAAGTTTTTGGTGGTTTTCATTGATGATATTTTTATGTTTTCTAAAAGTAAAGAGGATCATGAAAGACATTTAAGGGTAATTTGGGAAACCATAAAAGAAAAGAAATTGTATGGGAAATTTAGCAAGTGTGAGTTTTGGTTGCAACAAATTTATCTCCTTGGTCACATTGTTTCTAAAGATGGGATAACCGTTGATCCTGGAAAAACAACAGTTGTTGAAGAATGGCCAAGACACACAAATGTAACAGAGATTCGTAGTTTCCTTGGTTTGGTCGGATATTACCGAATGTTTGCTAGAAATTTTTCATGGTTATCTAGTCCAATGACTAAGCTAACTCAAAAGGGTGTAAAGTTTTTCTGGACAAAAGAATGTGATGATTGTTTTCAGGAATTGAAAAGAAGATTGGTGAATGATCTAGTTTTGGTACTACCTTCCAGGAATGGGGATTTTGTTATCTACAGTGATGCTTCATTGAAAGGACTTGGTTGCGTCTTAATGCAGAATGATCAGGAAATTTCTTATGCTTCATGATAGTTGAAAACTCATGAGGTAAATTACCCTACACATTATTTGGAATTAGCTGCTGTTGTTTTCGCTTTAAAAATTTGGAGGCATCATTTGTATGGATTAAAGTGTGAAATATATACTGATCACAAAAGTTTAAAGTATATATTAACTCAGAAAGAATTGAACATGAGACAGAGGAGATGGCTAGAATTAATCAAGGATTATGATTGTACAATTCATTACCATCCAGGAAAAGAAAATAAAGTGGCTGATGCTTTTAGTAGAAAAAGTAATGCTTTATTAACAATGTTGCATTTAGAACGTGATTCTTTGTTTAAGGATTTGATGAGATTTGGTATTGAAGGTGTTTGTGCAGGATGTCCTTCTATTTTGTTTCAGGTATCAGTGAAATCTAGTCTATCAGACAGAATTAAGCAAGCATAGAAGCAAGACAACGAGTTGCAGGAAAAGGTAGAACTGGTTCAGAAGGGTATGTTGCCGGAATTTAACATTGATAATTATTGTGTTTTGAGGTTTGGGAAGAGATTATGTGTTTCTGGTGATTCAAAGTTGAATAATGAGTTGTTATGTGAGGCTCATAGTTTCCCGCTTTCAGTTCATACTAGCAGTACTAAGATGTACAGAGATCTGTGGGAGTATTACTGGTGGGATGGAATGAAAATAGATATTGCTGATTTTACTATGAAGTGTTTGACTTCTCAGTAGGTTAAAGTAGAGCAGCAGTTACCGAAAGGGATGCTTCAGCCATTACCAGTGCCAAAGTGGGAATGGGAAAATATATCCATGGACTTTATTGTGGGATTACCGAGGACATCTCGAGGTAATAATGCAATCTGGGTTATTGTTGATCGATTGACTAAATCTGCTCATTTCCTACCTATTCGAGATACATTATCTCTAGATCAACTTTCTTGATTGTATCTTAAAGAGATATTCAGGTTGCATGGAGTTCTCCACTCCATTGTATCTGATCGTGATCCCAAGTTTACTTCTTTCTTTTGGAAAGGCCTTCAGAAGTGGTTGAGTACTAAATGAAATTTTAGTACACCTTTTCATCCGCAATCAGATGGGCAGTCAAAACGAACAATTCAGACATTGGAGGATATGCTACATGCTTGTTCGATGGATTATCAGGGATGTTGGGACCAACATCTTTCTTTGGTTGAGTTTTCTTATAATAACAGTTTTCATTCTAGTATACAGATGGCACCATTTGAGGCATTATATGGGAAGCAGTGTCGAACTCCAGGTTTTTGGGATGAAGTGGGTGAAAGGAAGCTGATGGGACCAGAATTGGTAGAATATATGGTAGAAAAAGTTCAGTTGATTCAGAAACACATGAGAACAGCTCAGAGCAGGCAGAAGAGTTATGCGGATAACCGGAGGAAGGATCTGTCTTTCAAGGTAGGTGATCATGTTTTTTCAAAGTTTCACCATGGAAAAGTGGGATACAATTTGGTATGAAATGGAAGTTGATTCCAAGGTTCATTGGACCACATGAAATTCTGGAGAGAGTTGGATCAGTTGCTTACCGAGTGGCATTACCTCCGAGTTTATCTCAGGTACAAAATGTTTTTCATGTTTCGATGTTGAGAAAGTACATGCCAAATCCATCACATGTTTTGAGTCCAGAGGTAGTTCAGCTGGAAGAGAACCTATCTTATGAGGAACAACCGGTCCAGATTCTTGACCACAGGGAGCAAGTGTTACGGAATAAAGTGATTAATCAGGTAAAGGTTTTGTGGAAAAACCACATGATGGAAGAGGCAACATGGGAATCTGAAAATGCTATGAGGGATAAATATTTCCACTTATTTTGATAAGTGAATAAAATTACGAGGACGCAATTCCTAAAAGGGGGAAGGATATAACATCACATGTAAATAAAGAATAAAGCATTTTCATATATTTTCGAATTAAATATTAATTTTACTTTAAAAGGGTTTCTATTTTCGATAGCATACCCGATACGCAATTAAGAGTTTCTTTGAAATCTTACGTTGCACACTAGTAATAAAATAATATTATTTTAAATGGTAGTTAACACGTAGCCATTATATTGGTGGGAATGAATAGAAATAACTAAAATATGATTATATATGTTTTTTTAAATGTTTCTACATTTATCCAATAGAATATAAAGACTTAAAACACGAAAAGAATTCAATTTTATGCATATATACTCTAACATTCACAAAAGGTCGACTTATCACCTTTTGATGGTGAACCGTCTATAAATATAGTTTTGGTCACTCTTATACATTCTATTGGATCAAATAAAATTCTTCTTTTGAATCGGGACATCAAAATTTACTTTGTGTAAATTTTTTGGTATTATTCCGATAAAGTTCATTTTTTAAATGAATAGGGAAAATTTTGTATTTTAATTCAAAACCTCTTTTTAATATAATTTATTTAGATGATTAGATTATCTTTTGAATTGTTTTTGAAGTGAAATTAGAATATATTTTTACCATTTAATCCAATGGTGATAATTTGAATCAATTTCACTTTGAAATTGGACTTAAACTGGTGTCAATCTTTTGATACTTATTGTTTCATAAAAACATGCTATTTGTCATGACAACGGGAATTAATTATTAAATTAATTAATGTAACTTATATGATTTGAATTTTGTAAAATAGACATCATTTTTGAATTCAGAATATCAAATATAGCTTAGGGTGAAGTTTTGGTATTTTTCTGAAAAACTTCAATTTTTAATGAATTGTGAAACCACTAAGTGGTAGTTAAAGAAACTGATTTTTCGTTTAATTAAAACATTGCCACTTCTGTGATTTTATTTTCAAAAATCAGACATACATGGTTGTCATTACGAAGTAAAATGTGGTTCAATGAGAATAAAATAATTTTTTTGTGAATAGTAACTTTTAAGTTCTTAATCACGAGTAGAGGTAATTAGTGCAATTTAAGGAAAAAATGATATTATAATAAAATGAAAATACCTAGAAACGTGTCCTACCCTTATTGGATGTGTAATGGAAGACCAAGAAAAATCCATGGGTCAACTTGGAGACCCCATGGAGCCACTTTTTTTGGAAAATGACATTAAAAACTTTTTATTTAATGTTAAAATTAAAATGTCACAAATATGAGTTGTTTTACTAAAACAATTTTTAAATGGGGTTATACAAGTCAGATTTTTATCTATAAATATTCATTAGAAAGATAAATGTCTTTACTACATCATGATATTTTTTATATAATTTTAGACATTAAATAAATTAAATTATTTATGACATCATGATGATGCAGCGATTACCTCATTAATGAAATATTTAAATAAAATGAAAATAAAATGTAAAATATAAGACCGAAAGTTGTCAAAAACCTATTGTATGGGTATATTTCGAACCCTTATCACCTTATCCTAGAATTATATCAATGTGGGACCTTTTAAATATGAAACTCATTTTAAAATAACGTAACATTTCATTACATTCCAAGAGTGCCCCTCCTCTCCACTTTTAAAAGGCCCCCACCTCTACCTCATTACCCACACATACAAAGCCTTTGGCTCGGCCAAACCCTGTCCATTTTGTCTCTCCACTTCCCTATATTACTCCTTGAAGCCTCACTTTTGGCAGAAGTCTTCCCAAGGAAGCCTTTGAGCTCAAACCAAAGGGAGTTACCCGATTTGAAGGTAATGTCTTCACTTGTGTTCTTTTGTTTTATTTTGCTTCTCCAACCCCCTAAACTGTTTTTATTCATTTATTTTGTAAAAAAACCAGTATCTTAATTATACTAGGATGTTGTTATAAGAGGTATTCGAGCTACACTTACACACACCTACATCTAATGGTTAAAAACATACGGTTTCCGTGGATGGTAAATTTCTGCCTCCCGAAACGATGATTGTTCAACATTCTTTTAACACCTTCAAAGGTGGCCATTAAGATGAAACTATATTTATATATGATATATAATATGTTTATGTTTTCCTTAAGCATCTGTATTTTTCATTTTGGGCATACCTTTATGGTTTCCATTATGGTAAACGCTATATCTTCATTTAAGGAAGTGCGGACTACCGCCCCCTCAAAGTGATTTGATTCGTTAATACCATATATGGGACGTATAAAGAATGGAGTTATGATATTATATATGATATTACAATAGAATTATAATATACCTTTATATAATTATGATTCCATTTTATAAAATATAAAATAGAAATGGAAGCAGCTATCATGTGTACGTACTGCTTACCGTCTCTATGAACGGTGCATTTCATTTCTTACCTCTAAATGTTATGTAATGTTATAAATTCATGTATGTGCTGGTTATATATTGTATATATTTATCTAGATCATTAATACCACTCTGGATATAATGGATACATGAAAAACTTTTAATTATAAAGGATTTATTTTTGACTCAAGTACCAATGATCGTTAAAACAACCGTTATTAACTTAAATAATTACATTGTGTTCATGACATGGAAATAAGTGATAGAAAAGAAATAATGAACTTGAGAAAGGTACTTAACAAGTAGAAATTAACCCAAGTTTATTATTCAGGATATTAAAGAACGACCGAGTCATGTCGGACCCGAGGTATGGGACTTCATCTCAATCTCCTTTCATTGAGGCATATTTTTTTTATTCACAACCTTCTTTTATATGGAGTATAAACCCCTTTGACATTTAAGTTTATTGAAAAGTAATATTTTTTATATGAACCATTTACAAAATGAAAAAATGGAATGTTTTTGTTGTACGTATGCAGCGACAATGACTTCTCCACCGCCGTGACCATTAGTTGAGTTTCGGCTTTCTCTACAAGCCATACCTTTTTTTAAAGAAAAATAAAAACCATGTTTTACTTTTCTTTTATTTTGTTATTTAAAATGGTTTTCATAATGTTTTTATATCAATATGTTGTATTGATATCTTATGATTGAAAGGTGGAAATGTTATGTTTCCTTTATGCATGTTTTATGTGATACGATTATGTTGAGGTTCTTGGGCATTATTATGAAGACGGGTGGTTCCATGATAAACTAAGGGAGAGTGAGCCCGATATAGCTCTCCAATGCATTGGGTAACACGAAGGAGTGAAATGTTAAGGTTTCTCCGAAGAGATTTAGGGAATATACTATGATGGGTATTCCAAACGTAACCAAGAGGGTTACTCCCTACATAAGAATGTTATGAATGACTCAAGTTACCTTTATGTCTTATGATTTCTATGATTTATTCATGATTTGATGAGGTATGTTAAAGTGCTTATGTTTTTGGGTAAAGTATTATTTCATTCTTATGTATATATGTACCCATGTTTCCTTTCCATATTTTTATATCCCTTACTAAGATTTTTATGCTCATCCCAAGTTTTTGAAAGGTTTTTCACAGGTCAAGGGAAAGGTACATGATATGATGATAATGTTATGAAAGTGTCAAGAAAGAATCCATGTTTTATTTTATATATGTTCCCATTGATGGTAAAAATGAATACTATCTTTTATGTAACCACATTGTTTAAATGTGGAATGTAATGCATGTTTTATGATATAAGTCTCTAAAACTCTAAACCTGAAAAGATCCTCAAGGTGTAATCTTGTAATAACTCAAGATTAAGTAATGTTTAAGGCTGGGGCCTTATAGTTGGTATCAATGGTCGGTTTAGATAACTTTAGGAGTTATAATTCTATTAAATGATTCTCCAAAAATATATATTTTTGAAATGATATATCATTTGAAGATTACCATGTTGCTTCATCTAAGACATGTTTGTTCAGAATGGTTTTCCGTAGAGGAAACAGGGAAGCAGTGCTAGGAAGGCATACAGAAGGAAATAACCTTCGGAATCAGAATCCTGAGAGGGTCGGAATTGGAACTGAACAGTTTGTTACAGTAATGGCACATTTGACTCAAGTGATAAATGGGGGTGGTATCCATGCACAAGATCATCTAGATCAATCGAAGAGGAACATGTCAGTGGTAGCACATTTCATGACGCAACATCCCCCATCATTCAGAGGATCATCTGACCCTGTGCTAGCTGAAGGGTGGATTAAAGCACTGGAGAATATTTTCGATGTCATGGGGTGTTCAGACAATCAAAAGGTTAGTCTTGATATTTAGCGTTTGGAGGGTGAAGCAGATTAGTGGTGGTCGATGGTTAAAAATATCAGGGATGCTGATGAGATTGATGATCTCGACTGGGATGAATTCAATGGTATGTTTCTTGAGGGGTATTCTCCTAAGGCTATTCTACTTAGGATGGAAGTAAAATTCTTGGAATTGAGGCAAGAGGAAGACTCAGTGGCTGCCTATGAAGAGAGGTTCACTCGATTGAAAAGGTATGCTCCAAATTTTATCCGAGACCTTGATAGTAAAATCAATCATTTTTACTCAGGATTAAAACCAAAATATAGAAGGGAATTAGCTTCTCGTGAGTTTAAAAGTTATGAAAAGCTTGCTCGATGTGCTGAGAAGGTGGAAATGGAGTTTTCCAATGATCAAGTGTTCTATAACAACCAACAGAAGAAGAGACCGAGGTGGCAGGAGAAAGGAAGGAATTATTCCAAAAAGTCTGATGGTAAGAAAACTAAGTTTCCAGTTTGTGATAAATGTGGTAAAAGGCATGCTGGGGAATGTCTTCTGAATTCTGGAAAGTGCGACTGATGTGGTAAGATGGGACATAAGGCTCATGATTTCCCAGAAAGAGATCAAGGTGATGGTAAGCCCAAATTTGATTTACAGATAATGAGATGTTTTAAGTGCAATGAGATGGGTCACTATGCAAACGAGTGTCCGACAAAGAGCTTGAGTGATGGGAAGCAGTTAGAATACAAGCAGAAGGGGGTGGTGAAATCCTTTGCAACTACTTCAGCAGATGTCGAGCCATCAAATGAAGTTGTATCAGGTACTTTTTTTTGTTTTTTCAGATTATGCCAGTGTGTTGTTTGATTCGGGGTCCCCACATTACTTCATCTCTTAAACCTTTTCTAGTAAAATGGGAATACCATCTCAAGAAATGACTCCTGAACTTGTGGTAAAAGCACCTGGGAAAAATGTTGAGGCAAAAAGAATTTATAATAATATTCCTATCCTTATCTGTGGAAGAGAACCAACTTGAAAACCTTATTGTTCTACCTCTAGTAGAGTTTGATGTTATCCTGGGTATGGATTGGCTCTCGATTTACCATACTAAGACTGACTATAGAGCTAAAGAAGTTTATTTTCAGAAAGACATTCAGTTTGTGTACAAGAATGAACCCTTACTGTTAATAACTTATCAAGAGGCCGAGAAACTTGTAAACTATGGAAATGAATGTTACCTTGCACATATTGTTGAAAACAAGGGAACTGTTCAGATTAATGATGTGCTAGTGGTAAATGAGTATCCTGATGTTTTTCCTGATGAGTTGCCTGGAATAAAACCAGATCAGGAAGTTGAATTTACCATTGACTTATTTCCTGATGCTAAGCCAATTTCAAAACCCCCTTATCGAATGTCTCAAATTGAACTTTTAGAGTTGAAGGAGAAATTGCAAGATTTGTTAGAGAAAGGTTTCATTCGACCTATAACATCACCATGGAGTGCTCCTGTTTTATTTGTTAAAAATAAAGATGGTTCTATGAGAGTTTTCATTGATTATAGAGCCTTGAATAACGTCACTGGTAATAAAAAATATCCTTTGCCTCATATCAATGATGTGTTTGATCAGCTCCAGGGAGCTCAGTTTTTTTCAAAGATTGACCTAAGATCGGGGTACCATTAGCTGATGGTAAAGGAAGCAGATGTTCCGAAGACTGCGTTTCGTACAAGATATGGCCATTATGAATTTTTAGTAATGCCTTTTGTGCTAACCAATGCACTTGCTGTATTCATGGACTTAATGAATAGCATTTTCCATGAGTTATTGGATATGTTTGTGGTGGTTTTCATTGATGATATTTTGGTGTTTTCTAAAAGTAAAGAGGAGCATGAAAGACATTTAAGGGTTATTTTTCAAACCTTAAATGAAAACAAATTGTATAGGAAATTCAGTAAGTGTGAGTTTTGGTTGCAAAAAATTTCTTTCCTTGGTCACATTGTTTCTAAAGATGTGATAACCGTTGATCCTGCAAAAACAAAGGTTGTTGAAGAATGGCCAAGACCCAAAAATGTAACAGAGATTCATAGTTTCCTTGGTTCGGAAGGATATTACTGAAGGTTTGTTAGAAATTGTTCACGGTTATCTAGTCCAATGTCTAAGCTAACTCGGAAGGGTGTTAAGTTTTTCTGGACAAAATAATGTGATGATTGTTTTCAGGAATTGAAAAGAAGATTGGTGAATGCTCCATTTTTGGCACTACCTTCCAGGAATGGGGAGTTTGTTATCTACAGTGATGCTTCATTGAAAGGACATGGTTGTGTCTTAATGCAGAATGATCAGGTAATTGATTATGCTTCATGACAGTTGAAAACTCTTGAGGTAAATTTCCCTACACATGATTTGGAATTAGCTGCTGTTGTTTTCGCTTTAAAAATTTGGAGGCATAATTTGTATAGAGTAAAGTGTGAAATATATACTAATAAAAAATGTTTAATGTATATATTCAGTCAGAAATAATTGAACATGAGACAGAGGAGATGGCTGGAATTAATCAAGGATTATGATTGTACAATTCATTACCATCCCGGAAATGAAAATAAAGTGGCTGATGCTTTGAGTCGAAAAGGTAATGCTTCATTAACAATGTTGCGCTTGGAACGTGATTCTTTGGTTAATGATTTGATGAGCTTTGGAATTGATGTTGTGTGTGCTGGATGTCCTTCTGTTTTGTTTCAGGTATCAATGAAATCTTCTATATCAGACAGAATTAAGCAAGCACAGAAGTAGGACAACGAGTTGCAGGAAAAGGTAGAGCTGGTTCAGAAGGGTAAGTTGCCTGAATTTAACATTGATAATGATTGTGTTTTGAGGTTTGGGAAGAGATTATGTGTTCCCGGTGATTCATAGTTGAAGAATGAGTTGTTATGTGAGGCTCATAGTTCCCCGTTTTCAGTTCATCCTAGTAGTACTAAGATGTACAATGATATGCGGGAGTATTGCTGGTGGGATGGAATGAAAAGAGATATGGCTGATTTTACTATGAAGTGTTTGACTTGTCAGCATGTTAAAGCAGAGCGGCAGTAACCGAAAGGGATGCTTCAGCCATTACCAGTGCCAGAGTGGAAATGGGAAAATATATCAATGGACATTGTTGTGGGATTACCGAGGACATCTCTAGTTAATAATGCAATCTGGGTTATTGTTGATCGATTGATTAAATATGCTCATTTACTTCCTATTCGAGATACATTCTCTCTAGATCAAATTTCTCGATTGTATCATAAAGAGATAGTCAGGTTGCATGGAGTTCCCCACTCCATTGTATCTGATCGTGATCCCAGGTTTACTTCTAGCTTTTGGAAAGGACTTCATAAGTGGTTGAGTACTGAATGAAATTTTAGTACAACTTTTCATCCGCAATCAGATGGGCAGTCAAAACGAACAATTCAGACATTGGAGAATATGCTAGATGCTTGTTCGATGGATTATCAGGGAAGTTGGGACCGACAACTTTCTTTGGTTGTGTTTTCTTATAATAACAGTTTTCATTCTAGTATACAGATGGCACCATTTGAGGCATTATATGGGAAGCAGTGTCAAACTCCAGCTTTTTGGGATGAAGTGGGTGAATGGAAGCTGATGGGACCAGAATTGGTAGAAGATATGTTAGAAAAAGTTCACTTAATTTAGAAACACATGAGAACAGCTCAGAGCAGGCAAAAGAGTTATGTGGATAACCGGAGGAAGGATCTATCTTTCAAGGTAGGTGATCATGTTTTTCTCAAAGTTTCACCATGGAAAAGTGGGATGTGATTTGGTAAGAAAGGAAATCTGAGTCCAAGGTTCATTGGACCATATGAAATTCTGGAGAGAGTTGGATCAGTTTCTTACCAAGTGGCTTTATCTCTGAGTCTATCTCAGGTACACAATGTTTTTCATGTTTCGATGTTGAGAAAGTACATGCCAGATCCATCTCATGTTTGGAGTCTAGAGGTAGTTCAGCTGGAAGAGAACCTATCTTATGAGGAACAACCGGTCCAGATTCTTGACCACAGGGAGCAATTTTTACGGAATAAGGTGATTAATCAGGTAACGGTTTGGTGGAAAAACCACATGATGAAAGATGCAACATGGTAATCTGAAAATTCTATGAGGGATAAATACCCCCACATATTTTGATAAGTGAATAAAATTGTGAGGATGCAATTCCCAAAGGGGGGAAGGATGTAACATATCATGTAAATAATGAATAAATCATTTTCATATATTTTTGAATTAAATATTAATTTTACTTTAAAGGGGTTTCTATGTTCGATAGCATACCCGATACGCAATTAAGAGTTTCTTTGAAATCTTACGTTGCACACTAGTAATAAAATAATATTATTTTAAATGGTAGTTAACATGTAGCCGTTATATTGGCGGGAATGAATAGAAATAACTAAAATATGATTATATATGTTTTCTTAAATGTTTCTACATTTATCCAATAGAAGATAAAGGCTTAAAACAGGAAAATAATTCAATTTTAGGCATATATACTCTAACATTCCCAAAAGGTCGACTTATCACCTTTTGATGGAGAACAGTCTATAAATATAGTTTTGGTCACCTTTATACATTTTATTGGATCAAATAAAATTCTTCTTTAGAATCGGGACATCAAAATTTACTTTGTGTAATTTTTTTGGTATTTTTCTGATAAAGTTCATTTTTTTAATGACTAGTGAAAAATGTTGTATTTTAATTCAAAAACTCTTTTTAATCTAATTTATTTATATGATTAAATTTTTTTTGAATTGGTTTTGAAGTGTTATTAGAATATATATTTACCATTTAATCCAATAGTGGTAATTGGAATGAATTTCACTTTGAAATTGGACTTAAACTGGTGTCAATCTTTTGATACTTATTGTTTCATAAAAACACGCTATTTGTCATGGCATCGGGAATTAATTATTAAATTAATTAATGTAACTTCTATAATTTGAATTTTTTAAAATAGACAACATTTTTGAATTCAGAATATCAAATATTGCTTAGGGTGATGTTTTGGTATTTTTCTGAAAAACTTAAATTTTTGATGAATAATGAAACCACTAAGTGGTAGTTAAAGAAACTGATATTTCATTTAAATGAAACTTTTCCACTTCTGTGATTTGATTTCAAAAATCCGAAACACATGGTTGTCATTAAGAAGTAAAATGTTGTTCAATGAGATTAAAATAATTTTTTGGTGAATAGAAACTTTTATGTTCTTAATCGCGATTAGAGGTAATTAGTGCAATTTAAGGAAAAAAATGATATTATAATAAAACGAAAATACCTAGACACATGTACTACCATTATTGGATGTGTCATGGCTGACCAAGACAAATACATGGGTCAACATGGGGACCCCATGGAGCCACTTTGGTAGGAAAATGACATTAAAAACTTTTAATTTAGTGTTAAAATTAAAATGTCACAAATATGAGTTGTTTTACTAAAACAATTTTTAAATGGGGTTATACAATTAATATTTTTGACTATAAATATTAATTAGAAAGATAAAAATATTTATTACATCATTATATTTTTTTTATAATTTTTATACATTACAGAAATTAAATTATTTATGACATCGTGATGATGCAGCGATTACCTCATTAATGAATGATTTAAATAAAATGAAAAGATAATGTAAAATATAAGACTGAAACTTGTCAAAAACCTATTGGATGAGTATATTTAGAACCCTTATCACCTTATACTATAATTATATCAATGTGGGACCTTTTTAATCGGAAACGGATTTTAAAATAAAGTAACATTTCTTTACTTTTCAAGAGTGCCCCTCCTCTCCTCTTATAAAAGGCCCCCACCTCTACCTCCTTACCCACACTTCCAAAGCCTTTGGCTCGGCCAACCCCTGCACATTTTGTCTCTACACTTCCCTATCTTACTCCATGAAGCCTCACTCTGGGTAGAAGTCTTCCCAAGGAAGCCTTTGAGCTCAAACCAAAGGGAGTTACCCGATTTTAAGGTAATGTCTTCACTTGTGTTCTTTTGTTTTATTTTTCTTCTCCAACCCACTAAACTCTTTTTATTAATTTATTTTGTAACAAAAACAGTATATTCCTTATACTAGTATGTTGGTATAAAGAGGATTCGAGCTACACTTACACACACCTACATCTAATGGTTAAATAACATACTGTTTCCGTGGATGGCGAATTTCTGCCTCCCGAAATGATGATTGTTCAACATTCTTTTAACACCATCAAAGGTGGCCATTAAGATGAAACTATATTTATATATGATATATAATATTTTTTTTCCTTAAGCTTCTGTATTTTTCATTTTGGGCATACCTTTGTGGTTTCCATTATGGGTAAATGCGATATCTTCATTTAAGGAAGTGCGGACTACTGCCCCCTCAAAGTGATTTGTTTCGTTAATACCATATGTGGGACGTATAAAGGATGGAGTTATGATATTATATATGATATTAAACTGGAATTATAATATACATTTATATCATTATGATTCCATTTCATAAAATACGAAATAGAAATGGAAGCAGCGTTAATGCGTACATACTGCTTACCATCTCCATGAACGGTGCAATTCATTTCTTCCATCTAAATGTCATGTAATATTATAAATGCATGAATTTAATGGATATATATGATATATATGATATATACCTCATGAATACCATTCTGGATATAATAGATACATGAACAATTTGTAATTATAAAGGGTTTATTTTTTTACCCAAGTTCCAATGATCGTTAAAATGACCGTTATTAACTTAAATAATTACATAGTGTTCATGACATGGTAATAAGTGATATAAAAGGAATAATGAACTTGAAAAATGTTTTTAAACAAGTAGAAATTAACTCAATTTTATTATTCAGGAGATTAAAGAACGACCGAGTCAAGTCGGACCCGAGGTATGGGACTTCGTCTCAATCTCCTTTCATTGAGGCATATTTTGTTTTATACACAACCTTCTTTTATATGGTGTATAATCCATTTTGAAATTTATGTTTATTTAAAATGAATCTTTTTTATACGAAGAATTTAATAAATGAAAAAATTTAATGTTTTTGTCGTATGTATGCGGCGATAATGACTTCTCCGCTGCCGTGACCATTATTTGAGTTTCAGCTTCCTCTACAAGCCATACCTTTTTTTTAAAAGAAAAATAAATACCATGTTTTACTTTTCTTTTATTTTGGTATTGAAAATGGTTTTCATAATGTTTTTATATAAATTTGTTGTATTGATATCTTGTGATTGAAAGGTGTAAATGTTATGTTTCCTTTATGCATGTTTTATGTGATACGATTATGTTGAGGTTCGTGGGCATTATTTTGAAGACGGGTGGTTCCGTGATAAACTAAGGGCGGGTGAGCCCGATAAAGCCCTCCAATGTGTTGGGTAACGCGAAGGACTGAAACGTTAAGGATTCTCCGAAGATACTTAGGGAATATACTGTGATGGGTATTCCAAACGTAACCAAGAGGGTTTCTCCCTACATAAGAATGTTATGAATGCCTTAAGATACCTTTATATCATATGATTTCTATGATTTATTCATGATTTGATGAGGTATGTTAAAGTGCTTATGTTTTATGGGTAAAGTATGATTTCATTCTTATGTATATATGTACCCATGTTTCCTTTCCATATTTTTATATGTTTTACTGAGCTTTTTATGCTCATCCCAAGTTTTTGAAATGTTTTTCACAGGTCAAGGGAAAGGTACATGATATGATGATAGTGTCAAGGAAGTGTCAAGAAAGAATCCATGTTTTATTTTAAATATGTTCCCATTTATGGGAAAAATTAATACTATCTTTTATGTAACCACTTTATTTAAATGTGGAATGTAATGCATGTTTTATGATCTAATTCTCTAAAACTCTAAACTTGAAAAGATCTTCAAGGTGTAATCTTGTAATAACACAAGATTATGTAATGTTTAAGGCTGGGGCCTTATAGTTATTGCCTACCAATGGACTACAGGAAGTCCCTGTTTAGTAGAAGCTAGTTTTATTATATTAAGTGGTATGATATATTAAGTATAAGTCCATTTTAGGAACCATATACGATTAATATCACTATAGATGGACTTATGTATATTTAATAACTTTTACTATCCTTTTGTTTGAGACATATGGAATGACCTATCATTCTATCGCATGATCTTTTAACACTTCACAGAAGACAAATTGAACTTCATTTCTTTAATAGATGATGTGGAAATTGTTCAAGGAAAAAACAACAATAAGATTGTACAAAAATTAGTTAAGTGTTTATTTTAATTCAACAATTCTTCAACTTTAGGGAAATGATCTTGAATACAAAAAAATGTTGTCCTAGTGTCCTTATATCTGATGAATCAGATGCTACCTTAAATCAACACAAATTTATGGCTTTGTGATTGTTGGATTTTTCATAGCCATGTTCTCTACCACTCTCCAGCAGAACATGATGGAGTGATTTCTCTTCCTTATCGATATTTTCACCTATGTTCTCCTATGTGGAAACCTAGTGAGTAGTTAATTTGGGTAACCGTTATGTTTGATACTTTAGTTTTTAAAGATATGTTTTTGTATTCCATTTGTTGATGTGGGTTTCTATAAAATAAACTATTGAGTAGTAAACCATTTATAACCCCGACGAATTTCGAAGGAGAAATTCATTTTAAGGGGGGTAGAATGTAACACCCTGAGATTTTATGAGAAGTATTATTTTTAATTTATTTAATTCCTTGTGTTGTATTCTACACCAAGATTATCTTTCACTATACGCAACACCGTATTACATTGTGGTATATGCAACACTATTCTGGGATCATGTTACACAAAATTTCAAGTTCGTTTGGTAGAAGTTATTCTACGCAACATTGAGTGTATATATATATATATATTCAATGTATAAATGAAATATGGATGGATTATATTATACAGAACAACAAAATAATATTTCACTACACGTAACCCTGACTTGGCTTGCATTACACGCAATCACAACCTTCCACGATAGTGTGGGTTGTACGCAATACAGAGTTTCGCTAAACAATTACATGTTATATAAACTAGCCATTATGAATAGTAATACCCACTTTTTGAAATTTTATAAATTTTATCATTCGAAATGGACTTCATTTTTGGATTCGGAATATAAAAATTAGCCTAGGGTGAATTTTTGGTATTTTTCTGAAAACATTCAATTTTTGGTGAATAGTAAAAACACTAGGTTACTATTTAAAAACCGAATTTATATTTAAATAATTATTTATATTATTTAAGTTTATTTAGGTAAAAATTGATACATAATACGTATATAAGTTCAATGTAATTCCTTTGAGTTATTTTATAATAATTTTAGATATATAAAAATTTTATTGAACTTTTCACCGTCTTTTACCCACCTCCTAAAAGAATTTAAAAATTTACATAAAAATTAATTTTACCGCTTCTATGAGTGAAATATTTAAAATCCGAGAGACACGGTTAATATCAAGGAGTAATAAGTGGTTCAATAAGATTAAAATAATTTTTGGTAAAAAGTATCTTTTTACTTATATTTACCACGGTTAAAAGTAAATAGGGTAATTAAGGGTAAAAATGATATTATTATTACCCTAAAACATGTCCAAATTCTATTGGATAAGTATAATTGGACCAAAACAAACCTTAGGAATATAATATTATCATTTAGGTCCACTTGTATTAGATTAGGACATTTATTATTAATTTATTTAAAAAAGAGTTAAAATAGTTAAAATCAATGTTTAATAACGAAAACATTTTTAATATAGGGTTATATATAATATAAATTCGACTATAAATATTAATTATAAATATAAAACGATTTCCTACCTAATGGTATTTTATTTATTATTTTTAGACATTAAATAATTTAATTTATTTATGAAACAATGGTGATGCAGTAATTACCTAAATAATGAAAAATTAAAATAAATGATATTATAAATACCCAAATAAATGTAATTTGAGACTTTTTTATGAATTCAACTAATTTTATAGGTTAATATGACATGTTAGTATTGATTTAATTAACTTTGTTCGAACTAATCATTCTGTTATGAATTTTCAAAAAAACAACAATTACCAAATAGTGTGAAAATTGACATAAAATAGTTTCTAAACAAATATTATATTATTAATTGTTATTATTTTCCTAAAAATATAAGGATTGGAAAAATGACTTATATAAGGTTATATATATTAATAATGAACCACTTGGGGTTCGCTTGGCTTGTTAAAGTATGTTTAATAACTATATAGTTTAAGAAAACAAGAAGACATGCTAAAAGTTAAATTATTTAACTTAGAGTTAAATATAAATGATAAGGTTAAAATAGTAACCTAAACTTGTGTAAAACCTATTTTTTGAGATATTTTCGACCCATACCAACTTTTTCTTGTAAATAAATTAATTTGGAGCTATTATAAACTGAATATGACTTTATTATAAAATAATATTTTATGTTTTTCTTAAAGTGCCCCTCTCCTCCATTATAAAAAGGGCACCCATTCCCTCTTCTCATCAAAACATTTTGAGCCTTTAAGCTTAGACAAACCTAGCCCCTTTCTCTTATTGTCTTACCTAGACACATTATAGAGGTTCTGGTCTCCTCAAAAGACCAACCCTAGTGACTTAAGAGGAGGTTAAGAAGGGGAGCGTCAAAGAAGAGGTGATATCCTTTACCGATTATTTCCAATTTATTTCTTTTTCTACTTATAATTATTTATTTGTTTCATCATAAATTAATAACATCAGTATCAATAATATAATGATATGTTATTATAAATATGAAACAACAAAATTTCATCTTCTATCCATTCTACGGAAACAAAATCACCGCGCGTGCGTACATACAGAATACCGTCTCCAAGCCGTGGTGTACTATGTTTTCCACCACCACCTTACATGGATGGGTATAATGGTGTAAATAAATAACTATATATGATTATTGTAAAGTTATATTGATTCTGAAATATTATACATACACTTCAATACAATTCCACGATCATGTGAATGATATCATCGCTCGTGCGTACATACAGACAACCATCTCCACGAACGCAATGAGATTCATTTTCCATGATTAACCATTCAAGTATGATTATAAAGTATATATAATAAATAATCATGAAATATATTACATAATAATGATACTGGATTTATGTACATATATGTTTCATTTACTTAATTCCATTTAATTCAATAAGGAAACAAAAATAGCGTTCATGCGTACGTACGACCTACCGTCTCCATGAACGTTGTATTTCATTTAATATATATATATATATATTATATATATATAATGAATATATATATGATATATTAATTGTGATTTACATTCTGGAAGTAAGTAAATCATGATATAAGTAATAATAATATCAATAACAACAAGTCCAAACACGTACGATAAATAAAACGATTTTCCCCAAAACGCTGCTTTAACATGGAATTTACAAAAGAACGAGTAATATAAAGACATAAGTGAACCATATATGATTTCATAACATTGAATATGATTCTATAATAAGTCAATGACATTATTTAAATCATTATACAGGAGTTTATGATACTTGTGAAGCATATCAGACTTAAGGCAAGGGATAATTATTCCAATCTCATTCTTATCCGAGATTGTTTATTCGTAAGTATTTACTGGGGTTATTGTTATCATCCATGTCCATGTTTTCTAAAAGTGTTTTTATGTATGTTTAAAGTCCGTTTTTAACCCATTTTTACTTTTACCACATGTTTTAAAGGAATATTTCTTTTTTTACCATACACGGTACTTTTTTACTTCTTCGGTAAAAGTACGAGAAGCATGAATTTTTAACTTATACGGCATGAACAGATTTTTACGGTTCCATAACGCCTTATTTTCATGAAGCTTACTCTACATGATTTCATGACTATTTTCAAAAAAATCCTTTTCTTTTAAAATTTCATGTCATTTTGTGAAAAGAAAATTATTTTGAATAAGAAGGGATATTTTCCTCAAGAATTTATTTCAATTGTTTTATCAATACCATTTTCCCTATAAGAGGACATTATTTCATATGTGTATGTTTCAAGTATAATGTGTTTATTATTTACACGGTTTCACTTCTCTTATGATGAAATGATATCCATTTGTTTTATATGGATTATGTTATGATGGAATGATGTTTATGAAACCCATTTCATGCTTTGGGTTATGATGAATGATTTATGCTTATATTGTGGCACACGTAAGAATGATTTCATTATGTGATGGGTGGGACCTATATCTCCCTCCAATGCATTGGGTAAAGATATATATCTCATGAGATAGACATGGATGGAATGGAAAGTTAATCCGGTTCAGTGATACACGACTGGAATGAGGAGTGAACTCGATTCAAAAAGGGACTTTGTCCACTAAGATGGTCTTGGCAGCAATGCCTTGGCTACTATGGAAATCATAACATATGCTTAATGGTTTCCACAATTTACATGTTTTATTCCCATTCTATTTTAACATGATTAATGTTTCATTATGATATATTCCTTACGTACTTCCATGTTTTATGTCACTGCTTAAGATTTTGATGTTTAAACATTATGTTCATGTTTTTGTTATGTTCAAATGTATATGATTTGTTTTATTTTCTCCATTCGTACCCTTACTGAGAATTTGAGCCCACCCTTTATATTTTTTCTTTTCCCCAGGATTTAAAGATAGGTTTTAGGTAAGAAAAAAGGGTAAGGTCTTTATGGGAGATGTTGAAGATCTTTCACCACAATTAGAATATT
The DNA here is from genome assembly GCA_963277665.1 of Viscum album. Lineage (NCBI taxonomy): Eukaryota > Viridiplantae > Streptophyta > Magnoliopsida > Santalales > Viscaceae > Viscum > Viscum album. The sequence goes on along the minus strand of OY728121.1, from coordinate 1,201,414,443 downwards.
ATATTCCGAGTTTCCAAAGACACTAAACTATTACGGTCCTTGTGTGTCTGTTTTTCTTATGTATTAAGTATTCCGTAAAAGTAATGTAATGTCCACGTACGTCAAGATCTGGGTCTCTACACTGTCTGATTCAAAATAAACACCCATTCAGTCAACCAAAATGTGTCCCCCCATGGGAGTTTTTACAATTCAATTTTGTTTGAATAACTAAATACATAAATTTAAGAAAAGAGTAGGATTTAGAAAAGAATCAATTCTACTTAAGTTATAAAGAGATTTGGAATTATCCTCACCAAAAAAATGTATCTGTTTACCCATTTCCACTAGCTGCATTTTATGAAATCATGAATTTGCAGATGATTCCTTTATCAAAAACATCAAGTGTCCATAAGGCATAGAAAATAGAGTAGTTCAATCCCATATAGCCTCATCATATGTTATTTATTTTTCATTAATAGACTGATCAAGTCTATAAGTACATTATACATCATTATATAGTATATGAGCACATCACATGTCCCTCGTCCAAATAGATATGAAAAACAAATCACTAATGAATAATATTCCATTAATAGTTCACCAAATATCCCTTATCACTAATGACTACTAGAGATATATTAAAGTCCCTAGTCTTTTATTAGTGCTTAAAAGGGTGGATAAATGGGTCGTTTATCAGTGCTTTCAGAAGCACTGACAAATGGTTCCTTTATTATCACTTTTAAAATTTCCAATTAACATAACATTTATTAGTGTTTGAAAATTCAATAATAAAGGACCCTTTTATCATCACTGAAAAAACTCTGATAAAGGACCCATTTATCAAGACTTTAAAAATCACTGATATAGAGCCCATTTATCAGTTCTTTAAAAAGTATTGATAAAGGGGCATATTCTAGTGTGTTGTAACAACACAACGTAGCACCAATGTAGTGTGTTGTAATAACCAACTGTAGCAGCAAAAAAACATAACAAAATAAGGGAAATTAGTCACCAATATAGAATTTAAATGTAATATACTCTAAAACACAAATAAAAGAAAGAAATACTATATTAATGACATTTAAAAAATTATTTTACACAATTACATATGTATAAATTATAACATACATCCAAAAACAATAGTTTTCATTTTTATTTCGCTCCAAACCCATGATAACGAAAAATAAACACCTATATAAGAAGACAATACTAATGTTTTTAACAATAGAAAGAAATAATTTAACAGAAAGTGTTAATTTTAAACTAATCTTTGAGTCATATGTGGGAAAATATGTATCTGATTGAGTTATCATTGATTCTTTCACATAACACCATTTCTGATTAATAATCAAGGATTATTTATGTAATAGAAGATAGAATGATGATAACATAATCAAGGGTCGTTTTCTTGGTTTTGGCGATGTGATGGGTTTTTTAATATAAAATGAAACTTATATATTGAAAATAAACACTTCAAGTTATACATGTCTCACCATACATCGTAGTGAGGTTTTTAGTATTCCTATATGTATCAAATTACATATAGATCATTTTCCTAAAGTATCAAAATAATCCAAATGCGTTTTCTTGGTTTTGAGTATGTCGCTTGTCTTTTTTCCTAGAATGTCATTTTAAACTAGAAACACACACTTTGACACATATCAGTCACATAATGTGTTGGTTTTATTACATACTAATTCCTACATGGCATGAATGTTTTATGAATCATTTTTCTAAGTTATCATGATATTTTGATAATGTTGGATTGGTTTTCAGTGAGTGATAATTTTTTAAATAAAATTTCAATTTTACGCTGATAACCAACACATTGAGTCATACTAAGAACATCATGTATTTGATTGAGTTGATGCTAATTCCTAAATATCAAAAATTTCATATATATCATTTCACTAAAGTATCAAAATAATCCTAATGTGTTTTATTATTTTTGAGTAGGTCAGTTGTCCCTTTTACTAAAATTGATGTCAATTTTAAATAAAAAGGCGCACTTGGTGTCATATTTGTTACACCATGTGTTTTATTGAGGTGGGGATGATTCATACAAGTCTCAAATGAATTATATATCATTTACAAAACATATCAATAAATATGAATGCGCTTATTCATTTTTGAGTATTTCACATTTTTTTTACTAAAATGAAATTTTAAAATGGAAATGTGCACATTGACCCGTATTGATCACATCATGTATCAGTTTAATGTGAGACTTATTAATACACATTAAAAATGAATAATTAATCAATTTATTAAATTATAAATAAAATTGGAGTGTGTTTGGTCAGTTTTTAATGAGTGACACTTTTTAAACTAAAATATTGATTTTAAACTGATAATAGAATCATTGATTCATAACAGGAACATCATGTATTGGATTAAGGATAAGATGATTTCTGTATATCAAAAATGATTTATGGGTAATTTTCATGATTTATCATACCAATAAGAATGTGTTTTCCATGTTTTGAGTAGGTTAGTTTTCATTTTTACTAAAATTTGTGTGAATTTCAAATAAAAAGATGCACATAGAGTCATATCAGTCACTATATGCATAATATTGAGGTTAGGATGATTACCACATGTCATCATTTAAATTATTTATAAAAACAATTATAATTTGATTTCTCAATTTTGAGTTGGTCATTTCTCATTGTTACGAAATTTAATGTCAATTTTAAATAAAAACAAACAGATGGAGTCATATCAATCACAATGTGAACCATATTTAATTGAGGATGATTTATACACATCCCAAATGAATTATGGTTTATTTTCCTAAAGTATCAAAATAATTAGAATATTTTATCTTCGTTTAGACTATGTCAGTTTCCCTTTTTACTGAAATCAATTTCAATTTTAAATAAAAAGAAGAACATGGAGTCATAATGGTCACACCTTGTGTCTAGTTGAGGTGCAGATGATTCATAAACATCTCAAATGACATATGGATCATTTTAATAATTTATCAAAACAATATGAATGTGTTTGATCAGTTTGGAGTCATCACTTTACTTTTTTACTAAAATGAAATTTTAAATTGGAAACACACACATGGAATCAAACTAATCACATCCAATTTTGGTTTGATGTGATACTGATTCCAACAGATCATAAATTTATTATTAATCATTTTCCAAGATTATTAATAAAATATGACTTTGTTTTATCTATTTTCAATGATGTCGCCTTTTGAAATAAAATTTCCATTTTAAACTGATAACAGAGACTTTGAGTCATACTGAGAACATTGCGTATTAGACTAAGGTAAAACGGATTCCTACACGTTCAAAATGACTTATGGATCATTTTTATAAAGTATCAAAATAATAATAATATCTTGTATTGGTTTGTATCATGTCATTTTTCTTTTTTACTAAAATTAATGTAAATTTTGAATAAAAATAATCACTTGGAGTCATACCTGTTAGACCATTTATTGTATTGAGTTTCACCTTATTCCTACACATAAAAAAGTCTCAAAAAATTCCTAACTCCCAATGTTACCACAATTTCCATTTCCTTTATCTTTTGAACTTACAACACTTCATATTGAGCTGATGTTTTTATCAAAAAAAACATTCTCATTTTTGAAATTAAAAAGGGAAGAGGAAGATTATGTTGCCTATACTTTTATGAATTTAAACATGAATAATGTTTTTTTGTCTAGCAACATCTAATAAATATGAATTTTTCGATGTTCTTCAAGATATTAAATTGAAATTGAAATTTTGGTAACATTGGAAAAAGAAAAGTGTTATCTCCTTTGTGTCTTGTTGCAGATAGTTGAATGAAAAATATTACTTTAAAAAAGAACTGTGAAAAAAATAAATAAGTACTAGATAAATGTGATAAGAAAAGTAACTTAAAAATTGTAAATAAAATGATGAAAAAATTTGTCAAATTATTAGTAATTCATCTTTTTATGATTCTTGTATTCATTATTAATACATTTCATTATTTTAATTATCTCAGTTACATGATCAAAGTCTAATATCTCATGATCATGAGAATCTACTAACAAACCACCCTAATTCGAAAAAATGAATCCACATATATAAGGAATCAATTAGTATATGAGTAATAATAAAAATAAATAAATTAAAAAAAAATATGAAATAATACATGAATTATATGGATAATGATATTTCTATGAAAACATCAAGATTACCTATATAATAGGGTAGTGGAGTGAACATGAAGGAAAGTGATAAATGTCAAAATTGAAAGGGTGAACATGTTTCGTGGGAGAAGAAGTCTGTGGAGGATTTGGGGTAGAATGTCATGAATGATGAACATACCACACCAACTAGAATAAAATAATTCAACTATATAAGATTTTTTTAATGTGAGTAATATTAAAAATAAATAAATTAAACATAAATATGTAATAATACATTAATTCTATGGAAAATTATTTTATTTTAAAAACATCAAGATTACCTTTATGATTGAGTAGTGAAGGAAACATGAAAAAAATGATAAATCCCAACACTATAGGGGTGAAAATGTTTCAATGGAGAACATGTATGGGGAATTTTTGGTGTATAAAGGCCTGAGGGATGGAAAAAAGCTATTTTAAAATAAATTAACAATACAAGAAATATTGAAAACTGAATAAATTTTTTCTAATATAAAATTACGGTAATATATAGAAAGTATATTGTAACATTACCTCTATGCCTTATCAAATGGTTTACTTCATTATAGTTTGTTCATACAAGGGATTTGTAACATTATCAACTGCATAAGACATTTCCTGTATGTGTAGTTAAACATTTAATTTAGATTTTGTTAACATTGAAAAGAACAAATAATATTATGAATAAAAACATAGTATATTAAAAAAAAGTTTTACCTTATCACTAAACTTTCTATATTTTATAAAGACTTTAAGGATTTTATTCCTCTATAGAAAATCCAAATCGTCTCTTTGTGATATCCTCTAACATACATTAACTTTTCTACATTAGGACAAACATGAACTGATTGTGATCTCTCAGTGAAAGGGTCACCCTATAAATTTTTGATTATTTACATTTGATATTCATCCTCATCAGCTCATCATCCAAACATTAATAATTTTTTATTTGACACACATCCCCTATCTCTTGAATAAGTTAACCAATGTTGCTTTAAATATTCTAAGAAGTAGTCATTCAGGAGATTAATAATGCTCAGAGTAGTAGAAGGAACATAAAATAGACTGGGGATAAGTCTCAAGCCAAAAAATTAAAATAATAAGTATTTGGGAGATGAAGTTGATGAGGATAAAAATTTCCATTCATTGTGATATCTAAAATGGGTAATGCCTCTAATTTTTGATTATTACTCCATTATAACTTGTTATTAACTCATGTATTCATTTATGTGATTGAAGGGGCCTTGACAATGAAATGTTATGATAATACTTTATTAATTTTTATAACCATACAAATAATTATTACTATATATATATATCATATATATATGATATTTTTGATGTAGTTTAACTATTTACTATAGTAACTATTTTTAACCCAAAAATAATATTTTTACTCTTAATAAAATTCAATTTCGTATTTCCCAATATTAAATCCATTTTATTAAATTCTAAATATAAATATTTGTGATTTATGTTTTAAATAAAAAATTAATATATAGGATAAAGAATTATTTTAGAAAAAATCTATTAATTTTTCAATGGATTCTATTTATTTATTTATACATGACAAATATCTTATTTATAATAAATTACTCAGCTATATATAGAGATAATATTTCAATTATGAAAATTGTAATGGACCCACTGACTATATGTATACCCAACAACTATACATATTGAATGAACATATAATGATCAATTTATCCTTTTACATTCTTATATATTTCCTTATATAATTATCTAAAAAGTATTCATCCAATTTATTTATTTATTCTATAAAATACCTATCATATTTCTAACATCATTCATTCTTTCTATAGTTGTACTTAATGATATTATTTTAATCAGAAGTAATTAAAAAGAATATGAAAATCATAAAATATTTTTTTAAATTGTATTTCATTCCCTTTATGTTTTAAAAAATTATGTTCTTTATATTTTTCATTTTGGTTTTTTATAATAAAATTCATTCCATTTTATGTTGTAATATTCTACTATAATAAAATAAAAAAAATTATTTATTTAGATCTGTATTTCATCTGAAACAAGTTATTTGATTATGACACAGATGAATGATATAGAAGGAAAATTCATATTAAAATATGAGATGCAACATTATCAAACACCTAAGAAATTTAACGCATAAAATTCCATTACTCAAATGAGAACATGTGTGAAAACATTCATTTCATTACACCTTCTGTTTCTAATGTCACTTCGTTGTGCTTATGATTTTGGAATAAAACTTTTACAAGTTGAGTGGTCATGATTAATCATACATTATCTCAAAGACCGATTATCTTCAATGATTATTCCTTAAAAGAGAGATCATAAATTATTTTTGAAACCTCCATATTCCAAAGTAAAAAACATCTTTATCATCACTAAATTTTTAGCACTCATAAAGATGTATTTTATCAACGCTTAATTAGTTAGTGCTGATAAAGTATTTATATTTATAATTAAAAATAATTTTTATAAATATATTTATATAATTGTATATATTTAATAAAAAAAATATATAAGCAAATATCTTTTTTATTTAAATATTGTTATTACAATTTTAAAATTATTTATTTATAATTATATAAACACTATTATTAATATTAATATTTATATCATTATATATATATATATTATATGTATTAAATAAATTAAATATTTAAATAAATTTAATATAAGTTAATAATTATTTAGACATATATAATTATTTATTTATAATTATAGATATATAAAATTATAAAAAAATGAAAATATACATTGAAAAATAATTTTTTTTATGAATATTTGTTACAAATACATTTTTAACATTATCTATGAATATTTAATCATAAGTGTATGCAAGCTAAAAATGAGTGATATTGAGTAATTAAAATTGAGTACACTTTTACAAGATTGAAGAAATGGATAAATTTTGTTAATTAAATATGAATTATTAAAAATGGATATATATTGAAATAAAGATGAATACAAATTGAAAATATTAAAACATAGTAAATAAATATATATAAAATAATTCATAAAAAATGATTAAATTCATAAATAAGTATTTGTTTGTGCCCATGTGTTTTATAAAAAATGAATTAATTTGGTATATGTGGAATAAATATAACACACATAAGATCTAGGTTAAATTGAGAAGTCAAACAACATTCAATTATATCCATTACTCGACGTAATTAGATTGTATTTTTAATTCATATAAATTTTTAATTATAAACTATTATTCACTAAATATATAATTACTATTTAATGTAAAGAATAAATATTTTTTATTATATAAATCATACTTATATACATTTATATATATATATATATTATATACTATTTATTAAAATTATCAATAATTTTTTAATTAACAAAATGTTTAGTATTTGCAACAATTTATGTGTTTTTTATTTTTTTATTTTCAATTTACATATATCTGTATATTTAATATATTATATTAATTAGTATTTATAATTTATAAATAGTATAATAAATTAACTAATTTTTATCAATAATTATTTAATTAATAAATTATTTAATATTTTTTCTAAAAACTCTTTTAATATTTATTTATTTTATTATTTCATTTTATTCAGACCAGTATCAATGCTAAAAAAGTATTGAAAGCACTTTAATCAGCACTATTTTTAGAGAACAGGCCTTTAACAACACTTATGTTTATCGGCGCTAGAAAATATAGTGATTAATGAGATATTTATCACTACTAATGAAAGCACTGATAAATTTAACTTTTAATCAACACTATTTTTAGAGATGATAAATATAACCTTTATCAGGGATTTGTTTTAAGCGCTGATAAAGGCTATCCTTTATCAGATCATTATTTTCAGTGCTGATAAAGGGAACCCTTTATCTTCACTTTATTTTTGTCCCCCATATTTATTTTTTTAATTTGTATTTTTTATTACTAATAAAGGTCTGAAAAAATTAAATGGAGTAGTTAAATAAAAAAATGAGTTCATTAATTTTTTACTTCAAATTTTATTAATTAAATAATTATCAATAAAAATGGATAAATTGATTATACATTATTATGTATTAATCATTTTATGAACTAGAAAATTATGATAACTAATGTTATTAAATTGTATATATTAAATATATAGATATATATTTATGTATATAAATATTATTTGTGTATTAAAATATATTTATTCAATTTACTTTAAATAGTAATATATTTATTGAATAATGGTTTAGAATTAAAAAAACAATGAATTAAAAATACTGATTAATTACATATCAATTGATATATAATTTAATGTCATTTAATTTTTCAATTTAATATTGATCAAATGTGTGTTATATTGAATTCACATATACGTAATTAATACATTTTTATATACAATTCACACACATAAAACTTATCGATTTTTTCAATTTTATTAAAGTGTACCTATTCTTAATTTATTCAATTACACTCATTTTTAACATATATAGAAGCACTTAAAATTAGATATTCAATAATAATATAAAAAATGTATTTTTTAAAAAATATTTATAAATAAAAATATCAATAAATACACATTTACTATATTTATACAGTTATATATTTATAATTATAAATAAATAAATAATTTTTAAAAGTATTTATAAAATTATGGTAAATAATAATATATATTTAAATAGTTATGAAATTTATAATAAATTTACTTAAATACTGAATATAATTTCTATATTTATATATATATATATATTTATTAAATATATATAACTATAATTATATAAATATATAAAATGATACAAATATTATTTTTTAAAAAAATATGTATAATTATATATAATTAGATATAAAATTATAATATATATTTTTTAAAAGTAATATATTTACAATATATATATTTTAATATATTTATTAAATTTATATAAATATTTAAAATTTCTTTATTTATAATTATAATTATAAATCCTTTATCAATCCTTAAGTAATAAGCACTGAAAAAAGAATCTTAATCTGTGCTAAAAAAAGTGATGATAAAGACCTACATTTATCTGCACTAAAAAGTGTTGATAAACAGTCCTTTTATAAGTGATATTTTACTTATGAGATAATAAACTGAGTTTTTATCAGTTTTTATTTGTAATTGCCGATAAAGTGTCCCGATCTATTTTAAAAAACCCTAACTATTTGTGAACCTGTCGCAATATCAAAATCATTCCGCAGAAGCCACCCACTACTGAAACTCCTACTCGGTGAATTGAAGCACAAATCACACCACTTGACTACCTCCATTTCTCAAACATCTCGTCCGGCAATAGGTGTTTGATTTTAGTTAGGGTTTCTGAAGAGGGTGTCAAATTTTCTTCATCCTAGAAAGGAAGGTCTTCTAATTTTCTTTGTGTATTTTCTGTTTATATTTTTGATTTATTATTCAAAGATTTCATTATTTGTGGTCCAGTGATTGTATACTATTTTCATTTAGTTTATGAACTAAATTATTTTTTTATGATATGTTGTCTAATTGACTACTGATAAATGGGCCCACTCAATATATGGAGTTTTTTTTTATATCTGACAGTGAACCGTGGATTTATTCATTATTGTTTTACTAATATGTTTTATACATTCTTACTAAATAATTTGTAATATATATATAAATGTTTAGAAATTTTCATGTATATTATTTTTTATTGTCTAGTTATTTAAGGAACATTGTTGGTTCCCAAATGTTTATATACATGATGACACCTTTCATGGATGGCTCAGTTGACATGCAACTTCATATGCTATTTTTTAGGAACCATGTTAGTAGAGTGATGTATGTTTCCTTGTTGGTTATATATATCATTGGATCTAGTTCTTCTTTAAATTCACTATGGTCCTTAGTTTTCTAATGGAGAATATTCAAAGGGTCCATCCCCAATTATGCGCATGAGTTTTTATCACATCAAGCATTCACTTTATATATCATTACGGTCCCTTTAGTTCATGTTATTGTTTGTATATCATGTTTTTATCTATTTGATATTTGTTATAGACTACAACTGATTTTTTATTCTTTTATGACAGTATGTGTGTCTTTATAGATATTGCATCATTAATTTCAATAGTTTTTTTCTTAATAGGTATTCCTATATCTAATAATGATGATTTTGTTTCTGGGTGTCCATTGACCCAAAACGTAATGCTGGAATTTCCTCCACCTCTAGTAATAATTGGTTCTTGGGGGGGGGACCACCTCCCATTTATAGTTTTTAGCACCCAATGTTTTAACCATCATGTAGTGACCCATGAATTTTAATATTGAAACTAGAATTAGGAGGGGTAATCAAATCCAACAGCAAAGGGATGGGTTGAGGAAAGGAGTTGGGGAACTCCGAGTGACCTTGAGGAAAATTAGAGAGGGTGTAGTATCCAAATAATTTTGAGAATAAACCTAATTTAGAAACAAGAATATAGTTTTGGAAATCATGGACTTTAACACAATATTAATCACCTCATACCAAGATTTATTCCTTTCCTTCCAAATGTACCAAAATGCTACAAATAATAATAATAGTTCTATCCCTTTTATCATTTGTATTATTCCTCGATCCATGAAACCACTTATCATATTGATTAAATTAGAGTTTATTATTCTTGATTTCCATATTTAAGTTTCTTAAATCTCCTTAATTTCATATATTATATTTTCACTTTTTTAGGGGATTTAGGAATGATTTGATGTGGTGTACTTCTTTTCTTAAATTCAAGTACCCATTTTCTTTGACATATTAAAAATCTTTGAAACAATAAAATGTAGAGTTTCTATTATTATTATTTTTAATAACATTCTATTTTAATAATGAATATCATATTTGTATTTATTTTTATGTTTTATAAAATTAATCTTTTATGAACCCAATAGGATGTATATGAACTGAAAATGGATGAATGTTAATAATTTGACACATGAAAATGAATATAGAGTTGTAGAGTTCATCTTTTCTTCAAAAGAGCATATAGATTACACTTTTAAAATTAAATTTCCATGTTTATTTTGTTTTGATATATTAAAATTAGTTTATAAGAGTTTGAAGAAAATTTTCCTTTTCACAGAATAGATCAACACTATAAATGTTGGACTAAACATGGGAAAAATTTGAATGTGGACATCAATTGGGATGATAATACTGTTTATGAATAAATTGATTTGAAGATTTGGAGCAATACATTGAGTCTCATAAATAAATTCTTAGAGATTTTACTCCAAAAAGGATTTAAGGATGGATATGAAATAAAAATATTCAATTGTTTATAGGATGGTTCGTAGATTAAATTTATAAGGAGTTATATGAAAATCTGACTTATATTGACGAACGACATCATTATCTAGCTAGAGGTCTAAATTAATTTTTTATCTTATAATGGTTTTTAATTAATTGTTATACGTTATATAAAAAATAACATGATGACTTTATTATGATAAAAAAAGAGGGTTATTCTTGATGATGAAGCGATGCACATGTATGGTTCCAAGGATAAAAATCCAATTTATAAAAATATGTCATATTTTGGCATTATCAAACAGATATATGAGTTGTATTATACAATATTTCAATTTTTTTTCCATTGCAATTGTGTTGACAATATAAATAGAGTGAAATTTGATGAAATTAACTTTATGATGGTGAATATCAGAGTGGAAGGGGAAAAATATGATCCATTCATAATTGCATCACAATTAGTGTAAGTATTTTATGTCTTTGATCCAAAAAACATGAATTGGTTGATTGTTCTACTTGAGACTCAAAAATGTTGAGTTAGATTAAAATTCAATCAAGGAGGACCCTTTCATTGGGACATCACAATCAGTTCACGCTAGTCCCAATGTAGACAATGTCTTGACCGTTAGAGGGGACTACAAAGAGGGGATTTGGATTCTTTATAGCGGATCTAAACCCTAGAAACCTATAAAATGATAAAATAGAGTTAAATGAGAAGATAATTTTTTAATATATTATGATTTTAATTATAATATTATATATTCTCTACTATAGAAAATATAAATTAAATGTTTGAATAATCATGTAGAAAATGTCTTCTGCACATGTTGATGTTACCAATTCCTCAGATGATCAAAAAATAATAAAGGAAACCCATTTTAAATATGTAATGGTAATTTTATGATATAATTTCTCAATTTTACCAAAAAATATATATAATGGAATGTTGATTTGATTACCATTATTCCTTGTAGAGTTTATTTATCTTAGAATATGTTTTTTATGTGTAATTCCTTCAGAAGAAGAGAAATGAAAATTTATTTACTCAATCAGAGAGGTGATCTTGATAATTTAAAAGAAAAATACTTTTCCATAGAATTAATAAACTATTTCATATGTATGTTTAGTTTATTTATTTTTATCATTACTCATATAATCATTATTTTCTTATCCATGTTGATTATTTTTTTGAGTTGGGGTGATCTTTCTATCTTTCATTCATTTTTGCACCAAAATATCTACATACTTCTTCTACCTAAAAATCTTTTAAACCCTTTAGTGTTTTATTTATCACTTTCCTTCATATTCTATCAACGACCTTTGTTGGAAGAGAAATGATTCTGCCTCTACTCAATGACAGAGGTAGTTTTAATGTTTTCAAAGTAAAATCATTGTCCATGGAATTAATTTACTGTTTCATATTTATGTTTAATTAATTTCCTTTTATTATTACTCATATAGTAATGTTTTTCTTATATAGGTGGATTATTTTGTTCAATTTGGGATGCTATATCCATCTTTCATGCCTTTCTATACCAAAACATTCATAAACTTCTTCTCCCTCAAAACCTTTCACTCATACAGTGTTGAAATTTACCACTTTTTTAAAGCTCCCTCCAATACTCAATCACCCAGGTATTCTTAATATTTTCATATTAAAATAATTGTATATAGAATTAATTTATTTTTTTCATATTTAAGTTTAATTTATTTATTTTTAATATTAATTATAATATTTGTTTTCTTATACAGGTGGATTTTTTTTTCATGTTGAGGTGGTTTTTTTGGAACTGATCATGAAATGTTGATTATTCAACAAATAATGTAAATGAAAATCATGGTAAAACTGATAGTTAATATTCTTTTGAGACTTTTTGATGTGCACGAATCAGCCAAAAATCAATCTGAAAAATCATTCATAAGTCATTTTAGATGTGTTAGAATCGACAAAACATCAAACGGATACACAGTGTGACTATTATGACTAAAATTTCATGTTTTTATTTAAAATATACATCAATTTTAGTAAAATTAACACTTTATGTAAATTTATTTCATTAAATTATTACTAACAGAATAATAATTTTCCTGTATTGGTGACTGATTTCCTCAAGTAGGGGTTGGTTTTTTGGGAAATAGCATGAGTCATGTCAAGATTAAAAGATAAAGGAACATTGGTGTTTTTGAATGTATGTAATAATTTGTACTTATGTACCTATATAAATAAATGTATAAAATGTATATATTATTGTTGTTTTCTTGTATTTGTGATGTAAATTTCATATCATTGAAATTCTGTATTGGGACTTGTTTTTGTTGATATCTGGTTTGATTCAAGTGATTTTGGTGCTGCAGTGTGTTGTTGTAGGGCTACTATAGTGTACTGTTATAACACACATTAATATGGCCCTTTATTAGTGTGGATAAAGGTTTAGTTTATCATTTCTGATGAAAGTTCATTAATCAATGCTCATAGAATCACTCCTAAAGGGTTCCTTTAGCGATGTTAAAAAAAGGGAAAATAAATGGGCCCTTTATTTCCACTTTTAAAAGCTATGATAAAGGTTCAATTTTTTTGATTTTTTGCACTAATAAATGACCCCTTTATCGGAACTTTTTTAGCACTGCCAAAAGACCTATGCTTTTAACCTCATCCATGTAGTCAGTAATCTTCTAGCACTGATAAATTCCATTTCTATCACTGTTAAAGCCCTATTTTTTAGTAGTGGATGGTAAAGGAAAGTGTGGTTAAAGGCTTATTTTGTAGTAGTTTATGTAACTTATAATTATGAAAATAAATTTCCTTAGTCTATCTCAGTTGAGGGTGTAGATTTCATATTCATCACATGTGAGAAGAAATACTATCTTGGTTGAGCTCTAACAAACATAATATGTAGATAAATACTAAACCACCCATGATTAGGTAAGCTTCAAGGATTGAAAAAGAAAAGTTTCTATATTTTAGGGTTTTCATGGATGGAAACTCACAAACCATAGGAAAAAAGACTCAAAATATGAACCCTGGAACCCTATAATAGTAAATACATAGTGTATAACATACCATATGGTATATTTAGTGGATTATCTAGTGCTTACACCTTATTTTACACCTTATGAGACTATTTTTGTATCTTGATACAATAATCATACACATGATTGCCCTAATATTTCATCACAACCTATAATACTCAAGGATGAATATCAGTTAGCAATCAATAATAGTAATATTTTTATCGGTCAATTATGATTACAATTCATGAAATGTGTATTAGAAAATACAAATATTTCCTACATGAAATAATGATATTATAGTCACTCCCATTTATATTACATGATACATTTTAGGTTCTTATACTCTTCTTGAATATCATAAAAAACAATACATAAGTGTTCTTATAACATTTCCTATATGTTTGATTCCCATATTATCAATATATTTTTTCACGCTCATAAGTTTTGTTAATCTCAATAAAAATCTATATAATTACTATCACATCACTATATGACTACTTGATAAAATCATCCCACCCAAAATTTTAGTGAGTAATATCTATTGAGTGATCTAGTTTGAAATAATGGTGAGAGTTTGAAATCATATTTCTAATATTAAACTATTTGAATAAATTAATGATTCATAGCTCTATAACATCAAATTTTATGATTTCAATCACATCCATTGTTTAGGGAGAATTATTTTTGAGTGCAACATAATAATTATTGGATGACCTTCCATCAAACCATATCATTGAAATATTTTGGTAAATATTGAAAACAATTACATTATTACGTTCTTCCACATCCTAAACAACTTTACGATATTATGGTACATTCACTTTGTTATGTTAATTAAATATACCCTTTTAAATTTATATTTATCTTAATACACTAAATTATTTATTATATCAAATTAAATTTTATGTTGACTATAATAATCTATTATTTTTTGATAATGAACTTTTATATGTTTAAAACAAACTCTCATTAGCTCCTCAAAAAGTAAATTTCATTTAGAATATCATGATAAGAATTAAAAAATCTTTATTTTGTAAATAATACTTATTTTATTCAATAGTTACAAAAAAACTATTATTTCAATATCACATGTGTTATTCTATTTGTTAGGATAAATTTACAGAAAGATAATTTATTATTTAATATGTTACATTGATTATGGCCAGATCAAATCCCCTATATTTTAACAACCATTGGAATAAAATTTTATTCCAAAATAAAATATTTTCATACATATATTCTGATCAAGTATGTCATTGATTTGGATGAATCATAAACCACGTGTGTCAAAAATTTCATTCCATTTATTAAACAACCATTATTTATAATCGTCACTCAAATTATATCATAATGAAATGAAAAATAAACACCTTTTATTAGAAATTTAAAAAATTAGATGTCCTCAATTTATAAAAACCTTTTCTCATTAATTTAAAGAAATCTTAGAGCTATAAATGTCAACTCTTTTATCACATATGTACTCTAATATATTTATCAAATTTTTAATACATACACTTTTTATTATATAACCATCAGAATATAAGAATTTAATTTCATAACATTATAATTGAGGTTGAAACTCCATTATTTTTATTAAACCCAGTAAAATATTATTGATAGTTATTTATGTAATGGATAAGTTTTTCACAATAAAAGAACCTCCCTTCAAAAAATTTCTTTATTTTATTTACAATTATGGGCTCTCTGTAGCCTCTATTCTTATCTTTATAGAATAACTTTTACACTCATCTTTTTGTACCGTCATTAAGGAACATGAATCTGAACCTCCCATATCATACTTAAAAATCATGTACATATTGAGGAGATGAGGTAAACATTTTGTGATCTCATTAATTTTTTAGTTCACAATGAACTATAAGAACCTTTTTTAGAGATTATTGAATAATTAACATGGCCAGATCTATTTAAAGATGTGAACCTATCTTATCTAAGTCATTTACACACAAAATAACATTGAATAAATTTATGGATACTATCATTCATTCTTCTATATTATATCAAATGTGTCACTTTAAAACCTCATACATATCATTCCTTGTTTTTTCCTTGTAGAGCCATTTATGGTTGTCTGCCATCTTATAGGAATCCATGTTTTAATAATTCTTTTGCAACATGGGTTCCATGTTCATAAGCATGTGAGTAAAGAATTCTAATAGATACATCAGATACGTATAATTAGCACACATATATATATATATATTAATATATATTTAGATGAGTTCATTAATTGGTTTATTGGGAAGGGGTTTTCTCAATGCAATGAATTTTCATTCCATCTTGAGAAAAATTATTATATTCTAGCCTTAGTTAAAGAAATTAATACCATTAAAAATTTCCCTTATCCAATATATATTTTAATATCCTGATCAAATATGGAGATGTTTCTATTTTCTATAATATATTAGTTTAATATATCCTAAAAATGTTCAAATAAAATTTAATAAGTACTTTTATTAAATGTAATCCCACTAAAATGGAAACCCCTTTAAAAATATATCATATCTATTAGTGGACAAAGATTCATATTTTATCATTAATTAAACTGGATATCACCTAAATAATTCATGATTATATCAGGTATAAAATTATTGATAATCATATCATATATTACTATTAGATAGCTGAGTGGATAAATCTTCAACAAAATCCATCATGTGGATTAACTCAAATTTATTCCTCAGTATCATAATTTTTTGGTTTTCTTGGCAAAGTGTATCAAAAAAATGATAAGGAAAAGGAAATGAATGGATTGGTTTACCTAATTAACTAATTTCAATATATAAGATAATCATGGGTGACCCACTTTGACATGGTCTACTAGGTTGGATGATCAAGGTTTGGATAATTGTTTCTTTAAATGGAATGTAATACATAGTATTTTGAAGGGGATTTAAACTCACAATATTATCCAATTTTATTCCATATATTAATTCATGAATCAAAAATTTTTGGTTATATTCTTATTCCTTCCCACAAATGAATTTGTTCAAAAATTATTAATTTTTAACTCCACACAACTCATAGTTTTTTATTAACCCAAATAAAATTACATTTATATTTAAACAAATCTAAATTAATACTATGCATAATTATCATTAAACTCTTTCATGTGAAGGTTTATAATTATATGAAATCAATAATCCCTATATGATTAATCTTATGGCCACATATAGTCCACCCACATATTTATAGAACAATGCATAACCATTTAGGTTAATGGGAAGTAAAAAACCAAATTATTTATTCCTAGGGATACTTCACCTAAGTGAGATGTAAGTTAGATGATAATTACAAAACCTAATATTAATAAATCATAAAAACTACTAAATTTAAACTCAAAACTCAATACAATTTGACGTCAAGGTAGAAGAAACCAAATCCATTATCATCCCTACCAGGAATCTCCTTTTATGAATGTATAAAATTTTATAAAAGAAGTTTATCATTTAAACTAAATCATTCATAAAACATTATAATATTATAATTAAATATATTAATCAAATAGGGAATAATAATTAAATCAAAAACACCTGACATTAAATATAAGGTAAATATTTATGAAAATTTTATAAATAAACACTTATAAATTATTTTTAATTTATAAATTAACTATGTACAATCCATAAATAAATAAATATAAAAATTTTATATTTATTCCCAATATGAACAACCTCAAATTATTCATTATATGTAATTTCCATAAAATATATGATATTTTATGAAATATAAATATTTTTATTTCAATTTCTATTATGTAAATATTTTACACAATCTAAATATCAAAAATTCTGTTGAAACATTTAATCAAATAAATTGTCAAATCATATTTTTTTATGGTTTAAATAGTTTAGTTTAAAAAGGTATTTTAATTTTTACAATTAGAATGAAACATTATAGACAATACATTAGTTACACCAAATATTTTTTTTCATTATTTTTGTAATTTATAAACACTTTTATAAATGACACTTATAAATTTAATATAAAAATTTTATATTTATATTATATGTTATTCCATATAATTTAAATTGTATTTCAATACCAACATTAGATGTTATGGAATATTTATTAACAAAATTTTCAATATCATTTGATGATAGAGAATATGACATGAATTATGATTTCAAAAACATTATTTTTTGCATTATTTCCAGAATGGAAAATAATGGAAATATTTGAGGCCACTGAATGATTTCAAATGTGTGATTAATAATTATTAAAAGTATTGGAATCATTTAGAATCTATAAATACCAAGTTCATTTTTCCATTAAAAATGAAATTACAGGAAATTGAAAATAAATAATGGAAAGCTTACAAAAGAGTATGATGCTATAATTTCCTTATTTTAGTGTTTGATGAATATAACTAAGGATCAAATGAAAGGATATCCCATCTTTGGTGTATTCATGGTGTTCACCAAATAACCCAAACACTTTAGGAAGGACCTTCCAAACTTCTACGATATGATTGTATCTTATGTTGTTAAGATGGAATAAGGAAGAGGGTTTCAAGAGGGAGATAATATCATCCTTAGGCCATTATATAATATTCCGTGCTCATGAATCATAGCTTAGGATCCTTTATATAGGATACAAGGACATTCTCTGAGTCAATTCATGTAATCATTTGTTTACCGAAGGCATGAGTACATTCCTTCAGTTACATATCTTGTAACCCCCATCTACACAATCTACCATCCACTTCATCTTAAGAAAAAATTGATCTGTGATAACCTATGAGTGAATTAGATTAAAATATAAACAAACTAATGTTAATATATATATATTTGATTAATAATTGTTGAAAATTAACTGGACCATTCAATTGTTTGGGCAAATAATCAACATGTTATACAATATATCAGGCTCAAGAATCAAACAGAAGAAATCTCCATATCAGAAACATACATATGTCATGTTCTATGACACACTATATAGTACCATATGATAAGTATTGTATTTATGTAATATTACGTTCACTTCACACCTCATCATCCAAATGATATATGAATATATAATCTCACATTCAGATAGGATATAATATACCAAGTTTTGTTCAACTAATATTAATGATAAAAAAATAAGAATATATTTAGTTTATATATTTAAGCTATCTAAAACAATAATAAAATATATCGGAAACCATTTTGAAGAAAATTCTCTTTCATCCAAAAATTATCCTTTGTTTCTTGATATGTTTTCTAATAATAATCACTCAAATTGTTTCAAAAAATATTTTACAAACATCCTATGATTAAAATAATATTATAAAAATTCATTGAAAAGTTCACCTAGTATAGTGCTATAGATCACTAATGTAACACCCCAAGATTTTACAAAAAATATTCTTTTTAATTTCATTAATGTCTTGTGCTGTACGCTACACCAAAAGAAGCTTTCACAACATGTATCCTTGACTTGTCTTGCATTACACGCAAGCACGACCATCCACGATAGCATGCGTTGTACGCAATACCGAGTTTCGTTAAACAACGATATGCTATTAAAATAATATTAAAACTAACCATTATGAATATTAATACCCACTTTTTGAAATTTTTAAAATTTTATTTTTGAAAATGGACTTCATTTTTGGATCCGGAATATCGAAATTATCCTAGGGTGAAATTTTGGTATTTTTCTGAAAACTTTCAATTTTTGATGATTAGTGAAAAGACTGGGTTACTTTTTAAAAACGAACTTTTTATTTAAATAATTATTTATTTTATTTAAATTTATTTTAGGTCAAAATTGATACAGAATACCTATATAAGTTCAATGTAATTCATTGGAGTCATTTTATAATAATTTTAGATATATAAAAATTTTATTGAACTTTTGACCGTCTTTTACCCATCTCCTAGGAGAATTTGCAAATTTACATAAAACTTAATTTTACCGCTTTTGTGAATGGAATTTCAAAAATCCGATATAGAAAGTTGATGTTAGTATGAAAAATGTGGTTCAATAAGATGAAAATAATTTTTGGTGAATAGTAACTTTTTACTTTTATTTACCACGATTAAAAGTAAATAGAGTAATTAAGGGTAAAAATGATATTATTATTACCCTAAAACATGTCCTAATTCTATTGGATAAGTTTAATTAGACCAAAAACAACCTAAGGAATAAATTATGACCATTTAGTCCCACTTGTATTAGATTAGGACATTTATTATTAATTTATTTAAAGAAGGGTTAAAATAGTTAAAATCAATGTTTAATAAGTAAATAATTTTTCATATAGGGTTATACATAATATAAATTATACTATAAATATTAATTATAAATCTAAAAATATTTCCTACATAATGGTATTTTATTTGTAATTTTTAGACCTTAAATAATTTAATTTATTTATGACACAAAGATGATGCAGTAATTATCTTATTAATGAAATATTGACATAATTGATGTTATAAATACCCAAATAAATGTAATTTGAGACTTTTTATGAATTACAATAATTTTATAGGTTAATATGACATGTTATTATTGATTGAATTAACTTTTTTCGAACTAATCATTCTTTTATGATTTTCAAAAAAAATCAATTACTAAATAGTGTCAAAATTAACATAAAATAGTTTTTAAAACAAATATTATACTAATAATTGTTATTTTATTCCTAAAAATATATGGTTCGTCCACATGACTTAGATAAGGTTATATATATTAATAATAAACAACTTGGGGTTCTCTCGTCTTGTTATAGTAAGTTTATTAACCTTATAGTGTAAGAAAACAAGAAGACACGATAAAAGTAAAATTATTTAACTTAAAGTTAAATCTAAATGATAAGTTTAAAATAGAAACCTAAACATGTCCAAATACTATTGGATTAGTTTATTTAGACCCATACCCACCTTATCTTAGAAATAAATCAAATTGGAGCTATTAAAAACAGAATATGACTTTATAATAAAATAATATTTTTAGTTTTTCCAAAGGTTCCCCTCTCCTCCCTTATAAAAGGGCACCTCCTCCCTCTTTTCCTCACACCACTTTGATCCTTAAAGCTCGGCCAAACCCTGAAAATTTCTCCTCTACACCTCCCTAGAAACATATTAGAGGTCATGGTCTTCTTCAAAGTCCAATTTTAGTGCCCTAAGAGGAGGTCTCAAAGAGGCGTTTCAAAGAAGAGGTAATGTCCGTTACCGATTCTTTCAACTTTATTTATTCTTACACTTCTTATTCATTAGTTGTTTCATTATAAAGTAATTAAATAATTATAAATCATATACTGGTATGTTATTATAAGTATGAAACAACCCTATTTAACCATCTATCCATCCCACGGAAAATGAAATCACCGTGCGGGTGTACGTACGGAATACCGTCTCCACACCATGGTGTAATCTATTTTCCACCATCACCGTACTTGGATGGGTATAATGGTGTAAATAATAACTATATATGATTATTGTAATGTGATATTGATACTAAAATAGTATACATACACTCCAATACAGTCCCATGATCATGGGAACGATATCATCACTCGTGCATACGTACGGAATATCGTCTCCACGATGTGTTGCGACTCATTCTACAAGATCTTCATTGCATAATGATTATATAAATGAATTTAATGAATGAATATGATATATATTACACTAATGAAATTATGGAAATGAGGTATCTATAACCTAAAGAGAAGAATAAGAATTTATTCGACAAAACACGCCTAAAAACAAAAAGTAATAAACACCCGAATAACAAGTAGTAATGAAATATAACTAATAAGAAGCTAAGAATATTGGAATATATGATATTATAACAAAGAGTATGATTCAGGAATAAGTCAATGACATTATTTAAATCATTATACAGGAGGTTCGGACACTTACGAAGCAAATCGGACCTAAGGTAAGGGAAATATCACAATCTCATTTTTTATCCGAGATTGTTTATACTTTGGTATTTTCTGGGGTGTATTTTCTCATCAACATACTTGTTTCCTCAATATGTAATATTATTTCCATCCACCTAAAATAGTTTAAATCAAATTTTACCCTTCGGTGGGTTTTTATTAAAAGATATGAAAGGAATCTTTTGTCGTTTTTCGTACGGGGTACTTTTGACTTTTCTGACAAAAGTACGAGAAGAATGTTTTTTTATCTTATACGACATTAATGGATTTTCTAAAACATTATTTCCAATAAAATTACTCTACAAGTTTTCAAGTTTATCTTTAATCAACTTCTTTTAGTTTAGAATTGTATGACATGTTAAGAAAGGAAAATTGTTTTTGAAGTAGAAAGGATATTTTCTTCAAGAATGGAGTTCAAGTGTTTTATCAAAATTATTTTCCATCTAAGATAATAAAGGTTTCTGTTTCTATCCCTATTATTAAATTTATTTTATTATGTTGTGATGGAATTATTTTTATGAATTATTTTATCTTATATGAATTTTTTATGATGTCACTATGTTTAAGAATCCCATTTTAATTACATGGGTTATGCTATGATGTATGGTTTAGGATTTTGTGGCACACATAAGAATTGTATCATTATGAGATGGGTGGGACCTATATCTTCCTCCAATGCATTGGGTAAAGCTTTTATATCTCATGAGATAGGCATGGCAGGAACGGTAGGTTAAACCGGTTCAGTGAAACCGGACTGAAACGAGGAGTGAACTCGGTTCAGAAATGGACTTTGTCCACTAAGATAATGTTGGCAATGAGTCTTGACTAATAAGAAATGATTATATATGATTATGTGTGAATGCCACAATGTTTCATGTTTTAAGTTATGATTATTGGGATTACATTTCACTACTATGATTTATCTCATGTTATGATATTATTATCTCTTTTTCATGTTATGATTTTCAAAAATGTTATGTTCTTATGAATATGATGTGATTGATATTTCTTTTGATTACCCTTACTGAGCACTTGTGCTCACCCATTTATGTTTTCATTTCCCCAGGATATAAAGAAATGTTTTAGGTAAGAAAAGAAGGGAAGATCTTTACGGGAGATGTCTAAGATCTTTCACCACAATTAGAAGATTATATTACGAGTTTCCAAAGACACTAAAATATTATTGTCCTTGTGTGTGTGTTTTTGTTATGTAATAAGTATTCCGTAAAAGTAATGTAATGTCCACGTACGTCAAGCTTAGAGTATCTACATTTGGAATCAGAGGAAAGGTTTTATCAACCTTTGGAATCTAGGATGCAAGAACTTTAGTGAGATCCCTATAGATATTTCTAAGGTATATATAGGGATTTCCCTAAGGTTAAGTATAAGTATAGGTTATAGTACTAGAATTATAGTAACCTAAGATTTTAGATATTGAAGGTACTCCCCCTTTATTATGTTGTTTTCCCTAGTGTGTTTTTTTCTACTCACACTATTCTTTTTGAATTTTAGACGATGGCTAGAACCCGAAGGAACCGTGTTGATCAATGTAATGGACAATGCAATGATTGTCCTCCTGAACGATCAAATGTTATAGGAGATGGAGTGAAAAATATTATTGCTATACTTACACTAGATATGAATAATTCTGGACTTCCAAATGAGCAGAGAAGGGAATAATATTCTATTGAGTATTTCATGAGGCAACATCCACCTTCTTTCAGTGGGTCTTCTGATCCACTTGTTTCTGAACAATGGATCAGTACCACTGAAAAGATATTTTTAGTTCTTCAATGTTCTGAATATGATAAATTCATCTTAGTAGTATATCGTCTGGAAGGTGAAGCTGATCAATGGTGGAATCTTATCAAGAATACCAGGCCAAGATATGAAATTGAGTCCATGGAATGAGACGAGTTCTAGAACTTATTTTTCAATAAGTACTTCCCACGTATTCTTAGAACAACGATGGAGAAGGAGTTTCTTGAACTAAAGCAAAAGGATGATGAATCTATTGGTATATACGAAGAGAATTTTACAAGGCTTGCAAGGTATGTATCTGGCTTTATCATCCAACCAAAAAGTAAAGTTGATCGATTCCTCAGTGGCTTAAAACCAAATCTTCGAAGTGCATTAGATATAATAGACTTCAGTATCTATGAAGAAATTTTGTGTTGTGCTATTAAGGTAGAAATGGAATTTGGTGTTACCTATCCATCTCAAGGTTTTTACAAGAAACGAAAGATGGAGTTCAAGGAGAAATCTCAGAATAATGGTGAAAAGAAGATGAATGTTTCTTTATGCTCAAACTGTGGAAAGAAGAACGGTGGAGATTGTCTTAAAGGGACTAGAAAATATTTTAAGTGTGGAAAAGAAGGTCATCGAGCAGCTGAGTGTCGAAGTAATGGAAAAAGGGTTGCTAATGGTGTGAATAAAGAAAAGGCTGCAGAGAACGCACCGACAACACTTTAATGATTCAAGTGCAATTTAATGGGGCATTATGCTAATCAATGTCCTAATCCAAGGGTTAATGATGATCGACATGAGAAACCACTTAAGGAAAAGGACAAAGGGAAGTCACACACGATCACTATTGGTGATGTTGAATATGACAACGATGTGGTGGAATGATTATGTGTTTATATAATGGGATTCCAAAATAATGTTGTATATAGTATCGTGGAATATTGGAATATTTATGTATTGGTCTATTGTGGTTTTCAATAATTTTATAGTACCGGTAACCATGGAATGTGATTGAGATATTTTTGGTAAGAAGATGAAATGCACATAATGAAGGGATAAGAAGATAATGAGATGTTTGATTGTATTCATGAGCTCATGATTGGTATAAGGACCTAGTGATATCATGGTTTGAGTATAAAGAATTTTGAGGATTTTGGTTTGTGGAAAGTGTTAACATTTAACTGCATTCATGTTTTCACTAAGGTTCAATGGGTATTCATTCTTCAAGAGAATACATGATTAAGGTATTCAAATGTTTGTAATTTGACCAAAAATATATATCTTATGATATATGGGGGATAAATGATGGCATTCACGTGATTGTTATGTGACATTTCAAGTAATCATTTTCTTTATACTATGAGCTTGGACCGAGTATTTTAGATAAGCCTAAATATTGAAATGGATTATGTTGTACATAAGTTAGTATTTCTCAAGGATAGGTCTTTTTTTGATATTATTGATGGGATGTTTTAGGAATATAGATTTAGAAAAAGGAAAACCTGCAGGACGGGTGACAGCCCATCACGTCAGACAAGGCTGTGGGAATCGAACCCACAACCGAAGTGCGACTCGCCTTTATCGCCTACCACTGGCCTACAGGAAGTCCCTGGTTAATATAAACTAGTTTTATTTTATTACGCGGTATTATATATGAAGTATAAGTTCATTTTTGGAATCGTATACGATTAACCTCACCATAGATGGACTTATGTATATTTGATAACTTTTGCTAACCTTTTGTTTGAAACAGATGGAATGACACATCATTCTATCACATGATCTGTTAACACTTCACGAATATCAAATTTAACTTCATTTATTTAAGAGATGAAGTAGAAATTGTTCCAAGCACGAACAATAGTGAGATTGTACCCAAATAAAGTAAGTATTTATTCTAATTAAAATTCTTCAACTTTAGGGAAATGATCTTGAAAACCAAAAATGTTGTCCTAGTGCCCTTATATCCGATGAATCAGATGGTAGCCTAGATCATCACAAATTTATGGCTTTGTGATTGTTGGATTTTTCATATCCATGTTCTCTACCACTGTCCATCAGAACAAGACGGTTATATTTCTCTTCTATATCCATATTTTCACCTATGTTCTCATATGTGGAAAACTAGTGATTAGTTAATTTGGGTAACTGTTACGTTTCATACTTTAGTTTTTAAAGCCCAGTTTTGGTATTCCTTTTTACGAAGTGGGTTTCTATTAAAGAAACATTCATGTAGTAAACCATTTATAACCACGACAAATTTCGAGGGTGAAATTCATTTTAAGGGGGGTAGAATGTAACACCCCATGATTTTACGAAAAATATTCTTTTTAATTTCATTAATTTCTTGTGTTGTACAGTACACCAAAAGGATCTTTCACAACATGTATCCCGGATTTGGCTTGCATTACACGCAAGCATGACCTTCCACGATGGCGTGTGTTGTACGTAATACCGAGTTTTGCTAAACAACTATATGATATTAAAATATTATTAAAACTAGCCGTTATGAATAGTAATACCCACTTTTTGAAATTTTATAAATATTATTTTTGAAAATGGACTTCATTTTTGGATTCAGAACATCGAAATTAGCCTAGGGTGAATGTTTGGTATTTATCTGAAAACTTTCAATTTTTGATGAATAGTGAAAACACTGTGTTACTATTTAAAAACCAACTTTTTATATAAATAATCATTTATTTTATTTAAATTTATTTTAGGTAAAAATTGATACATAATACCTATATATGTTCAATGTAATTCATTGGAGTAATTTTATAATAATTTTAGATATATAAAAATTTTATTGAACTTTTGACCGTGTTTTACCCACCTCCTAGGAGAATTTGAAAATTTACATAAAACTTAATTTTACCTTTTTTGTGAATGGAATTTCAAAAATCCTAGAGACACAGTTGATATCAGTAAGTAAAATGTGGTTCAATAAAATGAAAATAATTTTTGGTGAATAGTAACTTTTTATTTTTCTTTACCACGGTTAAAAGTAAATAGAGTAATTAAGGGTAAAAATGTTATTATTAGTACCCTAACACATGTCCTAATTCTATTGGATAAGTTTAATTCGACCAAAACCAACCTTAGGAATAAAATATGACCATTTAGGCCCACTTGGATTAGATTAGGACATTTATTATTAATTTATTTAAAGAAGGGTTAAAATAGTTAAAATCAATGTTTAATAAGTAAATAAATTTTAATATAGGGTTATACATAATATAAATTCGACTATAAATATTAATTATAAAGATAAAATGATTTCCAACATAATGGTATTTTATTTGTAATGTTTAGACATTAAATAATTTAATTTAATTATGACACAAAGATGATGCAATAATTATCTTATTAATGAAATATTATTGATGTTATAAATGCCCAAATAAATGTAATTTGAGACTTTTTATGAATTACACTAATTTTCTAGGTTAATATGACATGTTATTATTGATTTAAGTAACTGTTTTCTAACTAATAATTCTGTTATGATTTTCACAAAAATCAATTACTAAATAGTGTCAAAATTGACATAAAATAGTTTTTAAAACAAATATTATATTATTAATTGTTATTTTATTCCTAAAAATCTAAGGTTCGGAAAAATGACTTAGATAAGGTTATATATATTAATAATAGACAACTTGTGGTTCTTTTGTCTTGTTATAGTATGTTTATTAACCTTATAGTGTAAGAAAACAAGAAGACACGGTAAAAGTAAAATTATTTAACTTAAAGTTAAATCTAAATGATAAGGTTAAAATAGAAACCTAAACTTGTCCAAATTCTATTTTATGAGAGGATTTAGACCCATACCAACCTTATCTTAGAAATAAATCAATTTGGAGCTATTAAAAACCGAATATGACTTTATAATAAAATAATATTTTTAGTTTTTTCAAAGGTGCCCCTCTCCTCCCTTATAAAAGAGTACCTCCTACCTCTTTTCCTCACACCACATTGAGCCTTCAAGCTCGGCCAACCCATAAAAATTTCTCCTCTCCACTTACCTATAAACATTACAGAGGTCCTGGTCTTCTTCAAAGACCAATTTTAGTGCCCTAAGAGGAGGTCTCAAAGAGGCGCTTCAGAGAAGAGGTAATGTCCGTTACCGATTCTTTCAACTTTATTTCTTCTTCCACTTATTCTTATTTAGTTTTTTCATTATTAAGTAATAACATCAGTATAACTCATATACTGGTATGTTATTATATGAATGAAACAACCCTATTTCACCATCTATCCATCCTACAGAAAATGAAATCACCGCACGTGCGTACGTACAGAATACTGTCTCCACGCCGTGGTGTAATCTATTTTACACCACCACCTTACTTGGATGGGTATAATGGTGTATATAATAACTATATATGATTATTATAAATTTATATTGATTATGAAATAGTATACATACACTCCAATACAATTTCTCGATCATGGGAACGATTTCATCACTCGTGCGTACGTACGGAATACCGTCTCCACGATGTGATGCGACTCGTTCTATATGATCTTCATTGAATAATGATTATATAAATGAATTGAATGAATGAATATGATATATATTACACTAATTACATTCTGGAAATGAGGTATCTATAACCTAAAGAGAAGAATAAGAATTTATTCAATAAAACACGCATAAGAACACAAAGTAATAAACACCCGAATAACAAGTAGCAATGAAATATTACTAATAAGAAGCTAAGAATATGGACATATATGATATTATAACAAAGATTATGATTCTAGAATAAGTCAATGACATTATTTAAATTATTATACAGGAGGTTTGGACACTTACGAAGCAAATCAGACAAAATGTGAGGGAAATATCACAATCTCATTTTTTATCTGAGATTGTTTATACTTTGGTATTTTCTTGGGTGTATTTTATCATCCACATCCTTTTTTCCTCAATATGTAATATTATTTCCATCCAACTACAATTTTTTAAATCCAATTTTACCCTTCGGTGAGTTTTTAGTAAAATATATGAAAGGAATCTTTTGTTTTTTTCTTACGAGGTACTTTTTTACTTTTCCGAAAAAGTACGAGAAGAATGTTTTTTTAACATATACGGCATGAATGGATTTCTTAAAACATTATTTCCAAGAAGCTTCCTTTACAAGTTTTCAAGTTTATTTTTAATAAAATTCTTTTAGTTCAGAATTGTATTACATGTTAAGAAAGGAAAAGTGTTTTTGAAGTAGAAAGGATATTTTCCTCAAGAATGGAGTTCAAGTGTTTTATCAAAATTATTTTCCATCTATGATAATAAAGGGTTATGTTTCTATCACTATTATTACATTGATTTGATTATGTTGTGATGGAATTATTTTTATGATTTCCTTTTTTTATATGAATTGTTTTATGATGTCACGATGTTTAAGAATCCCATTTTTATTACATGGGTTATGCTAGGATGTATGGTTTATGATTTTGTGGCACACATAAGAATGGAATCATTTTGAGATGTCTGGGACCTATATATCCCTCCAATGCATTAGGTAATGATTTTATATCTCAGGAGATAGACATGGTTGGAACGACAGGTTAAACCGGTTCAGTGAAACAGGACTGAAACGAGGAGTGAACTCGGTTCAGAAATGGACTTTGTCCGCTAAGATAGTCTTGGAAATGAGTCATGACTAATAAGAAATGATTCTCTATGATTATGTTTGTATTCCACAAAGTTTCATGTTTTATGTTATGATTATTGGGGTTACATTTCACTACAATGATTTATCCCATGTCCGGATATTATGATCTCTTTTACAGGTTATGATTTCCAAAATGATATGTTCTTATGAATATGATGTAATTAATATTTCTTTTGATTACCCTTAATGAGCATTTGAGCTCACTCCTTTTTGTTTTCTTTTCCCAAGGATATAAATAAAGGTTTTAGGTAAGAAAAAAAGGGAAGATCTTTATGGGAGATGTTTAAGATCTTTCACCACAATTAGAAGATTATATTTCGAGTTTCCAAAGACACTAAACTATTACAGTCTTTGTGTGTGTGATTATGTTATGTACTAAGTATTCCGCAAAAGTAATGTAATGTCCATGTACGTCAATCTTAGAGTCTCTACAGTTGGTATCAGAAGAAAGGTTTTTTCAACCATTGGAAACTAGGATGTGATAACATTAGTGAGATCCCTATAGATATTTCTAAGGTATCTATAGGGTTGTCCCTAATGTTAAGTATAAGCATAGTTTATAGTACTAGAATTACAGTAACCTAAGATGTTAGATATTGAAGGTACTCCCCCTTTATTATGTTATTTTTCCTAGCATGATTTTTTCCTCTCACACTATTCTTTTTGGGTTTTAGACGATGGCTGGAACCCGAAGGAACCATGTTGATCAATGTAATGGACAATGCAATGATTGTCCTCCTGAACAAACAAATGTTATGGGAGATAGAGTGCAAAATCTTATTGCTATACTTACACAAGTTAGGAATCATTCTTGACATCCAAATAAGCAGATAAGGGAACAATATTATATTGAGTCCATCATGAGGCAACGTCCACATTCTTTCAGTGGGTCTTCTGATCCACTTGTTGCTGAAAAATGGATTAGTACCACTGAAAAGATATTTTTAGTTCTTCAATGTTCTCAACATGATAAAGTCATCTTAGCAGTATATCGTTTGGAAGGTGAAGCTGATCAATGGTGGAATCTTACCAATAATACGAGGCCAAGAGATGAAATTGAGTCTGTGGAATGGGAGGAGTTCAATAACTTATTTTTCAATATGTACTTCCCTCGTATTCTTCGAACAAATATGGAGAAGGAGTTTCTTGAACTAAACCAAAAGGATGATGAATATGTTGGTATATACGAAGCGAATTTTACAAGGAATTCAAGTTATACATATGGCTTTATCATCCAACCTGAACGTAATGTTGATCGATTATTCAGTGGCTTAAAACCAAATCTTCGAAGGGAATTACCTATAAGAGACATCAGTATCTATGAAGAAATTGTGCATTGTGCTATTAAGGTAGAAATGAAAGTTGGTGTTACATATCCATCTCATGGTTTTGACAAGAAACAAAAGATGGAGTTCAAGGAGAAATCTCAGAATAATGGTGAATAGAAGATGAATGTTTACTTATGATCAAAGTGTGGAAAGAAGCATAGTGGAGATTGTCTTAAAGGGACTAGAAAATGTTTTTTAAGTGTGGAAATGAAGGTCATTAAGCAGCTGAGTGTTGAAGTAATGGAAAAAGTGTTGCTAATGGTGTGAATAAAGAAAATACTGCAGAGAATGCACCAACAGCACTTCAATGAATCAAGTGCAATGAAAGGGGACATTATGCAAATCAATTCCCTAATCCAAGGGTTAATGATGATCGACATGAGCAACCACTTAAGGCAAAGGACAAGGGGAAGTCACATAAGATCACTATTGGCGATGTTGAATATGAAAACGATGTGGTGGAATGATTATGTGTTTATATAATGGGATTCCAAAATAATGTTGTATATAGTATCGTGGAATATTGGAATATTTATGTATTGGTCTATTGTGGTTTTCAATAATTTTATAGTACTGGTAACCATGGAAAGTGATTGAGATATTTTTGGTAAGCAGATGATATGTGCATAATGAAGGGATAAGAAGATAATGAGATGTTTGATTGTATTCATGAGCTCATGATTGATATAAGGACTAAGTGATATCATGTTTTGAGTATAAAGAATTTTGAGGATTTTGGTTTGTGGAAAGTGTTAACATTTAACTGCATTCATGTTTTCACTAAGGTTAAATGGGTATTAATTCTTCAATAGAATACATGATTAAGGTATTAAAATATTTGTAATTTGACCAACAAGATATATCTTATGATATATGGGGGATAAGTGAAGGCATTCACGTGATTGTTATGTGACATTTCAAGTAATCTTTTTCTGTATAATATGAGCTTGGACCGAAGTATTTTAGATAAGCCTAAAGATTGGAATGGATTATGTTCAACATAAGTTAGTATTGTTTAAGGATAAAACATTTTTCGATATTATTGAAGGGATGGTATAGTAATATAGCTTTAGAAAAAGGACAACCTGCAGGACGGGCGACAACCCATCGCGTCGGACAAGGCTGTGGGAATCGAACCCACAACTGAAGTGTGACTCGCCTTTATTGCCTACCACTGGCCTACAGGAAGTCCCTGGTTAGTAGAAACTAGTTTTATTTTTTACAAGGTATGATATATGAAGTATAAGTTCATTTTTGGAATCGTATACGATTAACCTCACCATAGATGGACTTATGTATATTTGATAACTTTTGCTAACCTTTTGTTTGAAACAGATGGAATGACCCATCATTCTATCACATGCTCTGTTAACACTTCATGAATAACAAATTCAACTTCATTTCTTTAAGAGATGAAGTGGAAATTGTTCAAAGCACGAACAACAGTGAGATTGTACCAAAATAATGTAAGTATTTATTCTAATTCAAATTCTTTAACTTTAGGGATATGATCTTGAAAACAAAAAATGTTTTCCTAGTGCCCTTATATCCGATGAATTAGATGGTACCCTAGATCATCACAAATTTATGGCTTTCTGATTGTTGGATTTTTCATAGCCATGTTCTCTACCACTCTCCATCAGAACATGACAGTTAGATTTCTCTTCCATATCCATATTTTCACCTATGTTTTCCTATGTGGAAACCCAGTGATTAGTTAATTTGGGTAACCGTTACGTTTCATACTTTAGTTTTTAAAGCCAAGTTTTGGTATTCCTTTTTACGACATGGGTTTCTATTAATGAAACTTTCAAGTAGTAAACCATTTATAAACCCGACGAATTTCGAGGGCGAAATTCATTTTAAGGGGGGTAGAATGTAACACCCCACGATTTTACGAAAAATATTCTTTTTAATTTCATTAATTTCTTGTGTTGTACGCAACACCAAAAGGAGATTGCACAACATGAATCCCTGACTTGGCTTGCATTACACGCAAGCACGACCTTCCACGATAGCGTGTGTTGTACGCAATACCGAGTTTCGCTAAACAACGATATGCTATTAAAATATTATTAAAACTAGCCGTTATGAATAGTAATACCCACGTTTTGAAATGTTATAAATTTTAATTTTGAAAATGGACTTCATTTTTGGATTTGGAATATCAAAATTAGCCTATGGTGATTTTTTGGTATTTTTCTGAAAACTTTCAATTTTTGATGAATAGTGAAAACACTAGGTTACTATTGAAAACCCAAGTTTTTGTTTAAATAATTATTTTTTTATTTAAATTTATTTTAGGTCAAAATTGATACATAATACCTATATAAGTTCAATGTAATTCATTGGAGTCATTTTATAATAATTTTAGATATATAAAAATTTTATTAAACTTCTGACCGTGTTTTACCCACCTCCTAGGAGAATTTGCAAATTTACATAAAACTTAATTTTACCGCTTTTGTGAATGGAATTTAAAAAATCTAAGATACACAGTTTATGTCAGTAAGTAAAATTTGGTTCAATAAGATGAAAATAATTTTTGGCGAATAGTAACTTTTTACTTTTATTTACCAAGGTTAAAAGTAAATTGAGTAATTAAGGGTAAAAATGATATTATTATTACCATAACACATGTCCAAATTCTATTAGATAAGTGTAATTCGACCAAAAACAACCTTAGTAATCAAATATGACCATTTAGGTCCCCTTGGATTAGATTAGGACATTTATTATTAATTTATTTAAAGAAGGGTTAAAATAGTTAAAATCAATATTTAATAAGTACATAATTTTTAATATAGGGTTATACATAAGATAAATTCTACAATAAATATTAATTATAAATATAAAAGGCTTTACTATATAATGGTATTTTATTTGTAATTTTTAGACATTAAATAATTTAATTCATTTATGACACAAAGATGATGCATTAATTATCTTATTAATGAAATATTGACATAATTGATGTTATAAACACCCAAATAAATGTAATTTGAGACTTTTTATGAATTATACTAATTTTATAGGTTAATATGACATGTTATTAATTATTTAATTAACTTTTTTCTAACTTATAATTCTGTTATGAGTTTCACAAAAATCAATTACTAAATAGTGTTAAAATTGACATAAAATAGTTCTTAAAACAAATATTATATAATTAATTGTTATTTTATTCCTAAAAATATAAGGTTCGGCCAAATGACTTATATAAGGTTATATATATTAATAATAAACAACTTGGGGTCCTTTTGTATTGTTATAGTATGTTTATTAACCTTATAGTGTAAGAAAACAAGAAGACACGGTAAAAGTAAAATTATTTAACTTAAAGTTAAATATAAATGATAAGATTAAAATAGAAACCTAAACTTGTCCAAATTCTATTGGATGAGTTGATTTATACCCATCCCCACCTTATCTTAGAAATAAATCAATTTGGATCTATTAAAAACCGAATATGACTTTATAATAAAAAAATATTTTTTGTTTTTCCAAAGGTACCCCTCTCCTCCCTTATAAAAGGGCACCTCCCCCCTCTTTTCCTCACACAACATTGAGATTTCAAGATCGGCCAACCCCTGACAATTTCTCCTCTTCACTTCCCTAGAAACATCCTAGATGTTCTGGTCTTCTTAAAAGACCAATTTTAGTGCCCTATGAGGTGGTCTCAAAGAGGCACTTCAAAGAAGAGGTAATGTCCGTTACCGATTCTTTCAACTTTATTTCTTCTTCCACTTCTTCTTATTTATTTGTTTCATTATGAAGTAATAAAATCAGTATAACTAATATACAGGTATTTTATTATAAGTATGAAACAACCCTATTTCACCATCTATCCATCCCACGGAAAACGAAATCACCGCGCGTGCATACTTACGAAATACCATCTCCACGCCGTGGTGTAATCTATTTTCCACCACCACATTACTTGGATGGGTATAATGGTGTAAATAATAACTATATATGATTATTGTAAAGTGATATTGATTATAAAATAGTATACATACACTCCAATACAATCCCACGATCATCGGAATGATATCAAAACTCGTGCGTACGTATGGAATACCGTCTCCACGATGTGATGCGACTCGTTCTACATGATCTCCATTGAATAATGATTATATAAATGAATTGAATGAATTAATATGATATATATTACACTAATTCCATTCTGTAAATAAGGTATCTATAACCTAAAGAGAAGAATAAGAATTTGTTTGACAAAACACGCATAAGAACAAAAAGTAATAAACACCCGAATAACAAGTAGCATTGAAATATTACTGATAAGAAGTTAAGAATATGGCCATATATGATATTATAACAAAGCGTATGTTTCTGGAATAAGTCAATGACATTATTTAAATCATTATACCGGAGGTTCAGACACTTACGAAGCAAATCGGACCTAAGGTAAGGGAAATATCACAATCTCATTTTTTATCCGAGATAGTTTATACTTTGGTATTTACTGGGGTGTATTTTATCATCCACATCCGTGTTTCCTCAATATGTAATATTATTTCCATCCACCTACAATTGTTTAAATCCAATTTTACCCTTCAGTGAGTTTTTAGTAAAATATAAGAAATGAATCTTTTGTCGTTTTTCGTATGAGGTACTTTTTGACTTTTCCGACAAAAGTACGAGAAGAATGATTTTTTAACTTATACGGCATGAATTAAGTTTTTAAAACATTATTTCCAAGAAGCTTCCTTTACAAGTTTTCAAGTTTACTTTTAATCAACTTCTTTTAGTTTATAATTGTATGACATATTAAGAAAGGAAAAGTGTTTTTGAAGTAGAAATGATATTTTCCTCAAGAATGGAGTTCAAGTGTTTTATCAAAATTATTTTCCATCTATGATAATAAATTGTTCTGTTTCTATCCCTATTATTATATTGATTTGATTAAGCTGTGATGGAATTATTTTTATGAATTCCATTATCTTATATGAATTGTTTTATGATGTCATGATGTTTATGAATCCAATTTTTATTACATGGGTTATGCTATGATGTATGGTTTATGATTTTGTGGCACACATAAGAATGGTATCATTATGAGATGGGTGGGACCTATATATACCTCCAATGAATTGGGTAATCATTTTATATCTCATGAGATAGACATGGCTGGAACGGAAGGTTAAACCGGTTCAGTGAAACAAGACTGAAATGAGTTGTGAACTCGGTTCGGAAATGGACTTTGTCCACTAAGATAGTCTTGGAAATGAGTCTTGACTGATAAGAAATGATTCTCTATGATTATGTGTGTATGCCACAAAGTTTCTTGTTTTATGTTATTATTATTGGAATTACATTTCACTACTATGATTTATCCCATGTTATGATATTATGATCTCTTTTGCAGGATAAGATTTCCAAAATGTTATGTTCTTATGAACATGATGTGATTGATATTTCTTTTGTTTACCCTTACAGAGCATTTGAGCACACCCTTTTATGTTTTCTTTTCCCAAGTATATAAAGAAAGGTTTTAGGTAAGAAAAAAAGGGAAGATCTTTATGGGAGATGTTGAAGATCTTTCACCACAATTAAAAGATTATATTCCTAGTTTCCAAAGACACTAAACTATTACGGTCCTTGTGTGTGTGTTTTTGTTATGTACTAAGTATTCCACAAAAGTAATGTAATGTCCATGTACGTCAAGCTTAGGGTCTCTACAACTAACCTGAGAGTGTATTTCAAAAAACAATTATCTTACATATCACACAAAACATAAACATTATTTCACAAGATATATTTTACCACTCCATATTCATAGAGTAATACACGATATTCTATATCAAAAAATTTCACATCAACATATCCAAACACTCACTTTAAAAATAATATGAAAAATAATATCTATTTTCATGAAATTTACTATATGTTTTACACCATTATTCATAAAATTTCATGTATAGAGGCAATGATGAGTAAAGAAAACCCATATACATTTATTTTTCCTTAGAATCATTAAGTAAAATAATGTTTTTGGTACCTTTATATAATAAATATTTAAGAATGTTTGATATAAGTAGGTTAATGTAATTTTGGTTTCATCATATTATAATGTTGCCCAGAAAACCATGATGACCTATATATTTTTATAAATTTATGGTGAACCGTACCTTTTACTCATTTTATTTCATGATTCTTACATATAAATGTCCATTAATATAATAAAAGGATCATAAATTCTTAGTTTACTTAGATTAGTATGTTGAAATTACATAAATGTAAACTTAAACATGAAATCATTATTTTACTCTCCATAGTGAATTCCTAAAATCAATTTTAGATCCTAAAATAGAATGGGGTAACTTGGGGAATACATAAATAAAGGTGCCAGATAAAGATTAAAATAATTAAATAAACATGATAAGAAAATATAACATGTGATTATAAGGTATAACATGATATCATAAAAGAGAAGGAGCATTATAACATCCCTACTCTTTTTCTCATATTAAAACATCATTTATTACATAAACTTGAACACAATAAAACCCAAAAGATAGTTAGTTTTAACATATTTGAGGATTATTAACATTACATAACAACTTAATATAGGAAATACAGATCTTCATTGAAAATATCTTTTACATGACCACATAATTATTTCGTAATGCACATTTCATGGGATAACCTAAGGACATATATAAGAAAAGGGTGATATATAAAACCAATTAAGGGAGTAAACAATGCATAAAATGATGAATAAAATAAATTTTAGGAAATAGTAATATAAATAAAGAATAATTGAAACATTAATAAAGGCATGATATAACATGATTATAATAACATAGAAATGTGGAAACAACTTAAAACATTGCATCACTAACATAATGGAATCAAGTAAACCCGTATCCCAAAATTGTTGAAAAAATTATTATAAAAGAATTAGGAAAACCCCTATCCCATCATGATGTATCATTATACTAAACAATACCCAATTCATTGGAGAACTATTATGGAACACCCTTTATAATCATTTCTATCTAATTCTTAAGCATGCCACATAGATTATATTACATGGATTCATTCAACATAATCATTTATGACATGATCATAGAATCTAGAATACATAAATGTAATCCATTAATCAACATTTATATTTCCATAAAGATAAAAACCCTTGATAGAGGAATGGATATGGTATTCAATACATGATGATTTTTTGCATGGAAAATCACAGCGCAATTTTAGCAGCATAACGACGTCATATAGAAATTCATAAAATAGGTTGATGAGAGAGAAATGGGTATATCTTCATTTATACAGGAAATTTATATTAGGGGATCATGGAACATAATATCCAAATATGTGGAATGTAATTTTATTTTCATAATATAAAATAAATGCTTGAATGGAAATTATAAGAGAGAAATCCTTTACAGAAGTTCTAAATTGTAACAGGTGAATTTAAAAGATCAAGAGGTGCCTAAATTGGAGTTGATATAAGATCCCATAATGCATTAAAAAATTGAGAGTAAGTAGGTAAGGAAGAAGATATCCCAAATCAAGAAAATGGAAATTAAAAGGAATGAAATAAAAGAGTTGACTGAAGAAAAAGGAGAGAGGGAGATCCCTTACTAAATTTTGGTATAGTAACGGCTTATGTAAGAGTTCAAATTGGGGAGGATAAATGATCAATAATTGAAATAACATCCATTGGATAGTATGGTATTGATTTAAAAAGAATTTAAATTCCATAAATTGAAATTAAAATAACTACTCTCAAAGAAGGTGCTAGAATTCAAAGGGTAGGAGAGGAATCCGATACTTGGATGTTTGATCCCAAAGGCTTAGGAGAAGCTTCATGGGAGATTGGGGGAACCTTGGGACGAATATAGGGTGTTATTGTCTGAGTGAGTTCAACCATAAAAATATTGAGTGAAGAGAAATGGTGGTTTGAGTGGGTTTATATAGGAAATGTGGGTGGATTAATTTTTTTTGGACACTACATAGTAAAATATTAAAACAAAAAACCATCCCATGGTTTTCTACCCTAGTTTCTAGAAAAATGGATTGGTATACATTATTTTAAAAGGCTAATTTCCGAAGTTAATAAAATATTTCCCTTTATTCGATGGAGGCGAGTCACACTATCAAGGAAATTATTTTAAAATCTCAAAATGTTTTATACGTCTTGGGGGATTCACTAAGGCTTTATAAAATAAAAATTGACATTTATTGAAAATTGATGGGTTTTGACAAAAATAGATTTCAAACCTTAATAAAAACTACAATTGACTTCATAAAATGTATGAGATAATTTATATTTAATAAAATGTATTAAATAATACAATTTTATATAAATATTATTTATTTCAAAAATCCATTAATTCATCAAATCAAGTTTCTTAATTGAATTTTAATAATAACCTAAAATATTATTTGTTCTTTAAAAATAATTTAGAAGTTAAAAATAATAAAATAAAAGTATATTAATTATTTAATAAAAAAATAATTCACAAAATCATAACGATAGGGACTTGTAACATATCTCTTTATTACACTATCATACACCCTAAGTGTAATGTGTGCGATGGTGGGGCTTTCATGGAGTCATTCAGTGAACATGGTTTGAGATGTGATCTCAATGAGCCTGAAACTATCTTGTAAATGGTTTCACTAATTATTATGTTATTAGATATAGTCTTGGTAGTGGTCTAAGGAAATGACCATAAATGCTAAATCCTTCGGATGCTCTGATAAATGGGCTTCATAGGGTGAAATCCTACATGTTGAGGCCATCTCTTCCTTTCTGCATGTCAAAACAGATTTGTTAAAACCATATATTTATACTAGTCATGTGATCGCTATTCAATGACTATATTATCAATGGTATGGATTTTTAATGGTCATTTAAATCCAATTTTATATTATAAAAAAAGGATTTCATGTGTTTTCTAAATCCTCAGGACATTTATGAAAAATAAATTGAATTTTATTCATAAATGTTTCGGTTTTTACAACCTTCCAACCTTAATAAATATCACCCTCGAAATTTTTTCCCACACTAAAATATATGAGGGTAACTCTACCTCATCACTTCCTCTAGTTCCCATGTTTCCGCTTCAAACTTTTTGTTTCCCCACAACACTTTGAAGAGGGGAATTATCTTATTTCGTGGAAATGTTTCTCTACAATCTAATATATTGACTAGATTCACTTCATAGGAAAGGTCATTCTAAAATAGTACCACCTCTGTATTGAGTACCTGTGATATTTATCTTATGTACTTCCCCAATAGTTATGAATGGAATACATCTTGTACTTGAGATAGGTTCAGTGAGAGTGCTAGATAATAATCCACTAACCCGATGTGATCAAGAATCTCAAAAGTGGTGATATATGTTTGAATAATATTTCCATTCTTCCTAAGTTTCATAACTTTCTTCCATGGAGATATGTTGAGGATTTCCATTTCTCCAACACCAAACTCTAGGAATTATTGATGATTTTCTATATAAATATTTTGTTATCTCTAGGAATCGTTAATGTGTTTCTGGATGGTCTTAACCTTCTCCACCAATTCTTCAACCATTTCCTGACCTAGATGTTTTTCCCCCAACTTCATCCCAATATTTTGGTGTTCTACACCTCTTCAAATAATGGTATTCATAAGGATCCATTTGGATGAATGGATGGAAACTAGTCTTGTAAGATAAATCAACCAAAGGGAGATTTTGGTCGCATACATATTTTAATTCCATTGAGTAAGCACACAACATGTCTTCAAGTGTCTAGATAGTTCAATCAGACTAGATATTAGTTTGAGTGTGATAGGCCGTCCTGAAGATCAACTAATTGTTTAGATCATATTGGATACACTTCAGAAATATATAGGTGAATCATTGATCTCGATAAGACACAATAAATAGTGGTACTCCATGTAGCCTTACCACTTCTCATATATATATCCAGTCTAGAAGATCTAGTGAGAAATACTATCAAATTTCAATAAAGAGTGATGTATTTGTAAGACGATCCAGAGAAACCCAGAAATAATTTTTTCTTTTGGATGTCTTTAGAAGTACGATGGAAAAGTACATGTTAATTTTTCCCATTTCTATGTTGGTATCGTTAATTTTTGCATCATACAATTAGACTTATGCCTCACAAACTTAACTTACTGACATACCAAAAACATTGATGTATATTTAAAAATATCCCTCTTCATTTCATCCCACTAATAGTGCTCCTAGATATATTGATACAAATTCATGTTTCCTTGGTGAATGGATAAATTCTAACTAGTTGAATCAACCAAAATTTATTTTTTTAACTCTATATTTGATGAAACACATAGTCCTTACCCAAACCTCACAATTCCTTATTCATTAACATTGAACTATAGGGATTTCCATTTTTTGAAAGATTCCACTTTCTTATGAATTTCCACATCATCTTTTTGACTATCCTTTAACCTTTCTAAAAGAGATGGTTAAGAAATAATTTTTGAAGGGATTTATTTTGTTCCATGAATTATGATTCTCATGTCCATATTAATCAAATCTAACAAAATTTGATTCTTTTATATTCTCATCAATGATATAATTGTTGGGTCCTTTCTACATAGAGAATATGCAACCTTGTTCGCTTTCCCAGGGTGGTAATGGATTGAGAAATCATAATCCTTGATGAGCTTTAACAATATTAATTGGTGCATATTAATCTCTTTCTATGTGGATATATATTTGAGACTCTATTAGTTAGTATATATTTCACACATCTCCCCAAAGAGATAAAGACACCAGATTTTGAATGAAAAGATCACATTGGGAAACTCAAGATCAGGCATGGGATAGTTTTCCTATGGATTTTCAACTACCTTGAGGCATAGATAATGAATTTTCATTATGCATCAACACACAACCCATTCCCTTCTTTAAAGAATCGTTAAATATTTCCAAATGCTTCCCACTTATTAGTAGTGTGATCACATGGGAAGTGATATGCCTATTATTAAACTTCATAAAGCTATCTTTACAGTCATCATTATAAGAAAACATGACTCCCTTATGATTAATATCTTTAAGAGGGTTTGACAATTGTGAGAAATTTCTCCCAAATCGGTTATAAGATCTAGATAACCCAAGAATTCTATAGGTATGTCACAGTTGTCAGCCTCAACCATCCCTCAATTTCTTTTTCATTGGAAGGATCCATATATATACTATTGACTGTGATGATATTCCCCAAGAATGAGGATTCCTTGAACCAAAAATCAAACTTTTTTACTTTTCATATAGCTTCTCCTTTGGAATGGTCTCTAGTACAGTGCCTAAATGATCCTCATTCCCCTCCTTTGTTTTGGAGTATATTAGAATATTATCTACTAATACTTCCACAAATTTGTTTAGGTAATCTATAAAGACCCGATTCATCAAGTCAATGAATATGAATGGATAATTAGTGGGCCAAAATGGAATCACTATGAACTCATATTTCCAGTACCTCGCATGAAATGCAGTTGTGGGGATATCCTCCTTCTTCACCCTATCTGGGTAATATATCAACCGCAGATCCACATTGGAGAAGTATTGTGATCCTAGTAGCTAATAGAACAAGTCATCAATTCATGAAAAATTATACTTTTACTTTATTTTTTTAGAGATCAGGATAATCAATTTAAATGTGTATTGACCCAACCTTCTTCTTAATGAAGATGATTGCTGCACCCCATGGTGAAGCACTTGGGCTTAAAAACCCTTTTTCCTGAGTCTCTTATAGTTGTTTATCTAGCTCTATAAGCTCCAAAATAGATATTTTATATGGATTTTTAGATATTAGAAATTCCCCAGGTACAAGATCAATCGACAATTAATCATCTCTTCTAGGAGGAAGACTGGGGAATTCCTCAGGAAACACATCAGCGAATACCCTCACAATAGGTATGTCTTCAACGATTGTTCTTTCCATAGACTCAATCATCTGAGAAAGATACATGTTCTCATAGGGTATTAATATCCATTAATGAGATGATGGTGGTAAATATGATTTATCCTCCTTTCACTCGTATTTAATTTGGGGTCTATTCACCACATGGAGAGTGATTTCCCTCTCACAAAAATTAATATTGGCTTCATATAGGGAAAGCCAATCAATTCCGTAAATTGCATACAATTCCATAAAGGTAAGTATGATGATGTTCCCTAGGATTTTCAATCCAAAAATTATGAAAGGGGGGATTCATATCAATGGGATTCAACAAATGGGCCATTTTCATCGACATATCTACTTCAATGCTTTGTGGTGGTGTTTGGAATGTTCTACTAAACTTTCATGATAAAAAATCATGTGTATAACTATAGACAATAAAAATACCTTTCAATTTTTTATTCTGGTTCTACATTTTCCAATATGGACTTTGGGATATTTAATTTTAAAATATTTAACACATAAAGGGGAATCTAGTGATATTAATGGGATAAATTATAAATTACCTTTGTCACCTTGAAATATTAATTTATATAATTCTCTATAATTTATCTATGATATAATTATTAATGTATATTATTATGGGTTTTTCTATTCCCTTAATAATGTTTCATACTATGATTATGAATTTACAAAATCATAACCCCCATTGTCTTTAACAAAGAGTGCAATAAGACCTGTTTTAGAGCACTAGTTCTAGTTCAAATCTTGCTCAAAGAAGTTTTTTAGGCTTTACCCCTAGAAAAATCTATTCCATATCTAAATATACTAGTTTGTATCCATACAGAGATCTATTTTCCTGATAAACCACATACTCTATACTCACCAAAATTTAAGGATTCTTTTCTAATAATTTGTCTTATCCCAAAGGCTTTCACTATAGATTTATAATCATAATCCGAAAAATAACAAAACCTATACTATGATACCAAATATAAAAACCATGCTCTTTATATCATATTTAAATATGATTTATTAAATAATATTGAAAAAAATAAAAAATAAAAAATTTATAAATTTATTATCATTGGGGATTAGGAACATTACATAAAAACATAAAATGTTAAATACACATTGTTTTTGAAGACTTCTTTTACATGACCACAACATTCCTTCATACGTAGCATTTCATGAGAAAACCTAAGGACATAAATATGTAAAGGGTGAGATATAAATCCCATTAATGGATTAAACAAGGCATTAAATAAAGAATACAATACATGTTAGGCAATATTAATATCAATGGAACATAATAGAAACATGAACATAATGGAATGATATAGAATGA
Source organism: Viscum album (assembly GCA_963277665.1). Classification (NCBI taxonomy): domain Eukaryota; kingdom Viridiplantae; phylum Streptophyta; class Magnoliopsida; order Santalales; family Viscaceae; genus Viscum; species Viscum album. Next base: position 1,201,370,171 of record OY728121.1, on the reverse strand, counting down.
TTATCATAATATGGAAATGTGGAAACAACTTAAAACACTACATCATTAATATAATGGAATCAAGTAAACCCATGTACCAACATGGTTTATAAATGTAATGTTATGGAGTAAGATAAAACCCTATTACAACATGATGTATCGTGATAGTAAACATTACTCAATGTATTGGAGTTCTATACGTACACACCCTTCATAATCATTTCAATCTAATTCTTAAGCATCCCACATATTTCATATAACATGGATTCATTAAAAACCAACATTTATTCCACAAAAAATGAATGTTTAATACATAATTTTAAGTTTCAATTAACAAGTATATGTGAATAGAGGTGAACACCCTTAATAGAGTAATGTTTCTTCTATTAACTACATGATGATTTTGGTATGGAAAATTGTAGAGCAATTTCGGATGCATGACGACGTCAGATGTAAATTCATTAATTGGGTTAATGAGAGAGAAAATGGTATCTCATAATTTATACATGAAATAAAAAATAGGCTATCTTGGAACGTAATATCCCAATACATGAAATGTAATATTAGATGAATAATATAAAAGAAATGCTTTAATGGAAATGAGAATAGAGAAATCCTGTACAGAATTTCAGTATAGTGAAAGGTGGGATTAAACAATCATAGGGGGGTTAATGGTAGTCAAAGTAAGATCCCATAATGTATAAATAAAATTAATAGTAAGGATTTTGGGAGGAAAATATCCCAAATCAAGAAAATGTAAATTTAAAGTCATGAAAAAATAGCTTCTTGGTCATAAAGGAGAGAGGGAGATCCCTTACGAAATTTTGGGATAGTAACAACTTATGTAAGAGTCTAAATTGGGGGGGGGGGGTAATAAATGATCTATAAATTAAATAACATAAATTGGATACAAAGTTATGGATTAAAAATGAATTTAAATACATGAAAACTAAATTAAAATAATTACTCTCAAAGAAGGTGCTTTAATTCCATGGGGAGGAGAGGGATCCAATACATTGATGTGTGATCCCAAAGGCTTGGGGGAGGATTCATGGGATCCTAGGGGTGCCTTGGAAGGACTATATGTAGTAATTGGAAGAGGGGGGTTGTTATTAATAGGGCTTGGGTGAAGATAAATGGGTTCTAGTGTTGGTATATATAAGAAAGATGGGTAATTATTTATTATATTTGTTTTGGACACTACACACTAAAATATTGAAAACCACACACCATAAAAACGTTTTTGCCTATGGTTTCATCAAAAGAATAGTGGTTTAAATTATTCTGAATAGATATGGGTGGAATATATTAAAATATTTCCTTTTCTTATGTGGAGGTGGTTCACAATTTCAAGGAAATGATTTTAAAATCAATAAATATTTGATATGACATGGAGGATTCACTAAGGCATTGTAAAATAAATCAAATAAACCTCCAATTAACTAATTTTAAATTAAATACACATATTTGGTAGTAGTTTATTTTTTTTTTGTATTTTAGTAACTCATTATTGGTTCATTATGATGTCATAACACACATTATACATTTATACGGTATTGAATTTTTACCCAAAAATTCGACAGTCTCAGAAAATTATGAAAAATTAATAATTAGATAATTTCAACATCATGATTCCAAAATTGAAAATTATTTTATCTAAATAATTTTATAAATATTATAATTTTCACTTTTAATATAATAAAACAAATTTATTGAAAATTGTTTGATGTAAAAAAAATATTTTTAAAACCCTAAAAAATTACAATTGGCTTCATAAAAAGTATAAGATAATTTATATTTAATAAAATGGATTTTATAAAAATATTTTATAAAAATACTATTTATTTCAGTAATCCATTAATTCATTAAAATATACTTCTTAATTTAATTTCAATATAAAAAATATACTACTTGTGCTTCAAAAATCGTATACAAAGTAACAAAAATTATAGGAAACTATATTCATTGTTCTATACAAAAAAATTAAAATAATAATAATTCTAGTGTCTTGGTATATATCACTTTATTACAATATCATATTCTCTAAGATTTAGGTTTTTGATGGTGGGGATTTGATGGGGTTGTTCAGTGAACATGGATTTAGTCGTGATCTCAATGATCTTGAACTTCTCGGGTAAACAGTTTTTCTCATGCTTATATTGTTGGATCTCAGATTGGGATTGGTATAGATGAAAACTAGAGATGGTATCTCCCTCAAGTCCTCTGATAAATGGGCTTTCTAGTGTACATTCCAACTGGTTGATTCCATCACTTTCTATGACTATGGAAATCGGATTTATTGAAATTGTATATTTAAACTAGTCATGTGATCATTGTTCAACAAATATATTATCAATGGTAAGGATACATAAAAAACATTTCTGTCCAATTGGATATAATAAAACAAAACGAGTTCATGTTATTTCTATATCCATAATAAATTTTACTAATTGAAAGGGAATTATACTTATAAATGTTCGGGTCATTCCACCGATGAGTAATCAAATAAAAGAATAATGTAAGGAACATGGTACCATAATATCATGAAATCATTGTAAATTTTCTAGAAATATAAAACATAACATAATTATAAGTCAAGAATAACTACCAAGACAACATCACATGGTGGACGGAGTCCCATAATGGAGTAGGTTCACTCCTTAATCCTATACATGATGTCTCATGAGACTATAACATTATTGAATGAATTAGAGAGATATATAATTCTGGGCCCACCCATCACATTCATGTAATGTATATGATTATGTGTTCCATATAACGATATCAATCACAGGTCATAAACATAATAATTACCCTTATAAAGAAACAGGTTATACAATCTTGCTTCATATCATAACCAATGTAAATTTCATAATTATTGTATTTTAGAAATTTTTATAAAGAATGTATTACCCCATCAATGTAAGTGAAATTTAAAATGGAATATATGTAAGATACATATAAAAAATTATAAGCATTCCTTATCATTAAATGTTTTTTTATTTATGAAAAAAATACCTTTAAAAATATTAAAAAATTCATGGGGAAAATATCCTTTCCACTTTAAAAATAACTTTTAGAAAACTAAAATTCATAAAATATTGTGTAAATAGTTTAATTTTAAAATATTTTTTTAAAATTATTAATTACATTTCATATTAAATAATGGTCATGACTAAAGAAAATATTGTTCATGACGTACATGTTCAAACCATGATTCCTTTCAAATATTTAAAGAAAAGTGAAAAAGTACCTTGTTTGAAAAAATATAGGAAGATTATATTTTATATTTTTTAAATAGACAATTATAGGTAAAAATGAAATTAAAAAATAATAATAATAATACATTTTTGAAAAAATTCTTTGAAATCAAGGATTTGGAAGTAAATGGATTTTTGACGGAAGAGAGAAACAAAGTAGGTTTTTTTAACAACATTTTACCAGTCATTTTATGTAACATGTGAGTAAAATGGTACTATTACATGAAACGTACATGAAAAACCAATGGAGAATAAAATTTAAGCATTTTCTTAGGCAATGATAAATTAATTTACATCAATTGAAATTCAAGCTTAAGAAATCATGATTTAGATGAGATTGAAATATAAACCCTTACCGCTTCGGTAACTTTGGAATCATAACACCCATGAATAAATATAAGAAATTATAAATTAAGATATATTTATGTATAAATTATTAATGATACAATATCTAAATGGTCATTTTATACATTTTTAAATGAAATTATTGGCATACAATAACATGTCACTCAAAGAATTAATTTTTAGACGAGACCATTACAATGATTGTATCATTGTGGCGAGATTTAAGGAATGGGGTTATTATGTGTAAAAAATGTATATCCATAAAAATAAAATTTAAATAAAACAAAAATCAAGAAAAAGTTATTTATCACATAATTTCTTCATAATATAATCATCAGAGTAGTCATATAACCCAATGAAAGAAAATTATGTTAAGAAACCCCTTTCTTTACACTTACCTTTAGTTGATCACTTTTGACCACCTATATTTTAGATTTGAATATGTTATTATCATATAATAGAATCATATTATTATTTAAAATATTATATTTTTTCTTTTTATAACATATTATTACCCATTTTATAATAATATTTCTTTATCACTATTGTTTTGGGTGTTAATTGCCTTATTTTCTCCTCCTTGTTTCATTATTAAATTTATAGATCCTGAAAATAGGTTTTAGTTAAATAATAACCAAAATTATATTAATTTTATAGAAATAATTTTTTTTAATTGCATATTTCTTTAGAATCATTATTTTATTTTGAACATAGGGAATGAATCACATCTCATTGTGGAGATAGTAAGTCGTACATATGGACGGATGGCATTATCATTTCCTTAATGGGTGAAAGGGTAATGAAGAAGATGGTATATTAATTTTAAATAGTCAACATTTGGTAATATTTATCATATATATTCTTTAAATTTATACTTTTTTACTTTCCAGGTAAATTGTTAGTGATAAACAAATCACATCGCTTCGTGAGGCAGTAGTCCGACGTAGACATCAATGACGTTATCACAGAATCTATTGAATTGAATGTAAGAAGGTATATATGATATTATAATTATATAAGTATAATTATATTATAAGTATTATATATTATCCTTATAAACATCATCATATCCAGGTGTGAGAAGCGGGGATAGAAAATGAATTATGTTGGTTCGCGAGGCGATAGTCTTCCTTAAATAAGATCAACGGGTTCATTTTATATTTGAGGTAGGATTAAATTGTTTTAGGTCAAAAATATTACATAAAAAATCATAGAATATTTAGTATATTTGGTTTATTATATCAAAATGTTTTAATAATATTTGAAGGTGATGGAAAGGGAAATAAAATAACACACTCGGGTAAGGACATTACCTCTTCTTCATAAAATATATTGTGGTTTTCACGAAAAGCCATAATATAATTAATTTTTACCAAAAAAAGGATTATATGATGATGGGATGGAATTAAAGAAGTGATTTATGATGGTATTGTTTCAACCAATGGGTTTTGGAAGTTTATAAAGGATAAGAGATGATGTGTCCTTTTATATGTTGGGGAGAGGACATACACGAAATTTTTAAAAAGAAATAAATTCACCCATGATTTTCTCATTGCACAAGGCTCCAAAATAGTCCATTATCGAATGTAAGTATATATAATTTCTACGCATGAGTAACGAATATTAATTATTTATGTCATGGGTGATTTTTGGCTCTTTTCATTTTAGTTTAATTCCTTGATAATCCTGTTTTACCTTTACCATGATGAATAATTTTTACTATTTCAACTATTCATTAATGTCAAAAGTTAAGTTGAAATCATGGGTTAAAATTAATCATTTTGATTCATATAATGGAATCTATTTTTCTAAATTAGACTCACATAATTGGAAGAATTTAATTTAAAATTAAACCCATAGAGATGGTTAAACATGATTATTAAAAAAGATAAAATTTCAAATGTTCAAAAAATATGAACTTCATAATTCAATATGAAACTGATTCAAACGAAAAAAAATAGTTAAATTGTAATATATTTCAACTAAATTTACTTTAAAATAATAATTTTTTTTTAAATTTTTAAATATTTTAAATATAAAATGAATTTTTAAATAAAAATAAGTATTGTTAACTATTAATCAAAAAATTAATCTTTTCAAAAAAATATCAAAAATTTACAAAAAATATAATTTTGGATTGTAGATATAAAAAATAAAGTCAATTAGTTCGAAAAATTTCTTACTATGGTAAATAATTATATTTAAATTATTAGCGTAAATGAAGACTAATCTTAATTTTATAAAAATACATTTTCTTACAAAACAATTCCTTTTATTTGAAATGGCTAGTTTTTTATTTCTAATCACTAGATAAACATTGAATTTATTTTATAGTGGTACAAACCATATTACTTTCATAATTTAGTTATCCATATTCATAACTGATAACATAACTACTAGGTTATAATGATATTGTTTAAATAATAATATTTTAATAGAGTATTGGGTTTTTATTAAACCCAGTTGTAATAAACTGTACTGGGATGAAATCCTACCCAACACCAAAACCGATTTTCTACAAGTCCAAAAAGGAATTTTTGATCACCATGGGATGATGACTAGCGCCTGGGAATCAGCAGTAATATTTTAGGAATTATTTCAACCAAAACAATGTTAAATTACAACAAAATATGTGAATGATATCACTAAAATAATTAAATAAGTAGGAAAGAAGACAATATATAAAAAACAAACTAAAAGAAACACATATTGGAAAGGAAAAAAGAAAAACTAATCGACTCATGCTGAGACCCCAAACATATCCACCTAACTCTTCCCCATGTCATCCAAAAAGAACAAAAGGAATACAACTAATTACCTCGAAAGATATAGGCTTGAGCTAAAATCCATGTAGGTCACTACAACCCAGAGAAACTGTGCAATAGGTTGACTAAGGTTAATCATCAATGCTAGTTTGAAAATAAATCTAGAAAGTTGGATTTATGTATATAATATACTTAAGGAAAAACAAATCAAACCCTTAGACCACTTCCAAAGGAAAATAAAACAATTTCTTTTAAAAATCATGATTTAGAAATAATTCCATAATTGGTTTAAGGTGTTTCAGTAGTATGGTAATATGAATGTCCCTTTGAAAACTAGTTTGCGTTTTTCCTCCCAAAACTAAACACACATGTTTTTAAAATAATGCCAAATGCCAATTCCTTTTGAAAAACAAAAAACACACCATTATCATTTCTCAAGACAACCCAATTTTTTTATTTAAATGAAAAAAAACAACTTTAAAACATTTTACATCATGGGTAAAATAAACACCAATTCCACTTAGGCACAACATGATAAAATATCCTATAATTCAGGGAAAAGAACATAATCATCCACATAAACTCAATGAACACAGTGGAAGTCACATATCTCAATACATCATGTCAAATGTTTTACTCAAAAAATATATTAAGAAAAAAATATCATCCAAGAATTAAACATCTTAAGGGATTTGGAACACCATGCATCACTATCTGATCCACTAGGTCCGAAGTTGGAAAACACAGATAATCATTCCATGAATCCAACTGGGATTTAGAACACCATGTATGACCATCCCAACCTCGATATAGAATTACATTTCCATACCCTTGGGTACAAGAGCATCAATCTATCCCATGAAAATCACAATGCATCGAGGAGTGGATCATCAGTCCATATTCCCAAAACCATTAATCATAGGTCACAAAACATGTAGCATTAGTCCATGAATAAAACTAAGACTCAACGCATCTCTTCTGACCATCCCCAACCCTTTATCTCAAATAATATTTCCCAAACATATCCAAAAAAACACTATAAAATTCCCAATTTATAAATCATTAAACATAAATTATTATCATTCCATAAACCAAGAGAACATTTCCATTTTCAAATCCTTTCTCATTAACCTAATCATAATTTACCCAAAACTACCTCATTCCATGCTATCAACTAGGAACAATTAACATAATTTTCATTAACAAACCATGTTAACCAACTACACCAAATTTTTACCATTTTCATTAATGAACCTTGTTAACATATTAAATATAATTATCCTATGTTTAACCCCATAAGTAAAATAAATTTATATTTAACAACCCAACCCCAATTTCATGGACTTGGCACACCCCATGGGTAGCCTCAACACCAAACCTAACATCCTCCATAATAACCCTAAGGATCCTAGGTGTTTTAATTTATCAATTAATAAATAAATCTATAATTTCTCATACATACACCCAACTGCATGATAAAAAGAGACCAATATCACAACCATTTATCATGCCACAAGCATCAATCTCAGGAACAACATAATCATCATCTACAAACAAGAGGGTTCAGTAAGGGTAAATCAACACCACATCACAACTTCCAACTAGGCCTCCACTCAAATAATATATATTTCTAAATCCATTTCTAAAATAATATTAAATTTTGAACACAATTTCAATGGGAAGCATAAACATTTTCATGAACAACCTCATAAGTCAAGGGAAACTCAGTTTTAACTCTATAAAACCAAAACACACTTTTAAAACAAGGAATAACATAAAATAAAAAATGAATCCCACATAAAAAACCCATTTACCTTAAAGAACAATGATTATATGGATTTCAAAATGAAAACATTCATTGGGATTTTTCGCAAAAATAAATAATGGATAAAATCCTATATCAAAACCAAGTTCCACTCCATGATGCAATTCACCCCCTCATTCCATGGAAGAACCCAAGACTTTAATGAATATAGAGGCCACTCCCATATAATGTATTTATTATTTTAATATAAAAAATATGGATGAAGTCCTTTATTACATTACAATATCCATAAAAGACCCCTTAATTGTTTTTAGAGGTTTAAAAATCATTCAATTTATAAAACATTTCACGATACCTTATGAAAAACTAAAACAAGGCCCAAGACCTTTTTATTTCCATAAAAACAATATTACATATGCTAAATGGTCTTTTCTATAAATGGTAAACCACTAAATGTTTTTAAATCACCATTTGAAATAAAACTAAAACCCCCATTTTAAGCCGTTTGTGGTGAATGCCTAAATTTCATACCGAATTCCCTATTAAAAAATAATTATAACTCAATGAAGACCAAACCAGGTAAAAAAAATTCCCACCTTCAAAACCATTCAAAAATACCAAACGCATTTCATGAAAATATTAACTCAATTAAACATTCCAATTTAAATCACAAAACATGGATTACCAAAACTAGCCATTTTTTCCACACCCAAAGAACAAGAAAATGGTATCAAAACATCACAAGTCTATCTAAAATATTTATACATACATAAAAATGGAATTATAAGATCACAAGAATACTATATTTAAAAAAAATAAATTTCAAAATTTCACCAACCTCAAAGAGAAGAGGATAATGCCAAAAAAAATTGTCACTTGAAGATTTTGATTAATATTTTCCCACACATACGTGCACATACATTCCAATATATATATATATATATATCGCTTAATCTAATATACATATTCCACTCACCATGAGAGAACATGTAGAAGGAATATATATATATACACACACACATACCTTTGTATGTGAGTGAAACCCTTCAAGGAGCCACCAAAACCTCTAATTAACATAGAGAGACTAAAAATAAAAAAATAACACAATGTAATCTATGATAAATAAAATAGAGGAAGAAACCCCATACCTCGACCAATGAGGACAAAACAATACCAACAAATCTTCTTCGCCTTTGACGATGGATTTCAGAAATAGAATAAGGTCAACCCAGGAGACCCTTCGCATAACCTAACATTGAAGGATAATACAAAAAGTTAGTTAACCATTTACATAGGGTTTGATCAAACCAATCCAAGTTACGTTGAGAAGAAAAAAAGTACAACCATGGGAGTATATGAGGGAAAAATGTCACACCTCTAATGATTGAGTGAGATTCATGAATAAATTGATGGATATCAATGAAGAAAGGGAGGGTCAAGAGGGAGGGGAGGCACATGACTATGATGGGAGGGGAGGAGTGCCTTGTTCGACACACATGGAGAAGAGAAGGTGGGAAAAAGTGAAATGAAATAAAGAAAAAAATTGAAAAATAAAATAAAAACAAGTTTTTTGAAATAATGGGAATCTCACACGGTTTGCACACGATACTCCAAACCAGGTGATAACCGTATGCTAGCCACTGCCAAGGTTAGGAATATCCTTCATGGTTACCTACAAGCTGATGCATGATTGATAAAACCATCCTCAAACCATGTGACTCAATACTATAAACTTGCTGATACCAAGTGCACATTTGTCGCATAGTTTAATAGATAGTTCACAAGTCGTATTCCACTCCACTGACTCACATGACCACCCTCACAAGCACCTCACAGTTACTACTAATAGTTTAGGATAATCATGAAACATCTAAAAATCCTTGAAAGATTACATGTTTTTGTTCGCCAACATCTAGAGATCAAATATTCTCCATAACGAGATAATATAATCCAAAATAATAACATTGTGACACTTGAGATATTACAATCTCCCCACTATTCCAATTTCAATGCCCAAAAAGTCCCTATAAAAGGAATATAGAAGGAAAACCAAAGGTCCAAAGATTAAAAAATCGAAATAAACACTTGACATGGATTATCCTCAAAGGAAATGACTGAAATCCTCAAAAACATTACCTCCAATTGACTATAAAATATCCACACCTCTATGTACTATTGGAACAATAACCTCCAACATGAAAGCTTATTCATCACGGGAACCTCTAACATGGTCTCCCAACCATTTAGAGATCCTATAAAATCGTGATAATAAGAATAAATATGAGAATACAAGCTCTTCCACACGGAAGGAAGAAAGAACCACTATAATGGGCCACAAAGATGATAAGAGATCTCACCTTGGGTCATGACATTCTTGGGTAACCTAGGGTTCAAATCTCAGATCACCCCAACAAAGTGATTCCAAATTTTCCATAGTTAAACTCCATATAGTATACAAAACATAATTGGTACATCAAAAACCCTAGTTATTCATTTCTGTACCCATGCACTCTCTCATGTCCAATATAATAGAACCTCAAAGATTCAATGAGAAAACAGTGCAACATCCGCAAGGTCTAGAAAACCATAGCGGAATCTCCAAGACGAAGATCACAACCTCCAAAATAAAGGCATCTCAAATCACCTTACCTTTCAAACTTAACTAGAACAGACAATCCAAAACTCAATAACTCTTACAAGGATGGTTTCTCATCCACTACTCTACTCATAGTTAGGGTAGGAACTGTATTGGAAAGCATTCGACCATTCTATGGGATAGAAAAATTACAGTATATATAGACCCCGACAATACATTTATCTTAACAAAAACTAAACGATTCCTTCTAAATTAAATAATCACACCAATCATAATGTCATAACATGACACACAAAAACCCTCAAAATATAAAGACACAATAATATTAAAATAACATTTACTTTGAAAACAATATTTTCACCAATTTTATATTAAAATTCACTATCCACCAAGGTATTTTCCAAAAACAATGCCATTTAGAGTTGGAACCAAACAACCTTGGTGGAACCCAAAAACATCCCAATTGAAACTACCACACAAAAACCTATTCAAAATTTCATTTCATTTTCAAAACAAAGCACCCAAGGATTCCCATTAAAAACTCATATTCCTTATGAAAAAACGATGTCAAAAATTGGAAACCATTTTTATAATTTTTTTATTAAATGACATAAATTCAATCTTAATTATTTTTCAACAAAACTGAATTTAGAAATAATTTTTTCATAAATACCCCCTTTATTTATCAATCTAGGGTTTCAATATAAATCAAACCCTGTTACTAAACCAAAATCCACATAATAATAACAAAAAAAACCCAAAATACTCCTCAATCTTCCCTAATGTGCATAAACCACATTCTGTGAATTCCAGAATCTCGAGGAGTCCAAAAATGGAAAACATAAGAAGGAATGGTATTATGAATTCATTGGACCCAGGGTTGTGGGTCCATAATCCATCAATTCCAAACACTCTATATTAGAGGTATACATTACTACATGGTCACCACATGGTTTCCGAGGAAAAGCATGCTAACCACACAGCTCATGTTGTCCTTCCTTTCCAACGTAGGACCAAGGGTGACCCCAAGTATCGCTCACATGATCAAAGGGATCAAAACATCAATCAACTCAAAACCATTAAAACAACCCAAGAAAAACTTGAATCCATTATTTGAAACCCAAAACCCCCATAGGTGCTTGACTATCGAGACAAGAAAGAGCTAACTAAACTCTCCCTAGCCTTAGCTCTCAATCCTAGATAACCATAGTCTCCCTTCTACCCGAACATCCCCAAATATCATGTGATATTAAAAACCTAGGCCCCATTAATAATTTAGGATATGATACCAATTTATAATTATATGACCAAGGATTCCATACCATAGGAAACTAGAACCAATTTTACCCAATGATTGATGGTAATTCCCAATCCCCATGGGCTAGTGAGTAGTGCTTGGGAATCATCATAAATATTATGGGAATTATTTTGCAAAAATAATAGTGAAATGATAGAAATATATATAAATTTTATAACCAAGATAATTAAATAATATTTAAAGTAGAAAATATATAAATAAAAAACAAAAATAAATAGTTACAATAAAGGAAAAACAGGAAAACATGACTCAAACCGATATCCCAAAAATCCCTACCAAACTCTTCCGCATATCAGCCACAAATAGAAAGTAGAATTCAACTGAGATCCTGGAAAGATATATGTGTGATATAAAATCCTAGTAGGTCACCAAAACCCATTGAAACTGTGAAAATAGTTTCCTAAGGTTAATCATCAATTATAGTTTGAAAATAAATATAGAAATTTGGATTTTCACATATAATAATCTTAATGAAAAACAAATCAAATCCATATAACACTTATAAGGATAATAAAAAATATTACATTGGAAATCATGATTTATAAATAATCCCATACATGGTTTAAGATATTTAAAATGTATGATAATATATATATTCCTTTAAAAATAACTTTCCCTTTTTTCTTCCCAAAAGTGGAGACATGAATTTTGAAAACAAAGCCACAAGACTAATCCTTGTCAAACACTCCACACACACCATTATAATTTCTCAAAACAACCCTCTTTATTTATTTAAATAGACAAATCACCTCAAAAAATGTTCCAAAAATGGTCAGATAATCACCAAGGATACTTAGGAACAACATGATCAAATATCCCACAAGTCATGGAAGATGACAAAATCAGCAACAAATTCTCAATAGACACATTTGGAATCACATATATCAATAAATTATGTCAAAATTTTCTCTAAAAAATACATCAATAAAATATAATCCAATCCATGAATTAAACATCTCAGGGGATATGGAACACCATGTAAGACCTTCCCAACCACTAGGATACAATTCAGAAAACATGGAGCATCAGTCAATGAATCTAATAGGGACCTGGAATGCCATGTCCGACCATCCAAACCATGATATAGAACACCATGTCCATACACATAGGTTTAGGATAATTATTCCTTCCCTGAAAAACTATGGTGCACCAGGGAGTATAGATTTAGCCCATCAACCAAAAACTATTAATCATAGGTTGTAAAACATAGAGCATCAGTCCATTAATCCAACCAAGATTCGAAATGTCTAATCTGACCATCGCCAACCATTTATCACATATACAATTTCGTAACCATATTCTAACAATAACATAACATTTAAAATTCATAAATCACCAAACATAAATCATTATCCTACAATAACCCATGAGCATGTTAGCATTTTAATGTCATTTATCATTAACCCATTCAAGTTATACCCAACACTACCTCATGACATGTTGTAAACTAGGACCAATTAACATCAATTTCATTTAAAAACCATTTTAAAAAACTATCCCCAATTATAACCATTTACTTTCCAAAACCTTGTTTACATATTAAACATATAGATCCTAATTTTATCACTTTAAGTTCAAACAATTTCATATTTAACAACCCAATCCCATGTTTATAAACATGGAACACACCATGTGTCACCTCAACCCCAACCCTAACATCCTTCATGCATCCCACTGGGATTATGATGGTTTCAATTTATCAATAAAAAAAATAAAATCTATCATTTCTCACAAAGGGAACCCAAATTCCCAATAATAAGAAACCAATAGAACACCCATTTATCAGATCACAAGCATAAATAACATGAACAACATAATCATCATCTACAATCAAGAGGGTTCAACAAGGTGAAATCAAAATCACATCCCAAATTCTAACTATGCATTCACTCGTATCATATTCATTTAGAAATACCATTCTAAAATAATATAAAATTCCTAGTATAATTCTAATGCGAAGAATAAATACATTCATGAACAACCTCCTATGTTAAGGGAAAGTCTTTTTTCACTTTATAGAACAGAAAAATAATAATTAAAACAAGTAAAACCATCAAATACATAAAGAAATCCCACTTAAAAACACATTTGGCCTAAATTCCAAGGATCATGTGAATTTCACAATTAAAACCTTCATTAAAATATTTATCGAAAATAAATAATGTGTAAAACCCCATTTCAAAACTATGTTCCACATCATGATGCAATTCAACCACTCATTATAAGTAATAACCTAAGAATTTAAGGAATATCAAGTTCACCACCACATAATGAATATTTTCCTTTGAAAATATAATACATAGAAAAAGGATTTTATTTTATTATACTTTTTATAAAACACCTCAAAATTTTTTTAGAGGTTCAATGAATCATTCATTTCATAAATCATTTCAATATACCTTTTGAAAAACAAAAATAAGGCCCAGGAACTTTTTATTTTCATCAAACCCCATTTAAAGAATCCAACTGGGCATTTACAAAATAAGATAAACCATTCACATATTTCAATGCCCCATTTGAAACAAAACTCCTAACCCCCATTTTATGATATTTCAGGACAGAAACACAATTTTACCCCAAATTGACTTTTAAAACTTCATTTTAACTCAATGAAGAGAGAACTATGTCAAAATAGATTTCCTAACTTAAAAAAATTCAAAAATACCAAATTCATTTCCAGAACAACATAACACAATTAAATTTTCCAAATTAAATATAAAAATGTGGATTAGAAAAAACCAACAATTTATTCCATGCCCAAAGAATAGAAAACTGGTTTCAAAATATCACAAGTCTATCACACAAATTTATACATTCATTAATATGGAATTATAAATGTAAAAGCATAATAGAATTCCAAAAGAAACTAATTTTACAGTGTCACTAACCTCAAATAGAAGAGTATCAGGATGAACCACTTCGGTACTTAAATATTTTGATGAATATTTCTCCATACCTACATAAAAATAAATTCCTATATATATTCCCCTTAATCTGATGCACATATTCCTCTCTCCATGAAGAAATATGTTCAAATATACATATATATAAACATACCTATGTATGTGAGTGAAATGAATCAAGGAGACACCAGATGCTCTAATTAACCTTGTGGGATCAATAATCACCAAAGCCCCCCAATATAATTTGGTTAAACAAAATAGTGTAAGAAAACCATTACCCTAGTGGTGACAACAAGCCTAAATGATAAAAAAATACTCTTTGTCTTTGGTGGCAGATGTTAGAATAGGAAAAAGGTCAACCCAAGAGACCCTTTTCATAACCTTACAATGAAGAATAACAACAAAAGTTATTAACCATTAACCTAATGTTTTTCCTAAGCACCCTGTGATTCAGGGAGATGGGAAAAATAGACAACTATGGGAGTAGATAAGGTTGTAAGGTCATACCTTAAATGACTGGGAATGATTCTTGAAGAAATTGGTGGAGATCTTTGATTAAGGAGAGGGTTGAGTGGGATTGAAGGCACACTAACATGAAGGGAGGGGAGGGGATCCTCATGTGATGCGCAGAGAGAAGAAAGGGGGGGGGAGAGAAAATAAGTAATGTGTAAATAAAATAAAAAAATTTAAAACTAATATTTTCCCATTTGGGGAAACTCACACGGTTAGCACTTGGTTTACCAAACCATGCACTAACCAAGTACTGACCAATGAAAAGTCCATGAAACTCCTTACATGGTTACCTATAGGCAGATTCATAGTTGATAAAACTATGCTAAAACCACGTGACATGGCTCTGTCAACTCATAGAGCCCAATCACACACTTTCCTCACAGTTTTGTATACCATACCTAAGCCATGCACCACTCCACTGACTCACCTGGGCACCCACATGGGCCCCACACTATTTCTAAGAACCATGCAAGATAATCATGAAATAGCTAAAAAGACTCCAAAAATTTAAATATTTAGCCTTCTAAATATCAGAGATCAATCTTGATCCATTACGAGAGAAAATAATCCAAAGTAATAGCACCATGACACCCTATGTACTACACCGGTGTTGCATGCATCAAAATATGTAAAAAATATTGAATTTAATTAAAATGAAATATATCATAATGTCTCAAGGTTTTATATTCTCTTCCAATATTGGTGTTATAAGAACTTGGATCCTTTTTTTGGGTATGGATCTTGTTTTCAGGTTGTTTTGAGGAAAACAAAGAAAAGAGGATTTTCTATGTACACAATGAGTACTTCTGAGTAAACACCATGTACCTAGATTCCTGCGTACAACCAAATTTTGACCATGTAACAGCTGAGTACATGGATATGTGGTGACCTATCCGACCATCTTATGTCGGGGGCCAGTTGAGGCTACTACACAGCATGTAGCGTTAATGAAAATGCTATTTAATTTATTTTTTATTTGATATATCAGAGCAGGGTTGCATCTCATATCCGAAAACAACTTCTTCTTCCTGTTTTTCATACATGAGTGCTCCAGAATGACAGAAAATGTTCGATCTCCAAATTATCTATCCGATATCTGATTGAGACAATATCGTGTGTTTTAGAATCCCAGTAGTGAGTTATCAAACCCACTTGATCCCTTCATCCAGATTCATCCTCTCTTTTGAGTTATTCAAGGTTGGGTATTTTTCACCTTTCTATAGGTCTACGCTGATCTAGTCTGATTCAATGGATGACATTCATGTATACAAATCTTATGACATCGTGGTAGAGGATTTGTCCCTTTTATTTCTTATTTGGATCATATATTCTAACAGTATCTCATACCCACATTTTGGGTATTGTGTGATTTAGGAATTAAACCTTGTTATTACGTTCTTTGGTTTGTTTTTTTGATAAAGTGTTGTTGCTTATGCATAAGGTTAGATACCTTGTCTAAGGTACACCCCATGGATGTGTTTCCCCTTGATTGATTGTTTATGGGAATTTGGTCTACATGGCCTACGAGGAATACCTTTTTCCATGCTTTTTTTTTGATTAAGATGGAGTTTTATTGATTGTATGAAATTCTTGTGATATGCATTGTGAATTTTTAGCCATGTATTAGTTTCATATTTTATGGGATGCTTTGATATAATATGCACATTTTTCTTTCCAATAGTCCATGAGAACCTCGTACTAATAATGCTGAGGGGGATTACAGATTTCTTATACGTATTATATTTTTCAAATGGACTGTGAGAGCCTTGGATCGAAAGGGCTAAGGGGACTTCCAAATTATTTACATGGGACCGTGAGATCCTTAGTGTAGAACTTTGACTAAAGGGGTTAGACCATGAGTGTTTCCCAGAGGGGTTTTAATTAATGAATTGATTCTATGTTCGACCAAAGGGTTTAAACCGTTAGATCATTATCATAGGTCGTTTGTGAATAATTGAATGATTATGACAAGTCTGCAAATCCCAACCACAAGAATGGATTATGTCTTACTTGATTATTTATATAGTCTTCTAAGAAATCCATTTTGTTACTCTACACAAGGGATATAGATCTTAGGCTAGATCCCTAGGTTACATGATTCAATGGATGAATAGTAAATGTTAAATGAATGTAATTGAAAACTATGGGATTGTCTACTTTTTAGTACTTCATAATTTATAATTTCATGTTTCTCATATTACCTGCTATATATGATCACTCACAGTTTGGAACAGATCTTTTGGTAGTTTCCTATAAGGGCTCATCTCACACCTTTTTTGGGTCATAAT
This sequence comes from Viscum album, assembly GCA_963277665.1. Classification (NCBI taxonomy): domain Eukaryota; kingdom Viridiplantae; phylum Streptophyta; class Magnoliopsida; order Santalales; family Viscaceae; genus Viscum; species Viscum album. The sequence goes on along the minus strand of OY728121.1, from coordinate 1,201,352,439 downwards.
TTTGGGTCCAAACAGATTACATGATTGTAGGTATAGATAAGGGATATCAACCTTATTCATCAGGTACGTGATTGTTGTTGGAGTGGGAGAGCACGGGACTAAGATGAGGCTTGTGAGGCTCTTGGAGTTTACATGATGTTTCCTTTTATTGGATTGTATTGTATTTCTTGTTTTCTGACCTATTTAGGATTCTTTCCTTGACACATATAACATGAAACATTTATATATATATATATATTCTCTACTTATTTATTACTATCAGTATTATTTTGTTTAAATATGTTGTATGGTATTACTTCTTGGGATATTGTTTTATTGTTAATTCCATTGTGTATACTCAGTCAATGAGGGAAAATTTACCCCATTATCTGACCTTGCCCCTCACTGCTAGTTGGCAGCCTCTAACATTTTGGGAAATTCAATTGAGGTCATGTGATCAATTGGGCATCAGGAACCCTTGGGTGGCACTCATATCTGGGATGTTACAAAGCAGTATCAGAGAAGTTTTCAATTTCTTGTTTGTCGTACAATTTGGAGACATTTGAAAGGTATTGGAAGGAAATAAAATTTTGTAATTAGATGTGCCCGAGAGAAGCTACCATGTGTATTGGGAAAATAATAATTACCTCAAATAAAATAGTTATTTTTGTATTTTTAACTATTACAGTTGAATTTATTTCACTGTTGGGTGATGCAATTGTTTTGCGGTGTTAGTATTGATATCATTACGATTCTATTTTGTTGTAACCCAATGAGATGAGGGTATTCCATCTCATGTATCATATAGGAACTTATTAGAAATCACATGCCATGCATTCTTTCTATGACATTTAGAGAGAATTGTTGATTGGATTATATTGTGTTAGATTTCGTGCTAGATATGTATGATGTTGTCGTAGATGTCATGACATAATACCTTCTATTTTGATAGGGTATTGGTATAAGTAGATTTTCTATTGGATGGATGCCAATATTTGATCCCTTAGGTGTTTGATACCTCTTGGATCAGAATTTTGTAGATCATGTTTGAACATTAATTTAATTCTATTAAAATATGATATGTATAAGAATTACAAACATTCATTTGTGGGGAGTATGGGATATCATGGAACAGAACATGGAATCCATGGCCATGTTTTAAGATTTTGGTGGTTCTAGAGAAGTTTCAGAGGCTTACTATCCAGAAAACACAATAAATCTGGCATGGGATGTTATGAGTACACGCCATGTGTTCTTCTGTTTTGAAATAAATGAATTTTATTAAGTACACACTGTGTACCTTATATACATGTCATGTATTTGGTGACTGTGTGAATGACTGTGGGAGAGGATACATAGGGTTGGTAAACTCTTGGTAGAACACACTATGTACTGGGAGTGCATACCCTTCTGTAATCGATCGTGTATCATTCAATGTGACTAACGACATGGGATGAAGGGAATTTAGTTGTACACACCATGTCTAGGGTGTTCATGATGTGTAGTGTTACACCATTATAACCATGTAGTTTTAGATATGTAGAATTACCGGGGTAGGAGGTAATATTATAGTACATGCCATGTCTCAAGAGGAACACACCATGTGCATGGGGTGTTACATGACCAGGAAGGAAGAGGTACACACCCATGTTAAGGATCAATGGAATATGTAGTGTAGTGGTTCTACACAATGTGTAACCCTCTTTTGAAAAAAATGAATGTTTTATTTCACTTGTTCAATTATTTACATTATGAGTTGCAGTGTTCTTTAATCTTGTATTGAGGTTTTCACTTGACCTTGCATATTCATGCCACAAAGACATCCTTTGATTGTACACCGGGTACAGGGCGATGATCAGGCATCAGAAATGGTAGATCAAGGACTACCAGAAGATCCTCACATCATGAACCTCTTGGAACCAGCTATTATTTCATATGAAAGTGCTGATGCACAGTTTAGTGAAGGATTTATGAGGATGATGCAAACCATTCAGAGAGAACCACATCCTATTCCAACTATGGAAGAGTTGAGACGGGTGTTCTAGTAGTATAATCCTCACACTTTTTTATGGAATGGAGGACCAAAGTCTATAGAGTCATGGTTGGTGGCCATTCTTTCTATCCTCAAGCATCTAGAGACCCCTCCTACGTGGAGGGTGAAGGTCACGACATACATGCTAAATTATTCTGCCAAGTGGTTATGGGATGTTGTTTCACAAGTGGGACTTCATCAGGATATGTCTTGGAAAGAGTTTCAGAGGACCTTCTATGATTACTTCTACCCTGATATGTTAAGGGCCGACCGAGCCGGGGAGTTCCTAGATTAAGAGCAGGGCACTCTTTAAGTGTTGGACAACTCTTCTCAATTTATAGAGCATCAATGATTCACACCTATTCTGGGGGGTGATGAGTTATCACTGGCTAGGTGATTTTAGGATGGTCACATGTACGACATCTTATCGCATGTGAATGTTATCAGGATGACTTCAACGACTACTTTAATAAACTAGGTGAAAATTACATAGTGCAATCTGAGTGAGTTTTATCTGTGAGCTAGGGTGGTGCAACAACCAGGGCCAGTACTTATTCAACTGATAGTAGGAAGCGATGTAGGGAGCCTAAGCATAGTGATTCCAGTAGCAGGGATGTATCTACATGTAGCCAGGTTAGGTTCTACTAGTGCGGGAAGAGTGGGTACATGAGACCAACGTGCTTGAGAGACCTAGTTGAGTGCAAATCTTGTAGAAAGATGGGTCATCATTATTTTTTTCATGTTATTCACCCCAGTAGTTAGTTATAGGGGATTTTTTATGACTCCATGTACAAGAGTGGGGCCACGAGTTCCTCATTCTTCAGGGAACTAGAGTTCGCCATGACATTCATGCTGAGAAGGTGGAAATTTCCATGGTATCCAGATGACAAATATTTAGTGACAATAGGGTGGATCATTTTAGGGTAGCCAGGTAGCGTCACTAGACCATGGTATAGGTCAGAATTTTTTGATGGAGCAAACCCAGTAGAAGTAGGATCCCGTGCCCTCTAAGGTCAGAGGTATGATTCTAGTTACCTCAATTTTATCTCATACTATTTTTTATATAGGGGACTCCCATAGTTTTATATCTAATTCCATTGTGGAGATCCATGGGATCTATATATTTTATTTTAGATGATTTTATTATTATAGACACTTTATTGGGGATTAGGATAGCTAGTGTATGTCAGTGCAAGGAGTTCCCTCTTGATGTTGGTGGGTGTCACTTTTTATGGGACCCCTATTTCTTAGAGAAGAAAGGATTTTATGGTATTCTTAGAATGTATTGGTTAGTCTCCTTTCAGGCCTTTTTGGGCTGCTATCATTTTATGGTGAGTTTTACGTCACTAGAGGGAGGATCATTTATGTAGAAGGGAGAATGGGATGTACATGCGAGTAGAGTTTTACATGAGCATCATGGGTTGAGAGTAATCATATCCTATATTGGCAGTTTATATTTGGATGACTAGGGGACTTCACGGATGGAAATTCCTACATTGGTGGATAATTTCATAGATGTATTCCTAGAAAACGTTTTTGGTTTACCTCTAGAGTGAGAGGTGGATTTCTCTATAGATCTTGTTCCAGGAGTGGAAAAAGTTTCCATTACTTCTTATAGGATAGATACACAAGAATTATAGGAGAACAAGATGTAGTTAGGGGAGTTTCCAGAAAAGGGATTCATTCAAATTAATATTTCTCTTGGGGGTTATTTTATCCCTTTTGAGCTGAAGGTAGACGATACCCTCAGAGTTTGTGTGGATTATCAGAAGATAAAATAGTTTATGGTCAAGAATTGATATCCCTTTCTGAGGATTGATGATCACTTTTATCAGCTTCAAGGATCCCAGGTGTTCTTAGAGATTGTATTGAGATCTGTTTGTCATCACTTTCACGTTAGACCATCAGATATACCTCTTACATCCTTTTGGAGTAGGTATAGTCTATAAAAGTATTTGGTTATGCCATTCGATCGCACAAACGTGCTAGTAGTTTTGTTATCACTGTTGAAATGAGTGTTCCATCCTTACATAGATTCTTTTGCGGTGGTCTTTGTGGATGATATCATGGTGTACACTCTCAATCGACATGACCATGCCACCCATCTTGAGAATGAATTGAGTACACTGAGATATCATATGTTATATGATATTCTCTCAAAGTGACACATTTATATGGACTAGATTCATTTATTAGGCCATGTAATATCAAAGGCTGGAGTACCAATAGGCCCAGAGAACGTGAGAGTGGTATTTTTATGGGAGTATCCGAAGAACATCATTAATGTACAGAGTTATCAGGGGTTGTCTAGTTTCTACAGACACTGTATTCATGACTTTTGAGGCTTAGTAGTGCCACTCAATGACATGACTAAGGAGAGTGTAATGTACATGTTGACTGATTCCGATAATTCAGACTTTCAAGAGGTGAAATGGATATTGACTTCATCACTGATACTTATTTTTCTAGAACGGGGTAAGTGATACATAGTTTACTCCAACACATCATGTATTGGGCTAGGAGTAGTGCTTATATAGGGGGGAGGAGTCATTGTGTATGGGTAACTACAGTTGAGGGCACAAGATAAGAACTACCCTATGCACAACCTCTAGATATCCATGGTTGTTTAGGCCTTGCGCTAGTGGAGACATTTGCTTTTTGGAAAGAATTTTGTGTTACACACTGACCAAAAAAGACTAAACTATATCTTTACTCTATGTGATATGAATTTGAGACAGTGAAGGTGGGTTGAGTACCATCATTATTTGGAAATTGATCTTTACTAAATGCCTGGGAAAGGCAACGTAGTGGCTGAAGCATTGATGATGAAGACTCAGATATATGAAGTTTAGGAGGCCAGTAGTGAGTGAAAACTTATGGATATATTTTGTGATATAAATTTGGAGGTTCCTGAGAAATATGGGAAGTTGTTTCTTTCTTATATAGATATTATCAATACTCTACTTGATAGAGTGTGAATGAGGAAGCTATTAGATTCTAAATTCCGAGTCCTACATGAGAGTGTGTCAAGAGAGGACCCCACTCCAAGAAGGACCGTAGGTGAGGATGAGGTTTTCTTTTTTCGTGGGCATGTATGGGTATCAAAAGAAATATATGAGGAGCTGTTATGAGATTTTCTTGCCTTCATATTGGATGTTCATCCTAGTGTCACCAAAATGTATTAAGATCTACATCGTCAGTATTGGTGGCCAGTAATAAAGAGGGATGTAGCTGGTTCTGTTACGAGATGTTCCACCTGTTAGTAGGTGAATGTAGAGCATCAAAAATTAATATGGCTATTACACCAGTTAACCATTCTTGAGTGAAAGTGCAATGATGTCCCGATGTATTTTGTGATGGGATTACCAAGGTTACCTTGAGGAAATGTTGTTGTATGGATTGTTGTTGATAGACTCACGAAGGTTTCACATTTCTTTCAGATCAAGGAAACCATTAGTGTTGATGAGATTGGAACACTGTACAATATATAGATAGTACATTTTCATGGGGTTCTACACTCTATCATTTTTAGATAGGGATTCCCATTTTACATATCATTTCTGGAATGGATTAAAAAGGTATCTGGGTACAAAGGTTCTTCTAAGTACAACTTACTACCCCCAGAGAGATGGCTAATCTAAGCAAACAATTTTGGTTTTAGAGGACATCCATTGAGAATCTGTCCGGGATTTTAGGGGATCTTGGGAGAGACACATACCCCTGGTGGTGTTTACCTACTATAATAGTTTTCCTGAAATGATTCAAATGGAACTTTATGAGGATTTGTATGGAAGGACATGAAGATGACCCCTATTTTGGATAGAGGCGGGAGAGGTAACTATGATGGGATTTCATATTTTCTAGGAGACCACTGAGCAGGTGGAGTGGATTTGAAAGAGGATGGATATTTCACAGCCTTGCAAGAAATATTATGATGATCGATAGAGAGACCTCTGGAGTTCATGGTCAGAGATCAGGTTTTCTTACATGTCACACTAAGGCTAGGACATAAGAAGATTAAGAGACATGTGAATATTTCACCAAGATAAATCAGTCCGTTTGAGGTTTTGGATAGAGTGGAGCTGGTTGCCTATCAGTTTCAATTACCATAGAGGTACCAATCCATGCAAGATATATGTCATGTTTCTCATCTACAAAGTGAATTTTATGTCCTGTCTCTCATTTTTTTAACCTGAAGAGGTTGAGTTATAGGTTGATTAATCCTTCTTGGAGCAATCTATAAAGATTTTATATCCCAACATGAAGGTTCTCCATGGCCGATATACTCCTCTGGTACATGTGTTATAGCAGCACGGGTGAGTGTAAGATGAGATGTGCGAGAGGGAGGCTGATGTGTGATCATAGTGGATGGAGTTGTTCATAGATTCTTCTTCACCACCATTAGAAGGGAAATTTGGGGACGAATTAGTTTAAGGGGGGATATTTGTAAGAAACCATATCATCTTTTCAAGTATAGATATTGTTTTTTAGGTTGTTTTGAGGAAGAAAGAAGAATTTTTTTTATATGTAAACACTGTGTACTTCTGAGTACATGCCATGTACTTATCTTGCCTCATATAGCTGTGTTTTGACCGTGTAATAGCCAAGTAAATGGCCAAGCAGTGACCTGTTAGACCCGCTTATGTTTGGGGATAGTTGACACTACTATAAAACATGCAGTGTTAATGAACATGACTTGTACTTTACATTTTTAGTTGATATATTAGAGTGGGGTGTGTCTCATATCCAAAACACCTTCTTCTCATGATTCATATAGGAGCACTCTGGAACAATGGAAGATGTCTGATCTCTCAATTCTCCATCCGAGCTTGGATGGAGACACTCTTAGGTGCGTTAGATCCCACCATTGAGATATCAAACCCTAATGAGACCTTCTTCTTGATTCATCCTCTCTTGCGAGTTATTAAAGGTTGGGATTTTTTCTCCTTTTTGTAGATGTATACTAATATTGGATGATTCAAGGGCCAAATTTCATGTATATCATCCATACGAAATCAAGGTAGTTGGTTTGTGCCTTTTATTTTTTTCTTTGGATTATGTATGCTAAAAGTTTTGCATACCCATATTTTGGGTATTACGTGATTTTGGAATTAAACCGTGTTATTACCTTCTTTGGTTTCATTGTTTGATAAATTATTATTGATTATGTGTAAGGTAAGATACCATGTATAAGGGACACCCCATTGGTGCATTTCCCCTTAATTGATTGTTTATGGTTGTTTGGTTTAGGAGGCCTATGAGGAATACCTTTTTTCCATTCCTTGTTTGATTAGGATGATGTTTTATTGATTACATGAAATGATTGGGTTATGAATTGTTAATGTTTATACTTGTAGTAGTTTTAGATACACGAACTAATTTTAAATAATACGTGCACTATTATTTAAATTGGACCATGAGAGCCTTAGACTAGGATGATTGAGGGGGATTCAAGATTACTTATACGTATTATGTTTTTGTAATGGCCGGTGAGAGCCTTGGACCAGGATGGTTGGGGGGACATCCAGATTATTTACACGAGATTGTGAGATCCTTGGTGTAGAACTTTGACCAAAGGGGTTATACCATGAGAGCTTCACATAGGGTCGTTATTTAATTAATTGATTCTTTGTTGGACCAAAGGAGTTAGACCCTGAGATCTTTCACAGAGGGTCCTTTTTCAAAAGTTGAAGGATTGTGAAAAGTCTTTTAATCAAAAACAAAATCTTGGATTTAGTCTTACATGATTGTTTAGATGATCTTATGAGACATTTGTTTTTTTACATTACATAGTGGGTGTCGTGATTATCCAAGATCCTAGGGTTATATGATTTAATGAATGAATAGTAAATGTTAAATGAAAGTAATTGAAAATATGAGGTTGGATTGCTTTTGAGTAATTCTTAGATTATTGCTTCATTTATTTTTCATATTACCTGATATATACGTTCACTAATATTTAGGAACAGATCTTTTGGTGGTGGCCTACATTAACTCATCTCACACCCTGTTTGGGTCAAAATATTGGGCCTAAGAAGATTACATGATTTCATGTATAGATATGAGAAATAACCCTTCTTCATCAGGTCCTTGATTTCTGTTAGAGCTGGAGAACATGGGACCAAGATGAGGGGTGTGATACTGTGCGAGTTTACATGAAATTTCCTTATATTGGATTGTATTGTAGTTTCCAACTTTGTGATCTATTTTGGCTACTTTCCTTAACACATATGACATGAATAATATATATATATATACTCCACTTTTTTATTACTATCATTATTCTTTTGTTTACTTATATTGTATGGTATCACTACTTCCTCTATTGTTTTATTATTTATTATGACATGTATACTCTACCAAAGAGTGGATAGTTTCTCCATTATCACACTTTGGTCTTCACTATTAGTCGGCAGCCTTTGGAATTTGGGGAACTGTGCTTGAGGTCATGTAAACAAAATGGAATGAGGCACCCTTGGGTGGAACACAGATCTAGGATGTTATAGGTGTTGTGTGTCATATAAGCTTTACAACATGAGGTTCAAATTTTAAATTATCAGGGTATTATAAACCTGAATTAAATATATTATTACATTTTCTACAAAAGATTATAATAGAAATTAGAGAGTTTATAGTGGAACATTTCAAAAGATATTTTAGTCAGATTTTCCTATGTAATTTTCATCATTAATTCCATGGGAAATTCCATTAAATTTTTTATTACAAATGAGGTAATTTTTATTAGAATCTTTAATAGGTTCTTCCATGTGAATTTTATTATGGAAGTTATAAAATATTATCCCTAATGAATTCACATTGGATTTTCCATAAGAAAATTCCAATATAATATTTAGTTGATATTTGAGTGGAAAATTCCTGGGAAAATTCAAGTGGAAAATTCTTACATGATATCATGTGGAAAATTGCACTATAAATTATAGTAGAAATTTCAATCATAAGTTCTGATGAAAATTTTCACTCTATATCTAGTGTGGAATTACACTACACATCATTTTCCAATTTTCCACTACATATTCCATTTGATAATTAAACTCTAATATCAAATTTAATTTCCTACTATCAAATTACATAAGAAGTAATATAAAAATTATATTCAAAAAATTAAATCTTTAGTGTAGAGTAAAATTCAAATGAAACAACACAATTTTTAAATTTTCCCATTACATTAAATATTAATACATTTTTTATAATCCATGGCTCAAAAATATTGTTTTTGAACTATTGATTATGCACACAAAAGAATATTTCATATAATATGGATTCGATGATAAGAACTGTCATGAACCAACCTTGGTTACCCCTCTTTTGGGAACTTGAGCTAGTATATGGTAAGGATTTAAGGGTGATACCAATTAGAATGAGATGAAAATTAGTTCCTAGTAAATAAGAATCTACTTTGGGAATGTTTTTTCCAAAAACAAATTAAACACATCTAAACCATGGGCCTGACTGCACTTCTCTATATCATAGCAAGTCATGATTAGAAAAATAAAAAATTGAAAAACTAAATTTATAATAAGAAAAATTGTAAATATAACTTCAAATAGATTAAAACAATCATAAATGATAATGTAAAAAAATAAACATACCATATTTAAAGTTGAGACAACTGTATACACATAATAAAAACCAATGGGATGCAAAGCTGAATAGGTGATACAAGAATATGATAAAAACTAGAATAAAAAACAAATCAAAAGGTTCTACCCATCTCTTCATGACACATGAGATCTGTAAAAACATGTAACCCCATGTCAACTCATACTACACTAACAAAAAAACCCATACCTACCATGTAATACCTTCCCTTCACTTGAATCATCCAAAACATGGTAGCATACCCTGATTGGGTGTATGTAGTTTGTGAGAACAATTATCCTAACGGGATCCCATTAGGTGTTTAATGAGAAATAAGTATTTGAAGAAAGAAAGAATAATAGTTTAAAAAGAAACTCTCTAAAACTGATATTTTAATGTTTTAAATATAAAATATTATAATAGTTTTAAATCAATTTACAATATATAATAAAATCCATGTAAAACAATTAATTTGAAACTGGAAACAAGAGAAAGCCTCTAGGGTATGTAATGTTCAAGATATATCATATCATTACAGAAATTAGTGATCAGACCAGTCATAATCATATGCGTGCATTATACCATGTAATGTAATCTTGAGGCCTACCATGAAGTGTCTACCCCAATAATTGACTGCATATATATATATATATCATCAATGTTTTTAGTCATTATTGTTGAATAATTACAATTCCAGGGAAGGAATATCATTACTATTTCTGATTTTCCTAGTCCTCCACAAATACACAAATTTAATGTGTTATTTCCTTTAAAAAAAATTGCCATTTTAGCCATTCAAAAAAAATTCCCTTTAAAAGGGGATTTTATCTATCACAACGCAGTTAACCCTTGAATTTATAAATTTCTAGCCTCTCTAATTTATAATATCAGATGAAATTAATTTTCCAATATTTATATCATATATATCAGCTATAAATAAATATATATGATCTTTAGATAGATTTAAAAATAAAATGGAAACATTAAATAATTTATGCTTCATTAAATAAGAAAATCATATGAAATCACCTACCATTATCATCGAGACTGATTTTAATTAGGTGGAATCGACTAGGGTAGTGGGGAAAGGGAAACAAGAAATAAAGATAAGTCATTAAAAACTAAAAACCCTCTCATAAAATTTGAACAATAAAAACTATATCTCCCCATGACCTTATATTAGAGTGAAATTCAAAATAAAGGATAGAATGAATCATTAAAGAGGGGAGTGATCACTTTCTGAGAGGTTAAATGGAGAATCGAAGCCAAAAAACCACATAAAATCAATCCATGAAGGGATGGGAGAGGTTATTGTTAGAGGGATAGGGACCCATGAATGAAATGGGGGAATATAAGAGGGTCATAGGTGGTAAAAAATGTATCAGATTTTTTAGGATTTAATGTATTAAATGTTTTGGTAGATTTTAGATTTTGGATGCATGATTTTACAAATCATACACCAACTATAAGGGTGCACTAGTTTCTCCTAAACAATAAAATTATTGGGGATAATTTTTTGGAAAACCAGGTGATAACAAAAAAAAAAGCATTCATGAAGAATTATAGGTTTTATATAGTCAACACGTGGTACATACTAACCACGTGCCTACCCTGGGATAGTTCATGTTTTTCATTTTTTATGATTTCCAATGAAAATCCCAAAAATGAAAGTAAATAATCAAAATATATAAAAAATAGAATCCAAAAATGGAAATTTCACCATGGGTGTGGTGATTGCCTCTAAAATTCAACTTTATTTTACAAAAAATTCATCTCAAAAAATAAATAAATCAATAAATAGATTAGTCCATTACAACCTCATTGGATATTATTTCACAAAAGTTCCATGAGAATCATTCCCACGCTTCAAAAGAAATCAAACCAATGGGATGTATTTTCCATTAATCACTTTCCCCCATGAGTTTTCAATCCAAACCATATTCTTAGTTACTTTGATATCTTATTTCAAATATGACTCTTCTAAATTCTAAACATGGAAGGATCTTGGGTTATATTTCTTAATTGGGAAGTATAGAACCCATCATTGATCTAAAATAGTCAAGGTGGTATCTTTAACTAATAATTCACATTACTAGACCTCATTGGGATCTCTATGGGCCCCACATACCTCAAAATAATCTTCCCATACATCTCAAGCTATTAATGACCTACCAGAGATGATACCTTTAAGAGAACTTGGTTACTGACTAAAAATTCAAAAGGACGACATAATATATTGGAATATAACATGTAGTGAATATGATCTATTAAAAGTTATTACTAGATAACCTAGATAATTCCAAACACATCCTATATGAAGATCAACCCCACCAATGGAGCTACAACTACCATAGTATAATAGAGATAAGGCCAATATAGTCTCCTATATAACTATTCAAAATGATTTATTCAGAATAAATAATGGTAGTTGATATTATAAAAAAAATCAACAAGTCCCAAATGGTTATACCATTAACCTTTAGAGTTTATAATGAATGATGAAATCATATCCTCCAAAATCAAGATCACCAATTCCATCTACTCATTTGTATTTAGATGTTGGTAATGCTGAAATTTACTTAGGATCACATTTTATCTTTGAGGTCATTCAAAATATAGAGGTAAATCATGGGTATATATCATAGATTGTAGTGGATGGAACCTTGTAAAACTTCAATATCTTTTGGATGTTAAACCTTATAATCTATTCCACCTTTATGGAATCTTTGATCAGAATGATATGATCGAATTTGGTAAACAAGTATATATTAATCTAGATAGACATTTTACCCTTATGGGTATATGGAAATATATTGATAAATTCTATGTATATTCCATCCCACTTTCAAGTGGGTATGAGAAGAGAATGGAGAAATCCATTGGGAAATTAGTTGAATGATTTAATATACTGATAGGTTTAACACCAAGACACATAATCTTTTATATCATCTATCATACATAGAAACCCATATATGTGACTCATATCATAATTAATCATGGTGGAGCTAGGATAGATGGAAAATTGAGAATGATGGTTTTCCGGATTCACAACTTTCCTCAGTGAAAATGGAACTAGATAATGACTTCTAACGAAAAGGATACCCTCATAAGACTAAGAACACACTTTTTTGGTCTCCCTGGTATTAAAAATCCATCTAATTAATTGAAATTTTATATCTGTTGGTTTCTCTTGTAGAATGATTTTAAAAAATAAAAGGTTTCAACTAAATATTAACAATAATAAACTCTCCATTCTCCTTTTTTACTTTTAGGTGAAACTAATCAAAGAGAGTCAGGAGATTTCAATCATCACTATAATCACTTATATATTGCGTGATAACTTCATATCGATAGAATAAATTATGATATTCCCTTTATCTAGTATATAAAAGATGAAAAGTCAAATTCCTGATGGTACTATACCCATTTCCTTTATATAAGATTAATTTATTTCAAAAAAATGTTATATACCAGACACTTATGATCAGAATATAGTTTTAAGTATTCACCAAAAATGTAGTTCACCAACATTTTAAAATATACATGATAGCTAGAGATTAAGTTCATGGGTTGAAAAATTTATATCCTTATATAATCATACAAACTAAGCTTATACATAATGCATCACGATAAACCACACACCACCGAATAAACTCATGTATAATTAAAATAAAAACTGAGAAAAACCAACACTTTAATTCATCAATTGATGTCTAGAATAGGGAAATACATCCAAATTTCAATCCTTTTCTAATAACATTAGTCAATTGAGACACTGTCATGAGATATTTTTTATGAAATTATCGACAATACCCTTCCAAACACAAGAAACCTAAAATTTTGAAGATATTCATTGACTCTTCCTAATTCAAAATGGACCACACCTTCTCAGGATTGAACAAAAATAAATGCATTGATCACCCAAAAATCTCAAAATAACTCTGAAATGATGGTAATATCCCTCATTTATTTTAGAGAAGACTATCATATCATCTTTAAGGAACACCAATAATGGGTCAATGATATGGTGAAATATTATATTTATGATTTCAAGGATGACTTTTGTAACATTTTTCAACCCAAAAATAATAACAAGATGCTTAGAAATATCTATAAATACATTATAAAGCAGTCATAAAAACATTGGCTTATCTTACCTAGAGCTAGTGATAACATGAATCATGATAGATAATAAAAACCATCGTACCCCTTTAAATAATAAAATAATTCATCTATTTATGGCATGAGATTATTATTATTAATCATCACCTAGTTAAAATTTATTTAATTAATATATAAAAAGAGAGAACCATATTCATTATTTGAAAAAAGAACTAGGGTATGTCAAGGATACATGCTTAGATACATGAATCCATTGAATTCAAAATAATACACATAAATATATAATTATTTCACCTCTTTGGGTGATATGTAGTAAGAGGGAAAATAAATAGGTTGTGTTTTCAAAATATATTAATAAAAAACTCAACTCATTTCTTTATAGGAAAGACTAAGATTTAATTAATAAATACCTCAAGAAACTCTATCACTGTTGAAGGAAGATATTTTCCAAGATTTTCTTCAATAATATATCTTAAAAAGGATGTTATATAACATATAATTCATCCCAAATTAGTAAGAATAGGTCCCAATCAACTAGAATGTGGATCTTATTCACCTTGAAATACATTAGATCTACTATCAAGTGTATAAAAGGTCACCCATTAATGATAATAATCAACTTAGACCTTGGAAGAAGTCATATTGTCCACATTGATTATGAAATTGAGTAAATACATCTCTATTACCAAAAAATAACTTTATAGGTCTACTTATGATATCAAGATAGTATGAGAAGGGCATAGAAATAATTACTCTTTCTTTTTCCCAATAAGAGTTTTAATTTTCATCACATAAGGCTTTATATCTGAGGAAATATTCAGTGGTATATAACATGAGATAAAATACACAAATGAGAGTAAATTGTATAAATAAATTAGAATCAATAATCAAAGAATAAGGATGGTACCTTTCACTATGACCAGTTCAACCTCGGTCTACACCAACACATCATCCACTATGTGTAGCCTCCTTGACTCAAAGAGTGTATGAGATCTTCTGGTAGGTTGTGGATCATCTATCAATAGACTATTCCTATATGAAGAACCATTCAAAAATCCTTGTCAATGAGGTTGATATTATGCCACCTTAGAGGCATAACACTATATTATGGATACCATTATTACTGAAGATCCTGGACCACTTCAGGTTGTGGTGATGGCTTTAAAAATATATATGAATTACCTACGAATCATTAAGAGTGAAAATCCTTTATTTCCTATATAAATAGAGAATTTATATATTTATCTTACCACACTTACGATAGGTAATAATACCGCTTCTCCCAAACACTAGAGAGATGGGTTAATATGTTCACCTAAATCCATTACCACCTCCTTTCTAGCCTAATATCTCATTTGATTTTTCTAAAAATACCTATATTAACCTCCACGTGGTTGGAATGGAACAATAGTTAATCCAAACATACATTCCTAATAAATATATATCATTAGTGAATAATCAACCACCATAGTATTTTTTAAATTAAGAAATAAAAAAATAGATAGAATATCAAGCTACAAACACATTTCAAAATTGATAAATTTAAACTCTTCATTTAAAACTATCATAAGAGAGAAAGGAGAGATTAGTGAAATATTTAATATACTATAGGACAATCTGGCCACCTTGATGATGACACTGAAAATCCTATGATTTTTCTAGTTCCAAGGAATCAAGATAGAATTACCAGGTGAAGAAGACCTTGATAACATTCCAAAATAAATTTTCATGTTTCATAGCATGGAACATTGACTCCCACCATTTATAACATTGAAAATTAAGAATGGAGGGAAAGAAATTATATTATATAATCTAAAGTCTTAAGAAACTCTTATATCATTTCATTATTCTTCATCTACTCCTCCACCTCATGAGGATCATTAGTCCCCTGAAGAGTTGGAATCATATTATGAAATAATTCTTGACCCTAATCATTGACACCACTATTGCCTAAATCTTCTTCCATTTATTTATTAGGACTAGCGTCAACTATCTAATCCATTGATCAAACCATATAATCCACTACATCATTCATATTCTGGTAAACTTAGTTATTTTTTTATGGAAAATTATTTGCAGAATCCTCTAAATAGTTCATCAGAGGTGTTTTTTTGGAATTGAACTAAATAAAAACAAATAAAAAATGAAATGAAATCCTTAACACTAACAAATAATTTCAATTTAGATCAAAAATATTATATAAATTTTGTTTGGAGTCATAAGTGATCATTTAGAAATTTGAAACCACAAAAAAATCTAAAAAATTTATTATGAGAACCGTTTGGCAGCATGGTTTCATAAATCATGTACCAACCATGAATTTGATAGAAGAACTAAAACAATCAATCCATATAGTTTGAACATATGAATTTTATCCCATGTTCATAAACTATGTTCCCTATAGTAAATTCTCCCACCACCCATTTCAGACCCAAAATTTCTCAAAATTCTAGTCCAAACCAAATTACTGTTTTCCAGACCCTCGCTCATGACTAATGGATCAAGCCTTGATGGTCCTATAGCTTTTCAACCAGGATCTCACAAATATTTTAAATAAACAATATTTCTATCATACAATTTTATCATTATCCAACCATATTCATACCTCAACTAAAATACCCTTTCTATTCCATGTAATGGGTTAAAGGGAATTCTCCATCCATACAAACATAACACTAGTGATTGTGCATCAAAAATAATTTTTTTGAAAAATAACCCATTAAAATACGTTAATAAAATTTAAATAGAGGACCCTACATGATTTCTACATATGTTGGAAGATCATGCTCTCAAATATATGGAACAAAGTCAATAAATATAAAAACATTAGAATTGTAAATAGAATCTCAAAGAGATGATGAAAATCATAAAATACAATATAAATAATAACTATATCAAAATAAAGGGTGATAAAATCATTTACACATAATCAAAACCAATGAGATGGTAATTTTAATATTTGATATAAGAATATGAAAGAATAATTATAAATATAAACAAAAAATTACTGTCTGTATCTACTTGAAGCCAGGCCTCATTCCCCCCATGTCACCATTATAAACCCATTATCTATTAACCAAAATAACCACCTCCACCATGATGTGAATTTCCTTTACCTATATCTCCTAAGATAAGTCTACATACACCAACTGGGTGTATATAGAATATGAGAAAAACTAGTTCAATAGGATGCCACCAAGGGTTTCATGAATTATTATTGTTATTAAGAACCAAGAGTGATTGTTAAAAAACATTATAAAAGTATGATTTTGTCATTTTAAAGAAAAAAGTAAATAAAATTTTTATAAATGTCTAAAATAGTAATGAAAATATATGTAAAACAAAAAAATTGATACTACGACCTTGGGAATTCCCCTAGGGTATCTATTGTCATGGAAATCTAGGATCCTCAAACAACTTGGGGATCAATCCAATCCCAATAAACTACATATTATCTTCTTGGGTGACTTATCTCAAGTTCTTGTGGGAAGGGACAACCCTATAAAGTTACTCACTATACATACCATCAATGTGTTTAGTTAGTGTTATATCATAATTCCAATTCATGGGGGGGTGTACCAAGGATAACCTTTCTTATCCAAGTCCTAACACCTAATAATAAGTATCCCATGTGTTAATAAAATTTCAAAAAATAACCTATCAATCCATTAGAAAAACATTTCCCAATTTAAGGGTATTTTCTACCAACACATCTCAACCATCCATTGATGTCATGACTTTTAATCCTCCAAAATTTCAAATATCAAATGGGAACCATTTTAAAACATTTACATTATATATATATATACTTTCAATGATTATAAACCATTGATTAAATAAATTTAAAACATTATTAAAATATAATAAAAAATTTATCATTCATGAAACAAAACAAAACCACGAAACCACATACCTTTATGAATGAAATATCTCGAAACTAGGTGGAATCCACTAGATACGGGGGGAAATGAACCCAAGAAGGCTATAAAAGACAATAAAAAAAATCATTGCCTAATATTTCACTAATAAGAACCCTAGGTCCCAATAAAATATGTTTATATAGAAATATTAAAAAATAGATAAATGAAGAAATAAATAAAATATTAATTGGAGATAGAGAGGTTTTCAATGGAAATCAAGCCAAAAACCCAGATGAAATTATGCCAAGAAGGGATGATGGTGGGTGTTGAATAAGGGAGAGGAAAATGGCCTAAAAAAATAAATAGAGTAGGGTGAATGGTGTTAAAAACATAATAATTTTATTTATTTCATGTTTTTAATAGTATTGGGAAACCCCATGATTTGGCTACATGGTTTTCTAAACTGCGCAAGTGTAATTATTGTCTCTTGGGTAGTCACATAGTTTGAATGAACAATTAGTTAGACCTTGAAAATTTACACTGATAATGAATTATATCATTAACATTTTTATCACATGGATATTCCTATCTATCCTCCAACTTACTTATAATTTTTTCTCATTTTATATAGTGTTTTAAATGAAAATAAAAAGAAATGATTGAAAAATAAATCAACAAAAATATATGTAATAACTAGAAATAGAACCATGAGGGTTACAATTATAGTAGTCTAAAAATACATACACAAACCCTAATAAAACACCATATAAAAAATAATGTAAATAATAAAGGGTGATACATATGTTAAATAGTACAATTTCTGAAATCTGTGATTATTTTCAGGCATAATAATATTTCTATTATATAAATTAATCACACCTCTAGCCATGAAACTTGTGCCTAAAATATAGTTCTGATGAAAAGAAAAATAAAAATGCTCTGGTTTATTATAGAACAGCCAGAAAATCACACTTATATCAAGGGTGACATGGAGATGTAGTCATAGAAACTCTGAATTCATTTACTATTTCCAAGAGTTCCAAAATCACTAGATCCTAAATTAATTGTACCATATATTTCCTATTCATTTGACTGTCAAATTTTTCCCAAAAAATTCTTTACATTAGCAGTTTATTCTATATATCAACATCTAAGATCTCTACCATAGAATCCAATATTCATATAGATAAATGGATGAAGGGATTCAGTGGGGCCATCAGGAATTGGAATAGAATCCTACAATTCATCGAGGTAGATATCAGTGATACCTGACACATGTTGTCTTTTCATAAATTTTAAAAATAAATTATATGACTATGAAATATTTTTGTGGCCGTTATTCTAAATTTCATTTTTATTTTCTAATATCTCAAATAATAATAAAATATAATATATTGTATGTTAAGTAATAACACACCCAGACATATTTATATTTGATGCAACAATGTCACAACCATTATAAAATTTTGTGAAAAATGTACAAATCATAGTCTATGAAATTTTATAATTTGTGTTTGCAAATTTTACCACATTTTTAATCTATTAAAATTTAGTGTTTTTCTAGGAATTTTTTTCATTTCAAAATCAAATGAACATTAATTATGGGGTTAATTTTTAAAAAAATCCTCTAATATGTTGAAAAATGGAAAAATAAATTAAATGACAAAATATAATGTAACATTTATTTTTTAATTAATTCATATTATCCCTGAAAAAAATATTTCATAATAAATTTCAAAAAAAATCATAGAATTCCATATATGCAGTGATCCCATTCAATTAGAATTTTCTTTCAATTTAAAGAATAACTACATGTGAAAGTGTAATGATAGATTTTAAAAAATGGTGATTCATTTTTTTCACAAAACATGAATCAAATATTGTGTTTATGAAAAGAGAAAACATATCAGGTATCAAATATGAATGGAAGAAAAAGAAAGGGATATTAAATGATCTCATTATATTTACACATTATATCTTATCATCACTCACTTCTCCAACACTCAGGAAAAATAATTCCATCAGACATCATGAAAATGTTTTTAGGGGAGAAATTTTATTCAAAAATAACGGAATAAATCAATAAAAACCCATTTTTATTATTATCTACCTAATAATATTGGACAATATAAAAATAACAGAAAATATAATTTTTCTAAAATGATTCAATCTTTACATGACCTTTGATATGATATTAATATAGACCCATGAGGATCATCCAATATATTCCTTCCTTATAGGGTATCCCTAAGACAAATGAATCACTTAAGTCTTGGGAAATATCTTATCATCCCCATAGCCAACTTGAATATTTTCTTCAGAGATATGAAGGTAAAAAGATTTGAATTTAATGTTTTTTAATATTATCCAATGGAAATAACATGTAACAACTTGTACATGAATTTAATATCCTTTTATAACTATTAAAGATATTCCTTGGGACTACAAATTTTTCAAAAACATACAACATATTGATAAAATTATTATTAAATGTTTGAAATTGTTATTTTTGTTTGAAAATTACTGTTTAGATCCTATATTTTTTGTTTAACATTAAAATAATAATTTTTGATTTTCAAACATGTCTAATCATTTTCATATTATAATAAAACGGAATTGGATATCATTTACAAAATAATCCCACAAAATTGATCATCATCCAATAACACATTTATTATTATTCACCAAATCATGTCATAGTGAACATCACGGTAAAGACCCTAAACCAAGTAGCCTAGAGTCGGTGGTCACATTATTGCATTGGAAAAAGGTACACGAAATTACATCCAAATGGATTAAATAGTGTAGTAGTCATGGTAAACTTGATAATTACATGAGTTTACATTAATTTGTTTTAAAAAATAAATAATATAGTGAAGTAATTATTTTTAATTTTTTAACTCATTAAATGATCCCTTCTTTTTATAATGGGTAAAGGACAAAATTAAGGGTGAGATCATATTCGTATAATGGGATTCATAGAATGAATGATATTATGACTAAATAAGAAATAATAAATATGGTATGGTAAATAACTCAAAAAAATCAATTTATTCAATTACTTTACAACAAGGGATAATATGGATATAATAAATAATGACCATATAATTCCATATAAATATTTACATGATCTTGAAAAATATCGATGGATATCATAATTGTTAAAATTTCCACATGGTTATAAATAAATAATATCATAGCGATGGAATTCATAATGCCACACATCTGAAACATATCATCTAGGATCTTTTACAAGAAATCTGATAATACTATTAAGGCCACGTGCCAATAAATATACATTATTGAGTAATGCTTCAACCAAATACCTAATGTAGTTTGTATTATTAGACACAATGATAAATCAAGGGGCTATAACGAGCTACACCTTTCACTTACTAATTCTAATGAATTTATCATATGGAATGTTAGAAAAAAATTCAATATGTAATAAATATAAACATTATAATCGAAAAATAGAATACAAAATGTTAATATTTCCCCAATACAACTGATAATAAACAATCTAGAGAAAAAAAGGATTGTATCTATATAATATATTCCAATTGGATCATAAGGTAAATAACGATTTGTTTTCATTAATTAATATAAATTCCAAAAAAATATCATAAATACATTCTTGAGTAAAACAACATTTTCATTACGAAAATAACATTCAATAAATTATAGATGCTAAAAATATTATGAATTTGTTTTGAATATAGCAACAAAAACATGCAAATAAAGCTTAAATTAATTGAGATGTTACAATGGTGGGAAATTCTATTCAGGATGTATATGTTAAGATATAATAATTCCTTTTTCATTATTAGTAAAAGGTAAAAAATTTCCTCATTTAGAAAATGATAAAATGATTCCTTTTAATTTTTTATTGTGAAATGAAAAACAAGGGTATAATGGAAATTAAATAATAACTGGAGAATATTTAAAACATTATTGAAAACATTTTTAGAAAATATAGACATGGAAGAGAATTATTCTTGACCAAATAGTATTACATGACAGATCTTGCTTAAAAAGTTTCTTTTAGTGTCTTGAGTACATAAATTGAAGAAAATGAAAGGAAACAATTTATTACCAAGAAATAAATAGATGATAAAAAAATTGAAATGGATTCATTAGATATGTATCATATAAATTCTTCAACAGATTCATGTATAATAAATCACGATTAAAATAGGATTGAAACATATATCCCATACCACTTTTTCAACATTTGGATCATAAGATCCATGAAAGAATAACATTAAATTAAACATTAAATATCATGAATATTAGGATAATGATTATATATCATGTCAAAGGTAAGTATAAAAAGATCATAAAATAGGATAGGTGCATGATATAACATTTATCCCAAATAGAATAGTTGGAGATAACAAACCCCTACCTCGAGTTCCACTTACAGTAAAAGAACTATAAAATCATGTATAATAAATTTGAATTTATTATATTTTTATAAAATAATCATGTAAATACTTATAATATCATATATGTCTGCTTTAAAAAATTCAACACCTTTTTTCAAATATTTCCTTATTAAAATCGTCATTTCTAGGTGTTAACTATTTCACTTATCAAGAATATTTCAATTTAGTAGTTATGGAATAAGTACTTTGATCATAGTTCCCAAATCTATAGAATTCAGATAATTATATATACATATATATTATATATATTCATTACATAAATTTTTAGTCTCATCAATAGATGTTAGATACAGAAAAAGGAATTACACTGTTCATGGAGAGGGTAGGTCGTATATACACATAACAACTATTTTCAATTTTCAACAGATAGAATGATAGAAAGTTACAAAATAATTTAACTCTATAGAATTATTTTTATATCATATATATCATATATATTCATTTAATATATCCTTATTTTCATCCATGTAAAATGGAAATGAAAAAAACTCATCACTCCATGTAGGTGGTAGTTCACACGCACACATGAGTGACGTTATCATTTTTCAATGGATTTAAAGTTAATTAGGTAGATGTAAATTTATAATTAATAAAATAATTATTATTTAAAAAATATAAAATAAAAAAATTAAACACATCATAATAAACATCCATAAAATAAGTTTATGAAAATTTTATTGTATCATTACGTGGAGAAAATAAGTTGTACGTATGCTCAAGTGAGACCATCACTTCCCATTTGTTGGAAACAAGGGTGGATAATGGTTATTTAATAACAATAATAAAATATCAGTATATTTAATAATCTTATGTTATTATTCTAAGATAAAATAATATATTTAAATGAGTTAAAGATGAAGTAAAGAAAGGAAGTGATCTGTTAAAGAGATTACCTCTACTTTGAAAGAACTCCTTTAGATATTCCCTTATGGATCATAGGGTTGATCTTTATAGAAGACCCAAAACTATAGAATGTGGATAAGTATGTTTGGGATGGATTTTGGTAAGGTTTTTTGGGTATGATATCTCAAATTGTGTGATGAAGTTAGGGTAGGAGGTTCCTTTTTATAATTGAGGTGAGGGGTCCTTTTGGATTTCATTAAAAATTAAACTATTATAAAGTCATTCTTAAAGAAAAATGCTTCCAAATGACAATATATTTTAATATAATATAGTATGTTATTTTAATTCCAAAAAGTATAAATCCAACATGATTAAGTGTGATTTTAAACCTTTTATTTTTATTTTACCCCCCAATTTAACCCATTTTAAATTAAACCATGGTAACAAATTTTACACTCTTAAAGGGTTTTATTTTTTATTATAGTATAAATATTGAAGCATGAGTGGGAAAATGATCAAATTTTAGACTATATATTATCGAATTTTTTCTCTTGTGAATTTTTTACAATTTATAAATAATTTTACAAAATATTGTTTTCCTAAAATATCATTAATGTAAATTTTCACACGAGTCATTAAATTTCACATAAAATACAAAAAGAAGAAATTTTTATTATATATATTATACTTTAAAAAACTAAAATATTTCATATAAATGAATATTCATGTAACACTATAACTCACTCAAATTATATTACTTTTTATATTATTAAAATCATTTATTTTAATTTCCTATTAACTGATGAAATTTTACATTGATGTTTCACAATCATTTAAGGTTATTACCTAATTACTAAAAATTAGAAACAAATTTATATAAATAAAATAAATTTATTAATCTCTAAAAATAATTATATTAATTCAATACTTAATTTTGTTTCAATGTACACTCATTTGAGATATTTAAAACTAAGGGAGTGACACTTGGTAACATTCTTTCCCTTAAATATTATATAGGTCATTTTCAAAGAAAAAAATCCATTAAAAAAATAAACTTCAAAAGTATTGTTATAATGGTAGAAATATATTTACCCAATAAGAATTATGATGGAAAATTATGGCCTTATCACTTTTAAAAAAGATAAACTCAATTTACCCGTTACCGAGGTGATAGATTTTACCATTGTTACTATTCATATTGACCAAAAATAAAAGAAGTATATTTAACAACATTGAACTTCATAATTCCAAATATGAAATCCATTTTTAAATATTTGATTTTTGTAAGTTGTATATATAAATTTAATATAAAAACAAAAATTACAAGAAAAAACATATTTCCAGGAAAAAATCTTTCTAAGTATAATTTTTATACAAAATTAAACCATAAAATTAATTCTAATGAACATAATTGTATTAATAATAATATAAGAGAAATAATTTTATTTTAAATTTATTTTGAAAATAATATTATCCCTTTTAAATTATTCAAAAATTACAGTTTTCAATAAAAATTAATATTTTCACTATTAATCGAAAAAATCAATCTTTTTAGAAATTTATCAAAAATTAAATTTAATTTAATTATATATGAAGATTTCAAAAATTAAGCTTATTTTATGAAATAAATAAAAAAAAAATTAAAATATTTAAAAAATATATGTCACAAAAATAAAAATAAAAATACTTTTTGAATGAAATATATTTTTAATACATAATATGACATTAATAAAAATTGAAAACTTAATTATTAATAATTAATAAATATGTTGGTATTGAGTAGGTTATATGTTTCATAATTTGATTTCTCTTATTCATACACACCAATTCAATTGATAGGTTTTAGAATCCATAATAAAATAATAATATTTAATGGTTCATTTAAGCTTGGTGTTGCGTGTCATATATTCTATTAAAAAAATTTGGTTTTAAACTCAAAATGATTTAATAAATTGAATCCTCCCAATTTGATCTTGAACCCAATAAATGAATATTTTCCATAGGAAAATATCATTGTTGAAATCTGACATCATAAAAAGGGTTAATAAAACATTATGTTGAATAGATGGAAATAAAAATAAGAAGGTAATATAAAATAGAAAAAATAAGGTTTCAAAATAAGAGTACACTAACAGAAAGTGTAAATATAGACATTGATGAAAAGAATAATGTACAAATAATGAACGAGAGTGAAAATTATTACTGATTACAATAATGCGAATGATAATGAGAAAGTTAAGAACCACCAAACCATGAAGTTAATAGAAAAATATTTTGTTTCAATATCCTTTTCATATAGTTAAGTAATTATATTATTATATAGACTAAAAACACATGGAAATATACTTACTTGAAAAGTATAATTTTTGATGTTTTAATCATTTTCCACCATAAAATAATTTTTATCAACAAATAATGAGAATTAATGGTGAATTTTTTTTACAAAATATATAAAATAATTTATAATGGAACAAATAATCCCTAAATGAAAAAAATTTATTCTTATTGTCTTTGTAAATTCACCAAAACTAAAACTGTTACCAAAAGGTAAGATAATACCCAAAATATATAATCATTCATGTGAATAAATAATACATTTTACTTCAAAATATCCAAAACAATACCAATGGTTAATCATATATTATTTCACAAATAAATATTCCTACATCCCAAATATCTCCATAAACTCAACATCCATGATCTTTTTAACCTCAAATATCATCTCTTAACATTTAACTTATATCACAAAAAAATTAATATCATTCTTACCAAATAATATTTAAATTTAGAACACATATTAAACCTAAAGGATATAGATACCTCGTCCCAAATATGGTATCCATTACTCTTATGTTAACCCCATATAAAAAACATATATGCTTTAAAAATTAACAGTCATAATTCCTCAAATAATATCATAGACTATTTTTATAATTTGAAAATGAAATATTCCCTATAAAAGATTACCTAAATCAATTTCTCATCAAATCACTAACCATTCTCAAGGTCACCAACAATATCCCATATACTTCATCAATTAAAATCTTCACATTAACAATAAATCACATTTATTTTATATCAATACCAAATTATTTCAAATCTATAAAACAACTATATAACAATCCTTATATTTTTCATGATTCATATATCCATAATTTCATTGATATAATAAATCAACAAACTAGTTCTTTAATACCAATAAAAAACACTTGAATCCTTACACATAAATGATTTTCATATCACAGGTTCTTCCTTGTTTTAGGAGTTAACCCTTGGATTAGGTCATTACCTCAAGTAATACCTAAATTCCCTACACATAATTCATTAAAATATAAATAGTGATGTAGGATGAAATTAATTTCCTTATACCATACTCTTAAATTTTACCCAAAAATTCGTTGATTTATTCCCTGGTTTTCCGTGAAGAAAATATTTTCCCGCTCCATGGATATGTTCTCAATGGAGTCTCTTTCCTCATTTATGACATGATGGAAATTTCCCATTCATTCCTACATGGTCTCCACACCTGGGTTCTTAGTGAACTCTATCCTTCTATTCTTTGATAAGTCTAATATTTGGTTATGTTGCATGTTGTTAATAATATATCATGGGAACTAATTAGGAATACTCACAATATCTTTCACTACAGTTTTCATCCCATTTTCTTACTCATTATTATAACATTTTATACTACATTCAATGTTAACATGGTTCTTTAAGGGTCCATCCATTAAATTAATCTAAAAAACATATTATGGGAAATAATAATCATATTGGGAAATCATCAAATATCATTCATAGGATATCGAAATTATGAAAACTAATTTATACTCTATGACACCATAAGAATAACCTTGGTTATACATGGTTAATATTTATTCAAATCCCTAATAATTTTGTATAATGAAAATATGAGTTAACCTAACAATATCCCTGATTATTTTCAATGTAGGTGTATAGTAAGGGCATAATCACCATACTCCAAAATGACAGTCGACATATACTGAGAGAACTCTCTTGGGGTTATTACCCCTAGATACATCATTTCCAAATCCAAATTCACATGTAGAATCCATAAAATAATTTATTTCTAGGAAAAAAATGAATGTATACCTGTCGAAAATATTTGGACATTATCCTATAATAATACTTCTCCAAATATAGCTATGTTACAAAATTTATGTTTTCATAAATCCAGTTCTCAAGATTTCTACAATATATTCTTTTATTACAACTATAAAGACACTGAGAACAGTATGAAAGAGTTTATGGTTGCATTATTACATTGAAACTAGGTACAAGAAACCACATCCAAATGGAAAAATTATTTTAGTAGTCTAGGTAAAATTGAAACATACATTAATCTCACATTACATTTGTAAACCTAAAATATATGACATAGTGAATGAAAATATTTTTCATCCTTTAACTCATTAAAAATATTCCTTCTTCATATCATGAAGAAAGGAAATTAAATAATGGTGAGATCAGATGATCCATAAGGGTTTTTTATACTGCTAGATATCATGTTTAAATAAGGAATAATAAATACTTCATGGTAAATAACATAAAACAAATTCCATTTAACCAATAACATGATAATAATGGAATATTTTTGGAGGAATAAATATTTTTTAGATAATTCCATATAACTAATTACATTGTACAGTCTCTAACTCAAAATCCACTAAAATTGTGCTCTGAGATGGGTCATCACATGACCTCAAGTGCACCTCCCCATATGCCAGAGGTTGTTGACTATCGGTAGGGGTCTAATGAGTCACATTGGGAGACTATACCCTCTTTACTAAAGTATCCCATAGTAGAACATAATAAAAATAACAGAAACAACATAAAAAACTAAGAAACATTCTTAACCTTATGTTTCCCAAATTGGGTATACCCACAAGTCAAATACAACAATGACATATTTTACTATTAGTTTAATTTGAAACAAAACCAAAACAAAATAAACGGAAAAAAATCCAAATGGGGTTTGACTCTAAATTCGAGTCCTTCTCAACTCATTTCTCAAGCCCAACTCAACATTCTAAGATAGGGACCTTTCCCATGTTATGACCTACAACCAAGTGATTTTCTCAAGTACACAATGACAGTCTGGGCAGGTTGTTAGTAAAAAATTCAGTAGGCAACTACAATAGTGTTTACTAAATATCCATTCTAACAGATTGTTCATGCAATTATAGAATAAAAGGAAAGTAAAAAAGGAAAATTTCAGGTTCCATTTGTTAAAAAATTAATTTAATTCATGACAAGAATTTATCCCAATTCCATTTCATATAGCATTTTTACCAATAATCCTTTTATAACACATTCTCTTTGGGTTAGGAATATACTTCATCTATACATGGGTATAGGGAAATAAATCACTATTCATAAAGGAAATAAATTAAGCCCCTATATCACATGGAATGCAATATCACATCAACACATTATCCTCACCTCAAAGCCTTAGTCTGGGTGGAATATAATCATTAGGGTAATTGAGCCTCCATCCCCTTTCTTAACCCGTGCATTTTGGGGTGGAGTTTAGAGCCTCGGTCTAACTCAACCTGGGGGTGTAGAACCTTAAGTAAATACCCTACTCTACCATGTCATGTGCTCATGATTATTTATCAAATAACCATATTATACCCTAACACAACGAATCACAACCAATTCCATTGAAAAATATAATTCTTGACAAACAACATGGGAATTAATAATATGTCAAAACCCATTAACACATTTTCCAATTACAATTCATAGAAATTTAGCCAAATTCCCATTTATATGCCTTACCCATTACGTGCATTAAACAACCCCTATGCCTTCGAAAAATTCATCTATAACTATACATTTGCCCATTTATCATATTATTCATTCCACAAGAATTCACCCACTTATTCATTTCAAGTACATTTCTCATATCTCATAAACCAACCACCTATTAAATTCAACCGCTAGGTGTTCCAAAGTTCTCATGTATGAACCCATTAATCATATTCATTCATTTCATTATCAATACCGATTAACATACCCCTATTCCCATTCCATCATAAAATTATATGTTCACCATTTAACATGTACTAATCCCCTTATGATTTTTCACCCTATGAATATTTCTATTTTTTTCCATTTACAACTTAATAAACCATTAAAACATGTTCTACATGGTATTCACACTTTTCTCGGCAAGCCTTCACTTAACTCTACCACTCTCTAGGTATGGTAATTACAGTGTACCCCATGGGTGGCCCTAAAATGGTCATTTCGTCCTCCATATATCCCATGGGGACCATGAGGGGTACATGTAATCATTTAGATGCCCAATTTACCAAATCATACTCAAGGTAACCAATACACAATAAGAGAATGGTAAGATCTCAACAAACATGCACGAATCTATAAAAAAACAACGGGATATAACTTGTAGACCACCTACATGGAATCCAAAGAATAATGAACTCTTAATAATAGACTTGTATTCAGATTTAAACACCCACTTGAATCCCCAACCTAGGTTTCACTGAAAAAAATGTTACTAGGTCTTCATAAGGAGATGGAATAAACTACAAACCCTAATCCAAAAAAGATAAAGAAAGAGAGGAATAGACTTACCCATAGCTTCGATCGATAACCAACGACATATAAAACATCCTAGAAATGTGAGAGATTGATACATGAAAGATCTTTGTGGTCTTAGTTTTTCACTAGGGATAAGAGAGGGGGAATGGAGGAGAATTATATGTTGGGGTTCAGAATCCTAGAATGAAAATTTTATAAATTTTCAAACTTGTCTGGGTAGTACGGTTTACCTACACGGTTTGCCAAACCGTGAACAAACCTTGTGGAAGATACTACCTGTAAATCAACCCATTGCACAGTTTCCTGGGATTCCACATGGGTTTTTCCTAACTGTGTGCCAACCGTGCATAAGAATCTTTCCCAGGTCGCACGGTTATCTGGGATGCTCCGTATAGTTTTCAATAACCGTGAAAAAACCATTCAACATTCCTAGAAAATCTGATTTCATTATTTTTCATGTCCCAAATCCTAGGAACACCCTCAAACCTTCACATTAACGTGGGGAAACACTTATCTAGCCACATAGATGTGGCCAAACTGATGCTTAAACAAAAACATACATTAAGAATGATTCAGGATCTTACAACCTCCTAACCTTATGATAGATTATCCTTGAGCATCTTTTACAAGAATCACTAAGCTCTTGTAGCTAGAGGTCCTTCCACAAGGCCGGCCTATCCATTTAATTCTCTAAATGTTTTGGTTTCACATCACAATGTCTGCTGTACACAGATCAGGGGAACATACTTTCCCCACCGTACTTCCTCACTACAACCACAACACGAGATGAAAACTCATCAAGGATGCATCAAATTCAACCATACCCAACCACAAGAACCTCACAGAGAAACATAGAAAATAGTTCATGACTCACTACATAAAGAAACGTTTCACACCACATCAAACCACCATGGATGAACAAATCAGCACCCCATCAGCCTGGTCCTCAACACACCTCATGACCAAAATCAAATGACAAAATTTTCGTCTATTTTCCAAACTCCAACGACAACCAAAATCGATACCACATGGAATAAAAACACATGATCCTACCAACCATGTTTCTTAAATATTTCATTCCACAACTACACATCCAAAGAAATCCCAAAAATCCCATCTACCTACCTAGTTAAACCTATGACAAATCTCTCTACCATGGCCAACTCACCCGAACGGTAACTACTAGTGTTCTTCCAAACTGAAACTCTGATCACTCGATTCCTTCCATCCCGTTATCAACCTGAAAAACCACCCCCCCTCAATCTCAAACCAACATTACCTTCACCTAACATGTTCAAAAGCATGGGCCCAATCATATGTAGGGGTACTACCCTACATTGTCATCCATTCTCACTGTCAAAACCATTCGAGAGGACATTCCTACACTATCCATTCATGGACTGAGATCAAGTTGACCTCACTCAGGAACAACTTCGTTTCCAAAAGGTGCTTTTCTCTACAACATGCACCTGATGGTGGGTCACTCTCACCACTCCAATTCAATTTTACCATCTTAGGCCATACCACATCTGACTGTCTTGTCTCAGAACACCAACCTTCCAATAATGGTACACAATCCCCTTCTCACCTTCCTAATGTGCTTACTTACTTGAACCCTATCATTGACATCCTATAAACCCACTGAGGTCACTCCCAGAATCTGGTAGATTTCCATCCTCACAATGTTAGCGCCCTTCAGACTGTCATCACCCTCACCCATGGCATGATACCACATCACATGGTCAAGATTCCCTCAACATCATGATTTTATAAAACCACTCAAGGACAATTTACCCGAGTCTGACCCCGTCCTTCATTGGGGTTATAGAACCCAACCTTTCTTGCAACAACATGTCATTATATCCAACCAAATCCTTTACAACGTCAGCCAAAACATTAAAAAACATCACATGGAACCACCTTGAGCGTAAAGACAACACC
Source organism: Viscum album (assembly GCA_963277665.1). Classification (NCBI taxonomy): domain Eukaryota; kingdom Viridiplantae; phylum Streptophyta; class Magnoliopsida; order Santalales; family Viscaceae; genus Viscum; species Viscum album. The sequence continues at coordinate 1,201,321,027 of OY728121.1, read as the reverse complement.
TGGCTCATCATTCACCACTTTCAAGGCCCAATATAGCCTCTTTGTGGAACCTAACATCCACTTCATAGGTTCCTCTTTGGTATCCTGGCACCACTACACAAACTCAATGTTCTCTTCTCAACATTTAGGACTAGTTTATCACTCCACAACTCATTAGTTTTATTACCATCACTATCATCTGGTTTTCCAACCACTATTTCTTACACTCGGTCATAAGATGCACCCCAAAACCTAGGCATAGATATATAGCTTTTCCCCAAAACAAGAAAAAATGCCACCCAATTCCTATTCTCGGATTCCGTGAACGACACCCATGGAATTTTTTGACACTCGGTCCATCCCGAGGACCTCACCCCATGATGTCAAGGGTGTTCATACCATCATCAAGCTCCACACATATCATTTCCATGTGTGTAACTTCATAATATACCTCGTCCAACTAAACACCTTCATGCCTCTTGGCGTGAGCCACTGCTTCTCAACATACCTGGGATGATGTCAAGATGTTGGGAATGCATGCCACTAAATGAGCTACACTAAGACGTTTTCAGAGAACAACAAAAGAAACTTATCCATTTTGGATGATAAACTATGGGACACTATGGCCTGCCAAGGATTTCAGGCCTTTTGACCAAACACACCTCATAAACATTTATCCACCACCACATAGGTGCGATTTCGAACCAAGTTTAACCATCGCTTCAGAACCGAATCATTAAGATGGCATAAACTAACATTCCACATGGCACTACTTCCGCCAACCTGCCTGAGTTCTTATGAAGTGTCCCTATCAGCCAACAAATGAAGCCCATGGTCTACCACACCATCATAATCAACACTCTCTTTGAAATCAACCTTTTCTTATGTGTAGTCCATCACTATCTTACTTACCTAACAATGTTTCATTGTTAGTCAGCCTCATTAACCCTGATACGACCATTGAATATATCCCAACAACCAAACCATTCTTACAAACAAGTTTAGTCACATGACCACCCTAACCTTGGATGTTGCTATCGAGCAAATTCATATGTCTACACTTTATCCACCATTGTCTTTTCTACTCAAAAACAAATTCTATACCTCCATTAATCCTCACCCAAATATGTGAGTTCCGAAATTTTATGATACAACCCTTTGAAATAATACTTACCTCCTATCAAAAGCACTATGGTGCCCTAATGAATGAACCAAGAACAACTATACCATTCACTGAAACATGGTGTACCTAGTATGCATTGACACCACCTCTGAAGCACCTCCCATGCTTCATATTCCATTGTACATGAACCATTTTACTAACCTCCCACGAGGTCACCATTGATTTTATGAATCTACAATCACGTAACAACAAATTGTGTATCACCACCAACCATCAACCATCCCAATTAGCACTTTAGGAAAAACCCTCACTATAAAACACTCTGATTCCCACTATCAAAGTCCAAAACATCTACATGTGTGACACATACCCCAATGCACTAGGATATCTGTCCGACCCCTTTAATAAGTCACCTTGAAGGTTGAATAATACAAACTCCCTAGAATGGAGTCACAACCAAGAAAAGACTTTTGACCTCTCACTAAACCATACATATTATGACATGCACAATGAAATTCTCATGCATTGAACTCTCACCATGGTTATGATGCACACTGTGCCTAGTGCACCAAAAAACCATTTACTCTATGTTACACACCAAGGGTATACACACTCATCAATTCTATGAGAAAACATCATCTCTAGGATTAAAAAGTCAACTAGTAAGGTCTCTACTACCCAGGTCCACCAAGTCCTAGGAACCATCCATAAGGTCTAGAATGCACTCCATACAATCCAGAACCACAAGAGATTCCTCACTCTCATTACCGAATAACACCTTGCAATGAAATGGCCATAACCCTACTGATGGTTCCATATACACCCACCTAGGCCATGTCATCACCGGTAAGGCCTCACAATCCAAATCCAAAGTCTCAAACTATGGCACTCTCACTGCCCTAACCTACATGTACAGGGGTAAAAATTACAACACAAAGGATACTTACCTTTGAACTTATTCATTGAAATTTTAAACATATCACCCACCTGATGATTTAAAGAATATCCAATTGTATTTAACAATAGATGAAAAATCTCGTTCTATCATCCTTAAAACCCAAATCTTCAGGCTCTACCTCAATGGTCATTATTACAATTAGAAGACTACCCTCTATTATACCTATTGTGGGTCATGGCCGACATTGGGGTAACGAATTTACATAACCACAAGTCTCTCATCAACACATCCTGAAACCATATCTTATTTTTCAACACTATCCCTTCCTCCTAGGAAAATTGCCTATTTCATATCATGTTAAAATCATCATTTTAACCCATTTACACGTTTCATTTAGAAAATTCACTAAAAATTGTACCATAATTGTTTAAAATTTCTCATTTAGACATAGAGTCAACCTTTACAATTTATCAAAACCCAAAATTTTTGACCCATTTATAATATTTCTTTTTAAACAATATTCCTTAAATATTAATTCTCATTATTTTCATTCACTCACTTTCTTTACCATTATTAGGTATCATTTTCTTCATATTCATCAAGTAAATGCATTCTACTCTCTATTCCCCACACACCCATCTCATGTGTGTGCCTATAATGATGCATGCCACCTACATCCTTAGGTGCCTAAAATGACGCATGGATGAAAAACCTCATACCAATCTGGACATGAGAAAAATATCATAAATCCTTCAAACCACACAACATGTGCATCACCTAATGGTGAAATATCATTCAACTGTAACAACTCAAATCAACAAAAACAATTCCCACCAAAGGTGACTTGTGTTTTCTCTCATGTGTGGGTTATTTACTCCTAAGAACAATCTCATTAAAAAGGCCCAAAATATCCTAATATCAAATCCACCATCCAAAAATAGTAATAAAGATAAAATACCACCTCTGATACCAAATTTTAACATCTCTCACTAGGAATCCACTAAATCGGTGCTCCAATCCAAGTCATCACATGATATCAAGTGCGCCTCCCGATATGCTAGAGGTTTCCGACTTGCGGAGAGGGTCTACTGAGTCATGTGGGGAGACTATACCCTCTTTATTAGATTAAGCCACAATAGAACACAATATAAATAGTATAAACAATATTAATAACCAATTAACAAGAAAAACCAAACGTTTCCCAAATAGGGTACAACTAAAAATCAAATACAACAATGACATGACATATTAGTAGTGAAAAGTGGAAGAAACACAAAATAAAGAAATGGTCAAAACATGAAATGTGTCCATACTCTATGTCTAGGTATTTCTCCATACACATCCTAATCCCAACTAAACATCCTAATGTAGGTCCCTTTCCCTTGTCCTGGCCTGCAACCAAGAGATCTTTACGGGTACCCAATGACGGCCCGAGCATGGTGTGAGTACAAAACACAATAGGCCACCACCAAAGGTGTCTAAAAAATATCCAGTCTAATATATAGTGCCTGAAAATACAAAATAATAGTCAAGTAAACAAGGGACAGTTCATGTTCGATTAGTTAACAAGGTTTTTTTAATTCATGGCTAGAATTTATCCCAATTCCATTTCTTGTACCATTGTTTTACCAATAATCCTTTAATAACACATTCTCTTTGGGTTAGGTGTATACATAATCTATACATGTGTCTTAAGGAAATAAATAACTATTCATAGTGAAAATAAATCAAGACCTTATCTCACTAGGGATGCACATATCACATCAACAAATTATCCTTACCTCAAATCCTCCATACTGTTGGAATGAAATGATTAGGGTAATAGAGGATTCGTCCCCTTACCTCACCCATGCATTTTGGGGTGGAGTTTAGAGCCTCAAACTAACTCGACCCGTGGTCGTAGAACCTCTAGTAAATACCCCACTCTACCAAGTCATGTGCACATGATTATTTATAAAATTAACACAACATTCCATAACACAAAAAATCACAACCAATTCCATTGGAAAACACAATGCATGACAAAAAACATGGGAATTGATACTATCTCATAACCCATTAACACAATTACCAATTACAATTCATATCCATTTATCCAAATCCATATTATAATTCCTTACCCAATGAGTGTATTCAATAATCCATATTACTTATCCAAATTCATAAATGACCATACATTTACCCATTTATCCAATTTATTATATCTTAAGCATTCACCCACTTATGAATTTCATATACATTTCTCAAATCACATAAACCAACCATTTATTAAATTCAACTGCTAGGTGTTCCATAATTTTCATGTGTAAACCCATTCATAATATTAATTAATTTCTTTATTATAAACCATTAATGTAACACCTATTCCCATTGAATCCACAAATTATATGTTCACCATTTCACATTCACCAATCCTCTTAGGCATTTCTAACCAAAATTTTCAAATAATAGATATAATCCCATTCGATCAATTTTTCACATTTTCACATCATGTCAAAAAAACCTTATGCCTTTCCAGTTTGGGAATATTTATTATCATTCCATTTAAAACATAAGAAACCATTTAAACACATTCCACATAGGCTACTCACTTTGTTCGGAAAATGTTCACTTAACACAACCACTCTCTAGGTCCGAGAATTCCAGCACACTCCATCGATGGCACTAAAATGGTCAAGTCATCCTACATGTATCCCATGAAGACCATGAGGGGTTAAATTAATCATTTAGACACCCAATTTACCAAATAATAATCATATTAACCAATACACAAAAATATAATGGAAATATCTTGACACACATGCACAAATCTATAACAAAACTATGGGTTATAACTTGTAGACCACCTACGTCAAATACAAAGAAGAATACAGTCTTAATAATAGTGTTGGATATGGATTCAAACACCCCCTTTAATCCCTAACCTAGGTTTCACAAAAAAGGAGGGTTTTATATCTTCCAAAGGATATGGAAGAACCTAAAAACCCAAATTTAAAAATGGGGAGGAAGGAGATGATTAGACATACTAAGAGCATCGATCTGCAACAAACATTGTCCAACAGACTAGAAATGTGAGAGATCTATCCTTATAAGATATTGGAGGTCTTGGTTCATCACTAGGTCTAAGAGGGGATGAATGTAGGAAAATCCTTGGTTGGTGTTTAAAAGCCCGGAATGGAAATTTTGTATATTTTCCATCTTTTCTGAGCCGCACAGTTTACTCGCATGGTTTTTCAAATGGTGAACAAGCTGGGCGGAAGATAATTCCTACAAATGACCCCCTATTCAAGGTTTCCTAGGATTAATCAAGGGTTTTACCTAACCATTCACCAACCATGCATATGACTCAGTCCAAGGATGCACAGTTATCAAGGATGCTCTGCATGGTTTTCACTAAACGTGTGTAAACCTTGAAACACACCCACAAACTCATTTTTCCATCTCTTTTCATGTCCCAAACCACCAAAACACCCTTATCCTTCACATAAATATGGGGAATCACCAATCTAGCCAAAAAGGAGATTCAAAACCAAAACTTAAACAAAAACATAACTACAGAATGATTCGAGATCCTACACACATGATCTTGAAATTTATCCAGGGATATCGTAATTATGCAAATAATCAAATGGAAATCAATAAAAAACCCAATAATAATGGAATTCATAATGTATGACATCTAAAATATATCATAATGTTTTTATGACAAGATATATAATAATTTCTTCAATGTCTCATATGAAGGCATCTATATAAATAAGAAAGGGATTAACCAAATACCAAGTCTAGATTGACTCATGAGACCAAATGATGTATCAAAGGGAAATATTGTCTATAACACCCTGATATTTTATAAAATATACTTTTAAAAAAAATTAACTTATTTAATATATTACACTATATGAAACATGAATTTTTAATGAACTATGATATATGATTAATATTATTATTTAATCATGACTGTTATAACCTAACCATTTAGTTTATTGGTCTAAATAGTATTTTTTAAATTTCAATTTAATTTTTTCAGATAAATAAAATACATTGGTAAATAAGTATTTAATTTTTTGAAAAATATTTATATGTTATGAAAAAAATTGCTCACAAAAAATAACATTGTTTTCTTTTTGTGAAATAATATTGCAAATATTTTTTCTCACCTTTTGAATTTTTTTTAAATTTTTTTTGGAAGCAACATGTTAAAAAATATCTTAGGGTGTTTTATTTGGATTTTATGTAATGTTTAATTTTTAATGAATAGTAAAAAATGCCGATTTTTAATTAAAAACCTCAATTTCATTTAAATAATTTACAAGTTAATTTTTTTTAAATGTTAGTTCAAAAGTAAAGTTAGTTTAGTTATATAATTATTAATCCAATATATTTCATTTCAATCAATTGCATCAGGAATTTTCACTTTAAAATATTCTATAATTTAAAAAAAAATTATTTTCAATATTTTTTCCTCACATCTATGGGTTTGGTTTTAAATTAAATTCTAAACATATATTAATTAAATTTCGAAAAATGGATATCAAATTTCAAACTTGATAAAGAACATTTTACAATAATATTTACTTAATTTTTTGTCACAATGTATAGTAAAAATTTTATATATTAATTACTACAGTTACGGTTAAAATGGGTTTACTCAGGGGTCACACTAAAAATGTCAGTGTAAAATAACCTAAATGTTTATCCCAATACATATTTTTGGACATATATAGACATTTTAATAAGTCCAACATAATTTTTTGTAGTTAATGATGAATTATAAATCATAATAGATCATGATTTATTGGTGAATTATGGTGGTCCTTATTGGGGATGAGAAACATTATGAGAGTGTTTATTACAACTCAAACCTTGGCTTGTCTGTATAATGAAACTAATTATAGTCTCTAGTGGATTTAATGATAGGGGGAATTTTATATTTCAACTTCAGATTATAGGAATAGTTTTATGAAATTGTTTAGGATGTTTAAATGTGTATTTTAAAGGCACAAATATGGGTGTAAAATACATAGAGAATGTTTTTGAGAGTTTGGTAAAATAAATGATTTTTGGTGGTGTTTAAACATTCAATAGAGTTCCTTGTATGGTTTCAGTGGGTACCTGGTGGAAAAACTAGTGTGAGTGTACAAATATTTTTTATAACAGGTACCCAATAAGACATAAAGTCACCAATGGGGGTACATTAGGCAATTGGTGGAACATAGAAGGGGGTTTTTGTGGGGAAACATCATTCAATGCCTAGAACTCCTTTATTTTAGAATGTATAAGGCACTTTGGGGGGGCATTTTTGAATTTCCTCCCCCTTTATTCCTTATATTTCCCATCCTTTGATCCTTGGAAATCTAGGAGGTTTCGGTAAGTCGATTCAATGTAATTTATCCCTTTTTCTCATTTTTGTTCATCTTATTCTTCCTCTAATTTTGGTGTAGTTTCCTTGGAATTTTAGTTTTAATTTCCCAAAATAATTTTGTAATTGGTGCATAATTATGGTTATTTTACATGTGATGCCAAAAGGAGGATTTATAATGTTAGTTTTAAAGTTCACATTATGTGATTTTTATTTACTATCCATATGTTGGATTGACATGATGGTAAGAATATTTCAATAGGTATTGATGTGAGTGATGATTCATAGATGATTATTGTGGATGAATTCTCAAATAAAATTTGATGATAATATATATGTTCTTAATGTACAAGACATGTCCTAATTGTTTTAGGATAATAAATATAGTTTCTACCATTAATTAATTAAATTTTATTTGATAATGAATATATTTGGAATTTATAATATAATTAAAAAATAAAAGAAAGGGGGAGTTATATGATGATTTTTAAATTGATAATAAGTTGAGATGTTAATTATTCTAGCTTGGGTATGAGAAATTTACTAACTCTTTTATTGGATTTTAATAACAAATTTTATATACATATCATTTCAAGGACCCACATCAGACCCCACTTGTGGGACCTTGGGTCTACCATATCAGAGGTAGGATAACCCAGCTACCTATAATATAATAGGGTTTTAAAGTGATGACCAAGCCTGCATGGATGAATAGGTGAAGAGTTTACATAAATTCAATCATGATGGGAGAATAAATAATGTATAATGAACACAACGAAACACAAGGGAAAGCATGTTCTCTCACCCCATGTGGGTGTGTGAATTATGTCTGGTTGACAATCTTGGTAAAAAATTGAGTGGTGGATGGAACAATTTGAATTATTAAGTAGATCCAAACCAAATATAGATCTGATGTGGTACTCAAAGAATCTAACACAATGTTCATTCATTAAAAAATATATGGATAAAAACATGTTTATTAGATCATCATGAATTTGATGCATCTCTGGACACCATGTAGTAATTTTCTTCGTTCGGATTATGATGAGATTTTTAGGGCACTTTTTTTTTGTATCTCAGTAAGATCTATCAATGCTTAGGATATTATATCTATAATTTTTTAGACTGAAGTTATTCTTATGATTCCACCTGTTGAATATTCATTTATGAGGTGTTTCATGTACATGAATACAAAAGATCAATGAATGATTATATTTAGAGTGAGTAAAGTTAAGTAACAATGAGGTTTTTAGGAAAATCGTAGCTATATAATATTCAAGAGACAAAAATTTCCCAGGGCAGTTGAAGTGCATGCATGAAACTAAAATGAAGGACTACGTGCATGAGGTTTGGTGGTAATAGTTTCAATTTTCAAATATGGTGAGTTTTTATATTCTCAAATAATGAGATAAAAAAATATGAAAACAAGTATAATGTTGTGTGAAGGAGAAGAAATGAGATAGTGTAGTCGGGGTGGTGGGTTAGTTGTGTTAGTATATAAATACTCCTGAACCACTCTATTTGGATAATAAGTTGAACTTGAATTTGAGTTAGAGTTATGAGAAAAAAATAGATACTCAATAGTGATATTTATTCACATAGTAAGTACATGTTTTGTGGTGTTGTTATTTTTGAATCCTTCACGGCCACATGATGGATGATATGGTTCCAAGAACTAGGGTTTATGAAGAAGTTCGGGTTTCCAAATATGGAAAACAATGAAAAGAAGATGGGAGATGAGATATAACATACATTATTGATACTTTAAGAGTAATGAGTTTCATTATGTGAATTTAACATGTAGAATAAATACTTTTAGTGTGAGACTTTTGAAAAGTTGAAGTATAACTGTGAGAGAATTTACATGAAAAAACCATTTGTGTATGCATGAGTAAGTGTGAAGCACATGAAATAACATTTTAATAAAAAATTCATAGAGAAAATGAATTTAGTTTTATAAAATGTTAATATATGTTTCACAAGTCATTTATACATGATATTTTAGTGTGCTGTGATAAGTCTAGATTATTTGATGATTTTTGGAAAGTGAGAAATATCATTCTGACGATTATTAGTTGTTGATTTTCTTGAAATCCTAAAAAAACTAATCTAGTGATTGAGTTTGTTTGTGGAGAAATTTTTTATAAAAAGTTACTACAGAGGATATCATATGTTGGAAAACATAATTTCTATATATGGATCATATTTGATCATGTTAAATACTTTAGTGGGATTTTTAAGTATGTAAATTCTAGTGAGAAGATACTAACAAAATGGGAATCAATATTGAGATCCTCCTATGGGAATCAAGAGTTCTAATGGACATTGTGTGACTTTGTTGGTAACTTGTGTGGGTGGGAACTTGTGATCTATAGTAGGACTCTAGAGTGTAAACATTATGGGACTTGATGGTGATGTGAATGAGAATTTATGCACATTTACTTAAGAATATATATTGAAGAATCTAAAATACAATGGAATAACTAGTTTCATCTCGGAGTATGTATTTTAAAAAAAACCATCCAAAATCCTTGTGTTTTGTGATTTCATTATTACTATTTCTTAAATAATGAGGCTAATAATTAAAGATGAGTGACTGAGACTTAAATTAGAAATAATGGTTAAATTAAAATAGAAATAATTTGTAAAAAACTATATACAAATGATCACCCATATCAGTGGTACATAAATGATCTTTAGGTACATAAAATGTTAAAAGAGAAGGATCCCCTCTAAAGAACCCAAAAATATTACGAGAAATGGTGATTCAGAATTTAATAAAAATTCTAGGAATATATACATTTTATATAAATATCTAAGACAACTGAAGGAAAATGATATAAACTTACCTTATATATATTTCCTCGGAAGTGAGATATGTATCAAAAATGGGATTCCAACATATTGGTAAGGATATTTATATATCTCAAGATGATATGTTAAATTTAATTGTTGATTTAAAGGCTCAAAATTATATCCTATTGTATTTTTTTGAAACACTATACACAAATGTGATGGGTATAAAAACAATCAAGGGGATCAAGAATAACCTGATAAACAGTTATGAAGGGAATATTAAATTCCTGGATGATATGTTGAATAATCGAAGAAAAAAGTTTAAGGATATTAAAATGGTATATGAGTAAACTAATGATAAATATTTCATTAATGTAAATATGATAGTAAGTAATATCGATTTATTTTTTAAGAAGATGTAAAATTAAAAAATTGTAAAGATGATTTGATCATAATGTTTTAGCCTCCGAATACTGGTACGAAATTTCATTTTATGAATTAAATAACATACTAATATATTATTAAAAGAAAAAAGGCTCTAGTTTCCAAAAATAAGATAAAATATTAAAGTGCTATTGAGGCTATATAAAAAAGGGAAATTCAAAGAGGTAGAAGATAAGAAATCATGTGATTTTGATGATAATGAAGTGGATAGAGAAATCAATGAAATTATTACTTTTATTTCGAGAGGTTTTAGAATAGGGAAATTTAAAATAAAAGACAAGAAACTACTAAATTGCTACAAATATAATTGAATCGGAAAATTCTCTATGAATTTACCTATGAAAATGGATGAATCATAATCTGATGAAAAAATGAGAAATCTCAATAAAAGAAAAAGGATAATAATAATAATAAGAATTATAGAAACACTAAAAGGGGTATGAGAATATATAAACAATATAACTCATCATTTAAGAGTTATTAAAAAGATAAATTCAATTTTATTATTCTAGTTAAGAAAATATATAATTATTTTGTTAAATATGTTGATAGTGGAGTAATAATATATCTAGAATAGAGTATGGAAGTTGTTTTAGAAGCTGATCTTGAGATAAAAAAACTCAACTATAGAAATTGAATATAAATCAAGATAATGGAAATAAAAAATTTCTATTGAAAATGTGGAGCATGAAAAATTAATAAAAAAAATTTTATGATGAGAATAATATGTAGATATTGAAGGTGGATGAGTAAGAGAAGACGGTGAGTGATCTTTAGGAGAGATTTAATCGAAAAGATGAATATTTATATGAGATAAAATAAATATTATATATTGTTTAACATGAATTGAATAAGAACATAGAATAGTTCAAAAATTATTTTGAGGTAAAAGATGAGTCCTCTCAAGATAATGATAAGAAAAGGTCATACTGACATGATACATATGCTCATAAATAGTTTCAAGATAGAAATGTTATCACTAATAATGAAGGTGAATATATGTGGACCATGATGTCAAGATACAGACATTCTATCACATAAAATTTTTAAAATAAGACTCTAGGAAGTCCATTTCCCCTAGGAAACAATAATATCAGTTTACAGAAAGATGAAATTATGAATTTGACTAAGAGTTTTTTTAATAATGTATAAGATCAAAATTAGGAGGATTTGTTTAGTGTTATAGATTGTATATACACAACACCAACTATTTTATTGTATAACATGTTATTTTTTGGAAACATTTCTAAATAAAGGGGGAGATATGATGAACATATTATAATGAATTAAAAAATAAATAAATCAATAAAATGAAATCCACCTATGGTTACATTTTTAAAATGTATGAATGCTTAGATGAATTTGGTGATACATATGGATTAAAAGGTTCTATATCTAAGGTATTCATGTCAGAATTACCTATACATGTTTCCTATGTTATAAAAGGAAAGAAAAATTAGAGGAAAAAAGTATAAATAATGTACATCTTAGAAGTATTGTGAGACACCAAACAAGAATGTATAAATAAATATGAAATTACTAACACCTTGGATAGATCTACTGAAAATGAATAAAAAATGGGTAAATCTCAAATAGAAGTCACAACTAAGGGTAATAATGTTATTTTAAAAGAGTAATTTTAATATAATATGAATTCATCTAATAGTTATGATGTAGAGAATGAAAAAAATAAATGTGAACAAGATGGATATGACTTGATGAAATCTATTCAATAAGAAGAAAATAAAGTTTCATTACATATAATGATTGAGAATATTATTCCACATAAGTAAATATATTAAGGGAAGAATGTGATTTTGAAATATATGTGGAATATGAATTAGAAGTTGAAATATTACAAATTCTGATCAAAAATAAAAAATTCTAGAGTTTTTTTAGAGGAATCTGTCAGCCTAATTTATGTTAATCAAGAAAAAATAGGTCCCTCCACATTCCTAAAAAATTTATTTTCTTTTGTACTGACATGTAAGGAATTGAATGAGATGGATTCATCCACTGAGGTGGAGCAAAAATTATTTTAATCTATTAAACATTCAACATTATTTTCATATGATAATCAATATCAAATTTAGAATATGAATATTTTTGAAAAATGTTATAAATTCAGTTGATATTTAGCTATAAAGGGGTAGCTATATGTTTTTTCACTTGAATGTAAGGATGTGTTTTTAGATGATTTCATGGAAATATATATTTCTTTGATAATATCCAATGTATTAAATTAGATTCATATTATATTTGTATCACATGCATGGTTATTTTTGGACATCTTTTACCACCATGGTTATAAACCTTTATTTTCTAAATCGGGTTTTCCCACATAGACATAGTGTTTTTTAGATAAAGGATATTTGAAAAGAAAAATATAGGATATCATCCAAAATGGAGAATAATATATTCAATGATAAGGAGATAAAAATGGTTTTACTCTACATATTCTTTTTTTTCATTATCAATAGGGGAGAAAGTAAAACACACATATTGACATTGATGGTGGTTGGTGGTATTATAAAAAAATAAAAATGTAGAGATTGAAGTAACCTTTGAGTGTTATTTATTTATCTTTTAATATGGTTTATTGAAAATATTGGGAGATGATTCTAATATATATTTATGTGAGGGATGATACTTAGAGGATTGTTTTAGAAATATCTTCAACTTAATTGTGATTTTTTAGAGATATTCTAGATGTCCATGGCATGTGATAATTAAATTAGGATAATGCACATTGTTTTCTACAATAATAAATTTCAGATGATATTAATTTGATGTGTGTTGGAATTTATAATTGAATCCAAAATAATAAAAATAGGATAATTACTTCTTTATATTTGAAGAGATGATAAGTTGAGATGTTGAGTATTTTGGCATGGGAATGAGAAATTTTCAAACACTTTTATGAGATTTAGAAAAATATCCATCCATATCAAACCAAGGACCCACCTTTGAATAAACATATTATAACTATGTTGTAACACATAATATGAAGGTCAACTTAGTCAGCAATGGAGACACGGGGTTAGATAGTGATTTCCAAGCCTATGCCAAGGTATGAGTGAAGGAATTGAAAATGAGAAAGTATGGTTATCACAAAAGACCCACAAGATGAAAATAGTTGAATTAAAGGGGGAAGCTTGTGATCTCACCCCATATGGGTCTATGAAGTGTGTTCAGGTGAAAAACATAGTGCCAACTTGAGCAGTAGATGAAAATATCTATATGAATATGTAGAGCCAGACTAAATAGAGTAGTGAAATGGGACTCACCGAACATGTCGAACTATAAATCAATTTAAAAAATGTGTAGATAAAATAAGGGTCATATTATCATCACAGATAATATACCTATGTATATTCCATGTTGTCATATTCTACCTTCAGATTATGGGGATCTTTCAGGTGTACCATTCTTCATATCATGCTGAGATCATTTTTTCTCAAGTCTAATGTGACAACGCTTATCCAGAGTGCAGTTATTAATGTGATACATACCCTAAAATATTTATTTATGAGTTATCCTTTGTATATTTAAACATATAATATATGAATGTTACAATTTAGAGTCTGTATTATTATAAAACAATGAGGTTCACAAGAAACTGATGGATGGATATTATTCATGAAACATGTATTGCAGAGTAGAGTATAAGCACAATAATTCAATGAAAATAAAGGAAAATTTTCTTGAGGGCTTGCAATGAATGTTTCATTTTGAGAAGATTATTGTTTTTTATAATCATGAAGAAAAATATGACATAGTGTGAAAATAGTTATTATGGTGAATTTAATAGAATAAATGAGGTGGCTTTCTTTGGATGTTGGTTTCATGTCATTTTACTATAAATATCCTTGATACTCACCAATTACATTAATCAGTTTAACGTGAATTTGAGGGAGTAGTGAGGGTGAGAAATAAAACTCAAGGGTGATCTTCATTCATATAAGAATTCAATGTATTTTTTTCAATTATTTTTTCTATTTTAAACTACATGATGGATGATCGTGAATCACTAGATTCATATTCATAAAAAAGTTTATGTTTCTAAATGATGTAAGCTACCAAAATAATAAGATAGATGAGATATTTAATATACTATTGATATGTGAAGTGTAATGAGTTTCATGTTGTGTAATTTATGAATTATATAATTATTAAAAGTGTTATAATTTTGATAAGCTAAAGTAAAATTTTGATTGAAATTATATTAAAAAATCATATGTTCATTCATGAATTATTGTAAATCAAATATAATAACATTTTCATAAAAATTTGGAAGGGAAGAAGAATTTATTTTGAAGACGAGACTGGTATTTTATCAAAATGAATTTATACTCAAGATGTCAGTTTTTTGAGATAAGTTTATGTAATTTGAATCTCATTGGACAATGAGAATGATTAGATAGTTTATTATCAACTTCCAACATTCTTGATGTTATACATGAATAGATCAGGTGATTTTTTAGGGAAATATTTTATATCCCAAAATTGTGTGAAAGCTATCTGAAATGGACAAATGTATCCTCTATTTGAGAATAATCTTTTATAATTTAATGGAATTAAGTCGGACTCTAAACTATGTGAAGGCGAGCGGGAAGTTGATAAAACTATGGAATGTAGTATAATGATATTCCCATAAAAACCATGAGTAATCAAGAAATCAATGGGACTCTGTGTTTATCACTTGTGTAGGTGAGAAATTATGATCTATATTGGGACTCTAGAATGGGAACATTATGTGACTTAGTGTTGATGGGCATAAGACTTTCCGAAGTTGTAACTGACGAGATATAGTGAAAAATATATATCCTGGGGGAATAATTTATTATAGAAAGGAGTATGACTTTTGACTAATCCTTGTAAAATACTTGTGTGATGTGCTCTCTTTATTAACATTTCTTATAGGGATATTCTAAGAATTTAATGTAAGGTAATGATAATTTAATTAGTCACAATGGTTGAATTAAAAGAGACATAATTTGTAAAAAAATGTCTACCACTGATTCACAATCCCTCTTAGTGGTACCTAACTGATCCTTTGGTACTCTAAGTTTTATTCTATTTCATGTAGTTGAAATATTTAACTCAATGTTTTTTGTGATTTTTTAGTTGGGATAAAATTAATGATTTAAATGGTTTTTTAAATTACTTATTTTATATATTGTATTATTCGGTGTGGAGTGGGTATGTCCCACACCTAGTTTCTATTGGGTTTAGTGTTGTATCATGGCTCATTTAGTTTTACACTAGTTATGTCAATTACGAGTTTTAAATTTAAAATAATTGGTTTATAAAATTGTGGTTATTATTGATGAAACATATTATTTATTGAGTCGACGATTCATGGTTTGTGCTTAGGATAATTAATTTGACACTTGATTGATGTAGGTGGTCGTTACACAAAGTGTTTTTTGGTCTTGTGTGGATTTATCTATTTCTTATTTAATAATAATATGCTATTTTTTTGTGATTATATCATATTTTATAATATAAACCAGAAATTTTAATGAGATATTGTTGAACTAATACTCACTAAATGAACATATAACATCCTAAATGGTTAATTTGGTGTCACCATAGACAAGTGAGATCAAATATCCCATTTAATGTGTTGTTTTGTGGAATGTGTTGGTTTTTCAATGTAAATGGTTTTTTTATTTTTAAAAATGGATTTTGGTTAAAAGTGTATTTATTAAGGAAAATGGTTTTAAATTTGAATTATTATTTCAAAGGGATTACATGTTGAATATAATTTTCAAGAAGAAAATGTGAATAAAAATGATTGTTTTGAAATGGTATTTCATGAAAATATAAAGTAAATTTTTAAATATATTTTCAAAATGTTTTGGTTAGGACCATAGGTGTGTATGTTAGCAGCTAATTCATTTTAAATGCATTAAAATTGAGTTTTGCGACTATTATTTAATGTGTACATGAAGTTATATTAATTTTGGTTAATGTTTTAGTTTGATTGACCTCATGAGTGTAAGACCCCATCTTCAATAGCTTTTTTCCTTGTGAGACCCCTCATGATTATTGGGTTCAATGTATTCTATATCTTATTGCCTAATTATTCATAACAAAAAAGGAATCATATGTAAAACCTCTTCTTATGTGATGTGTTAATTAGACCGGGTTATATTGTATGGTGATTTTTATGATGGAAGGTTATTCATGGTACCATGGGATGTTCCATTTTAGGTAATGAAATCATGTTTAGGTCTCTAATGTAAACCAAGATTCTTGATATGATTCATGGGGTTCAGTGATATATTCCTTCTGTAATCACACACAAAGAGTTATTAGTGTATAATGAAACTCTTGGTATAGGTGTGTGACACCGATAGTGACAAAAAACCCAAGAACCCATAGAATGAATTGAAATAACATGGATAATTTTCATATTTTTAAAGAATATATGGGAATAAAAGTTAGTATTCACAACATATATTCTTGAAGGGATGATAAGGATATAGTAGGATTACATTTTCCAAGAAATATTACATGATGACATCACTTGGACCACATTCATGAAGGATTTTGATCAGCAGTTCTATCAAGAAATTTTTTTTGTGGTGAATGATCTACTGTTTATAACCCTTGATCAAGGAGATCATTATGTGTTAGGGTATTCTACTTGTTTTATTGAGTTGGTCTATCTATCTTCAAAACATGTATCAAATGAATATATGATGTCTAGGTGGTCTGGGATGTATTTCAACCATAAGATTCGATCAAATATTATTATGATTCTCTTTCCTAGATTTGATGGGGGAGGTAATAAATATGTTAAAGGTGAGGAAGACCCAGAAAAAAAGACCATCCAGTAGGGGTATCCATAGTGCGATATTTGGAAGAAAATGGATGAGAAATAAGGGTTATTGGTTTATGGTAAGAGAAGTTATAGGATCAATTTTAGGATAAAACCATTTAGTTTGTTATCAGTGTTGAAGAGTTGGAGAAACTATGCTAGTTCATATGGTAGAACCTAAGATTTTTTGTAATTGATTATAATCCACTCATATTATGTTTTTTTTTCAAAAAAATAACCCACTGTAGTAGTGCTAGATCTACTCTTACCAAATCCTTCTCGGATCATTATAATGAAACACTAGGTGGTGGATATAATTCTATTAAAAAAAGGGATAATCAACCAGTAATGAACAATTATTGAGGAGTTGGGGATGAAAAAATTTATGCATCAGATCATGTACATGAGGAATATAATGTGGGGATAACTACTATGAGAGGTACAATATTTATTTCACCCTATATGGTTCTAGATTTATTTGATATATGTTCAACTCATTATTTTATATAAACTACATTAATCATTGTCTATGGATTATTATTGGAGCATATTCGATTTATAATGGATTTTTACACTCCCTTATTAAGAAGGAATTAACATGATTTTTAATTTTCAAAATGCTCGGTTATAATCACCAACCATAATGACATGGGGGGATTTTTAGTTATTGATCTTTATATCTTTGACCTTATCATTATCATGTATTGGGTGGTTAGTTTTAATACCATGGTTGATTATTATCTTCATAGAGTTTAGTTTCTATATCTTAATGGGTTTACTCAAATCATTTAGGGTGACTGGGATCCTAGAACATGGAGTGTGGGGTTTGTTGATCGTGGGGCAAGAATGATCTCATGACAATTGTAGATTATGTTTCTTGACATAATCAACTAGACTTTACATGGTTATCTTTCTTATATGGTTGATGAGTACCTTAAGGCTCTTCTTGATGATTTTTATAGATTACAAGCCCATAGAGAGGTTGATTTATCTATTGACGTAACCACAGGGATGAGTGATATCTCCTTACAATTATAACATATGCAACAAATTAAGTTAAAGGAAATTAATATTTAGATTGGGGATATTACGACCAAATAATTTATTCTTCCAATCATGTTATCTTTGGATTCATTGGTTCTCTTCAGAAAGAAGGTTGATAAAATCATTTGAATTAATGTTTATTAATAAAAAATAACCAGGTGAATGTTAAAAGTAGGAATTATTTGGATAGAATTAATGGAGCATTTGATTAACTAATGGGATATGGATGTTTTCTAAGATTTATCTTTAATCAGGTTACCATAAACTAAGAGTTTGGGTGGATTATATTTATAAGAAAACATTCAGGAGTAGGTATGGATATTATGAGTATTTGGTTATTCCATTTGGTCTTATTAATTATCCTGTAGTGTTTATTTCTTTGATGAATCATATATTTCAACAGTTTTTGTAATAGTTCATAGTTGTATTTTTGGATGATATTTTACTATGTTCTAACATAATGGAAGAACATAGGAATCATTTGGATATAGTTCCCATAACATTAAGAGAACATCAGCTATATCAAATGATTTTTAAATGTCAGTTTTAGATCCAATATGTGATGTTTTTAGGTCATGCTTATGTAATCATTTTAACATGAATAAAATTATTCCACTTTACTGAGAATAATATATTTTCCATCAATTAAATTAAAATATAATTTAACTGATACCACCAAAAACACTTAGAGTGTGGCCCTATACAATTATTTCTCATTGACATTAGGTGGGCTTTCCTAAATTCCAAGATAACTATCTAGTAATTGTACAAGTATCCCAAGAGAAAGAACATAATGTCTGGAGAAATAAATCCACATATGAATTCTCAATATGTAATATAATCCCTTTGTCTCAATATCTTATCAAAAAGGTTGCATGGTACTATCATCGACCATTGTGCTGGATAAATTGTTCTTTAACTACATAAAATAAACTCATCATTACACCATGGACATATAATTTTGCATGACGGTTCTATTTAAATCATGGTATGAGATTTCAACTTCCATAAATACAATGGAAAAACCCTTTATCGACTTATCCATTAATAAAATTCCACTCGTGACGAACCCAACATACCCTACCTCCCACCAACTGTCTGCATGGAAATTTTCATTTTTAAATTAAAGTGCATGAGTCATGACACATATTAGTTATAATCATAATGCCTAAGAATCATTACATACACTCACAGATCGAAATATCTAAGGATAGAAAAACATGAGGAATTCCTACTCGTGGGTATGTTCTCATAGTCTCCTGTCTTAGAGATTACCGAGTATGAACTTCATGAGAAGATGCATCATATGCTTATGAGTACTCACACCTTACAGTCTGTATACATCATGACCCATTATAGTATGTCTTCCAACCTTAGAACTATATTTTAGAATATTTTCATAGCACTTCAAGCTTCTCATCATAGTGGGGAACTACTATGACCAAGTCAATGCGACGAATACTCCAGGACATTATTACACTATTGTCATGAAAAACAATTAAAAATATGTAATAAGATGTTTAATATTTAATGATATTAAATATTCATGTAATCAAAGTACAACCAATTGGTTCTAAGTACCCAACTATTACAAACTCCCACTTAGACTAGAGCCAACTACCAAAGTCTTTCGGTCCGCTAAAACCTCACATGAAGATTATGTTTCTGCTTAGTCATTGCTTTAGTCTAGGGGTACACCACATCATTTTCAGTGTATATAATTCTTAATACAACTTCAAATCTCTGCAAAAAATCTCTCAAGAGATGATACTTCTGACATATGTTTGTCGTCCGTTGATGTCACCTTGGCTCTTTTTCTAGAGCCACCGCTGCAATATTTTCACAATATAGTGTGATGAGAGCTTTAATACTAGGTATCACATCGATCTATTTGATGAAGATTCACATCCAAAATGATTCTTTAGCTACCTCAGAAGCTACGATATACTTGAACTCTACTATAGAATTTGAGACCACAATCTAATTTATTCTCTTCCAGCTCATAGAACCTCCATTAAAAGTGACGATGTATCCCTTTCGCGATATCATGTCATCTTGATCAGTCTAGAAACTAGCATCTGAATATCTTCTGATGAAAATTTCCTCACCTCCTCAATAAACAAGGAAAATATCATTAGCATCCCTTATATACTTTAGGATAGTATTGACTGCCATCTATTGGCAGTCACCTTGGTTAGCTTGATATATACCTATCACACTCAATGTGTAGGTGACATCCATCCTAGTACATAGCATGACATACATGACTGAACCAATCCCTGATGCATATGGAGTCCTAGCCAATATCATTTTTTCCTCATGTGTCATAGGACACATTTTCTTCGAATGATGAATTCCATGTGACACAGGAAAGAATCCACTCTTGGATTTTTTCATACTGGATCTCTACAATATTATATGATTGTATTTACTTTGACATAGGCCCATCAATATCTTAGATCTATCATGATGGATCTTGATCCCAACAATATATGCTGCCTCTCCCAAGTCCTTCATAGAGAATCAATGATTCAAACATGACTTATCACATTGTGAGATTGGTATCTCATTTCTAATAAGTAATATGTCATCATCATATACTATTAGAAAAATTACTGCACTTCCACTAAACTATTTGTAGACACAAGGCTCAAATTCGGTTTGGATGAAACCAAAATTTGTTATGTCTCCATTAAAACAAATTTTCCATGAACTAGATGATTTTTTTAATCCATAAATGGATTTTTGAATCTTTCATACATTATTGGCATCCTATAGAGTCATAAAATCTTTAGGTTCTATCATGTAGACATATTCCTGAAGGTTCATGTTAAAAAAGCCTATTTTGACATCCATTTTACAAATATCATAGTCATAGTAAGTTGTATTGGCCAATATAATTATGATGGATTTAATCATTTCAACTAGTGAGATGGTTTTGTCATAGTCAATGCCTTGATGCTTCTAAAACCCTTTTGCAACCATTCATGCCTTATAGGTACTGACTTGTCCTTCTATGTCCAGTTTCTTCTTGAATACCCATTAGCAACCAACATACTTTACATCAAAAAAAGGATATATCAAAATCTAGACATGGTTTCAGTTCATGGAATCTATTTTAGAATTAATGGCTTCATGCCACTTGGAAACATCTGTGCCACTTAATATATCCTTGTAGGTTATAGGATAATTATTATGAACTAATAATGAGTCAACATCCTCAGTAAATAGAAAAATGTACCATTCTAGTTCCCTAACCTGCCTTGTACTTCTACGTAGTTCTTGAATCTCTAGAACAACTAATTCTTCCACATGGATTTATGGAATCTGTTCATGTTCCAACTCTTGTGTACCTTGATCTTTGATTTATCGAATTCTATCTCGATCCCACTATCTCTTTTGGATATTTTCTCCCTCTAAAAAAATATGGTGTGTCTTGCCACTATAATGTTTTTATAAGGGTTTGTATAGGTAATATCCCCTTGTTTCCATGGGGAATCCTATAGAGGTACACTTTGTTCCTTGGGGTGTAAGTTTGTTATCTGAAGAGGCATTAAGAAATGCATCTCTTCCCCAAACATTTAAATTTGATAATGTGGAATTATTTCTTCTCTAGAACTCATATGGAATACCATTTATAAATTTATTTGGTACTTGGTTTAGTGTGGGAAACACTATTCATAACTCATATCCCCAAAGGGATTATAGAAGACTTGCATGGATCATTATTGATCTCTCCATGTCCATCAAGGTGTGGTGCCTCCTTTCACTCACACCATTCCACTCAGGTGTGTAAAGATGAGTGAGTTGGGATAGGATCCAAAACTCCTATAAGTAATCAATGAAGTCATGATTAAGATATTATCCACCTCAATCTATGTAGTGATTCGTAATATTAGTACCAAGTTGGCTCTCTACTTCAATCATGTATTCTTTGAACTTATCAAGAGAACTTTAATTATACCTCATTAGGTAGATATATTCATATCTACTAAAATCATCAGTTAAAAATATGAAGTATGATTACCCTCCTTTTACTTCAACTAGAAATGGTCCATACACATTAGTAAGATCCAATTCAAAAAGCTCTTTATCCCTTTCATCTTTTCCAGTAAATGGGGATTTGGTCATTTTTCCTTGTAAAAAGGCACGACATGCGCCGAATGGTTTTATATTTAAGGAATATAAATATCCATCTTGATGCTACATTTTCAATAATTTCTCATTTACATGACCATCCTGGTGATGCCGAGGTTGGGTTTGGTATGTGTCATGTGAAGTAACTTTTTTATCGATTTCTAATACTTGGTTTGTGTAATCCAACATGTAAAACCCATTTAATAAATGTTCCCTACCAAAAAAAGTGTTATATTTATAAAAGATGCAACATTCATTACTAAACATTAAAAAAATCTATATGTATCTAATATGGAAATAGAAATAATTTTTTTAGTAACATACAGAACATAATAACAAACCTTTAACACCAAGATCATTCCAGTTGGAAACGTGAGGTGGTAGGCCCCGACAGCTACAACAGCAAGTCTGGATCAGTTGGCTACTTGTAGATCTACCCCCGGTCAATCATCCTGAATCTACTTGGTTCTTGTATTTGGATACATATGTGAGCAAGAGAAATTGTAACTAATACCCAATTTGTCGAAATAGATATTTTGGATTCGATAACAAATGAAACCGAAGCATCCCATTACTTCTTAGGATGGGTGCTGTTTTTTTCTAGTGGCCCTTCATGGCACATGCGAAACAAACAACCTCATGTTCACTTTCTTCCCCTTTGATATTATTTTTCATGGAAGGGAGTGATGATGCTTTGGTCTTAAAGTTATTTTCCTTTCATATCCTCTTACTCACCATAAGAGAAAATGGCTTGTCACAATTCATATCATTTTCCACTTGGCGGACTAGGATAATAAGAACAGATAGAGGCTTATCAATTTTGTTTATAATAAAATTAACTACAATGATGGTGAAGATCAGAGGGAGTGATGTGAGGATGAGATCAATGCCCAGTTCTTCAAGGATTTTAATCCCTAGAACCTCTAGGAGCTCAATGTATCCAATGAGCTTGACAACATGAGGCCCAGCTAGGGAACCCTCTCTAAGCATACTCTGAAATAGTTCCTTGCAGATCTCAAACATTTCTTGTCTTTCTCTATCATTGTAAAGACCACAGAGGTTATCAAGAATGCTATAATCATCCATGATTTTGTTATAATTTATGAGATCAATAGACATGTTGATAATGTCAAACATTGAATGTTTACCGCACCATTCATATGTTTCTCATAGACCAGAAAATCCTCATCACCCGCATCTTTAGTAGGTGGATCAGGTAATGATGACTCCAATATGTAAGACTTTTTTTCATGGTGTAGGATAACTTGAATGTGTCTAAAATCATCCTTAAAGTTATTATCAGTGAGGATGCTGTATTTATCGAGAATTTATTTTTAGGATAGTTTGGTTGATGATCATTGTCATTTTTATTCTACAATTAAAATAGAAAATCACTGGTACATTCTTGATTAAATTTTATGAGATATAATAAATAAACTTTATTTAGTCTCAAACTATTTTATCAAGTCCCAATGTCCCTCACCATTGGAATCGGAATTTCCATTTTCCATGAAATTCTATTCGAAAGGATTTATATTACAATTTTCATAACCCCAAAATGTGTTGGTGAAGCTATTTGAAGGTATTTAGGTTGGTAGGACTTTGACAACTATAGGATTTCAACTCCATTATCTGTTGAGTAGTCTCCCCAATCCTGAAATCCAAACATTGGATTTTTTCAACTATTTCATCTAATATTAAACCAATTCTAGAAATGGACACTAATCTAGATGTAATATTGTTAAAGTAACCTAAAACCTTTCATAAGGTATTCCTGTATAAAAGTAACTTTCCCAAAAAGGGTTGGTAAAACAAATAGTTTTATTGAGTTTTTTCCTTAGTAAAGTAACAGAAGGATTGATCTAATATAATATTATATTTGAGGGATTTTTATATCATAGTCGTTAATTTATTATTATTATTGTCACATGGTTGTTAATATTAAGTGGAAATAACATAATCGATTAAACATGTCTTGATAACAGTTATGCACAAGCCTGGTTTTGTTAGTTCTATCCTACTTGCTTGTTTAATTCATTAATTATGTGATCGCAACAACACATCCATAATGATAAAACATGAATCTAACAGAATGAAAACAAAGAAAAGGGGATGATCATGAGGTTTTATAATGGGTAGTGTATCTAGTGGTTGATAAACTATCCCTACCCTAGGGGAGAAACACTGTGATCTTTTTTGGTTCATGCTTATAGCATTCCACCAGTCCACGTATGTATCTCTTGAGATTGGGTTTCTCTCGACCCTAGCTTAAACCACCTCCAATAGCTTGGGAGTTCCATCCATTACATATTTGTTTTAACACTCACATAGGTGAGGGGTAAAAACGGGGGTTTACATAAAGGAAACCAAGGGCACATAGGCCTAACATATTAATGGGGAGAGACGGTCCGCATGCCAAAAATTAATTTAATAAATAAATTTAAAGGAAACCAATCACATAAAATGGTCATAGTCTAGATCATGATCACCCACATACATGGAACAAGTTAAATATTTAATAAAACTAGTATTCAATTCATTAATAAATCTTTTGAAGATAAATTTTTTATGAATCGATTAATTTTTATCATTAATTAAACAATATTTTTATCTTAATTCTTTTCATAATTTCATTGAGATTCTCATCATTTTACAAAAAATGCACATTGGAGGTAAGTTGGTGAACACCCATTTGAATGTACCCAACACGTATTATATTCATATACTATTTTACTCTTCTAAAATATGGAATACATATTTCTTAAATGCATAGAGTAATGACATATAGTAAAATTTCTACATGATAATCAGTTTTTAAAATTATAGAAACTTTAAAGATTTATCTTTCTGTAATTTGGTAAAGTACATGTTGTGTAGTTCCAAACACACTGTGTGTACTACCTTCATTTTCTTTCTCAAAGTACATGCCTGGGGACTCAGATTTTTAGGCACACTTCAGAAATTTCAGAGTACATAGCATGTACAGTGGGATACATGTCATGCAATCTCCGCGTTACATGGTTACTGGTCGGATTATCCATGTATGGAATACATGGTTTGGACCCTAACCCAAAGAGACCACACGCTGTGTCCAATGGGCCACACAGTGTGTAATTCGGTAAGCATGTATCTATCTATCCCGGTCAACATGTGGAGTATAACTATCTACAAAACATGCAATAAATTCACACATCTTGAGTAATTGATGAATTAATTATGAATTACTGAAGACGACTACATGACATGTTGTTTATATTACACGATATGTATGGAAGAGAACACGAAAAGTAATTCAAAAAAAATCCATGTACTTTTGTGTCACCTGGGATGAATTATCGGCACATGCTAATGAGAACTTCATATTAATTTTAAATAAAAAATTATTTATTTTTGTGAAATTTGTTTGAAACTAAAAGAGGGAGAACGTATCTGAAAATCCGGATTCCAAGAATGATTATCCTTAAATTGAAAAAATAAATTATTAAACTGTAAATCATAAAAAAATTATTTAAATAATTATAAACTATAATGTAACCTCCCTTTGATACCACATGAAGGTTTCTGGTGCAGCAGAAGCATGGTTGGAATGAAACCCAACATTAACAGTTACCATGATCAATGATAATTCTGAGACCAATACGATGATGAATGCTAGTCTCCATGGAATAGAATCAATGATTTAGATAATGAAGAAAGAGTCCCAAAACCATTATAGAAGATATTTACCACCATCCAGATCATTTAGAATCCCCTTTTAGGATTATCTCATTGCGATTATGAGGATCCACACTACAATCCCTCTAGGGGTGATCCACATGTGCTCCAATGGCCTCTGATCGACACCAGTCATTATTTGGGTGCTAGAACGATGATGTGAGTGTCTTTTGTCAGTCATTCTTGATCGATTTTTCTTCAGCTTTGAAGAACATATATTTTTATTAAGAGGGGAGGGAATAGGATTAATGAAAGAATTTGTTTTTCTAAACAATTCACAATTCACTGAGTGTGTAGTTCAGTAGATGGCAAAATAGATATACTTGTCTATTTATTGATGTGGGAATTTAGTTACAATATTTAATTGTGTAATAGACATTTAATACATTCATAACCTTATAGAAAACCCATGATTTTACTAATAATACTGCATCATTATTTATGGTGCACCAACTTGAAATAAACCAAATTATAAATAAAATCCCATGTCATAAAATAATATAACCGTTATTATTATTTTAACTTGTTCTAAATACTTAAATAATTATTTACAATCTTCAAAATAATTATTTTACAAACAAACCAGCCTTAGTCCATTCAAACTCCACTTCTATTTTTTGAACACCCAAATAAATAAATAAATAATTTATTTTCTTAAATAAATGTTTTATTTAGATACTAGAAAATAAATATTTATTAAATGTTAAATAAAATAAATAAATATATTTTATCCACAATATAGTGAATAAATATTTTTTTAATTGTGGAAATCATTTTAACTTGAATAAAATTATTCCACTTTCTTGAGAATAATATTTATTCAATTAATTAAATTCAAATAGAATTTAACCCAGACCACCGGAAACACTTAGTCGGTGACCCTCTAGGATTCTTTCTCTTTGAAATTAGGCGGGCTTGCCTAAAGAAAAAGAGTAGTGCCTAGAAACAGGTCAAGGAAACCAAGAGAAATAACTTAAAGTTACAACAACAACATCCACATATGAATACTCATTGTTTAATATAATCCATTTGTCTTAATATCTCATCAAGATTGTTTCATGATATTGTCATAAAATTTTGTGCTTGATACGTTGTTATTTTACTACCTGAAATAAATTCATCATTACCCCATGGCTATGGAATTTCACAAGACGGTTCTATTTCAATAAAAGGTCAGAGATATCGACTTCCATTAATAGAAATGGAATAAATCCTTCCTCGAATTATCCATTAACGACATTCCATTAGTGACACACCCAACAAACCCTACTTCTCGCAAACTGTTTGTGTGACATTTTTCATCAGTAAATCAAAGTGCGAGAGTCGTTACACCTATTAATGGTAATATTAAATTCTAAGTATCATTTCATATGATTTATATAGGACTATCCATTGACACTAAAACATGATAAATTCTTACTGGTAGGTCTATTCTCAAAATCTCCCACATTGGAGATTACCATGTATGAACTTCATGAGAGGAAGTCTCATATGCTTATGAGTACTTGAACCTAACGACCTGTATACTATGTGTCCGATTATTGTATACCATCCAACTAAATAAATATATTTTAAAATATTTTCATAGCACTTCAAGGTTCTCATCATAGTTGGAAAATGTTGTGAGCTTGTCAATGCAACAAATACTCAAGGACATTATTACACTATAGTAATGCAGAACAATGAACAATATGTAATAAGATGTTTAATATTTAAAAATATTAAATATTAATTTAATAAAAGTAAAACCAATTATTTATCAGACACCAACTCTTACATAATTCTCTGTGGATATAGAAAAGATTCAGCTATTCATTTTGTTGGGGAAACAGAAAAATGAGTTTGAGAATTAGTGATTCTTGGGTTTGGATGGTTATTATAGTTTGTTAATTTATGATTTCCCTAAGGTTTAATGTATTATGAATGTTTTTACACATAAGGGTTTTAGGATCAAAAGGAATATTTAATGATAAAGATAATTTGAGGAACATAAGGTGAGGTTGAATTTAGCTTGAGATTTGAATCAACTGAAACCAAGTTTGATATATGATTTTTTATGATAGCTCATGTATGGGAATAAGATTTTTTATATTTTATGCGAGATAAATGATGGTCTATACATATCACCAATTGATCCCTCAAGAAATTAATTATTCTACCCATGATCTCAAGTTGTATTTGGTGATGTATTCTCTTAAGACATGGCACCACAATCTCTTTGGGGAGTGGTTTACTATGTGTTCAGATCGTAAGAGAATTATATATATTTTTTTATATAGAGATATAATATGACAACCATGATTATATTATGAGTATATTTATAATTTGTATTTTGATATTTCATTTACACCTAAAAAATCTAATGATATTTCCAACATGTTGAACTGGATGTTACCAAATCAAGACGTGAAGGAATCCGTGGAATATTGGTACTTGAAGAGTCTTCTTGTACATAAGAAATGGGGTGTGAAAGAAGATGATAAGAAAGTGGTATTGGATTCTATGAAATATGAATAATCATTTTATTATAATAATTATATTGAGAAATAAATATAAAATTACCATTTTAGTGGAATCCTTAATTTCGGGGATACCTCAAGTGTATGGTCTCAGGTCTACCGATGATGTTCAATTATTCTAATGTATATGGGTTTTTTTCAGTTATCTTTGAAGTTAGATTATATGGAATATTTTAACTGGAATAGTTGGTCTGTATACCCTTGGATTTATAATATATATCATTATTTGAGATGTTGGTATTGGTGGTCGGGGATGAGACTGTCAGTTGCAGACTTCTTATCATGATGCATTACCTTTTAGACATTTAAGGGAAAACATAAGAAAGTTGTTGGTTTCTTTCATCCATTACAAATTCAGGTATGTAAGTTATAAGAGATATTTATGGAATTTTCATTATTTTATTAGGGAAACGTAGTGGTCGAGATGCAATTTTTGTTATCATATAACAATGTATGAAATTTTCACATTTTCTTCTTATTAAGGAGGTGACAAAGATAGTGAATCTTGGAAATCTATATGTCTAAGAGATCATGATTCTCTATTGGGTTCCTTTTCCAATTGTTTCCAATAGGGAATCATTATTTTCATTATGTTGGTTGTAAATTTTTACCAGAGGTGATGGCTACCCAATTTAATTTAAGAATGATGCATCACCATCAATTAAATGGATAGTCTGACTAAGTCATAAATATTCTTGACGAAAATATTCATGTGTGTATTAATGATTTATGTGGTTTTTGGGAAAGTAATATACCTTTTCTTTTGTTCTCCTATAATAATTTTTTTTCATGATTCTGTTAAAATGTATCCCTTTAAAGAATTATATGGGTGTCCATATAGATATCCTTCGTTTTAAAAGGATATTGGAGGCCATTACCTAGTTGGGAAATGTATTGATTGAGAGTTGAAAAAAGGTATAGTTGATTTGAAATGGTTGATTGATGTATCAGAGTCATCAAAAATCCTATATAAATTTTCATCATCACCCATTGGAGTTATTGAATGTTGATCAGGTTTTTTATAGTGTCTCACCCTATCCGAGAAAACATCACTTGGGAGAATAAGGTAAGCTTAACCCTAGGTATTCTAGAACTTTTGTTGTCAACGAATGACTTTTAAAGGTGGATTATTAGTCCAAATTTTTATATCCCTTTATGCTGATTCAATATGTGTTCCACATTTCATAATTGATTAGGTATCATATAGATCATACCAAAGTGATTAAATGTATGGATATTGATATTCACTTGAACAACCAAATAGTTGATCAACCAACTCCTATTACAATTAAACCTAACAATGTTCTATGTGGTAAAAAAATTCATTTTTTTGTATACTATTAATGTGTTTATGGGATTAGAATTAGATGTGGGAGCTAGATTTAATGATGATGAAACAGTGACCTTATTTTCTGTGAGTCTAGAATCTTAAGTGCCTTCAAGGGTGTTATGTTTCACAGTGGGTAGAATTTTTATTCCCATAGGGTCAAAGATATTTTCAAATTTTGGGCCCACTCTATATATTTTTATGTTTAAAAGGATTTATAGTGTTAATTTTTTAGAATTTGGAGTTTTGGGGAAAAATTTCTAGGTGCAAGTTTTGTGCATGGTTTGTAATAACTATGTTTTATGGCTCTGTCAACTCCAGGGTAATTGCATGTGGTTTTATTAATGATACATGTCACCTAGTAAAATATGAGAATATATGGGTTTGGGTGAATATATTCCAAACATTTCGAATAACCACATGGATTTTACTATATAAACATTTGATTTTATTTTTCTGGGATAATAGGGACCACATAGTTGGAACACATTTTTTTGAACCAAGAGTTCAAACTATGTGACTTGTATGGGTTTCTCAAAACTAGAAAATTAAATCGACAACCTCAGTCTTTTTTAACCCTAATATCCTATTAGTCCCTCATTAGCTCATCCCATTCTCTCCATGACACTCTGTTTTTCTCTCTATGTCTCTTGGTGAATCCCCTTCATTATTAGTTGATATCTTTGAGTTAATTTTTTTATTTCCACCCATTATATCCTCTCTTTTATATATCTATCTTTAATATATCTTCTCTGTAATGATTTTAATATATTTTGGATTATTATTCCTAGATCTATAGGAATTTACAAAGAATCGATGATGTTATTATAAATCTAGTCTTTTGGGAACCACAACTCTTTATTCCCAAAACCTATTCTTGAAGGTGACGAATATTTCTCCGTTGGAAAGGTAGTTGTCTCAATAAAATTTTTCCCCCTCATGGAATAGTTGTGTTGTTGTGTTTTTCTTTTGTTTGTAATGGAAAATGGTTCCAAAATCCATTTTTATTTAATTTTTTTATACACACCATATGTTCGACCAAATGAATCAATGGTGGTTTGGACTAAAAAAAGTGTTTAAATCATTAGAGAAGTAATGATTTTTCATGTGGAGATATTTTAAAAATTATGAGAATGTTTTAATAGACTTTGTTATTATAAAATTGAATATGGGAACCTTATGTGCATCAGGTTATGAACATAAGCACATTTCAAGTTTGTGTGGCAGCACAAGAGATCATGGATAGGTACTCATTATGTTTTGGAGACTAACATGTATCATGATAATAAAACACCATTGAAAGAATCAGTAATATATAGTTAAAGTTATTCTAACATAGTATTCCTTCATGTCTTAGTTACATAATCCTAGAGGATAGATCACACTCTGTACTTGGTTTATTCTTGATGGAGAAATTTCATGATATGATGTTCACATTTTTATCATTTGAGATAAGAATTATTTTGATCAATTCGCTCTACGATTTCATGATTTTTCATTTTCATATTCATATTGATTTGAATGTGATGTGTTTTAAAAGGAAAAAAATGATGTTTTATACAAAAAAATCAAATGTAATATACTTTTTATAATTGTTTTATTGTAATGTCAGATCTAATAGTTTCACGGTGGCATACATTTTTTAGATTAATAGTGGTATCATATTGGGTGTTTTATATAGACCCTTTATATTTCTTTTCGAATATACACATTTAGTATTTATGACCTATGTATATAAAATGGAAACATACATTTTTCTTGCTTCTATTTGTTTATGTCATCTTTTTAGCTGGTTAATATAGATGTGATGGATTCTCACATAGAGATATGGTTTGTTTTTTTGGGTGGGGGGGGGGTCTTAAAGCATTAACCTTTTGTGGTCGATTTATATGTATCATTTTTTCAAATTTTTCTTCGGTATTGTACTATAGTTGTTTATATATCCATTTTTATAAATTAGAAATGTTATGATATATTTAAAGGTGATGTTATTCACATGGTTTTGTATATTGATTCCCATGTGTCTTTCACTAGCCCATGGAAATCAGGAATATGACTTGATCCTTATGGAATGATCTTGCTGAAAAATATTTTCATATGGTATTTTGAGAATGAATTAATAGGAACATATCTTGTGAGGTAATGATAATTTGTTACTGGACCTCTAGGATAGGGTTTGATCCTATAGGATGTGATTTTGAGGATTGCATTAGAGTTCAACATGAGCTCACAAAGTGTGATTACATTTCTTTGAGGTCATGTGTACTATTTTATTTACTCAATTTTCATATAATCAGGATAGTTATGCTATTCCACATATATGTTAATTCATATAGTGATGATAGAAGAATCTATAAAAGATAAATTTTGTTGAGTATTTTGAAGAATAATTGGTGGAATGTGATAGAGAAGACCCAAAACCTTGAGGTTCCACCATGGTAAGACAATGGGTATGAAACACACTTTTTGGTTATGATATTGTTATGTGATATATTATAATAGTTTTTAGTTGTATTATTGAACTATCATATAGTGAAATACATCCATGATAATAACATTTGATTTATGAGATGAGCTATTGGTTCTATATGAGCAGTTTGGATGATAGATTTATATTGCATCAATGAGATAAGATGGTGTTGGAAAAAAAATACTCATTTCCACCTCTTATTTTATTTTATGTGATTGTTTTTTTTGATAAATCCATAAGACTATGAATCAGAATGGTTTTATTTTCCAATGAATTTTTTAGGTAGCATTGTGTTATAAATTTTGATAAATTTTTGTTGCTCAAAATCAGGATTTTTTGTGTGGAAAGGGAAGGATTTATTCAAAGGAGTTCTTAGTTAACAGACTGCGAAGAAAAGTTTACATATAGAAAAGCAGTTTTTCATAATGGCAGAGGCAAAATGAAAATGGATTTCCACATAACAGTGATTTACGAACTGTGAAGTGCACTACATTGACCACGTAGTGAACACTTCACAGGTGTCTCACAGTTTGCCGGAAGCCTCATGTTTTCCATATGACCATTATTTTTGAAACGGAGGTAGTGATTTTTTGATCCGTAAACTATTTCATTCATGGAAGACATTGACAAGCACAAAGGATTAAGGTTACATGTAGACCAGAATGCAGTACATAGTGAAGGCTATACCACATCAATGATTTAGGTGATATGTATTATCATGGTTTTCAAATCTATTTTCCTATATAGGGGCTGCTAATTAGATAATTAGATCTAAGTGGTTTTTATTAGAAATCCTCGTTAGTCTGAGAAGAATTTGGTGAAGCCCGAAAGAGTTCACAAGGTTGGATTATGTGAAAGAGGGAGTTCACAAGGAAGCAATTCCGAAAAGGGTTGTACACAAATATTGTTCATGGAAAGGGGCTTGTGGGTCTTTGTATCCACCAAAGGAGAACCGTCTATGGAAGTAGAGGGGGGTTTATGGAAGGAAGATGGTCTCTAAAATAAGATGTTTTCGTGACACACTTGTGTCCTGTGGTGCAAGGAATATCATGAAGGAAGCAAGGAAGTCCATGAAGGAATCATGGATGTTCTAGAATGGACTAAAACAGTTCATGAAAGAATTTTATGCTAACTAATAGTACATGGATAAGAGTGACTTCAACAAATAATATTCCAACAATTGAAGATGTGTGCATTATGAAAAATGATGGGACCTACAAGTTCATAAATTAAGAGTGGATCCTTTCTAGAGCAATTATAGAAGGATGAGGAAGATGGAGATCATTTCCCATGGTAGTGATATAGAGAATGTGACATAGGTAGTGAACCTTGTGAAAGTATTCATTTACTGTAATATTTGTAATGGCAGTGATCCTAGGCACAGAAGTGATCTAACCTGATAATTGAAATTTAGAACTGTGTTTTAATGGATTTTTCACATCATCATATCACCGTTTTATGTTCTTTATATGTATCCTAGTGAGGGATAAAAAAGAAAAATTGTTGTTTCTCAAGAATATTTTCAATTTTATTTATATATTTCAATGACAAAGATAGATTAAAGTGTTTTGTTTACTGATGAAACAATATCTGATGGGGTAGTTGTTTTAATCTATCATACCCTAATCCACCCCCATCTCTGGATATTTAATCTAATTTGGATAACATTTAGTATTATAGTTAAAGGTTTAAATTTGGTGGTACTATCATAGAAGAAGAAATAGTGGTTTTCAACGATAATGGTATTCATATCCTAAATGTAAATAATTTTAATCTATGGAATAATCAGATGCAACGCTACATCCAATCATTAGAAATGGATGTCTTTTTAGTAGCAATACATGGAATTTCTACCAATATAAAAAATAGTGCTTTATTAGATGCCTGAAAATGTAAATTGGATACTAAAACTAAATGAATAAATGCTTTAGGGGGATCCATATCAAACGAAATATACATGAATGTGATGACATGTAAGTCATAAAATGATATGTGGGAAAAATTGAGGAATATTTATTAGGGTTACTCAAAAGACAGGGATGAAAAGTTGCATGTTCTAAGAAACAGGTATGGGGGTATGAGAAAGTGACCTAATAAATCTGTTGATATATTCTTTGACTGGGTGAACATTATTTTGGAAGAAATGCATATTATTTGGCAAATTATTGAATATATACATATTGATACAGTCATCTAGAGAAAACTACCACCTCATTTTTATCCAAAAGTTTCTATATTTGATGATAATGATCCATTGATCTGACATTGGATAGGCTGCACAATACTTTATTTTCATATGAGATGAGAAATGATGATATAAGGACTGTAGATATAGGGATGCCCAAATAAGTGGTGCTCACGGTCATCAAGAATTTCACCATTGAAGATAGTCATGAAGATGAAGAGACAGATGTGGTGATGTTATTCCTTTGCTAACTTTTTTATAGAGGAAAATGAAATTTATAAGGGAAACTATAACTTGCATATTTTTGATGTAGAATGGTTAGACATATTGTAGCATGGTTCCTAAATAAGTTTCAATAAGATGAGGAGGATGAATAGGAAATTACAATGAATTAGTCTTCAAACTATGGGAAAGGAATGAAAAATTTTAATCAGAATTTCTTATGAAATAAGTGTATAATTTAAAAAGATGATTAGAGTTTAGAATAATTTGATGCAAAAGAGTGAGAAGACTGTAAGAATAAAAAAAGGATAGTATGTTGGTGGATGGTACAAATTTCGAAATATAGAATGAAGGTGTTAGTTATGAAGAAGAATTTGAAGGAACAGTAGATTATGAGGAATAATTAGAAGTCATTATTGATGAAATTGATGTTTGGACAGAGAGAAATAAATAATTCCAATAATGTGTTTTGAGAATATAAACTCTATATGATGAATTAGGAAGAATAAAAGTATGAGATAATGGATGAAATTATGAATATCAAGTCAGCATTTCCAGAGGACAGAGAAATGGTCAGTTATCATAAAATAAAATATGAATAATAAGAAATGGTGAACCATGGTTTGAATAACACAATGAAATAACAAGTCATATGCATTTAAGAAAATGAAGAAGAAGTTTCAGTATGTGAAAAAAAGTAAATCCTCAAGAAAAATTCACAAATCCCTATATGTTATTGGGAAAGAGGATAATTTATGTGATAGAAAAAGAAGAAGTGTAGAATATAGGTCTAGTAGAAAATAAATAATAGTCATGTTCAAATGATAAGACCAATATAAGGCTTGACTGAAAATAAAAATTTATTACAATTGATGTCATACTGTGAGCATCGTCTCCATGATTGAAGATTGATTTGGGTGTAAAGCAGTACCAGAATACTCAATGAAACAAAGGGACAACCATTAGTGTAGAAGTGACATGTAAAAGTGCACCACACATCATGTGTTTTTTCTATTAGAAGAAGAGATACACAAAAGATTTGTGTTATATATCCAAGAGATAGATAAGGGAAAAAACCAATATAGAAAACAATTCATAACTCAATATTACAAAACATCATTTGATTCTCATTGTCTCAATTGTTGATGATTTGAGAATATCAAACGATACTACTCATGGACAACATAGATAAATTTTCCAAAGTAGAACGAATGTGTAAATAAGCAGCAATTCAATGTATAATCAAATGAGATGAGAATTGAAAATTTATTTGTAGCATTAAAAGATAAAGATGGTTCATCAGACACGGAGGAAGACAAATGTTATGAATTCATACTAAGTATGAAGTCAAAAGATAGAAAAAAAAATAGTAGAGATGAATAGGAAGTGGTGGAATATATTTCTTTTGAAGTATCTCATTTCACTAGAATATGGATCATTGATTGTATGTGAACCTATCAGATGACATGAAATAGGGATCTAGTGACTAGAATCTTGTTTGATAAGGAACTTATCATATGATTTGGTAGTGATTATGGAGTAAATATTGTTTCCTTAAGAAAATCCATGTTTGGGGTAAGAGACATGAGACATTCTAATGTATTAGTTCTTAAGGGTCTAAGTCACAATTTCCTCATTGTGAGTCAACCATGTTACATAGGACCTTCCAGTAGCTTTTCCAAAAAAATTTGGGTCATCATGAAAAAAATGGTGTAATGGTTTTTCATGGAAGGCATATGAAAGGGAATCTTTACCTTCTAAGTAGATAAGAAGATATGTGATTTATTTCAAAAGAATAATAAAAAAAGTTATGGAATAAAAACCATGGTCATTTGATCCAAACATCAATGGAAGATATGGTGCAATGTGGTTCTTCTTTAGAAATACCTAGATTATTACATGATCGTACCCATACATGTAGTGATTTTGAATATGGGAAAATCATTTGAAAGACATATAAGAAAAAATGGAAATGCTCAACAAAACTGGTTCAACTGGTGAATATTAATATACCCAGATCTATTTCACCAAGATATTTTTATTGGTGGTGATAATATGTTCTATTAATTTATGATTTTATCAAAATGACATGGTTTTCAGTCATCACTCACAAATCTGAGGTCTTCAGTTGCATAAAATCTTATCAAAGGGAAGTTTTGAAGATGCTAGTTTAAACAATCAAGTGGATTTGAACATTTATTTAAATGTTGTTCACAAATAGTCCAGTGGAAGATTATTTCTAGAAACATGGAATAATCACCAAGTTTTAACATTAAGAACTCAATAGAAAAATATAGTAGTTTAGGGAATAAATCAAATTATCAACAACAAAGATTGGACCATTATTAATTAAAAAGACCTTCTAGAGAAGTTTTGGAAATAATTAGTGATCACATTAGTCAACACATAAAATATAATGTTACTTTTACTTAAATAAGAGTAGACTACATATCAGCTATGTTATAAAAAGAATCCAACATTTAATAACATTAATGATTTTAGAAGTAGTTGTTTCATTCATAATAATGAGAAACATGAGATGTTAGAATCCCATGGAGATGAAAGGATTTTTCTTGGTTACTCAAAGAAAAAAAGAATATAAATGCTTCAATATGCATTTATGATAGGTTGTTGAATTTCAAGATGTAACTATATTATAGAATGGAAACAATCTTCCTCAAATACATGTACTAGTAAAAAATGGACTTTAATATCAAAAACATGATGTCAGTTTCTTATAAACCGATGAAAAAT
This sequence comes from Viscum album, assembly GCA_963277665.1. Lineage (NCBI taxonomy): Eukaryota > Viridiplantae > Streptophyta > Magnoliopsida > Santalales > Viscaceae > Viscum > Viscum album. The sequence goes on along the minus strand of OY728121.1, from coordinate 1,201,283,224 downwards.
ATGTTTGCAGAGACTTTTTAGTTTAGGTTTTATTAAAAAATGACACCAAAGAGGATTTAAATTGGTCTTATTGATTTTTTTACAAAACCAACATAAAAAATTTCAATTAATAACATTTTTGGTGTCGGGTTTTAAAGAAGATGACTAATGAAAATTTAATTTTTACATATATTTTTCTAAAAAACAGATGCTAATAATAAAAAAATAATTCTTGACATCAGTTTTTTGATAAACAATTGCCAATAATTTTAAAAAATATTTATATGCTTTTAATAACTTTATAAGATCTGATTTGACTAGTTTTAGAGCCAAAAAAAGTTACTAATTAAATGTTATGGATGTCGAATGTTGAAATTCTCTAAGATAATTCATAATTAAGTGAAACTTTCAATGTCCATAACATTTAGTATTTAACACTATTTTGGATACATGACTTGTCAAATTGAAGCTTAATAAATGATATAAAACATAGTAAAATATTATATAAAATTATTTCAATATTTTTTTATAAAATAGACAACAAAAATTTATTTTTTAACATGTTAGTATTAGTTTGTTTAAAACCCGACACAAAAAATAATTCCAATGAGTATTTTTGGAATACATTTTGTAAAAAACTAACACAAAAAAATGATTTTAAATATTTTATGGAATTAATTTAAATAAAAAATGAACCACAAAATTCTCCAAAAATAAATGGGATCAGTATTTCAATTTTTTATGAATGTGTGTTTCAATTTTTAGAATAACTCCTAAATTTTAATACAAATCCATTGAAAATATTTTGGTTTACTATTTATATATATCCATTTTTTTCTTTTATCATTATCAACCACTAAAATTCAATAGAATTTCTAACATGGATTAAATTTATTATTTGAACATGATATATATTCTAATCAATTAATTTCTTTATTATTATTTTCATTCATTGATAAACATCTAGATAATCTTCCTTATAATGATGATTTATTCTTATGATAATGTTACAAATATAAAAAATCTGTATGAGATTTACCAACAAAGGTGAAAAATTAATTATTGATCACTGTTTTCAATGTTTCATGAGTTCTACCATAAAACTAGGAGTTATAATGATAAATAAAATTTCATTATTTCTGAAAATCCAAAAATAATTGAAATATATTCAAATCCTAAAGTTTATTTTTTTTAATTTGGGTTATGTAATTTGCATTCATGTTTCACATTTTTTCTTTGAATAAAGTAGTATCATTAAAATCTTTGAGGATTCAAACTTCCAATGGCCTTATCTTTTTATATGTATCTCAATTTTAGCTCCAAAACAAGTAAAATAGAATATTAATAAAAGATCAAAAACATTGACATATTTTTTTAAATAATGGAATTTGTTTTTTAAAAACCCATGCCACAAATAATTATTTTTTAATTATTAATGTTAGTTTTTTTAAATCTAAGCCAATTATTTTAATTAAGAGAATTAATATTTTTAAAAACCAAAACCAATATTGTTTAAATAGTTTAACATCGATTTATTAAAAAATTGATGCCAAAATTGATACTAATCGGTATTTTTTACTTTAGTTTTGTAGAAAACCAATGATAAAGAAATTTTTATTCCTTTTTGGAATTGTTTTATAATATTGATGTTAAGATTCATATTTTTTAATTTGGAAGCTTCAACTTCGGTTAACAACTGGTGCCAAAATTAAAAAAAACAATGTTAAATACAATTTTTCTACTTATGATGAAAACTATCTATAGGATAGTGATGAAGAGATAAAAAGATCGTGGGATGTTCGAGTTCCATAGGTAGATTCAAAAGTTGATTTAAATAATGAAAAGGATGAGAAAAATTAATTATATGCACAAAGACTGATGATAAAAGATGATATTGATAAAAAAACATAATTGGTAATTAGATAACAGTAGTGAAGATAAGAAGGATGAATAATATATATAAATCATCAAACATATCAGAATTTGAGCATAAATTTTGATGAATCCGTTGTATATGATAATTTTGTTTAGAAATAGAATGAATTTCTTGATCAAATTAAGAAGAAATCGATTAGGGAGATTGATTTGAGGCCAAAAAATTATAATGTCATTAAGAATAATTGGGTCTTTCTTTGAAACATGAATGAATATATTATAGTAATTAAAAACAAAGAAATAATATTAATAAAAGGATACTCATATATAGAGGGTATTGTTGTTGATGGAATATTTTCACCTATTTCATGTCAAGAGAAAATCAGGTTATTCATGGCCATAACAGTGAATGAAAAGTTCTATGTTTTTTCAGATGGACATGAAGTGAGAATTTCTATATGAGGTTCTAGGAGAATATGTTTATATTGAGCATCCAAATGATTTTATCCTTCATGAATATGGGAATAAAGTTTTTTCTCTTAGGAATGATCTTTATGGGTTGAAGTAAGCATCAAGAGCATGGTATTCAAGACTAGATCAGTTTTTTCGGAAGCTCTGTTTTCAAAATGATGGGTTTGATTAAAATAAATATTTCATACATTATAGTTATCAATGAATGATTTTTTTCATATATTTTTATGACATAATATTTGGTGGACTAGATGAATATTAGTGTATGAAATTCACTTAATTCATGAAAAGTGTATATGAAATGTCGATGACCCGCTAATTAATATTTTTCCTTGGTCAATATTTGACACAAGTAAAGAATGACAAATTAATTTATCAGTCCAAATATTCCAAGGATGTTTTGATAAGATTAATAAAGTAAAATTCCAAGGATATGACTACCCTGGTAGCCGCCCAGTTGAAGCTGTCATGAGATGATAAAGGCAATGCAGTTAATGTCAAAGAATATTGGAAAATCAGATGCAGTCTATTGTACATGGACATGATAAGACCTAATATTGTTTTTTCCCACATGCCAATCAGAATATTATAAAAAAATTCCAAGGAAACCCACCTTCTTAGAGTGAAAATAATACTTAGGTATATCAAGTGTATGTTATATTTTAGTCAAATGTATCATGAAAAGTCTTAGCAAGAGGTATTTGGCTATACAGATGAATATTGGTCCAGTTCAGAAGATGATTGAAATTCAACATCTGGTGGTTCATTATATCATGGTGTATTAGGTATTTCATGGAAAATAAAGAAACAATATTTCATTTCACTGATCACCACAAAAGTTGAATATATTGAATCTAATCAAGATTTCATGTACTTATTGTGGATGAAGCATCAGCTTAATGATATGGGAGTCAAAGTGAATCCTCCGATCAGAACCTATTGTGATAATAAAAGTGCGATAAATTCTAGTCCATCACATGAGGAGAAGGAATATTGAAATAATGTATAATTTTATCAAGTAGAATGTGGAGAATGGTCTTGTGATGTTGGAGTACATGCCTATAGAAATATAGGTTGCAGAAATTATAATAAAGACCTTACCCAAAGAATCATTTGAAAAGAAAAGACTATCTTTGGAAGTTTATTCGACTCCACACACATCAAAAAGTGTTGATGTGGGACCCCTTATCCCCAAAATATTATCTTTTTTTCACTAGTTTTCTGATCCATGATCTTTATGCTCCTGCAGGCCACAACAAATTAACATTGGGGTTTGTTAATAGTTGGGGAGAAATTGTGGGTATAAAAAGGGATAAAATGTTTTAATTAAAATATGGGAAAAACTGATAGGGGGAATAGTGATATAGGGGGAGTATTAATTCTAATGATGTTAAAGGTGATTGAACAGAGGATACATATCACGATAGATGTGGTTCAAGATGAAAGTAGATGAGTCATTTTGAAGGTTTTGGAATTAAGTGACTAGTTGATTAACATTTTATGATACTCTTATTTCTCATGATGAGGATGCCTCATTTGGGCATATAGTATGTGTTGAGTATATGACTTAACATTATATGAATCATAAAAGGTGAATGTTTACAGAATATGGATGAAGCTTTAATGATGTATAATGTCGTCAACAAACCCAAAGGGGGGGCTATTTGGGGGAAAAATACTCAAGGGTTCCAATATCTATTTTTTGGTGATATTGTGTTTGATGGAAAATCCATAAGACCACTAATTATTATATTTGGTATTTTCAAAAGTATGTATTTAAGGTGGAAAAGTTTCCTTGTGTTTCCAAAATTTTTTTTCACAAAATCAGGAGTTTTTTGGAAAAAGAAGGTTCTCTACAATGGATTTCATTATTTATGGACTATGAAGCATATTTCATAGACAAAAATGGAGGATTTTATATTGAAAAAGGGGAAATATAAATGGAAATATTTCCACAGAACAATGCTATATGTACCACGAAGTGTGTAGCATAGACCGCATATGGAACACTTTATGGGAGGCACCCAGTTCGTGGGAGGAATGATGTTTTTTGAAGGATCATTTTTTACGAAAAGGAAGACAACATTTGATGAGCCTAAAGTGTTTCCTTCATGGAGGATATAAGCCATCACAAAGGATTAAGGCACTATGTGGACTACTTAATAGTCAATGTTGAAGGTTATAACACATCAAATATTTGGTCGATTCAGATTAGGATACTTTTAAGTTCTATTTTCCTATATAAGGACTAATAATATTATCATTATATTAGAGATATTTTCATTGAAAATTTCTTTTCACTTCTACATAATTTGGTGAATTCCAAAAGAGTTTTTGAGGAAGGATCCCAAAAAGGAGAGTGTTCTCGGGGATGAAATTCCTCAAAGTGTTTTATGTGAAGATAGTTTGTAGAAAGGGGATTTGGGGGCTTTGTATCCCATAAAGGAAAATGGTACATGTAATTAGTGGAGGTTTTTATAAGGAAGAAGGTCAATAAGAGAAGAGGTGGTCTGCGAAGAACTCACATCACACAATGCAAGTCAGTTCGCAGAGTAAAAATGGAATTCTTTAGAGGACTGAAGGAATTTCATGAAGGGACTATAATAATTTGTAAAAGAACTTTTAGATAACTAATAATATATGGAATATAGTGAATTCAATAGATCATATACATATATTTAAAGATGTGTGCATTCATTACAATTAATAGACCTACAAGTCAATAAAATACGAATAGATCCTTTCCAAAAGAGTGAGAGAATTAAAATGAAGATAGTGATCCATTCCACTAGTAGTTATCCAAAAAAGAGACACATGGAGTTACAATTGGGAAAGCAGTGAGCTTTTCCTAAACATTATAAAGGTAGTGAGCATGAGTATAGAAGTTAGGATCTTTTGAGTAAGTCATTGTTGATAATAGTGATACCTTTTGACAATTTCATCTAAAGAGATGAGTGTGACTATATTGTATAACTCATTTGAATATTAGGATATAGAAATCTTCAATTAATAGTAAGTGGGACCTCATTTGAGTTGTGTAGTACCTATTGAGTCTCAAGGGGTCTTTGTGCCTTATTCTCTATGATGAAACACATATATTGTTTATATGAGCTTTTGTGGGATATGTTTCTATGTGGATCTGGTTATACTCACCATAAACATTAATATGAATCCACCTGATCACTACCAATCTATGGGTTGAAGAGGGTTGGGTAATTTTACATTGTTGTAAGACTCACCTCATACAAACATGCATGATTTGAGTTTTGATATAAATGGTTATATCTCCATGTTTTCAGTTTAGGTAAAAATGTTAATGTATAACTGAATGTATAGATTGGGATGAGTAGTGTAGAGAGGTTGATGATTCAATAATAGTTAAAGAGTGAATTAGTCTAAAGTCCACTGCATAATTATTATCAGTTGTACAATATACGTATCAATGATGGGGAAAATATTATTTATTGTTACATTTTGTAATTCTTATTTATTATGTTAATTCTATATTTCATTGTTGTAACATATAGACTACTTATTCATATACTGGATTGTGAAATACCCTCTTAACACACTATTTTATTTCTACTCGTTTGAAGTATGTCCATATTATGTGTGGGTTATAACAAGTTTTTGGTATATGTGAGAATGAGACTTGTGAATTTTATTAGAGGTTATAGTCTTAATAAGACTTATTCCTAACCTCATTACTAGTTTCTAGCCTCAACACTATGGGGACACAAACTTGGTGTCCATTGGAGGTCTGGCGTGGGTGTTATTTAGGCATTCTTGGTTGGGATGTTAGAAAGTGGCATCAAAGCTGGTTCCTGGTTGGGAAATTTTTTAGAGGTGGTGATAGGACACCGGGAGTAGGGTGTATGATCATGGGAATAGTGGGAAAGAATGTCTTGAAATTAACCCCAAGTTGCTATGGGATATGATTTTTTGGGAATATTCCCTCTAGGTTGAGTGAAGCTTTAATTTGGGAATCCTTAGATAAGAAGGACACACTATTTATTATAGGGATTAACATGATGTTATTTTTTCCCTCAATAATGAATCATTATAGTGAGATGTTTATGTTATGGTACACACACTTATAGTTGGTGATATTTGACATAACATCCTGTTTGTTTCCATTATTAATTGAAATCAACTGATAATATATCAGAACATTTCTCAAATACATTATTAGTTTCAACAAGATTAATATAGATAAGCGGTTTTTAATATCATTTATTATTCTTTTTCAACCTATATTGGTCATTAGTTTTTTTAAGTGTTCAATGTTTTGATAAAAACCCATTTATAAAAAGTAAAACTTGTATTGTGGCACAAAGAATGCATAAAACTATTTAATGGGATGGTTAAACTAGAAATAACTCATGGATCCAATGATTTTTAAATATATTAGGGTTTTTACGATTTTTTTTTAAAATAACATTTTTTATTTTATAACACGTGTAATGCTATTTTTGGGGGTAATTTTCAAGAAACGACAAAATTAACCGGGGGTTTTGGGGTTTTCTGGTTCTGATGAAATAAAGGAAAATGGTTTTATAACATAGGATTAATGTGGGATGGGGTTCATGAATGGAAATAATTTTGGGAAAATTAATTTCTATGATGTCATGTATAATTTTTTTTGGGATTCAAAATAAACACATGGACACCAAGGGAATTTTGAAACTCAAGTGAATTTTGGAACATATAAAAGCATTTTGACATGTTTTGAAGTAAAAAACTATTGGTTTAAAACTACCCTTAGTTAATATTTTATATTTTTAATTGGATTGATTAATAATTATGAATTTTGTGTTTTTTCATATGTTCCATGATTTATTTGATAATTTATTTAATTTATGCTTAACATAACTGTGTTTTGGAAGTGTCTTGGGTAGCTGAATATAAGAATTTATGGTTTCAAAGACTGGATTTCCTTTGTTGAGTTTCTTAGGTGATTTTTACGGTTTGGAAAAAAAATATGATATAAAATTATCTTCTAGTTTTTTATTTTATATTGGGATTTATATAACATTCGGTGTTCTTTGACAATTGTTGTTTGGAGTTTCATAATGGAAGTGAAATGAACAATTTGTATAAGGATCTGAAATGTAATAAATAAAATTCACCTTATGATTTATTTAATATTATAATTATGTAATATAGTTATGTAAAATATATTAACATAATTGGTTTATTATATCCTATTGGTTATAAATTTCTATTAAGTAGATTTACCATTGATCAAATATAGACATTAAACAGTAGGCACATGCTTAGTATAAATATAGGGTTTTAACATATCCAATTGACCTAGAAAAAGGACGTGATTGAATCGTGTAATTGGATAATACCACAAAAATCACATTTATAATATCTTATGAGGGATATTTCATCCCTGGGATTTTCCCTTGACTAATCCCATGTTGATATCCAACACCTTATGTTTGACAAAACCATTTACGAGAGTAGTTCAAGCTCAATGATATCATAATGCAAACCGTGTACACCGAACCACCATATTAAAGTATCTACATCACACACCTTACTCTTAGATTGTTTTAGGTTTGTTAATGGTATATATATCGTGATCCTATCAATAGGAATATCTACATTATTTTTAATGGGTATATTTTCATCATATTATAATTACTTTATAAATAATTTTTATTTTGAAAAAATAAAACACAATTAAATTTTGGATTGTATTAAAATTTAATTAAGGAACTTATTTTGATGAATCAATTGAATTTTTGAAAGAATATAATAATAATAAAAAATATTTTTTAAATATTTTTTATTATATATAAATAACCATATAATTTTTATGATGTCAAAAGTAATTTTGTTGAACGATTCAAAATCTATTTCTGTAAAAAACATACCATTTAATAATAAATGTAGATTTTATTATAAAGGTAAAAATTAAAATTTATACGAACTTATTTATATTAAATTAAATTTTTTTTGGTAATCATAATTTATAAATTATATAATGGGTAATTTTTCATAATTTTCTAAGATTGTCGAAATTTTGGTTACAAATTAAATACCGTATAAATATAATTTGTGTATTATACATCATAATGATACAAAAGTGATGTAATTAATAAAATAAAATTTATGTATGACCAAATATTTGATTTACCTTTAAAATACTGTAATTTTAAAATTATTTTATTAATTTTATAATTCAATTATGAAAATATTAAAACCATTAATATGCTTTCAGGTTTTCAAATCATTTCATTAAGAGTATGACTCCACTCCACAAACTAATGGGAATTATATTATTAATTTCATACATTATCCTTATAAAATAATTAAATTTACTCTAATTTGGAAGAAAACCTAGGAAATCGCATGGGATGGTTTTTGGTTTTGATTATTTTATTTTATAGAGTAAAAACCCGATGTTTGAGAAATAATAAATAAATCCAAACATCTTTCCTATATAAACCCACCCAAGATCCCATTTCTCTTCTCTCAAAATAAATATAAAATTTTATTAATATTACATCTCATCTCTAGAGTCCTCCCAATGTTCCCCAATCCCTCAATAATCCCCTCCTATGTGTTTGGAGTCAAAAACTCATATAAGGGATCCTTTCCTTCTCTCCATTATTAAAGTTTCTTTATTATGTTATGAAGTTTATTTCAAATTCATAATACTGGGATCTATATTTACATGATCCAATTAAATTACATTTTGTTTAAAAATAACGAACAACCCCTTTCTCTCTCATCAACACATGTTATGAATTTCTATGTGAAATTGTTATGCTACCGAAATTTCACTGTGATTTGGCAATGCCAAAATAATTGTGGGTTGAATACCAGAGCCATTTACTATAATGGGTGTTCAAATTTATAAACATATACTTATTTTACTTTGTACTTATAAGTATATATTCTACAATATATTATTTGGAATAAAATATGACTATTAATGAATCCTTGTTGTATGATCTCTGTGGATCACATTTGCCTGGGAATGAAATGAAAGTGATGGGTGCAACCAGAATTAAATAGCGCACCAATGTATTGGGTAATGTTTAGTCTCATGAGAATTTATATCGAGATAGAGGGTGTGACAAATTCTTTTATGGGACTTTTTCCACGATGAGGTTTTGGCAGTTATCCTTGACCATTGTTTATGCTGTAGCGTTTTAAGTAGTTCCCATGTTTTCCATGATGATTTTATGATTATCATATCCATCATGCCTTATTATTCATATTCTTTTTATTATCATTGAAATTCCTATTTTATAATATTTATTACCATATTCCATGTTTATTCCCTTACTGGTCTTTATGGGTCACCCCTTTCTTATGTATATCCCCAGGGTTTTCCATGTAGTTTGAAGTACGAGCATGTTAAGGAAGTTTTCAATAAATTTGTTGTATTTCCTATTTTAATTAATTATTTAGCATACCTAACTACCAAATACAATATAATAATGTTACTTATGGGTTTTATATTGTGTAATATTATATAATAAATCATGTATTAATGTGAAATAATGAACATGGATGTTATAGTTGGTATCAAAGGAAAAGATTTGTTATTTGTTGGATTAGGATTAGAAAACGCTTGACAAAGTCTTATGGATAATGATAATTATAAAAAAACATATATAATTTTTTTTATTTATATTGTAATGATATTATCATAAAAATATATCCCTATCTAGATACTACTCGTGGATGCAGTTCTAGCACAAATGTACCTGGGGGTAATAACTCCAACAAAGTGCGTCAGGATTGACTCTATGTAACATTATACATGACAAAGGGCCTTACTAAACACCTTTTTTGACACTCAGTGGTGATATATTTTGATGAATTCATCAACTTATTAAAAAACATTATTACGGGAAATGTATCCCATAAGAATATATGCTATGAAATAAGTCGTTGATAACTTAGACTAAAGCCTAGAAATTCATAAGTTTAGAAGGAAATGTATTTTATAAGTTGTCTCTTTAATGTCATCTGATATACTAGTTTAAAAATATCTTCCCAAATTTTCCATCTATTCTATATAGTGGATGTAAATATGAGTAATTGGGTAAATAATCAATGCAAAAAATAATGTGATGACTTCCCCAATAAAATGCCCATCTCGATTGGAGTAAGAATTGTGATCTTTATAATGATAATTTCTTAGTTGACTGAGTTTGTGAATAGAAACCAAGATCAAGAGGAGAGTCCAAATCCACCTAAGAGAATGTGTTATGATTGAGACCTTTATACGATAGACGCCTCTGACTTTTAATGGATCATCTGATCCCTTAATCTAGAAAAAATGGTTCAACTCCATTGAGAAGACCATCTCCATCCTTTAATGTTATGTGCAATAGATGGTTCAAATGGATGTTTACCATATAGATGGGGAAGATTATCGATGGTGTATAATGATCAAGAATAAAAATCCTGAGGAAGAGATCGAGGCAATGGAGTGGAATGAATTAGAAAGATGTTTTTCAATAAATATTTTCCTTAAACTCGCCATATTAAAATTGAAAGGGGTTAATTTTCTATCAAGAAAAAAGATAATGAATTTATTATGGTGTATAAGGAATAATTCAATTTTATTTCTTGATATACCTCTATATTTCTTGTTACACCTTAATTTAAGGCAGCCCAATTATTGGGTGGGCGGAAACCTAGTCTAAAAAATTCCCTATAGATCTAAAACATTGATATATTTGAGGAAGTTTTTTGATGTTCCCATAAATTAAAAATAGAGATCTTTAAATCTCAATTGAATCATAAGGATTAGAAGTAGAAACTTGAGTTTAATTATAGTGGTTCAATTTAGAAATATAATAGTTCCTAGAATATTCAACATCCCACTTGTCAAATGTTTGGATGGAAGCACTCTGAAATTTGACTAAGGAGACCCTGGAAATGGTTTTGGTGTATGGAGGAATGAAAGAAAACTAATAATTGACGATATGAGGAACCCTCTAATGTGATTGAGTAAAGGAATACTCTATTCAAACCTCAATTAATTTTTATTGCTTAAACAACAAGTAACCAAGGAACATTTCAAATTAATGAACTAAGGAACAGGTTTTAGATGACAAACACTAACCCTTAAGGATGTAGGGGTGAGATTTTTTCATCATAACCACTGAGGTGGATCTTGAAAATAGTGTGGTGATTTGTATACTAGTCATTAATTCAGGGATAGTGAAAAAATTGGTTGTAGTTATATTAATTCCTTCATATCATGAATGTTTTGTAGAACAATTCAAACACCACTACAATGCATATAATTAGAGTTGTTGGTGGAAATGGAGAATGAGAAAATTATTGCATCCTTTGAACATAACTCCTCCCATGTCGCAATTTTTAGCCTAAAATTTCTATTATACCCTATCATACTACCTTTTATATAATTTTATCCAATTCTTGGTATGTATTGGCTTTCTCTATATAGAGACAATATAAGTTTATATTAGAAGGAAATCATGATCCATATCCAAAATTGACCCATGATTTTGTAAGTGTTCAAGGAGGAGGAGAAACCATATTTAGAATCAACATATCAAGAATAGATATTATTTCCCTATGGGTAGGTGTATCTAGATCAAATTATTGAGCCTAGGGAAATAATCATCCTTATTGACGTGCCTATTGTGAGGGAATACACTGATGTTTTTCTCGAGGAATTGTCTGGTCATCCTCATAGACAAGAGTTTGAATTTTCAATGAGCATATACTTGGAGTGTTAACATTATACAAGAATAAATATAATAGGATATTGTGAATCTTGAAGACATGAAGAAACAACTATTTGAAAATCTGGATAAATGGTTCATACGCCTCAGTTCTTCACTATGGGGTAAAAAAATCCTCTCTGTGAAGAATTTGATCAGTTCAATGCGGTTTTCCATTGATTATCGTGAGGTAAACATGATTAATATAAAGAACAGTTATCCTCATCCACATATTTATGAATTGTTAAATCAGCTAAGAAGATGAAAATAATTCTCCAAGGTGAATATATAGTCAAGATATTATCACCTTATGGAAAATAAACATGATATTCGCAATACTACATTCTGTACAAGGTATGGGAACTATGGGTTCATAATGATGCCTGTTGGGATTACTAATTCTCCATAAATCTTCATGGAATTGATTAATAGTGTCTTTAGAGATCAAATAAAAAGATTTAAGGTAGTATTTATAGCTGATATTCAAATATACTCCAAAGGAATGGATGAGAATGAAGAGTATCTGAGCTCTGGGCTAAAGGCCTTATGAAAGGAGAAGAACTATACCATGTACAGAAAATTTGTGTTGTTGTTGAAGGAAGTATCATTCCTAGGGAATGTCATAATAACAAATGTTATATATCTGGACGCCTCAAAAACAAAAGTAAATGAAAGATGGTTGCGGCCACCATTTTTTATAGATACAAGTAGTTTCTTTGTATTAGATTGGTATTATCATAGATTTGTGAGAAATTTATCATGATTGTAAATGCTTATAAACAAGTTAAATTGGAAGGGAGTAAGGATTTCTTGGAATAATTAATCTGAAGAGAGATTTAAGGAGATGAAAATGAGTATTATCACTACCCATGTGCTCACACTACCCACAAGTGGAGAACCTTTCATTGTATTTTGTTATTCATAAATGAATGGATTGGGATGTGTGTTAATACATAATGACAAATTCATATCCGATGATTCTCAGAAGTTGAATGTTCATGAATAGAAATACCCAACACATGATCCAGAGTCGTATAAAATGATTTTCTCTTTGAATATATGTAAACATTAACTATATAGGGAGAAGAGTTAAATACATATAGATCAAAATATTAAAATGTATATATTTACACAGAATGGGCTGAATATGTGGCAAAGAGGATGGTTAGATATAAATAGAGACTACGACAACTCATTTCACTATCATACAATGAAATAGAATAAAGCATTAAATTTTTTATGTATGAAGGATCTAACAATTCTATCATTGATGCGAATTAAGAGGGATGTGATCTTATTTGTTTTGGAAAGGATGGACATTAGAATGACAAAGGATTTAATGTCATCAATCTATTGAAAATGATTGATCAGTAGTATTTTTGGAGAGGTTAAGGGATGCTCAAAGTGGTGATGTTGGAATTCTACAGTAATTGGAGACTATAATGAAAGGGAAATCCTCATAGTTAAATGTCAACGAAGAAGGAGTTGTATGATTCAGGATACGACTAAGTGTACCATCAAATCCTGAGATAATGAAAGAGTTATTAGATGATGTACATAGTTAAACCATCTCTATCCATCCCAAAAGCCTAAATATATAATGAGATATTTTAGAACATTGTTGGTGAGATAGTTTGAATTAATATATCTTGAATATACATCAAAGTTATTGGTATTTTTGTTTGTGAATATTCAATGGAAAATGTCTAAGGGGAAGATGCAACCACTACCCATACTTACATGGAAATTGAAAAACATGACCAAAAACTTTTTCATTGAACTTATAAAGTCATCCAAAAGAATAAATTATATCAAAGATGTGGTGGATCATCATATAAATAATTTCCATTTCACTAGGATACAATATGATTTATAACTAGATAAAAATTAACCGATATACATTAGAGAAGTAGTGAGGCAGTATAGAGTACCACTATCGATTATATCTAATAGATATCCTAGATTTACCTCCTTGTTCTAGAATATTTTCCAAATTTATCTGCACACTAAGATAAAAATCATCATGTTTTATCACCAGGTAACTAATTTCTAATCTAATCGAATTATCCATAAACTTGCGAACGTATTGAGTTAAAGATCAATTTAATTTAAAGGAGTATGGGAAAAAAATTTCATATGATCGAGTTCTATTACAAAAATAGTTTTATGTCATGCATCAAAATGGCTCTCTATGAAGAAATTTATAGGAAGAGGTGCAGAGCACCTACCAGTTGGGATGAATTTTGTGAATGAAAATTTCAAGGTTCGGAAATGGTCGAGGAATAGGTGGAAAAGGGTGAGACCATTCAACACCACATAAGGCTACTCATAATCTCTATATGATCTATGATGATAATCATCGATAAGACATAGAGTTTGATTTTGGATACTAGTTTATCCTCCCCATTTTTTCATGTAAGAATTTGATGATAATTGGGAATAATGGAAATCTTAGTCCAATATAAATAAACAACTTTGAGATCCTTTATTTATTCATAGTACTGGCCTACTAATGTGCGCTACCACCTAACCTATCTCAAGTAAATGATGTATTCCATGTATCCCTCTTAAGAATATAAAACCATACCCCTCACATGTAATCATTCAAGATGTGTTACAATTGTAGAATGACCTTAACTTTGAAGAGTAGGTAGCAAAGATTATAGTTAGTAAAGAAAAATTTATACAAAATAAATAAATTCACCTGATAAAAGTGTTGTAGAGAAACCAAAAGTATGATTAAGAAATGTGGGATCCATAGGATGTGATGAAAAAGGGTTACGCTCAACTGTTTTTGTGTGGGAAATGAAAATTTTTATGGAGAAATTTCATAAGGGGTGAGGATTGAATCAACCTAAACTATTATAAATAAAATACCCCTTGTAAATTAATTAAATGTCTTATTATGTAATATGGATATATAGAACAAATTAAAATATTTTTTTATTATGTCATATTGAATTTAAATGAATAATAAGAATATATATTATTGATAAAATATAGCTGTTAAATTGGGATTAAATTATTTGTATAAATATAGGGTTTTAACAAATCTGATTGACACAGACAACGGAAGCGATGGTCTCAACCATTAGGATCATACCCTATGAAACCCATTTATCAGAGCTTCTGCAGAAGGTAACATCTTTAGGCTTTTCCCTTGACCAATCCATATATGAGATCAAATAACTTAAGAATGAGTGAGACCATTTATGGGAGAAGTTCAAGTTTATCAAGATCACAACCCAAACCATGTAAGTCAAACCACACCATGAATGTAGCACCATAACACACCTTAATCATATGGAATTTTTGGGTGTATTAAAGAAATAAAAATCATGATCCTAGAAATATTAGTTTTTTCATTATTTTTAATGGATTTATTTTCATTTTGTTATTCTTACTTTATAAATGATATTTATTTTTATACAATAAAACAAAATTTCATTATGGGTAATATTTAAATTTAATTAAGGAATTTAATTTGATAAATTGATGGAATTCTAAAATAAATATTATTATAATTAAATATTATTATTAAATAATATTTTTCAAATATAAAATATCATATAATTTTTATGAAGTAAAATGTGATTTTTATAAGGGTTCAAAGACGATTGTTGTAAAAAACCCAAAATTTCTAAATAAATGTGAATTTTATTTTAAATGTAAAAATTAAAATATTTATAAAATCATTTACATAATATTAATTTTAATTTTTATTCAGAATTACGAAATTATCCAATGGTGATTTGTTTAAAAAATTTAAGACAGTCAAATTTTTGGGTAAAAATTTAATACCTTATAAATATACTATATTGACATCATAATGTCCCAAAAGTGATTTATTAAATTCTATAAAATTTATCCATGGAGAAATCTATGTTTTCAATATAAAATAATGAGTTTTTATGTTTACTTTTTTACTTTTATAAATCTATTATGAATCCTCCAAACCCATTCTTATATTTTATGGTTTTAGAATCATTTCTTTAAGATAATGACACACCTCTGCATAATAATGGCATTTTTTGTCCTTTTACCTTGTAATATAATTAATACCACTCCCATTTTGATGAAACAATGAAAAAACTATGTTGAGGTTTTTGGTTTTTTTTATTTTTTTATATAGAGTCCAAAATCTGTTGTTGAGAAATAATAAAGAAATATGCACCACTATCCTATATAAAACCACCCAATAATATAGAAGTTATCAGCAGATCCTATCCCTAGTAAACCATCATTTAAATAAATGGTTGTTATCTTTTATGAAAAAATACCACTAAAATACCATTAAAACAATCTTGAGGAAAATAAACATTCCATTTTGAAATCACTTCTTATATTTTTTTAAAAATTAAATATTATTATTGGATAATTTTTCAAACAAAATAAACTTGGAAACTTATGAAGGAATATTCAAAATATTTATTGTTTATGATGGTGGGGAGTTATATTCATTGTTTTTTTTAAAAAAAATATCTTTCATACTTTTGTCGAAAATGGCACAAACATCATTTTTTGGAAAAAGATAAAAATGAATCCCCTCTAATCAATTTGTAAAATTGAATAAAATGTGTAAAACATATTTTACACAATAATAGTTTAATATTAAAAAACTTATTTAAAATATTTTTTATGTCATGTATATGAAATTAATTGTTTTTTCAACGAAAGTGAAAAAAAGATTATTTTTCATATAAAAAATATTTTTGGTCTCTTGAGTAAATAAGATAATGAAAATGAAAATTAAAACATGTAATGTAATTAAATAACTATAGGGGAATAAATTGAAGTGGTATACTTATAGGTTAATCCTAATATTTTATCATTATAACTTAATGATAAACAATCTCAATGAATAATGAGATTGTCACATAAAATCTATTACGACATTGTTACGAATTAAATCATTATCCCCATGAATCAATGAAAATTAGTTGGATATTTATATCACCATTAATTTCATAATTATAATTAAAAAATAAATTTATGTATACCATATACACCATAAAAAGAAACCATTTGTTAATATGTCTTAGATCCCATGAAAATAGAAGTGAGGTGAAAATCACTTACTTTATGACAAATTTCTTTTGTATGAATTGAAAAACTCATGTATAATAAATATATATTTATTATAAATATATTATAGATCCATAATCATATATATAATACCATATATGATTTACTTATAATCTTTTATCTCTTTTTTTAACACATCTTTGTTAAAATATTTGTTTTTTGTTATATCTACTTCGTTTTTCATGTATGTTCTTGTTCAGTAGATTGGTTATTTTTATTTTAATCATTCTTTCATAATATTACTATTGTTAAAAATTATATCAATATTTCATATATTTATTTTAAATATATAAATAAACATCCATAGATGTCAGCGATAGAAAAATGAATTAAATATTTGTTGGATATGGTAAGTCATACATATGCAAGAATGCCCTTTTCATTTTTCAACGGATGGAAAAAAAGAAAGGTAAATATTATTACATATATAAAATATGAATATTATATAATATATATAATATATATTAACAAAAATAATCCTCATTACCATTCAATTATAATAATAATGAAAAACAAATTGAATCGCTTTGTGGATGTGGTAGTCGACACGTACGCATGATCAATGTTATCATTTGAAGAAGGATTGAATAACAAGAAGTTATACATGATATTATCATTCCATTAGTAATCATTTTTCCTAAATATATTATAAAAATATTAAACTCATCACAAAAATCATCCAAAAAATATTTTGATGAAAATTGTATTATATCGGTATGTGGAGACGATAAGTCATATGTACGCACAAGCAATACATTAACTCCTTATTACACAAAAATAGTTTAAATCAATGGTTGATATTTTTTATGAAAAAATACAACTAAATTACCCTAAAGACATTCTTGATGAAAATAAACATTCCATTTGGTATCATTTCTTAAATTCTTTTAAAAATAAAATATTATTATTGAAAAAAATTTCATTCAAAATAATCTTGGAAACTTATAAAGGAATATTAAAAATATTTATTGTTTATGATGGTGGGGAGTTATATTCATTATTTCTTTAAAAAGAATATCTTCCATAATTTTATCGAAAAAGGCACAAAATTCATTTTTGGGAAAAATAAAAAAACGAATCCCCTCTAATCTATTTGTAAAATTGAATAAAATGGGTAAAATTAATTTACACAACAATAGTTTAATATTAATAACCTTCTTTAAAATATTTTTATATTTCATGTATATTAAATGAATATTTTTTTCAACCAAAGTGAAAAGAGAAGATTATTTTTCATATAAAATATATTTTTGGTCTCTTGAGTAAATAAGATAATGAAAATGAAAATTAAAAAATGTAATGTAAATATATAATGAGAGGGGAATAAAATTAATTTTTATGCTTATAGTTTAATCATAATATTTTATCATTGTAACTTAATGATAAACAATATCAGTGAATAATGAGATTATCACATAAAATCCATTACGCCATTGTTATGAATTAAATCATTATCCCCATGAAATAATGAAAATTAGTTGGATATTTGTATCACCATTAATTTCATAATTATAATTACAAAATAAATTAATGGATACCATATACACCATAAAAAGAAACAATTTGTTAATATTTCTTCGATCCCATGAAAATAGATGTGAGGTGAAAATCACTTACTTTATGCCAAACTTCATTTGTATGCATTGAAAAACTCCTATATAATAAATATATATTTATTATAAATATAATATAGAACCATAAATATATATATAATACCATATATGATTTACTTATATTGTTTTATCTCTTTTTTAACACATCTTTGTTAAAATCATTGTTTTTTGTGATATCTACTTCATTTTTCATGTATGTTCTTATTCAGTAGATTGGTTATTTTTATTTTAATATTTCATACATAATCTTGATATTGTTAAAAATGATATCAATATTTCATATATTCATTTTATATATATTAATAAACATCTATATATGTCAGAGATAGAAAAATGAATTAAATATTTCATGGATATAGTAAGGCATACATATGCATGAATGTTCTTTTAATTTTTCAACGGATGGAATGAAAGAAAGTTAATATTATTTCATA
The DNA here is from genome assembly GCA_963277665.1 of Viscum album. Lineage (NCBI taxonomy): Eukaryota > Viridiplantae > Streptophyta > Magnoliopsida > Santalales > Viscaceae > Viscum > Viscum album. The sequence continues at coordinate 1,201,264,039 of OY728121.1, read as the reverse complement.
TATAAAATATAAATATTATATCATATATATAATATATATTAACCAAAATAATCCCCATTATAATTAAACTATAATAATAATGAAAAACAAATTGAATCACTTTGGGTAGGTGGTCGTCGACACGTACGCACGATCAATGTTATCATTTCAAGAAGGATTTTATAACAAGAAGGTATAAATGATATTATCATTCCATTAGTAAAACGTTTTCCTAAATATATTATGAAAATATTAAACTCATCACAAAAACAATCAAAAAAATATTCTGATGAAAATTGTATTGTATCGCTATGTGGAGACGATAAGTCATGTGTATGAATGAGTGATAGATTAACTCCTTATTACACGATAAGAAGGGGGTATAACTATATTTTAATAATTATAATAATATATAATAATATTTAGGATAATTAATTTACTATTTCATTTTAAATACAATATATTTATTGGAGTAAAATAGGAGTAAAAAAGAGATTGATTAGTTAGGGAGAGTACCTCTTCTTTGAAACAACTCCTTTAGATCTTATTTAAAAGGATCTAAGGTTGGTATTCTGTGAAAAAAATAAAATATATAATGTGGATAATAAGGGTAAATATAAATTTTTTTATTCTTTTACCAATTTTTATGGCTCATTATTGTGTAATGAAATGAGGGAGGAGGTTCAGTTTTTTAATAGAGATGAGGGGAACTTTTGAAATTTCTCAAAAGTCTAAATTTTAATAAATTTATTCTCAATCCAAATTGCAAAAAATATCGAAACATTAGAATATATTTTATTATATGGTTTTAATAACATCATCCAAAAAAACTTATACATGTTTTTATGTCATTTTAAACCATATCATTTCAATTAACCCTTAGTTAACCAACATCAATTTTGACTACCGTAACAACTTTTTCAATATTAAAGGGTTTTAGTTTTTACTTATTGGTGAATATTGGATATAAAATTGAAACATTATGTGAGTTTAGATCATATAATATCAAAATTCACTTCTTTATTGTTTATATAGTTTTTAAATAATTTAATAATATTTTATTTATTAAAAATATCATTATTTGCAATTGAAGAACTATTCATTTATTTTTACTTGAAATACATAATTAAAGAGTTTTAATTCAATTATAGTATTCAAAAAACAATAATATGTTATATTAAATTATATAATTCATGTTAAAATTTAAATTACTCAAATTATTAAACAATTAAATTTTTTATAATCATTTTTTTAATTTTATGTTAATTAAATAAATAGTGTTTTAATGTTGTATAAGAATTTAAGGTAAATATATAACACCTAAAAATTTTAAATAACTCACCATAAATAAATTTCATTATATAAAAAATTAATTTTAATATTTATACAGAACTAGTGTTTTTTTCATATGTGAACACATGAAGGATATTTAAAACTAACAGTGTTACCTTTTGTAGCTTTCATTTATTTAAAAATTATTAAAAAATTATTAAAGGAAAATTATCCATTAAACAACTAAATTTTTATCCTAAAGTGATCATGGTAAATTTAACTTAATAAAATAAAAATTATGAAGAAAAATTATTTCTCTATGAATTATTTTTAATGTAGATTGACACTATTTACCCTTACCGAGATGATAAATTTTAGTGTGGTTACTATTCTTATTAACAAATAATAAAAGGGACCCATTTACCATATTTTAATCTCAGGATTATTAATATTTAATTAATTTTATATAATTAAATTCCTAATTTTTTAGAAATTAATTTTAATGTAGGTGTCCAAAATGAGAAAAAACTACATTAAAAAAACATTTTAAGCATAAATCTATATCAATTATTATGTTATGATCAGAAAAATATTATGTGAATGTTAAAAGAGTTAATTTAATATATAATATATAAATTTAATTATAATATTTCAAGAATAATGATTAATTTATTATGAAAAATGAAAATTTAGGGAATCAGAATGTTTTTTAAAGGAAATGCCTTTTTATGTTGTAAAATTATTTTACATAAAAATAATGAATAAAAATGATTCTAATTAAATTAATTAGATTATTTAAAATATAATATATCTATTTTTAATTTTAAATAATTTTGAAATAATATTTGACTTTTTACATGCTCGAAAAAAATATTGTTTCAAAGAAATATCTACTAAAAAACTATTCAAAGGAAAATCAACCTATTTGAAAAAATACCAGAAATTCACAATAAAATAATTCTTATGTGATGATTAAAAAATTTTAGGTAGTTTTATGAAATAATTTTTTTTAGTTCTAACAAAATTAAAATTTATATTTTCTCAGAAGAGAAATAAAAATCATTTTGAAGAAATAAATTTTTTAAGAATAATATAACTTTTTTTTCAAATTGAATTTTTAGTTTATAAGCATTAATCAGTACATTTATATTGAGTATGATATTTTTATATATCTCATAAAAGTGTAAATCCTATTCATACCCACCAATTTAATTGCTATTTTATATTGTAAACATAATAATATTTTTAAAAATATTGTCATTCTTTAAAACACAATGTTGAGTATATGGAAAGATATAACATAAATTAATCTTATTTTTATAAAATATCAGTTTACAAAATTTTCCTCTGATAAATAAATTATTCCATCACAATTTTTTTCAATCATCGGTTTTTAAATATTTTTAATTCCTTTTGAAAAAACCCGCATCATAAAAAGGGTCAATAAAGTATCCCTTTAAAAAAATAATGCACGATTATAAAAAAAAATTAGGTTTCAAAAAACATATCAATTGGATGTGAAAATTTGGACATGGAAGAGAAAACTAATACATAATTATTAATAATGAGTGATATAGAACATGGTCCTAAGAAGGTTAACTATGAAAAAACCATAAATATGTGACGGTTTAAAAGATCATTGATTTCTAAGTAAGTAAAGTAAATAAGAAATATTTTTATTTGAAGGTCCCTTTTCTAAAGTTGTGGTATTACTTTACTATCTTGATAAATAAATTAAGAAGATAGTATTACATTATTTCTTTCGATGTCATAGGAATAGTTTCATTATTTGGTTGTGATCTAATGTATTTCCACTTCAAGTGTTACTCTATGAAATAAATATCTGAGATGAATTTTTATGCTTGTAGTACACTTTAAAGAATCATAATATCCATAAGTATTTCCTTCAGCCTCAAAATATTTAAAAAAACAAAAATACTTAGTATATTTTATCCAATATGATAAATCATAAATTTAATTCCAATAATAATATACTAAGTTCAAATTTATACATAATTATTTAAACTTAAATATCCTCTATAATATGTCTAGCTAAATCCAAAAAATTTTAAAATTTTGGAATATAGTCACTAAATTTCAAAAATAAACTTATCATTAATTTCCTATAATGTATCTCTTAATTTCACATGTAAAACCCTTGATGAATTACGATCCTAAAACACTGTAATAACATTAATCTATATTAAACCATAATATAAAATGCATACTAACAATAATTTTATATGTTTTTATTCTTTAAGTAAAATCTCATATTATTGAATATATTTCATGGATCCATTTTTCTTAAAAAACTTAATCAATGAAATTTTTATAAAATATCTATCCATTTCCAAGGATTGAAGTACTATCCCATTTAATTATTCAATTCCAATATTTCCTTTATTCATGTATTATTCATTGATATCACCTTAACTATAAATCAATTTTCATAATTATTAGAACTATTCAACATATGACTTGAAATTCCTAAAGAAAAGTTGTTGTCATATAAAACTTACACATTTGATGATTATTATAGCTAAAATAACATTATTAAAAATATTTCTACAACATTAATCAATAATTAAAAATAAATAAATAGTTCAATCAATCACATTCCTTCTTAATCAATTTTCACTGATTTATCATATTATTATATAGTAATTCGGTCCTAAAATATGAAATATGATTCATATATTAAGATTCATCAACATTAATTTAGTCATGCTTCTTAATTTTAACATGAGAAACACTATTAAAACATCCCATATCTTTTTTATTTCATTCACAGTCTCATAATCATCATCAGTAAAACCATTAGTCATACATCCTTACTCATCTTCTACTAGATCTTTCCCCTAAGGTAACCAATATTTATAATACCTATATATATCATATTTAAAACCTTTAATCATCGATCATACATTATGGAGACCATTATTAAAATCCATTAATTTAACTAAGCTATTTATTTTTCCTAAATAATTAATTTCTTTGTTTCCTTAATTTTAACACTTATAAGATCTTATTTTTACTCTAAAAAATTTACTTGAGTGTTTTTCCCACATTCTCGACATATAGGAATCTGTATCTTCTTTCATCTATAGTCTTCATGAAAATACTTATTTATTTTATTAGGTGTGTTAATAAACATTCATTTGTAAATTTTGTTAATTATATAATGATATATTTGATTATGAAAAATTATAATGTTTCTCATTCTAGCTCCCATTTCATTTGTTTTTATAAGAGTAAAATTATTGCGTTGTTCTTCAAATTTTTCATTAACGAAATTTATTGGTGTTCTATACATTAACTAAAACCAAAAATAAAAGTGTAACTACCATGCTATAATAATCGGATTGAGATACCATATAAACATGAAGTATTATTCATTTTATATCTAAATAATTACACCATCTTCTCAATCTATGGGACCTTATGATTATAATAGGTTGTCAATGGTCATTACCAAGAAATATGATTTTATCATATACATAGACTAATCCATAGGGTTCTCGCTATAATTTTCTCACCCTAGTTTCCCAAGATTAACTAAAAATTTATATTATAATAAATATATTATCAGGTACATTTTACACATATATATTACATATTAATAGGTGAATAATCATTATATAACATTCTTATCCACACCAGAATCATTTAGGTCGAGTACCTTTGTAAACAAGGAAACACAAACAACTAGTTCATAAAATATCTACATAATATCCCACTTATTTCTTCATAAATATAATCTTTCAAAGTTACATCATATGTATTACATTTAGTCATTACCTGGGGAAGGAATCATAATAAGGGTTGAGCTATGATGATTTATAATGGTAAAAAAGGAAAATATCAATGAGGATATAAGCATAACATGATAAAAAAGTATGGAAACATGACATTAACATTTGAAAATATTACCCTACATATAATATATCAAAATTCAAATTCATGACATAAATAATGATAGTTCATCAGACCCAAATCTTAACAGAATCAAATATCAATAACCATAAAAGCTAAACAATGGTATAAGATATTTATTTCTGGAATACATATAATTATATACAATAATTTTATTAGTATACAAGGATAATTTACATGGATATAACAGTGGAATTATTTCATTCACCAAACCATATATGTAGTCAAGGTTCACTACAATGAATATTATAGTGGACAAAGTCTCTTACCAAAATTGTATCACTCTATATTATAGTCCTATTTATCTCAAGATATATCTATATTTACTATATTCATTAAAGGTAGACACATGTCCCAACCATCACATAAGGAAAATAATTCATATATTTCCCACAATTTCATATATCATTCATCAAATTAGACCCCTTAAAAAGAAATCATTTTAGTAAACATTTCCTCATTTCATAACCCGTGGAAAAGAAATGGGTTTCATAGATATTTCATCATTTAATCATGGAATAACCGATGGAAAAGAAATATGTTTCAAAATAATATTATCATCATAAAAATAAAACATCAAAATAAATAAAAGGGATGATATCATATGATCACATCCCCATTAAAAAATAAGTTAATTCCAATGTTGTTATCTTTGATGAATATAAATACCACTAAAATATTATTAAAAAATTTATATTAAAATAACCATTCCATTGTGAAATAAATTTCTTCAAATATAATAATTTCCAAAATATTATGGAAATGTTTTTTTAATGATCCTTGGAAACTTATGAAGGTGTATTTAAAATATTTATTGACCATTATAGTTGGAAATCTTGTTCATGTCGTATATGTCATAAAATTGCTATGTTACCTTTAATAAAAATGTAACAAAGTACCCCATTTGGGAAATGAAAAAATATTCCTTCCAAAAATATTTGTAAAAAGGTAAAAATGGGTATATATTTCTTTAAATAATTATAGGATAATATTTAAAATCTTATTTAAAATATTTTTATAAAAAATGTATTTGGAATAAAATGGTTTTTTGGCTGAAGAGAGAAATGTCGTCAATTTTACATAAAAACATATTTTAATTATATTGAGTACATAATATATGTAAAATAAATAGAAATAAAATATTTTAAAGAAAAATATATTGGATAAGAAAATTCATGTATTTATTTAGAGGTTTATCATAATTTTTAATCATTAGAACTTAATTATAAACAATCCTGATAAGTAAGGAGACTGTAACATAAAACCTTTAAAACTTTGGTAACATTTGAATAATAAAACCAATGAATGAAATAAAATTATATTGATATTTATAACCTGAAAAATTTAATAATATTAATCTTAAGATAAATTAATGAGTATTATATACACCAAACAACGGAAACACGTTGTGAATATGGCATGTGTCCCATATAAATAAAAGTGAGATGAGAGTCCCTTAACACAACCCCGACTTCTTTCTCACATGTTGGAACCTAATGTATATTAAATAATAATTTATTATAAATATATTTCATAACCATAATCATATTAAGTGTAACATATATGATTTACACATAATCTTTTATCACTTGTTTTTTAAAACATTTTTATTAAAATCATTTTTTCTGGTGATATCTATTTCATTTTAATTATATGTTCTCGTTTGGTAGTTATTGTATTTTTATTTCGATCATGGATCCAAAATCTCCATAATTTAAACCATGATATAAATATTATATATATTCATTTTATAAATATTTATAGTCATCCATTAATATTAGATATTGAAAAATTAATTACACCATTCCTTGAGATGGAAAGTCGTACATATGCATGAATGTTGTTTCCATTTTTCAACTAATGGAATGAAAGAAATGTGAATATTAAGTAACCTGTTAAAAATTATTTCTTATAATATATATAATATATTATTATCAAATTCATACTCATTAACATAAATGTAAAATATAAAGGAAAAACAAATTACTTTGCTTCATAGAGGTGGTAGTCCACACATACACACGAGCAACATTATCATTTCCTAATGGATTGGATAATAAGAAGGTAAAAATGAAATTATCATTAAATGTGTATTGTTTTTGTCATTAAATTTCATATATAATTATTAAAAAAATCATAATATCCATCTATAGAATATGGTGTTAGAAAATGGATTGTATCTCTTTATGGAGACGGTAAGCCGTACGTAGACACGATCAATACTTTCACTTATCATTTGATGGGAAAGAGGGTTTATAATTGTTTATAGATAGTCATAATAAAATTTAATCATATTTATTATACTGAATATATTAATTTATGACAGATATGATAAATTTATAGGAGTCAAACATGAGTACAAATGAAAGAAATTCATTAAGGCATGTACATCTTCTATGAAACGACTCTTTTAGATATTATCTAAAGGGATCTAGGGTTTGTATTTTGGGAACATTGAAACCTCTAGAATATGTATATTAATGTTTATAAGAGAAATTGGTAGGGTTTCTTCAATATATAAGGTTTAATGGTTTGTAGATAAATGAGGGAGGAGGGTCCCTTTTATAATTGTGGCGAGGGGAAATTTTTAAAATTTTCAAAATATTAAATTATAATAAATTAATTCTCAATAATATCCCTAAAAAATTCATGTAATTTTAATATTTGGAAATATAGTCTATTAATACCTTAAAAAAATAATTTAGTCAGGTTTGGGGGTGATTTTAAAACTCATCTTTTATATTAAGCCTTAGTTAACCAATTTTAATTTTAACTATAACAACATCATTTTCAATATTAATCAGTTGTAATTTTTAACTTATAAAGTGAAAACTATACCTTAAACGAAAATTTTAAGAAATTTTTGACTGTATCATATTCACCATGAATTTTTCAAATATTTTTATGATTTTGAAATAATTTAATAAAATTTTATCTTGATAAAATAACATTATTGTAAATTTTGAAAATATTCATTTAATTTGACATAAAAGGAATAGAGAAAAAGTTATAATTTGAGTATAATATTTTAATAAAACAATAATATTTAATATTAATCTATAAAATTCATGTTACACTATAAAGTACTGAATTTATATAACTTTTAATATTTTTAAAATCATCTATATTATTTTTCCATTAATTTTATAACTACTATTTCATCATTTTATAAGAAGTTAAGGTAATTATATAATACATAAAAATTATAAATATATTACCATAATTAATTTAATTTAATTATTCAAAATATTACTAATAATATTCGTTCATAACTCATTTTTTCATTATTTGAACACAAAAATGATATTCAAAACTGAGGTAGTGATATTTTGTACCATTAATTTATTTAAATAATATATAAATAATTTCCATGGAAAAGTGTCCATTAGAATAATAAATTTCTATCCTATGTTCATAAGGTTAAAATTTTTTCATCCAATAATAATTATGATAAAAAAGTATGGCCTCATCACTTATTTTTAATCTAGATTTACCAGATCTACCCTATACTGAGGTGATAAATTTTAACATGGGTACTTTATAAATTGAATAAAATTAAAATGCACCTTTATTCCAAATTTTAAATTCATAATTATAAATATTAAATTCATTTATCTAATTAAATACCAATTAATATAAGAAATTAATTTTAATATAAATGTACAAAATGCAACAAATATAATTTTTAGATGAAATATATTCTTAAGAATAAAACTATATTTATTCATATCCAATGCCTATAAAAAATTAAATTTATATTAATTATTTTATTAAATATATAATATATTTATGTATATAAACATCTCCAAAAGGGATTAATTTTTTAAGAAAAAAAATACTTTTCTCGCAAAAAATATATTTTTTTTCAAAATGTCTTTCTACGTATAAAAATGATTTTATACCAAATTAAAACATAAAATTGATCATAATTAAAAAAATTATATTATCTGAAATATAAGAGATATAATTATACATTTAAAACATTTTACTAGAATATGGAAATTTTTTACATTCTTGAAATAAAAATCTAGTTTTAAAAAATTAGAATTTTTCATTATTCACTGGAAAGTCTACCTTTTTTTGAAATATCCTTGTAATTCACTATTTGTTAATTTTAACATGGTGAGTTCAAAAAATATATATTGTTTTAAGAAATAATATTTTATATGTTTCAAAAATAAAACCACAATATTTTCTCATAAAAGGATATTCAAATCATTATTAAATAAATATATATTTTAGGCATAATATAACTTTATAAAAAAATAAATGCTTATTTCCTAAGAATTTTTTAATATATTTATATTGAGAATGATCATTTTTTATATTTAATAAAGTACTTAATTCTATTCATACACTGTGATTTATGTTCCATGTTATAATTTTTACATAATAATATTTAAAAATATATGATTTTTTATTTATACTCATTGTTGCGTATAATGCATGCTATTGAATAAACTATTTTTTTTTTTAAAATAAATTTTATAAAATATTGTGGTGTTATAGGATTGGTAAATAAAGGATATTAATTTTCTAAAATACAAACCAATTTGCATAATAATAAGTGTATTTAGTGGTGTAATAGATATACCTAGCGGTAATAAATATATAATGGTTGGATTGAGTATTAACTGAATCATCACCAGTGCATGATGAGTGCGCCTTGGACTACACACCCTACTAGTTAGTTCTAATGGATATTATTGGGGTAATTCACAAATTCATTATGAACTATTATAAGGTATTTTAATATATAATTACCATGTTTGACCTAATATAAAAATAGGATGACATTGATTGAAATGTAGATGTCATGAATAAGACATATTAAACATAATTTATCTTGATTATGTGGGTTTTCATAATGAATGTTGGTGTTCCTATTATCATTTTTGATTTTAGTCAATGGATGAAACTCAATGGAACCATGTAAATGCTGAATGTGATGGATGATGCAATGATTTTTCTCATGAGAAACCAAATTCTTCGGGAGTTGGAATAAAGAGCATGTTTCTAGGATTATACAACATTATCAAGGTATGAATCATTACGTGCTTCCAAATGAGTGTAGTTGGGAACAAGATACTATTAAATCCTTAATAGTAAAACAACCACCTTCATTTAGTGGAACTTTTTATATTCTAGTTTCTAGGAAATGGATCTATACCACTAGGAAAATATTTTTTATTCCCCAGTGCTCAGATCATGAAAATGTTTCCCAAACCATTTATCATTTAGAAGGAAAAGTTTATCAATAGTGGAATCTTATTAAGATTAATATGCATGGGAAAGAAATTAACACTTTTTAATTGGATGAGTTAAGAACATATTTTTTAATAAGTACATACATTGTATTCAATATAAAAAAATATATTTGGAATTACCGAAGATTAATAGGAAGGATGAGGAATATATTGGTATCTACAAAGAAAATTTTACATGACATACAATGTATGATTATGGTTTAATCATAAACCTTGAATGAAAAATTGATCAATAATTCGGTGGATTAAAACCAATTCTTAAAATGTAATTTTATATAATTTACTTAAATAGATTTGATGAAATCATATGATGTTTTCTCAAGTTAGAAATAAAAATTGAATATTCCCATAACTACCATGTTTTAGATAGTAAAAGAAAGAAGGATACTCCTAAAAACATGAATAAATCACATGGCGAAAATAAATTCAAAATATTTACATGCTAGAAATTTTGGAAGAAACAGCAAGATAATTTATTGATTATAACTAGGAGGTGATTTAAATATTCAAAGTATTTTCATAAATCCGACGAACGGAGAAAGGTTATGAAGAGGCCAATGAATATAACCGTGGAAAAAAATATGCCAACTGCTGCACCAACAACACTTTAATTATTAAAATGTAAGGAATATGGAAATTATTAAAACCAATGCATGGATACAAGGGTTATTAACAATGATTATCATAAAAAACCAATTAATAATGATGTTAATGGAAAATATATTGTGATCATCATTGCTGAAGCGTGTTATGAGAAAGATATATTAAAAGACACACTTATCATCCACTCTAAAATAGATAATGTCATATTTGGTTATAGAACTAACCACTAATTTATAACTATAGATTTTTTTAAGTGTGTAAAATTACCTAATAAATGATTATATGTTGTGTTAGTGGTGAAAAATATTAATAGTACAATGGTTTCATGTTATGTCTATAGTTACACTCTGATTAATGTTTGGTGGAATGCGATTCTTTAAAATCATATGATTTTCAATTTATATCAATTTTATATGATTCTAGTTATGCATAGGATTTATTTTTATAGAGTCCATATCAATTTATAAGTAAATTAATTGATATTTTATTTTTAAATTGAACCTATGATCATTATTCAATGTACAGATGAATATAAAATTACAATAGATATTAATTCTATGATGTGGATCTTATTTCATATCCATGAAGGGTATCTATCTAAGATGGTTATGAAGAAACTCAACATTGAGGACAATACTATTGTGTGAGACTTTATTGATGTCCTTCTAGATGATTTTCCTAGGCTTCCTCCAAATAACGAAGTTGTGTTTTTACTAGAACTCATACCTAGTGCTCCAATTATTTGAGAGAATCCTTATAGAATGTCCCCAATTGAGTTATAAAAATTAAAGAATATACTATATGAGATTCTAGAAAAGGGATTAATATGACCTGTTTCATCACCATTGGGTGACCCTAAACATTTTTAGATGAAATATTGGTTAACACATTTTTATATTGAATATGAGGAACTTAATAATAAAAATATTAAGAACAAGTATCATTAAACTCATATTAATGATTTTTTAATCAATTAAGAGGTGATCTTTGACACCCCAAGGTTTTTTTAAAAAAAAATGGAAATGAATGAAACATTGTTTTAATTAGATCTTTATAACGATCCTTTAAAAATAATTTTTCCACTTTTATGTTTTGAATTTTGAATAACAGTCATCTATAATTGTGTTTAGTAAGTTATTTAGAGAAAAATGAACCAACTTGTTTTTTGGTGAATAGTAACATATCCTTATGAATAGTAACATGTCTCTAATGAATTCTAAATTGAACTATTATTTTATATTATTAAGGATTGAATATAATGACATTTTGGTTAATTTTTCTATTTGATATAATATGAGTAAAAGTTTTAAAATTTTTAATTTTTTAATTAAGTATGATTTTATTTAGAAAATAAATTAATAATATTTAGAAAATCATTTTCAAAAAATAGATTTTTTTTAAATCTACACTTCGAGAAATGGTAAGGGTGAATTTTTGGGTTTTTTTCTGAAATTCTTGAATTTTTTATGAATAGTGAAATACCGTTAAATACCATATATTCAAATTATCTGTAAAATACATTATTTATGACATCATAAAAGATTTAAGGCCAATTGGTTAGAACTCAAATTCCATTATTACTAGTTGGGGTCAAATGAACTAATACTATTCATTATCATGAGAAAAAATATTATAATAATGATTAAAATAAAGAAATTTACATTCTCTCCTCCATTATAAATACCACCCTCATTCCCCTCTTCCTCCCACACCTCTAAAGTCTTGAGAGTTACCTATGATCTACCCAATACACCTCCCATGGAACTTCCCCACTTCCTAGAGCTATTGTTATCTCCAAAAGGCGAAAACGAAAGGCCTTAAGAAGTATATCAAGGAAAAGAGATCAAGAGGTAGACATCATCTTTTATATTGTTTTTTTTCTTTCATTTTATGTTATTATTTTTCATTCCTGTTGGATTGTGTTGGTACATTCCATTCCATATCCCCCTTAATGACCATATTATTTAAGAGCGATGAGATACACCCTTTCTCTCGTCAAACTATTTTTTGAAATTTTAAGTGACGTCATTAGGATGCCGAATTTTCAGAAGGGATTTCTCATATTTTATTTTATATTGAGTTCCTTTATTTTCATCTTCTATCCTATCCTACTCTTATAAAAGAGGCATTAAATATCCATAAATCATGTATATTCTATATTTTCTCATGTTCAAGTAAAATCCATCATTATTATTCTTCTCCTCTCCCACTTATTCAAGGAATAAAAACATTGTCCGTGATGTGTCAAATTACCGATATCGTGGACCATGTGATTTCGATTTACATTATTTCTTTCATGTGTGGTCATGGAACCTTTTTATTGTTGAAATTGGTTATAATATATGTATTATGTCTCATACATGGTTGTGGAAATCTTTTCTACATATGGTTTTAATTTATAAAACAAAACGAGGTTGTTATTATCAAAGAATTACAAAAATGTTCTAAACAAACATCATTAATGTCTTAACCTATGAATAATTATCATTTTAGAATTCAAAATGATAAATGAAATAATTTAGTGTACTAGTAATATTTAAATACATTTCCATCACAATTCTATAGTTTCACTTCCAATTGAAATGAACAACCATCATGAACCAATCACATAAATCGTGTAAATATTTCACCCAAAAATAGTGCAAGGAACATAATACTAAAAATTAATGATTAAAGTAATGTAATGAAATAATCATATAAGGTATTATAAAGATTTATACGTTTTTTAAGATATTAATAACAATATTTTAACTATTATACATTAGTTTTAAACATGTTTGAAGTAAGACAAGCTCGGGGTAAGGGAATTCTTAACTTGATTTCCATTCATTGGGTTAACCTTCTACTTTGTTATTTGTGTGGTATTAAAATTGTTTGAGTGATGGGTTTTGTTTATATTATGTTTAATTATATGTATTTAAAGTGTGTATATATATTCAATCCACACTATTAAATCTTACATGAAATATATGCTATTTTTATGGGGATTTTCTTTTAAAATCCTCTTTTAAAATTATGTTTTACAAAATTCAAAAGTAATGTTTTTGTGATATTATTCATGTTTTAGGATTATGTTATGGTTCTTAGGAATTTTTATGTGATTTGAAGTTAAATTAATTCTTTCAAGGCTGGTCATCAAACCATTTTTATGGTCGGACTGGGTTATAAAATATGTATTATGTCTCATCCATGGTTCTAGAATTATTTTTTACAAATGGTTTTAATTTATAAAACATAATGAGGTCGTTATTATCAAAGAACCACTAAAATGATCTAAATAAACATCATTAATATTTTAACCTATGACTCATCCTCATTTTAGAATTCAAAAAGATAAATGGTATAATTTATTTTAGTGTAAATATGTAAATACCTTTCCATTACAATTCTGGAGTTTAGCTTCTAATTGAAAAGAACAACCATCATGAGCCAATCATGGAAATCATGTAATGATCTCACCCAAAAATAGTGCAAGGAACAAAATACTAACAATTAAAGGGTAAAATAATGTATTTAAATGATCATATAAGGTATTATAAATATTTATATTATTATTTAAGATATTAATAACACAATTTTAGTCATTATACAGGAGGTTTAAACATGTTTGATGTTAGACAAGCCCGAGGTAAGGGAATTCTTAACCTGATTTCCATTTATTTGGTTAACCTTCTACTTTGTTAATTGTGTGGTATTAAAATTGTTTGAGTGATGGGTTTTGTTTATATTATGTTTAATTATGTGTATTTATTGTGTGTATACATATTCCATCCACTCTATTACATCTCACATGAATTATATGATATTTCTAAGGGGTTTTTCTTTTAATATCCACTTTTAAAATTCTGTTTTACAAATTTCAAAAGCAATGTTTTTATGCATTTATTCATGTTTTATGATTATTTTATGGTTCTTGGGAATTTTTTATGATGAATGGTGGGACCTATATCTCCTTCCAATGCATTGGTTATGTGTAAGTTGGAGGTCAGATGTATGGTTACTCCAAATGTAACTATGATGGTTACCCAAATTATAAGGTTGTTGTGAGGGTTACAAATGATAAGGTAGACATGAGGGTTACACGATTATGTAATTAATTCACCACGGTACCTTTATAATTATATTTATGTTCTTATGTTATGTGTGTCTCTGGTGTAAATCTTGTGTTTCAGAAAGTATGTATATATGGGTGACAATATGTTTTTTCAAAATGATTTCATACGTTACAAGTGTTCATGGACTAATGTGTTATTATAATTTTTTATCCATTAATATGATTTTGTGCTAATCCTATGTTTTTAAATGACTTTAATAGTTTATAAGAATGTGTATTAAAAATAAGGAAGCGAAGTTAAATTTTTGAAGAGTAGTCAATGAAATCATGTTTCATGTGAAAAGTTTCATATTTTCAAAGAAATGAATACTATTTTTATGGAATCCACTCTGTAACAATCTATAATGTTATGAATGTATTTTTTCCCAATTCTATAAAGATATAATCTTGAAAATATACTCAATGTAAAAGGAAGCGATTTCTTGACTAAAAACAAGATTATGTACTGTAATAAAATTGATTCCTTATAGTTGGTATCAAAGGATTGTTTAGATAAATTTAGGGGTTAGGATGATTTTAAAAGAATACCATAAATGATTTTAACTCTATGATTAATTGGAAATGTTTTGTAATTTAAACATTACCATGTTGTTTCAGCTACGATATGTTTGTTCAGAATGGTTTTTGCAGATGAAGCAGGGAAACTGAAAAGGAGAGACACCTACATAACGACATCTTCCTAAATCTATAGCCTGGAATAGTTGGGATTGGAACCGAGTAGTTTGTGATAGTAATGGCTTAGCTAAATTATGAAATAAAAGGTGGTGGAATCCATGTAAGATAATAAATAGTGGTACCATATAGAAACATGAAAATAGTGGAATATTTTATGAGACAACACCCACATGCCTTTAATAGATCTTCTGACCCTAGTGGCGGCTGAAGGATGGATTAAAGCCCTTGAAGAGATATTCAATGTTCTGTGATATTCAGGAAATCCAAAGGTAAGACATTCCATTTATCATTTTTAATGTGAAGCTGATTAGTGGTGGTCCATGGTAAAGAATATTAGGGATAGAGAGGATATTGATTCCTTAGAGTGGGATAAATTTAAATGTATTTTCCATGCAAAACATTCTCCTAAGGTGATGTGACTTAGGATGGAGAAGAAATTCTTTTAATTGAATCAAAAGAAGGAATTTTCAGAGTCTGTGTATGAAGAAAACTTCACTTGACTTGAATGGTATGCCCCAAATCATATTCTGGATCTTAATATAAAAATCAACCGCTTTTACTCAAGACTGAAGCCAAGGTATCGAAGGGAATTGGCCTCTCGTGAATTCAAAAGTTATGAGAAACTTAATTGATGTACTGAGAGGGTACAAATGCAGTTTTATGATGACCAATTTCATTTTTTAAATAACGAGAAGAAGAGGTCCATATGGAAAGCGATGGGTAAGAATCAATATAAGAAATATGATGGTAAAAAAATATCATTTCCATTTTGTGAAAAGTGTGGACAAAGAACCCTAGGGAATGTATTAGAAAAATGGGTAAGTGTTTTAAATGTGGTAGTTTGGACATATGGCATGATATTGTAATGAAAATGATACTAAGACTAATCCTGATAAGAAAACAGTTAATTGTTTTAAATGTGATGAGATGGGACACTATGCAAATTTTTTCCTAATGTGAGTTCCAAATGATGCAACGAAGACAAACTATAAGTAGAAAGATGCAGTGAGATATTTTGTTACATCTTTAGTATATGTAGATCCATCCAATGAAGTTGTATCTAGTATTTTTTTGTTTACTCAGATTTCTCTAATGTATTGTTTGATATGGGGTCTACAAATTCCTTCATCTATGAGAACTTTTCTGGTAATTTTCAAATATCACCTCAACAAATGAGACCAAAAAGTGTTGTTTAAAAACTAGGGGGAAATATTATAGCAAATAGTAATTATAAGAATCATTATATTTTGGTCTATGGAAATTCATTACCTAAAAACCATATTTTTTACCCTTATTCGAGTTTGATTTAATTCTCAGAATGGATTGGTTTTTTGTTTATCATGCTAAGATTGACTGTAGAGCTAAAGAAGTTGTTTTTCAGAAAGTGTTTCAGTTTGTATGCAATATTGAACCAATACAATTGATAACATATCAAAAATCTGTAAAACTATTGAAAGATGTAATTCAATGTTCTCTTGCTTATATTTGTGAAAACAGGGGAACTATTCAGATTGATGATGTTCCCGGGGTAAATGAATACCTTGATGTTTTTCTTTATGATTCACCTAGAGTCATACATGATCGAGAAGTCATGTTTATTATTAAATTAGTTCTTGATGCTAAGCCAATTTCAAAGCCCCATATCATATGGCTCAAATAGAACATCTTTAATTGAAAAATTAGTTGCAGGATTTTCTTGAAAAAGGTTTCATTCATCCTAGCACATCTGAATGTGGATATCCAGTTTTGTTTATTAAAAAGAAACATGGTTCACTGAGACTTTGAATTGATTATTGATCTTTGAATAACATCACTGTTAAAAACAAGTATCCTTTGCCTCACATCGATGACTTGTTTTATCAGATCGATGGAGATCAGTTCTTTTTCAAGATTGAATTGAGATATGGATACCATCAGCTGAAGGTGAAGGAAGATGAAATTTGGAAAAAATCCTTTTGTACTAGATACGGGCACTATTAATTTTTTATTGTGATGTTTGGGTTAATTAATGCAACTTCTGTATTCAGGAATATTATTAATAGAATATTCCATAAGTTCTTGGATTAGTTGGTCATTGTGTTTATTGATGAAATTATTTTAGTTTCTTAAAATAAATATGATCATGAAAAGTATCTAAGGGTTGTTTTTACGAACCTTAAAGGGAATGAAACAGTATGGAAAATTTAGCAACTGTGATTTTTTATTGTAACAGATTTCTTTTCTTGGTTGCATTGTAAATAAGGATGGAATAACAGTTGATCCTTATAAAAAAAGTGGTGGATGAATGGACAAGACGAACAAATGTTACTGATATCCATAGTTTTCTTGGATTAGTAGGTTATTACAGATATATTGTTAAGAACGTTCCACGGTTATCAAGCCGGATAACTATGTTAACTCAAAAGGGGTTAAATTTATTTGGAAAGAAGAATGTGATGTTTGTTTTCAAGAACTATAGAATATATTATTGAATGCTCTAGTTTTGGCCTTACATTCTTTAAATGGAGAGTTTTTCATATACAGTGATGCTTCTTTGAAGGGACATGGTTGTGTTTTGATGCATAATTATTTGGTAATTTATTATGCTTCAAGAAAACTTAAACCTGACGAGTTAAATTTTCCCACACATGATTATAATTGGAAGATGTGGTTTCTGCCTTAAAATTTTTGAGGCATCATTTATATAGATCCAAATGTCAAATATATACTGACCACAAAAGTATGATGTGTATATTCACTCAGATTGAATTAAACATGGGGCAGAGAATGTGTCTTGAATCAATAAAATATTTTGATTGTATGATCAATTACCATTCTTGAAAATCAAACAAAGTTGAAGATTCTTTGATTCAAAAAAATCATGCATCATTCAGAATGTTACGATTGGAAAATGATCAATTGATTAATGATTTGATGAATTTTGGCTTATATGTTGTTGGTGTAGGAAATAAATCTGTTTTTTCTCAGGTTTCAGTGCAGTCATCATTATCAGACAGAATTAATCAAGAACATAAGGAAGACCATGAGCTATATAAAATGCTATAATTGGTAAAAATGGGTAAGTTTCCAGAGTTTAACCTTGATAAAGATTGTGTTTTAAGATTTGGAAAAAGTTTGTGGTTGCCTTGTGATTTTCAATTGAAGAATGATTTGTTGTGTGAAGCTCAAAGTTCTCCATTTTCGGTTCATCCTGACAGTACTATGATGTACATAGACCTTCATGAGTATTATTAGTGGGATGGAATGAAAAGAGATATTGCAAATTTTACTATGAAATGCTTGACATGTCAACAGGTTAAAGAAAAGAGAAAATTATTGAAGGTGATGCTTTAGCCTTTTCCAGTGCCAGATTGGAAATGAGAGAATGTATCCATGGACTTTGTGGTGGTAAAACCAACAACTTCTAAAGGTAAAAATGTGATTTAGGTTATTGTAGACTTTATGGAAAAATATGCACATTTTCATTCTATTCGTGATAAAATGACTTTGGATCAGCTTTATCGATTGTACCTCAAAGTTATTGTTAGGGTACATAGATTTCCTCTTTCCACTGTATCTGACCAAGATCCCAAAATCACTTATAACTTTTGGAAGGGACATCAGAAGTTATTGGGTACAGAATTAAATTTTAGTACAACTTTTCATCCTCAATTAGATGACCATTCAGAACGAATTATTTAGAATTTGGAGGATATGCTTCAATCTTGTTCAATGGAATACTATAGAAGTTGGGATCAACATCTTTAATTAGTTTTTTTTTCATATAATAACAATTTTTAATCCAGTATATAGATTCCACCATTAGAGAGTTTTTATGGGAAGCAGTTTCAGACTCCATCATTTTGGGATGATGTCATTGAAAGAATGTTGGTGGGGCCAGAATTAGTAAAAGAAGTGGTTGAGAAAGTGAAGATGATCCAACAACACCTGAGGACAGCTCAGACCAGGGAGAAAATTTATGCAGATAACATAAGGAATGACCTCTCTTTCGAGGTAGGTGACCATGTTTTCCTTAAAATCTATCAATGAAAAAGTTTCATTAATTTTGGTAAAATAGGGAAGCTACGTCTGTGGTTCATTTATACTATTGAAATTTTGCAGAAAGCTGGAACAATTTCATTCAGAGTAGATTTTCCTCTGAGTTTTTCTTATGTACAAATTGTTTTTCATGTTTTAATATTGAGGAAGTCTGTGCCAGATTCATCACATTTGTTGAGCCAACAAGTGGTCTAGCTGGAAGATAACCTTTCTTATGAAGAGAAATCAGTTTAGATTATTGATCGACGAGAACCTCTATTTTGGAATAATATAATCCACAAGGTAAAGATTTTGTGGAGAAACCACATGGTAGAAGAATCAACATGGGAGTTCGACAATTCTATGAGAGAAATGTAGCCTCACTTGTTTAATAAGTAAATAAAATTGAGAGAACACAATTTTCATAATGTGGGGATAATGTAACACTTCCAGGATTTAAAAAAATAAAAATTTAAATGCATGAAAATTTATTTTAAGTGGATATTTATAATTATGATTTAAAATTAATTTTACCACTTATATGATTCAAGTATTGAAATACGGTCGTCTACAATTGTGTCCAGTAACTTATTTAGAGCATAAGGGAAGCATATTGTTTTTTAGTGAATAGTAATTTACCCTTATGAATAGTAATATGAATTTTAATATGACCCTAATGAATAGTAAATTGTACTATTATTTTATTTTCATGAGGCTTAAAGATAAGGACATTTTGGTTAATTTTACAATGTGATATAAAATCAGTTAGTGTTTTAAAACAGTTAATTTCTGAATTAAGTATGATTTTATTTAAAAATTAAATTAATAATATTTATAACATTATTTTCAATAAATGGAGTTCATTTTTGAATTATACATTTTGAGAAATGGTAAGGGTGAATTTTTGAGATTTTTCTGAAATTATTGAATTTTCGATGAATTGTGAAATACGGTAAAATACTGTATATTCAAATTGTCAGTAAAATATATTATTTATGAAATAATTAGAGATTTAAAGACACATGGTTCGAACTCACATTCCATTATTTCTTTTTGGGGTAACATTTACTAATAAAATTCATAGTCTCGAGTGAAAATATTATAATAATGATTAAAATAATGAAAAATACCTCCTCTCCTCCATTATAAATACCCCCTTATTTCCCTCTTCCTCCCACACCTCTCAAGCCTTGAGAGTTTCCAATGTTCATCCCAATAATAATTCCAAGGAACTTCCACACGTCTTAGAGCTATTGGTCACACCAAAATGCTAAAACCAAATGCCTTAAGAAGCATCTCATGGAGAAGAAATAAATAGGTAAACATCCTCTTTTATTTTCATTATCTTCATTCATTTTATTTTATTCTTTTTCATTACCTTTGGATTATGTTGGGATATTTGATTTCATATCCCCATTACTTCCCATATTATGTAAGAGTAATGAGATACCCCGTTTCTATCATCAAACTATTTTATGAAATTTTATGTGATGTCGTTAGGCTGCGAATTTTTGTAAGGGTTTTCTCCAATTTTAGTTTATTTTGAGTTAATTTTTTTTCTTCTTCTTTCCTAACATAATCTTATACAAGAGTCATGAAAGATCCATAAATAATTTTTTTATGTTCTCATGTTCATGGAAAATTCATCATTATTATTCTTCTCCTCTCCCACTTATTCAAAGAATAAAATCATTGTCCGTGATGTGTCGAATTACCGATATTGTGGACGATGTGATTTCAATTTACATTAATTCATTGATGTATGTTGATGGAAACATTTTTATGGTTGAACCCAGATATAATATATGTATCATGTCTCATCCATGGTTCTAAAATTCTATTGTTCACAAGGTTTTAATTTATAAAACAAAATGAAATTGTTATTATCAAAGAACAACTAAAATGATCTAAATGAACTTCATTAATGTATTAACCTATGAAAAATCCTCACTTAAGAATTCAAAATTATAAATGATATAATTTATGGTACTAGAAATATGTAAATACATTTCCATTCCAATTCTGTAGTTTCACTTCCAATGGAATAGAACAACCATCATGAACCAATCACGGAAATGAGGTAAAGATTTTACCCAAAAACAGTGCAAGGAACAAAATACTGAAAATTAAAGGGTAAAGTAATGTAATTAAATGATAAATTAAGGTATTATAATATTTATATGTTTTTTAAGATATTAATAAAACTATTTTAAACATTATATAGGAGTTTTAAACAAGTTGGAATTTAGACAAGCCCGAGGTAAGGGAATTCTTAACTCGATTTCCATTCATTGGGTTGACCTTATACTTTGTTATTTATGAGATATTAAAATTGTTTGAGTGATGGGTTTTGTTTATATTATGTTTAATTATATTTATTTAATGTTTTTATACAAATTCCATCCACTCTATTATGTATCACAAGAATTATATGATATTTCAATGGGGATTTTCTTTTAAAATCCTCTTTTAAAAATTATGTTTTACAAAATTTAAAAGCAATGTTTTATGCTATTATTATTGTTTTTTACATTATATATGATGTATTTTGGGACCTATATCTTCCTCCAATGAATTGGGTATGTGTAAGTTTGAGGTCGTCTGTATGGTTACTCCAGGTGTAACTGCGAAGGTTAAACAAATTATAAGGTAGGCGTGAGGGTTACAAATGATAAGGTAGTCAAGTGAGTTACTAGATTATGCAAGTAATGACCCAAAATAAATTTATGATTCTATTTATGTTTTTATGTTTTGTGTGTATCTTTTATAAATCTCATATTTCACAATGTATGTATATATTGGTGAAAAGTAGGTCTTTTGAAAATGATTTCATACATTACAAGTGTTTGTGGACTAATGAATTCTTTCCATATTTTTATATAACATACTAATTTTTTGTGATAATCCCATGTTTTTGAATGATTTTCATAGGTTATGAAGATGTTAAAGACAAAAAAGTAATCCATGTAAAATGTTTGAAGATTAGTCAATGAAATCATGTTTCATGTGGAATGTCTTATATTTTTCAAGACATGAATACGGTTTTTATGGATCCACTCTGTAACAATGTGTAATGTTAGGAATGTATTATGTCCCAATTATCTAAATATCTAAACATGAAAATATTTTTTAATGTAAAAGGAGGTTATTTATTGACAAAAATCAAGATTATGTAATGTAATAATGCTGGGTCCTTATATGATCAGTGCTTTTCTAAGGTAGAAATTCATTCTATATATCATTGATTGAGGTTTAAGAAGCAGGATATACCCAATACAACCTTACATACATGGTTTGGGAATTATGAATTTTTATAAATGATATTTTAAAATAAAAACACACCTACCTTCTTCATGGATTTAATGAATATATTTTTTAGAGAAAGACATAATCAATTTGTTATAGTATTTATAGATAACATTCTTATATATTCAAAGACAAAGAAAGAGAATAAAGATCATTTGAGAAATTGGATGAAGACCCTGAGGATGGTAAGATGTATGATAAATTTAAAAGGTGTTAATTTTAGATTCATAATGTTTCATTACAAGATCATATAATATCTAGTGAGGTAATATTGGTGGATCCTTCAAAGATTAAAAATAAAGAAAAATACCTTAGACCAACCATAAAAACTGAAATCCATAGTTTTCAAATAATAGATAGATACAAATGATTATTTGTGAGATACTTATCAGGGATATATAATCCAATCTCCATGTTTTCATGGAATGGGTTTATCTTTTTATGGATAAGTGAATGTGAAACGAATTTCTAGGAGATTAAGTGAAGGGTGATTTGTGTACATGTGCAAGCAATTCCCTATAGAATATAAGGGTTTGTGAGCTATAATGATGCATTAAAGAAGGGACTAGGATGTTTCCTCATTCATAATGATATGGTGATAAAATATGACTCATACTAATTGAAAATAAATAAGAAAAATTACTTGAATAATGATTTGGAGATGGTATAGGAATTGTTTACGTCTAATATATGGAAAAAATTAGTTTTTGGTAAAACTTGTGAAATTTATATTGATAATAGAATATTTAATTATATATTAACATATATAGTGTTAAATGTTCACCATATAAGTTTGATTGAATTTATTAAAGATTATAGTTTCACAATACATTATTACCATGGGAAGGTGAACAAGGAAGATGGTGCTCTGAATCAGAAAGACAATACTAGTTTTCTATGATGAGTATTTAAAGTGATCCAATACATACAAATTTAAAAAATATAAAACATGAAATCCCAATGAAAAATGATGTACCATATATTTATGAAATGAATATTCTAAAATCTATCAATGTGAGGATTATAGTGGTAGAGAAGGTGGATGTGGAATTATAGAATAACTAATGTAATGTTTTTATCTTCAACCATGATTGTTTTTTAATGATAATTTTTAGAATCAAAATATGATTTATGTATATATTATATTTTGAAAAGGTGATGTGGGTTGAATCTCAAAAATCAAAATTTTTTATTCATCCTAGAAGTATGAAGATTTATTGAGATTGGAATGAATATTTCTGGTTGGACAACATGAAAATGGACATTACAAAGTATGTATCTCAAAGACTTGGATATCAGAAAGATAAGTATGAGAGATAGAATTATATGAAAATTTTATAACCATTACCCATAATATAATGGAAATGGGAAAACATTAAACTGGATTTTCTCATTGATCACCCCAAAAAATATTTAGAGAAAAATTCAATTTGGATTAATGTTGATCACATAATAAAATCAAAAAACATAATCTCCCTTAGATAATATTCATACCTTGATCATAATTAAAGAATAAAATTAATTTAGTTGTGATATTTCATGGAGTTCCACTCTAAACTGCATTTAATCAGGATACGATTTTTTCCTCATAGTTATAGAGAAGTCTTCAACAAAATATGAATTTAGAGTTGAGTTATTATATTACATTTCATCCATATATAGATGGTCATTCTAAGAGGACCATACAAACTATAAATAAAATTTTAAGATCCTGATCTATATATTTCAAATGTGGTTGTGGTAAAGACATTCCATTGGTGTTATTTTTTTTATGATAATTGCTTTATCTTGAGAATTCTAATTTCTCCATATGAATCCATATATGGAATGAAGTGAATAACTCTTAGACAATAAGATGAATTTGTTGAAAACTTTTATATGGACCAGAAAAATATTAATAAATATAACAGAAAGAAATAGTTATTTAGTAGAAAATATGTTCAGGTCATAGTTGATAGAAAATTTATGCTAATGTACATTAGTGAGACATGGAGTTAGAAGTTGGTGAACATATTTTCGAAATAATACCTCATCAAAATAATTTGATATGATTTTTAAATAATGTAATTATTATCCCTAGATGTATTCTTCCCTTTAAAATGATTTATTGTATTGTTATGGTATCAAATCACTTGGTGCTTCAACCAAATCACTATTAATTTCATGATGTGTTCCACATATCAATCCTAAGGAAGTAAATCCATGATCCATCACATGTACTAAAAATAAATGATGAAAAAATGGAGAAATATAACTCTAATAAGAAACAAAATAAGGATATTCTAGATCATACAGAGAAATTTCAATGAAACAATACCATTGACTGGGAAAAAGTTTTATAGTGAAACCATAAATTCGAGGAAGCCACATGGGAACCTAATGATGTGATGTGGTAAAATTTTTGAATTTTGTTTACAGTGGTATAATGTTATGGTATATATTATTATAAAGGTTAAAATGTAACATCCTTGTATTTTATGATATAGTTCTCAATATAAAAATTTTATTTCTTAAATATATTTCATTACATGAAATGAAAAATTTAAAAAAACCACAATATATAGATATTATAATGATGTTGGATTTGTAGGTATTAATAAGACAAACTAAATTACGAAAAATTTATGGTTTACACAAGAATAAAATGAATTCATTGGTTATCAAATTATTATTAATTAAAATGAAGTCATTTAAAAATAAATGAGTAATTTTTCTAAAAACCTATTTTTATGCACACATTATTTTTTTATTAATGAACTAAATTAATAACTATTAGTGAATTATATTAGTAAAATTTATATATTACATGATTGATATAATATTTTAACATTTATCAATTCTTATTCAAGGAATGAGATAATAATAAATGTTGTTTTATGATTAAGAAAACATTTTTTTCTAAAAAACTGTTTTAATTATGTTATATGAGCTTATTTTAAAATATGAATATTCCAATTCCAGAAATTGAATCTCAAAAAATGGATTTTATTTTTAAAATAATGTGGAATTTTTTTTATTTATGTGTCCTTTTTAATTTTTGTCATTATGAATAGTAACCTTGGTAAATATTTCTCACCTTGGTAATGATAAAATAAGAAAAATAGGGTTAAAAATTTGGGAGAAGGCTATAAAAATTATCCATCACTTGAATTTATTCTATTGGATGATAATAGTTTTCAAATACTCATCCTAATTTCGAAAATATTGTAACATGGTTCCATTTCCCTTTTATTATGATGTTTATATTATTTTAAGAAAAATATAAATACCAAATTTCACTCTCTTGACATCAATATCTCTACGTTTTTTTCAGCAGAATAAAAGAGATTATGTTTAGTTAAAAAAATTTATTTGAAATATAAAATATTTTTTTATGCTGGTAATTTATTACCAATTTTTTTGATTTAATAATTACCTTAGCTGATTACACAACACTGAAAAATTATTTATTAACTAAATAGGAAAAATAGAATAAATGTTTTCAAAATTATTAAATTTAAATCAATTTTGGAAAATTCTTTTGTTCTATGATTTTTAGATAAATATATCATAATATTTATGTTTTAAAATTTTAAATTTTAATTCCATTGGTATCATGCTGACATTAAAATAAAATAAAATTGTTAGTTACAAAAATTTCATTAATGATATTTTATAATAAAACAAATTTTATTAAATTATTTAAAACTATTAGGAATCCTATATTCTTTCATTTGAATGGATTATGGTTATAAATATAAACCCTAATCAATTTATATTTCACTTGTTTTTTATAGTAAAATCCATATCCATTAAAAGGTAAAAAACATTGATATTGTGGTAATTTTTAAAAGGGTTAATATGGGGTTAAAACTAATATACTTGTGTTAAAACATCAAATAAAACTTGTATAAATATTATTTTATGATATTATTTCAAATTATTCACATCTTATATTATAAAAATATCAATTAGGTTCAACGTTTACCATAAAATTAAATTATATTAATTTCATACTTCATGTAATTGCAAGAATGTCTCTCCCCTCAAATATAAAAGGGAACATATTATCCTCTTCATCAAAAATATTGAGCCTCCTATATCATCCAATACCTACCATATTTCCTTAAAATATTCATTCCCCATGTCATATAACTTTTTTCATAAAAAAATATTATTATTCATGGCCTCAAGAAGCATGTTAAAAGAATGTTTCTCAATGTAATGTTAAGACTCCTAATCGAGTAATTTCAAATTTATTTCTTCTTCCAAATCATATAAATATATTGTATATCTCCTAAAATATATAATTTAGTATCTTAAATATAATTAATTGTTATTGTGATGACGTCAAAAATCATTAATCACTTACTTTCCATCATATGTGTAAATAAAATATTTCTCGTTAAAACATGTCAACTACCATATCTACGAAGTTTTGTATTTCATTTTTCATCACCACATCATGTTTATGGATATAATGATAGATGTAATAAATATTTTGGATATTTTTCATATTAAAATGATTCATTAATGTGGAATTATTTTTAACCATTCTTTCATTCCATCCATCAAAAAGTGGAAACATCACTTATGTGTACGTGCATAGTATTGTTTTTATTAAGTGATGTAATTAATTTTTCATTGAAACGTTATATGATTAGTTATATACATATATAGGGTGATTATATATATTTATATATAATTTATTATCACACATATAAATTACATAAATTTTGAATAGTTTTTAATAAATTACATAAACACAAATCCAAAGTCCATATTAGTTTAGTGCTATTGAAAACATTGGAACATAAACACCGGTCCATAGGTGAGCCTAATTATCTCCCACTAGGTTTTTTATGAGAAGAAACCCTCTTAGAAACATCATAAATAATACATATATTCATAACCTGGGGAAAAGAAATAATTTAAAGGGTGTGATTAGATGCTCCATAAGGGTAAACAAGGGAGACATGTAAGCATAATCCTGAGCATAAGGTTGTGAGATCACGATCATAACATTATAACATAATAAACGACATATAAAAGGCCATAATCCATATTCAAGAAAAAATTATTGGAAGTTCATTAGGTTGGAATCAAAAGGGTATCAAGAGCATAATCTATGAATGAATAAAATAGGATTAATAGATGGAATTTTCGTAGACACATAATGAAATTAAATCATTCACTTTATGTTAATGATCATTGAAACAAATTATCAAGTAACTTTATGTGTTATAAATCTAATGTATGCGACACACCACCATCAATGGTCACAACCCTTTTTGTACAGTGGATCAGGTTAAACCTTCTTCCCATAGTGCATTAAGCTTGTTAACTTGATACCAACATCATCTCAGAGATATAATTCATTAGACAATTCATTGGAAGTATATATACATATCTCTCCCTTAAAAAATTTAATCATACATACATGTGCCACAAGTTCATAAACAATCATCATATCATAACCCATTAATGAAATGGGTGTCATAAACATGTCGTAATATCATAACCCAAGGAAAAGAGATAGTTTTCATAATCATTTCATCAAAGCATAACACATGAAGTGAAGAGGGTTCAGAAGTAATTTACCATGGTATATCCCATGGAAGAGAATCATGTTTCATAAACATAATGCCATCCAAGCATAACCATTCAAGAAATAATATGAATGGTATTATTAGATCATATCCTTAGTAATGAAAGCATGATCTTACAAAGTCCTGATAAATGATGAGATCATATCATTAAACTCTTACGACTTTGGTAACTTTTGATCATAATAACCATGAGATAATAACATGAAATGAACCCTAAAATATCACAAGGATTAATTAATCGATGAAATTACATTTCAAATTTTCTGTATATAAGCCTTGTGAAAGAATATAGGTTCATGACATATCATTTATCTCGAAAAAGGAAAATTGAGACAAAAATATGCTTTACACATTAGTGAAATTTTAACCGTAAACCCCATGAAATAGATATCCTAAAATGGATATTTAAATAGAAAGAAAATTTATGCAGGAGAATAAAAAATTATATTCCTGGATATTATATAAACCACATAGAATAAATAGGTGGTGAACATTGCTTGTGTCTCACAGCAAATAAAAGTCATAATGAAAACCCTTATCTTAATTCTCGAATCTTATCATACTGATTCAAACCTCCTACATAATAATTAATAAATTATTATAAATCTATAATTGGACCATATTCATATATATATAATAAAATATATTATTTACTTATGATTATATATTTCCTGTTTAGTTACAATTCCATCTTAAGGTTATGTTTCCAGTAATAACTGCTTTGTTTTTCATATATGTTTTGATTTGTTATTCATGTTTATCTTACATAGATCAGGATCACATTATTTATATAATTTAAAAAATTCAGTAGATATCATATATATATATATGATACTCTATAAAGGATATAAATAATAAATGAATTATATCTTTTATGGACACGGTAGGTTGTACGTATGAATGAATGTTGTTTCCCATTTTTTATCATATTAAAAGAATGAAATAAAAATAATATATATAAATATATATTATCATTATAGTAGAAATATTATTTAATATATATCACATATTTCTAATTAACCAATATTTAATACATTATAAGTAAATCATGAATGAATCAAACCACTTTGAGGTGGTGATAGTCCAAACGTCCACAAACATTGTTATTGTATTCCTACAAAAAATAAATCATGAATGGAGGTCTGATATAAAAAAATAGTAATTATCACATAGAAAATTTCATATATTAAGTATAATTCTACAATTATTTCTGAAAATGAAATGTGGTAATGTAAGAATGAATGATATCGGTTTTTGAGGTGGTAGTCCGTCGTACACATGAACAATGATAGAAAATCCCATTTGATGGATGTGTGTGGAGGTTAAGGTTATAAAAAAATTAAAAAATATATTTATAATTAATATAATATTTTTATTATATATGATCCATATAATATTAATTCAGTGGGTTTAAGGATGAAATAAAACAAACATGTTCATTGATGAACGTTAACTCTTCTTCGGATAACTCTTTTTTGCTTGCACCAACGGGCTTCCTTGGTTATTTTTATACCTGATGTGAGGATTCTAAGATGATGTGGGGGGATTTATGGTCTTATTTGGGAATTTTTTATATGATCCAATGGTCTCTATAAGTGTGGAGAAGATATGGGTGACCTCCCTTTTATACTGGGGAATGAGTGACATTCTTGTAAATACATAAATGGTTAACACTATTGGGAAGTATCCATTAAATAATGTGGATAAGTTATTACTTTTCTTAATGGGTTTTATGATCTAAATTTTCAAGATAATTGGTTGTGTAAATGTTTATGTTCATTTATACAATATATATTTTTGTTGTATCTTCTATGTATTCTTGTTTTTACCATAATTGCTGTAATTAATTTTAACTATTTACAGTCATAATTTTGGAAAAAAATTATTTAAAAATTAGAAATTAGAAATTATACTTATTAAAAATATTTAATCTTTTATAAAAATTAGAGTCATAGAAGTGGTATAATTTATTTTAAAATTAGTCCCGCATATGTGTCCAGAAAGTGGGTTTTTTAAAGTGAAAATGTTCAAAAGATTGAAATGTTTCTATATCCAATTTCAATGTGAAATTGGTTCCAATGACCTAAATTGAAGTAAATGGTCTTTAATTTAACTAAATAGACTTTACAATCATAATAAAATGTATTTTATCTATACAAATAAATTAGAATAAAATGCAGTATTCAATTAAAATTTAGTATTTTTCAGTATTCATCCAGAAATTAATTATTTAAGAAAAATCCAAAAATATTAACCCCAAGTTATTTTTTAATTTATAAAATAAAAAAGTATTTTTATTTTAAAAAATTGAATATCTAAAAGATTAAAAAATTAATTATATTATTGTTTAAAAAAGACATAAAACACAACTTTTTTTGGGAGAATAGTATTTTCAAAACATATAATGAATTTACTAAAAATTATGTATTTTATTAACACTATGATTTATTTATATAAAACCATCTTTTTCAAAAGTATATATTTCAATTTTTAAAACTATGCTTGATGGATAGGTCATAAAAGTCACACTTAAATAATAATAAAATTGTGGTTTCATTGAAACTCAATTTTGCTTGTAATGCAAGCTATGATGTGTTGCATGTAGCACAAGATTAACTTTGTGTAGAATATAAATAAATTTTAACATAGTGTAATGTAAAATGAATTAAATCAAATAAATTCAATATATTTAAAATAATTGTTCATAAAAAAATTTATAACATTATACCCCCCTTAAAATGAATCTCACCCTCAATATTTGTCTCTAGGATGCAAAAATGAGGATAATTCCGCCTCATTATATTATCATGTTCCCACATAGATTCCTATAACTGTTTGTTTCTCCATAATAATTATACTAGGATACTGGCTTTGATTCATAAAACATTCTATATATGATCTGTAATTTCAATAGGTTGTTCCTCATAAAATAGTTCATTCTCTAGTGGAATGACATCTGAGTTCAGTACATGTGAAGGGCCAGGTATATAATTCCTTGGAAGATATATATGGAAAATATCATGAACTTGAGATAGGATTGTTATAATCCCTAAGTGATATGATACTATTTTGATAAAGCCATGAATTTCAAATCGTCCAATATACCTCGGGTTTAGTTTCCCTTTCTTCTTGAATCTCATAACCATATTGCATGGAGAAATTTTTAGAAACAAATTATCACCGAATTCAAATTATAGACCAAATATATGATTATCAGCATAAATTTTATGCTTCATTTGAGATGCCTTGATATTCTACTGAATGGTTCTAACCTTCTCAGTCATTTCTTTAGTATTCTAGAGACCCTATAGATTTCTTTGTACAACATAATTATTGTCCATTGAATATATAAATTTCTACCCATAGAGGCATTCATAAGGATATGACTGAATGCATTAGTGAATGATATTGTTTTTAGAAAGAACAACTAGAAGAAGGTGTTTAAACCAAACACCGTTAAAATCTATAAAAAAATATTTCAACATATTATTTAGGGTTTTAGAAATTATTTCATACTAACCATCCTTCTGAGGATGATCATAAGTGCATAAAACTAAATTCTATATCCTGAGATGACTGAAGAATTCCCTAGAACATTGAGGTAAACCTCAGATCCAGATCAGATACCATGGAATGTGGTACCCCATGAAACCTTACCACTTAATGTATATCTTGGAAATCTGACATAGAGAGAATTATTATCTAATAGTTATGAAGTGTGATGACTTATTATGGTGGTAGAATACAACCCATATAGAATTATTCCGTTTAAAAATTGTGGGGAGTCCAAAAAAAATATCTGTAGTTATGTTCTACCATTTCCATTTTTGTTTAGGTAATAGTTGTAAAATACCCTTAGACATATGTCTTTCATCCTTAACTTGTTGACATAATAAGATCCAAGATAAAAACTTTTTGATATCTCTATTCATTCAATCCAACCTGAAGTATTATTTAAAGTATCTATACATATTCCTACTTCCATGATGAATAGTGAATGAAGATCTATGAGCTTCCACTAACAAATTGTTCCCCATATTTGTTTCAGACAGAACAAACACATGGTTATAGAACCTTATCATTCTATCTTGATCGATGTTAAAATTTGGAACATTTCTAAACTTCTTTTTCAGATCTACATCTTCCTTATGAACCTCATTTATCTTCACTTGTATAAATCTATCCATTAAAAATAAGAAATATATTGTATATTTTGTGATCCTAAATATGGATATGGTTGCATGGTCCTTTTTACTAAGAGAATTAACAACCTTGTTCACTTTCCCAAGATAGAAATTTAGTGAGCAGTCACAATTATTAAACATATCAAACAATCTTCTATGGTTCTTATTCAACTCTTTTAGTGAGAATATATAATTCATGATTGTATGATCGGAATATATATCACACTTTTCTCCATAACGATAAACCCTCCATGTGTTCAATGAAAAAATTACCAAAGCTAACTCCAAATCATTATTTGGGTTATTTTTTCTCAAGAATAATAAATTTTCATAAGACATATATGATTTAAGTTTTATTCTATAAAATAACACATCCCAATATCTCATTGGATGCATTAATATAGATAAAAAACTCTTATCCACATTTACGTAATGTAGGAATTGGGGAAAATACTATGTTTCTCATTAGTTCCTTGTTATTTTCCTCACAATAATCTATCTATAGGATCTCGTATCCCTTTTGAGTGACCTGATTAAAAGGATTTTAAAGTCATGATAAATTATCCACAATTTGTTGATAATATCTTGTTAAATCATGAAAACTGCGGATCTCATTCACCATTGTTGGTCTAGAAAATTTTCAATAGCCTATTTCTTTGATGGATCTACTAATATACCTTCTCCTTAGACTATATGACCCAAAAATGAAACCATTTATATCCAAAATTTATGCTTTTCAATTTTTTCATATAGTTTCCCATTTCTTAGGGTCTTTAGTAAAATAATTAAATGTTCTTCATGCTATTACATTCCCTTTGAGTAGATAAGATTGTTATCTATAAAGGCTAACAAAAACTGATCCAGTTAATATGTAAATTCTCTATTAATCAAATCTATGAATAATGTAGGGGAATTAGTAAAAAAAGGAATCAATATATATTTATATTTTTCATTCCTTATATAGAATTTCATATTGGGTATATCTTCTATATTAACCCCTGATTGATGATATCTTGAATGAAGGTCAATAATTGAAAATTATTGAGCACTATGCAGTTGATAAAATAGGTAATCAATATGGGGAAGAGGACACATGTTCTTGATCATGATATTTATCAACTCTTGATAATCAATTTAGAGTCACAAGGATCTTTATTTATTTTTCACAATTAGAATTTGTGCCACAAAAGGTGTAAAAATTAGTCGAATGAATAACATTAAATGGTTTTATTAGTGATTATTCATCAATTCAAAGAACGAAATTGGATATATTCTATAAAATGTATTTGAAATTGGTGTGGTACATGGTATGAGTTTTCTTTAGAACCCGTCATCACATTTTCCTGGATGTCTAGATAAATCTTTTGAAAAGACATCCACAAATTCCCTAACAATAGGCATATCATCATTTTTATGTTTCTCCCCATCCACTTGAGATAAACATGTCTTATTAATGGTAATTATGTCCCATACAATAGATTTAATCTCTATAAAATTATTATACATATCATCACATTGATATATGATTAGTTATTAGATTGTAATATCAAACATAACCTCACGTCCTTGACAATTGATGTTGGATTTAAACAGAAAAATCCCATATATATCTAATTATAGGTCCAATTCAACCAATTTTATAATGAAAATATTTACAGGATGAAAATTCCAATGAATTACAACCAAAGAGGAATCATATACTTGAGCTGTGATCATCATACCATCATGGGTTTTCACTGCTAATTCCTCATGTAATCATTTGTTTAGAATATTAATACCCCTAAAAATAATTTATATATTAAATATTTGGTAGATACAAAGTCAAATAATATATTAGTTGTTCTAGAGTGGATTGTAAGTTCACCTTTCAACACATCTGCATCACACCACTCATCAGAAATGGTGATGGAATGAGATATCCCATTTCCCCTTGGCATAAGAGGTTGCTAACATCGATCATCATCTTGAACCCTCAGATTTGGTAATTGGTTAACATAAATACCATTTTCTTTACAAATGTTGTACTATAGTGGGGGAGGTCAATTATGTGTAGATTTCTCTTTATTCACATCATTATCCAATCTCTAGAAATTACATTGGAAATAAATTACCTAAAAAAAATCTCTTATATACTGAAAACATTTATTATACCCCTTACTACAATTTCCACAATGATGTTTTCCACATGTACAGGATAAATGAAATACTATATTATTCTCTCTATGGGTTTTAGATTTTCCTTTGAACTAAATCATCCCTTACATTTTAAAACCATGGAATTGATACATAACACCAACCTTCAATAATACCTTGATATCATGACACACAACAACTTTTTGGCCACTGAAGTATCATATGGATAATTTTATTTAGAGAATTATTATTTATTCCTTGATGAATGTATAAACCAATAATTCAAGATGGATTATAATATCAGAAGAGTACCTCAAAATTCTTTTGAAATTAGCTTCATACGTACCAAAGGATTCAACATCCCACTGAATTGACTCAAGGAACTCATTCTCTTTATTCGTACAAAGAACATTAGGGAAGTACTTATTGATGACTATATTCTTGAGCACTTCCCAATACATTGATTCAATTTCATCATGATTCCTTGTATTATTGATCCTATTCCACCACCAGTATGATTAACATTCTAAATGAGAAACAATCGAAATAATTTTTTCCTATTCTAAACACTGATGAATGGTTAATAAATTTTTAGTGGTACTGTTCTATTTTTCAAAAAAATAATAATCAGAAGACCAATGGAAATAAGGTGGAGGTTTCCTCGTGAAGGACTCGACAAAACAATGTTCCCTCCTTTGCTTGTTTGGATGTTCATCATGATTTATATATTGAGGAAATTTTTTGAGCATAAAAATAATGGTTTTAATTCCCTATACCATAACGTTTTTGTACATAGAAGTAAAATAATTTCATTCCCATGACAATAAGAATTGATGCAGTTCCTTCAGGTTCCATCCATAACTAAAACAAAAAATCAGAAAGTAAGAAACAATAATCATAGTGGAAAACCTCATTATAATGGAAAACATTTATTGGATGTCTTATTTATGGCCTCTTCTATAACACCTCAGGTTTATCATAGATCATTCATAGAAAACATATATTTAAATTATTCATGGTATTTCATAATTAATTTGTAAATTCCCAAAGCATATCCCCTGGGAAAGTCAAACCAGGTGTCTAGTAAGGCCCATTGTGATGCACCAGTTCCTAATAAAGACCAGTTGAATACTATTTTTTTGGGGTTGTTACTCTAGGTACATCTATTATAGACCCACATCATCTTGAAGTATGTATATAGGGATTTATTTCTAGAAAACCAATTTCCTTATCCTTTACCAAAATTGTAGTAAATTTTCATAAACATTGACTCAACCTTAGAAATATCATCAGATAGGTCTTTAGAGAGATCACAATGGTTTTCTCATACATGTTTTCAAAGGATAACTAATATTTTGATCTGATACCATATATAGTGACCCTTTTATATCATAAATTGATATTACAACATTTTTTTGAATATTTATGACTTTATAAAAAGACATTCCCAAAGATAATATTAGTTTAGGGCCTTTGTAAACATAGAAAAATAAAAAATGATCCATAAGTGAGATACATTATCTCCCACTGGGTTCTCCATCACTAGAAACATTCATAGACACATTATACATAATACATATTGTATTGTCTCATATGTTTCTTGTATTATTTTTAAATACTATATTGAATTATTACGATACCAAGAAAAGAGATGGCATGCCATTCTAAGGCCTGGTGTGCCCGGAATGGTGGTTTTATCTTTTTTATGTTTAGTGACTCAGCATGTGTGTGTGTGGTTGTGGCAGTTTCAAAATGGATTCCCTGATTAAAAATACAAGGGCACCATTACTTCTTGGATGATGACTTTACTGATGAACAAGTTTAACCTCGACCAGCATGGGTTGAGGAAAAAGTAAATTTTTGAACCTTTTAAGTCAAATAAAATAAAATAAAATAATATGAAAAGTTTATTTTATTTTATTTGGAAACATTCGCTGCAGCGCAATGATTGGGAAACTGTTTCGATAATTATTGACACAACCTAATGAATCTGAAACAGTAATACTGAATCATTAATTCCACAACATAAAATAATGCTGAAATGTGTTCCCTCTTTTTAATAGGTTAAACGAATGATGATCGTTGGAAAAAAGTTGAGAGAAACTCTGGGGAATTCATGGAGCATTGGAGGGAACTCTCTATAATGAACAAAAATTAATCAAAGGAACAAATACCTGCACCAATAGAGTGGAAGGATCTCAGTAGTGATGGAAATTTGAATCCTTCTTCATCAATAAATCCATTCATGAGGTAGGGGTTATGTTTTAATGTTTTTTTCTTACCCGTTCCTTGAATTTTACGATGAATGTAGATCAACCCATGAACCGGTTTACCTACGAATCGATGTTCCTACTGGAGGGGTTTATTGGGTTCGTTCTTGGGAGTTTTATTGTAACATTTTTATGGTTTTAAATTTCCCCATTTAAACCTTCTAATAGGAGCAGATTAACACTGTGAAGAATGACGACGAGGGTTCGTTCCTTCTTTTTGACGTTTTATTCTTCCTCCACCCCATGTTCTTTGAATCCTTTGTGGGGTGATGAACAACAAATCATTTCATGCCCATTTCACAATACAATGATCCCATATAAGATATCCAACATCGCGGAGACCTAGAAGAGGTGATATGACGATGGAAGACGATGAATCATCTAAGATCAAGAGGGACCGTTTTTTGAGTTTTCTTCACGCAGGTGGATTGATATGCGTTTCAGGGCCGATTAGAGGCCCAAAAACAATAGAGATGTCTTTCATATGTGGGGGTGACCTTAACATTCGATTATCCTGGCAAAAAGGTCATCAGATCAAAGACCAGAGCATCACCGAGGTGTGGAGGAGAATGTTCGCGTTTTTGGAAATTTTTAGAACACACAACATGAATCCCAAAGAACATGCCATGTTGTACCTATAGCAGCAGCTAGGGTTTTCATGCTGCCTGTGATGAAGAACATAGTGTGCCTCCAAGGAGACATGGTTTGTGGACCCCATCCAGCAGTGGCTAGAGTTCTAGGTACCAAGAAGCACTAACATGGCATGTGACCATTGTCACACGACATGTGGGTCTTTACACGGACTCATCATGTATCTTGGAAGATACACCGATACTGGGTGGGTACTCTATTCTGTACTGCACCGCACGTCTAGACCAAGCTGGCAGCACAAGCTAATCTGTTTACTAATTACACAGGATGGAACACACGGGTTGAATCCATGTACGGGCACATTGATGGATACACGGAGGGAACCCTGATTACTCATTCATGGTGTGTGGTCCATACTACATGCCGTGTATTTACATTTCAACATAGCATGTTCTTCTGACTCATTCCATTTTACATGGGTGGTACCTAGAGTTGAGAGACATGGTGTGTGAACCTTATACACACTGTGTACATCCTGGAACATGGCTTGAACCTTTCTTCCATCGTATGTTGGACATGTTTCGTTTGGGTTGGTTCCCCTTTTCTTGTTCCCCTTAAGGTCAGGTATCATTTCCATCAATAGGATTATGATCCCTTCAGTAGGAATTTCCGAGATAGAGTCACATATCCATCTGAGAGGCTAGAAACGAGATCCTTTGTCCAATAATGACCCTAGGTAGAGTCAGGTATCGATGCGACTACTTTTATAGGACGTTGATCCGATAATTTGCAGGTGAATACAGATGAGTTTCGGTATCCGCCATGGCCTTGGCTATGATCATCATCTATTTATCAGGATCATTCCATACTCATGAGTGTGTTCTCCCAGAATGAGTGTAGTTATATCTCGTGACCTTTCCTAATGAACAATACTTCTCAGGCGGATGTCATCAGAACCATCAAACTCATGTAGTGAGTTCTCCCAGATGAGTGCTTCATGGAACCTTCAAACTGAATCCCTAGCAGTGGTTTGTGGTTGTGTGACATGTATCTAGAATACAGGATTGAGTTTTGAGTATCTCTAGATTGTGTATCTATTGTTATATGTTCAGTATAAATATACTATATAGATATGATTGTACCTTTACTTTTTGTATTGCTTTGTGGTTTTCAGGGTCCTTTACTGAGTATTGTTATACTCACCACTACAAGGGCTTTTCCCACACATGTTGTGTCTTGTGCAAACAAGAAGCCTTTTGACAGAGTCCAGGGAAAACCAGGACCAGAATGAGCTTTATGAGTTCCCTACAGGCTGAGGTGTTCCTACAGCTACGAGAAGTAGTCCTAGTACCTGTTTATGATTACAGGTTGGATATTGTAGTTTTCTAACTCTCCATTTTGTTGGGCTTGCATTCTATCCTTGTTTACTTTTAGTACTTTACATTATATCATACTATTTTGGTTAGGATTATTTGTATGCATGAATTTTTTTACCATAGTGTTTTTTTTACATTTTCAACATTTGTAGTCATGGAGTTTTTTGCATGAGTAAAGTACTTAGAAATTCCTCCCATGTTAGTGGTATTCTTACTCAGTGCTAGTCACCAAACCCTGGCCTATTAGAGGCAAGCTTGGGGAGTCAGTGGTGTGGGCCCCACTAGGACTGGTCATGATAGAGTGATATCATAGGTAGTTGGTTCTACCTTATGACTAGGAATCTGTGAGATTTGTTTGGGGAAAAAATTTAATGTGTTTCGAGATCGACATTTAGGCCATAGACTCTAGTGTTGGTGCGGGAGGTCGTCCTATCCTCACACAAAGACCCTGATAACCTGCTTTTCGTCTAGATCCCTGAAAACACTATTTTAGGTGTAGTAAAATAATGGTACATGTATCATATATGAATAGGATGTGTTTTCTATGTCCTTTGTGTCATGCTATTTAGAAATACTCATTGACCATGGTACATCTTTTTTCTTATAGGATGCCTCCACGACGCATACCCTCTAGGATTAGACAGCTCGATCATAAGGATGAACTCTTCAGTGACGAGGTTTCAATACAAGGATTAGTTTCCCATGAGTTACTTTCAACTGGTGCAACTGCCATACCACCAACAGTTGAACAGCCCGTAGTACCAACAGTACCAACGGAAGAGGGTCGCCGGCTGAGCGCGCTCTATTATGTTCAGAGACAGATACCCCTTAGGTTCAAAAGTGATCCTAATCCCCAGGAGGATGAGGAATGACTTGAGGTGGTGACAACTACTTTTGGTTGAGGCATATGACCTCGGGACTCCAACAATAATCTGAGGTATTATCTGTGTCTTTTCTACCTTAGCTACTATACTTTTAGATAAACCTTGTAGTCATTCCTTCCTCACCACATGTCTGTTGAGAATCCTTGAGATTCTGATAGAGCCATTGAATTGACATTTATTCTAAGAGACATCTACATTATGAGACTCAATTATTTCACATCTTTGAAGACAGCGTGATCTTTCCTTCTTAGGTGAGAGTTTCGGTTGGATCCTCTTGGTGGAAGCGTCGAGGCCTTATGACGTCATTCTCGGTATGGATTGGCTATCTTTGATCCATGCCCAGATGGAATGCTTTAGGAGGAGAGTGTGGTGTGTCCGCAGATATGGGACAATCTTTTCATTTGATGGGGAAAAGGAGACATAGGAAGCACAAGATGGACACATGCATAGGAGGGTGAAGCCGATCATTCTTGATTTGGATAGCCTTACCCTTAGAGTAGTAGATGTTATGAGCTTCCAGTTCCTAGAAGTTGTTGTAGAGTACGAGTATGTCTTTCCAAAATATGTTATAGGACTACGTCCTCACCGGGAGATTGACTTATGCATCAACTTACACCCTAGGACGACACCAATATCCTCACCAGAATATTGGATGGCTCTAGAAGAGCTTGGAAAGCGGAGGGTGCAGTTGGAGGATTTGCATAACAAGGGCTTCGTATGACCCAGTATTTCACCCAAGGCGGCCCCAGT
The DNA here is from genome assembly GCA_963277665.1 of Viscum album. Lineage (NCBI taxonomy): Eukaryota > Viridiplantae > Streptophyta > Magnoliopsida > Santalales > Viscaceae > Viscum > Viscum album. Next base: position 1,201,223,097 of record OY728121.1, on the reverse strand, counting down.
TTTTTTTCCAAGAAGGTAGACAGAAGATTGAGGTTGTTCGTGGATTACCATAACCTGAATCAAGAAAACTTAATGATCAAGTATCCACTATTATGGACTGAAGAACTCTTAAATAAGCTAATCGGGGCATAATGGTTCTCAAAGTTTGACCTTCAGTCTGGTTACCACTAGTTACATGAACTTGATGAAGATATACCGAAGACCGCTTTCAGATGCCTCTACGGTCACTATGAGTACTTGGTGATTATTTTTGGCAAGACGAATGCCCTCGTAGTGTTCGTGGGACTTATGAACCGGCTCATCCATATGTAATTGGACTAGTTCATAGTGGTCTTCATCAAAAACATCCTTGTGTACTCAAAGTCAGAGGAGGAGCATGCGAGTCACTTGTAGATGGTTATAGATATACTTCGAGAGAACCCGATTTATGGAAATATCTCGAAGTGCTTGTTCTAGATTTAGGAGTTCCACTTTATAGATAATTTCATCTCAATAGATGAAATTGTTGTGGATCCATCCATGGTGGAGGCAGTGTTAGCATGGGTACCACCTCAGATCACTATAGAGGTACAAAGCTTCCTTGGGTTGGCAGGATATTACCAGAGATTCATTCCGGATTTTTCTTGGATATCAGCACCGATGATGTCCTTGATCAGGAAGGGGAGACCCTTCATGTGGACGGAGATGTTCCAGCAGGATTTCAAGCAGTTCAGAAAGAGTTTAGAGAGTGCCCATATCTTGAGATTTCTGAAGGAGGGTGTCAGGTACATTGTTTTATGCAACACATCAGGGTCTAGGATTGGCTATATTCTGATGTTTGGGTAGGAGGTTATTGATTATGGTTCATGATATCTAATGCCACACGAGCATAAATATGTAACCCATGATCATGAGTTGGTGGTGGTAGTCTTCGCGTTGAAGATGTGAGGACACTACCTTATGGGTGAGTAGTTTATCATCTAATCTGACCACAAGAGGCTCAAATACATCTTCTCATAGAAGTATCTGAATCTGAGATAGAGGCCTTGGATAGAGTTCCTCGAGGAGTAAAATTTTGAGGACATCTATACTCCTCGTTTGGGGAACAAGGTGGCTGATGCTCTTAGCAAAATTTGAGCTTGCAATTGTTGAGTGTGGTGACAGTGCAGTTGGACGCATTACAGTTTTCCTTCATAGACAGAGAGGATGAATATTACCTTCAATCAATAGTTTTCATCCATCCACTCTTACAACGAGTTAGTGAGGAAAAACTTGGGGATATCAACTGTGAGACTTTACGTGTTCAGTTATCCATAAGACATGCTCTTGATGGATATTCACAGGGTATGGAGAGCATTTTTTCAGAGAATGTACTGTTGTACTAGTGGTGTTGTGGGAGGAGGTCCTGATGGAGTTTCATTCATCTCCCTTGGCGGTATACCCTAGCTTGGTGAAGATGTACCAGGATCTCTAATGGTAGTTCTGGTGGTCAGGTGTGAAGAAGGTAGTAGAAAATTTCATTTATCGATGCCTTGCTTGCCAACATGTGAAGCTTGAGTACTAGGTTCTAGTGGGTTAGCTCACCCCCTGGGAAGGTCCATAGTGAAAGTGGGATATAATATCAATGGGATTCAAGATGGGATTAATACAAATGTCCAAGAGGAATGATTCCATCTTGGTGATCATTGACCGACTCACCATGTCGGCCCACTTCCCATCTCTCAGGGAGCAGAGTCCCATAGAGAGCTTGGTAGGCCTCTACATGAAGGTGAGAGTTCGGCTTCATGGCGTCCCTTAAAATATAGTCTCGGATCGAGATTCCCTCTTCACATCTTGGTTGTTTAAGGGATTGTAGGAGGATTTCAGGACTCATATACACTTGAGTACAATGTTCCATCCCTAGACAGATGGTCAGATGGAAAATTTTAGTCATGTTCAGGAGGATATGTTGTGGGTTGTATCTTAGACATCGGTTGTAGTTGGGAGGACCACCTACCATTGGTGGATTTTTCATAAAATATGATCTACCACTCCACCATTGGTATGGAACCGTTCGAGACTTTATATGCGAGCCCCTGTCGGTCACGACATTGTTAGATGGACCCCATAGAGTTAGCACTCATGGATCTAGTGTTGGTGCCGGCTACAACCGAAAATGTGCAGATCATCTAGGAGTGGATGAAGAATGAACAGATCTAGTAGAAGTGTTATACTAATAGGAGACAAAGACACTTAGTTTTTGAGGAGGGATACCATGTCTTCCATTAGGTATCACCTCAATGAGGATAGTAGATATTTGTCCAGGGCCATAAGTTATTGATGAGGTTCATCAGACTTTTCTAGATACTGAACATAGGTGGAGAGGTGGAGTACCACCTAGCTCTACCCCCATTATTTTACAGAGTACATGATGTCTTCCATGTGTCACAGCTGAGGAGGTACATGCATGAACCATCACATATTATCAACTGGGGAAATTTGGACATCGAGGATGGTGGGACCTGCACAGATTACCTAGTAGAGATCGAGGATTGGGAGGATAGGATCCTTAATGGATGATCTATTCCCTTACTGCACATCCAGTGGAAGTATGAGAATCTTCAGGATATCACGTGGGAGCTAGAGACTCAAATCAATGCCCATTACCCACATAATTTTGAGTTTCCATTATTTTTTATTTTCAGGGACACAAGTCCCCAAAGTGGGGATAATGTAATGTCTCATATTTTTAGTATATTATTATAAAATATTATATATAATTATTATGAGACCAATCATGAAGATGTCACATCATTCTGAGGCCTAGTGATCCCATACTGGTTGTTCGAACATTTTAAGTAATATGAGTCATTGTGTGCATGCGGTTGTGGCATTTTCCAAATGGGTGACCATATAAAAAATATGAGGGTACCGTTGCATCTGGGATGATGACTCTACCTATGAACGGGCCTAACCTCAACTAGTGTGGGTCGAGGGAAAAAGTTAATTTTTGTACTTTTTAAGTAAAATAAAATAAAATAAAATATTTTGAGATGTTTATTTTATTTTATTTGGATAATTTTTCTACAGTGCAACAATGGGGTAGTTGTTTAGATAATTAATGACACAACATAGTGAATCTAAAATAGAAACATTGAGTCATTAATTCCATAGTGTAACAGAATGATGAAATGTGTTCCCTCCTTTTAATAGGTTAAACAAATGTTGATCATTGGCAAAAAGATGAGTGAAACTATGGGGAATTCTAAGAGCCTCGGAGAGAACTCTCAACAAAGAACGATGATGAATCAAAGGCAATAATTGTTGCACCAATAGTGTTGAAGGATCTCAAAAGTGATGATAGCATGATTCCATCATCATCATTCGATCCCTTCTTGATGTAGGGGTTATGTTTTAATGTTGTCTTCTTCCCCATTTTTGAATTTAACGACGAACGTAGATCAACCCATAAACCGGTTTACCCACACAATTTCGTTATTATGGGAGGGGTTTATTGGGTTCATTCATGGAAGTTTGATTGTCACATTTTTAGGTTTTTAAATTTCCCCATCTAAACCATTTAACAAGAGTAGATTAATGTTGCGAGGAACAATAGTGAGGCTTCATTCCTTCTTGATGAATTTTTACTCTTCATCAACCCTACGTTCTTCACATCCTTTGTGGGGTGAAAAAATGGATCATTGAGCATTTGTTTTGCAACAAAATGATCCCATACGGTATATCCAACATCATGAAAACCTAGATGATGTGCGACAACAGTGGAGGACAATGAATCAGCTTAGATCAGGAGAGACTGAACTTCATGTGTTCTTCACATGGTTGGATCGATACAAGTTTCAGGGCCTATCTAAGGAACCAAAACAACATCGATTTCTTAAGGACATCAGGATGAACCTAAATTTTGTGTTTCATGGAAAATAGATCTTCAGATCGATGATCAGAGCCCCACTGAGGTGTGACAGAGTAGGTTCACTTTTCTTGAAATTTCCCAAACACACTGTTTGTATCCTGAATAACACACCGTGCAGTACTATTGGCGGAATCTAGGGTTTACACAATACTGGTGATGAATAACATGAAATTACTCCTGGGAGACATGGTGTGTGGGCCCCATCTAGTGGCAGCTGGAGTTCTGGGTGACGAGAAGCACTAACATGGTGTGTGACCATTATCACATAGTGAGTGGGTCCTTACATAGACTCAGTATGTATCTCAGAAGATACAGGGACACTGGGTGGGTACCCAGTTGTGTAATCCCCCACACGGCTAGATCAGGCCTACTTCATGGGCTAACCCTTGTACCGGTTACATGAGATGGAACACATGGGTTGAAACCATGTATGGAAACACGACCACGTACACGGAGGTAATACTAGTTACTTGGACATGGTGTGTGGTCTATACTACATGACATGTACTTACTTTCATTCATGGCATGTTCTTCCGACTATGTCCACATTACACAGGTAGTACCAAGAGTCATGAGACATGGCTTTTGACCCTTATACACACCATGTATATCTTGGAACATGGCTTGAACCTCTTTTCCACTGTATCTTGGACATGTTTCATTTGGGTTAGTGCCCCTATTCTCGTTCCCCAAGAGGTACGGTATCATTTCCATCATTATGAGTATGATATCTTCAACAAGACATTCCGAGATAGAGTCAGGTGTCCCTATGGGAGGCCCAGAGTAAGATCCTATATCCAGTAATGACCCTAGGTAGAGTGAGGTATTGATTTGACTACTCTTACAGGACGCTGATCTTCTATTTAGAAGGTGAATCCTGATGAGTCACGGTATCCACTAAGTCCCCAGAAGTGATCCACATATCTATACCATGATCTTTACCCACATAAGAGTGTGTTATCCTAGAATGAGTGTATTTATCTCTTTTGACCTTTCCCAATGAACAATTCTTCTTAGAGGGATGTCATCAGAACCATCAGACTAGTGGAGTGATTTCTCCTAGATGAGTGCTTTGTAGAACCTTTGAATTGAATCCCTACCGGCGGTATGTGATTGTGTGACTTGACTCTAGACCATGGGTTTGTATTTTGAGTATATATTTATTGTGTATATCTTGTTATATGTTGAGTAAACATATACTGTGTACAGATAAATATACATTTACTTTGGTTATTTATTTTTGGTTTTTGGGATCCTGTTCTGAGTATTGTTATAATAACCCCTTCACATGCTTTGCCCACACGTGTCATGTCTTGTGTAGAGGAGAAAATTTTTGATAGAGTACATGGAGAACAAGAACCAGACTAAGATTTATGAGTTCTCTACAGGCCATGGTGTTCCTATGACTATGAGAAGAAATCTTAGTACCTTTTTGTGCCTATAGAATGGACTTTGTATTATAGAGCCTCTTGATTTTGGTGGGCTAGTATTCTGGCCCAATTTACATTCAGTACTTTACTTTCCTTCCTATTCATTGGGATTAGTTGTATTCATGCATTTAGTTCCTTAGTAGGGTTTTTATTTTTCAGTATTTGTGGTCTTGGAGGTGTGTGCGTGTGTATAGGCACTTAGGTGACACCTCCCACGTTAATGATTTTTCTACTCAATGCTAGTCCCCAACCCCTTGCCTAATGGAGGTGGGCCTGTGGAGTCACAGTGTGGGCCCCACTAGGATGGGTTGTGACACAGATCTTTATATCTTGGGGAATGTAAATAGAAGAAAGGGTGAATCATATGATTTGTAAGGGTAAACAAGGGAGTTGTTTAAGCATAATCTTGAGAATAAGGGCATCAGAACATGATCATAACATTATATGATCATACCAACATTTATAATATCATAATCATGTGTCATAGATTAAATGTATTTAGATCATAAGACATTAATAATAAGGTAATCAAGATAATAATCCAATGAAATAATAATAAAGGAATATGATATGGAATTTTTGAAGACACATAAATATAAAAAATAATTCCCTATAAGTCAAGGCTTGTTGCTAAAACTTATCAGGGAAATTTATGGGTGATAGACTAATTGGGTGGGACACACCACCATCCCCAGTCACAAAGCATTCATTATAGTAGATCAGGTTATGCCTTCTCCCTATAGTGGATCAATCCCTTTGACATGTTCCCAGAATTATATCATGAGATATAAATATATAACCAATTCATTAAATGGAGATACAAGTCCTAGCCATCACATAATTTAATCATATATATGTGTGCCACAAGTTCATAAAATATCATAATATCATAACAAATGAATTAAATGAGTATCATAAACATGTCATCATATCATAACCATTGGAAAAGTGAAAGGTTTCATAAGAATATCATTAAAGAATAACAAATGAAAATAAGTGGGTTTCATAAGAATTTTATCGTTGAATAACCCATGGATGAGAAATTTTTATCCTAAGAATCATTCCATCAAACCACAAAAAACCTCAAGAAAAATATAAATTATATTATTGGATAACGTCCCCAGTATGGAGTAGGTAACCCAAAAGGATTTCATCAATATGGAAAATAATTTTGAAATACTTTCTTAAAAAAATTATGAGGGAAATATGGTTTCCTCTTTAAAAATGGGGTTTTTAAAAAATAAATTTTTCTTGAAAACATTTATATAGATAAATATCCTTGAAAACAAATAATTAAAACATTGAAATTCATTTAAAAGACTTTTAAAAACATAAAAAAATTTCAAAATAAATTTCCTTGAAAATGATCTTAAAATATCATTTTATGAAAATCTTGAAAATATTTTTATAAAATATTGTTTTGTAAGAATACATATTTGTGACTGAAGAGGTAAACAAAGTCATATTTTAATAACATCATTTTCTTCATAGTATAAAAGTATAAAATAGTATGAGTTTTTTTAAAATCCATGAATATATAATGAATAACTATAGAATAATAAAATACGTGAGAGATATTGAGATATAGATCAATTTATGTCATCAATTGAAGCATAATATTATAAAACCCCGATAAATGATGAGATTGTAGAAATAAAATCATACAAATTTGTTAACATTAAATCATAATCCCCATTTTATAACAATATAAAATGAAACATTATATATAAAAATGATGAAAAAATTCATGATATTACATTTTAAAGGGGTTGTATATACACTTCGTGATAGAATACAGGTTCATGACATAATGTTCATCTCAATTAAGGAAAATGGAGACAAAAATCCACATATCGCTTTGGAAACAATTTAACCATAAACCCCATGAAAGGTAGATAAAAACATGGATATGTAAATACCAAAAATTTTAATTTGGAAAATCATTATGTACCTTCATGGTTTGTACATAAACCACATATAATAAATCAGTGGTGAACACGACTTGTGTCTCCTAAAAAATAAAAGTAAGATACATAACCCTTTCCTTAAGTCTTGAATCTCATCATACTCATTAAAACCTCCTATATAATAAATATAAGTTTATTATAAAAATATAATAATACCATATTAATATAATTAATACCATATATTATTTACTTATGACTTTATATTGACCATTAATAAACAATTCCATGTTAAAGTTATGTTTCTGGTATTAACCGCTTTGTTTCGTCAAACAAGATTTGACATGATATTCAGATTTATCTTACTTAGATCGTGATTTAATAATTTATGGAATGTAAAAAATGAAATAAAAATAGTACATATTCATTATATTATATTAATCATTAAAATATATAAATGGTAAATCATGTACAAAGTTTATTGAGATGGTAGACCATATGTACAAATGAACAATGTTTCCATTTTCGTGTCATATTGAAAGGAAGAATGAAAATTAAATGATATATATATATATATTTATATTATAATTCCATTAGAATTAATATTTAATATATATTATATATTTATATTAAACCCATCCTTAATACATTCCATGTAAAACATGAATGAATTACATCACTTTGAGGAGGCAGTAGTCTACAAATCCACAAACGATGTTATAATATTTTAATGAAATGGAATGCATGAAGATATGTGTGATGTAATAATTAAATAATCATAATAAAAATATAAAAATAATAAATAAAATATATAAACTGCAAATACATCATTATTTATAACTATGAAAGGTGGTAATGGAAGATCGAATGACATTTGTTCGTGAGGTGATAATCTGCCGTACACATGAACGATAATTGGGTATCCTATTTGATTGAAGTGTGTGATGGTGTAGGTCGTAACCATAACATAAAAACATATTAGTATATTTATGATAAAATATTTTATATAATAATGATAAAAGAATAATTTAATGGGTTTACAGAAGAAAGAAACAAAGATGTTCATTGATGAACTTTACCTCTTCTTCGGGTAGCTTCTTATGGTTTTCGTCAAAAGAATTCCTTGGTTTTATATATTCAAACATTTCTTCTTACAATATTAGGGGAGGGAATTTTTTATATTATTTTATCAGGTTTTTGATCATCCAATGGGGTTGGGAGGTGTGATGAAGTGTGGGGTGTGAGTGCCCTTTTATGGTGGAGTAGGAGGGCAATTATTCTAATTACAAAAAGATTAAAAACAATCGGTAGGTCCCTCTAACCTCATGTACCTAAATAATGAACAAAATATGAGAAAATATGATTAATTATCTAAATATTTCCATAAAATGTTTTTTAATAAAGTTTAGGGTCATTTCTACAACTTATCTTTTATGTTTATCCACTATGTAATCTTGTTTTTACCTTAATTATCGTAATTAATTTTAACTATTTTCACCAATATTTTGGATAAAGAAATATGTAAAATTTATTAAAATTTATAAAATAATATTGTTATAAATATGGAATTCGTTTTTAAAAATTATAATCAAATAATTTGTAGTAACAAATTTAAAATTAATCTCACAGACGTGTCAAGAAAGTTGGGGTTTTAAAATGAAAAGGTTCAAAAGATTGAAATGTTTTTATATGCAATTTCAATGAGAAATTGGTTCCAATGACCTATATTAAATAAATTTATGTATAAATATACTAATTATAATTAAAAAATAAAATTATATTTCAACTATAGTAAAAAATTATACGAAATGACCATATTCAATTAAAATTCACTATTTCTCAATATTCATAAAAAAATGAAATATATTAGAAAAATCCAAAACACCTACTGTAAGATAATTTTCAAGTAATAAATTAAAAAATTAAGTTTATTTTATCAAAATAATTTTTTAGAAATGTTAGAAATTATATATATTATCATTAAAAAAATAAATAAAATGTAACGTTATTTTGAGAAAATAGTATTTTCAAGACATATAAAGAATTTAATGAAATTTTTTTATTTTATTATCAATGTGTTTTCATTAAATAAATAAAATATTTGAAAATTAGTTATTATTATTATTCATGTAAATAATTTTAATGGCTATGTTATAATAGTCATTTTTTAATAATCTTAAATTGTTGTATTGTAAAAACTCAGTATTGTGTGAAACACAAGATAAACTGTTGTTATATGTAGCACAAGATTATATTTGTGTGGAATATAATGAAACATTAACATGGTGGAACTTGAAATGAAATAAATCATTGAAATTTAATTTACTAGAAATGGGTTTATAAAAACATGGATTGTTCCAATATAGGATGCTCATGGCTTGATTAACATTTAGGGTATGATGGAACTATAATCAATGTACATGTACCGGGACTTCTTAGCTGAAACATTCTTGTGAAATGAAGTATTTCTCACCTTTAATAGTTTTAAGAAAAATGATAATAAATTGGAGATAATATGGTATAAGTAAATCATATATGGAATGATATATATGATTATGGTTATGTAATACATGTATAAAAAATCATTATTTATTATATAGGACGTTCAGACTCATATGAAGTTAAGAAAGATACATGGTATGAACAAAATATCCTTAAATTATGACACATCTTTGATTTGAATCTTCCTTTACAATCATACATGGTTATTTTGAATGGAAATATTTTTCAGTAAATTTTATAATTATATGGATTCTAAATAAGTTATTTCAAAATCAAATGTGTATTTTCATGAAAAAAATATACTAGTTAATTTTTAAATAATTTTTCATCTATCATAACATCCTTTGATGTAAATTATTATTTATTATGTGTATGTTCAAATGATACCATCCTCATTATTTCTATCAATGGTATATTATTATTATGTTATTTTTTATGAAACCAATTTATTTCTAATGGGTTATGTCATGATTATATAATGAAATGTTTATGAAACATTTTCATTTAAATTGGTTGTGTTATGTGGATAAGATGAATAATTTATAATCATGTGTAACACATATTTATGGTTCTTATTATGTGATGGGTGGGAATGAAATTATATACCCATCCAATGTTTAATGTAAAGGTGTATATATGAGGAGAAAATTTCAAGAAATGAGTTGACGTGAAAGATCCATTATAGATAATGGGTAAGGATGTCTGATCCACTATAGGAAATATGTAGGTATGGACGATCCAAAATGATAAATAGACATTGATTATTGATCCCTTAATATGTGAGAAAATTTTTTGGTTCTTGGTCCACTGTGATTTGATGGTTGGATAGTTGAGTTTCACATTTGAAATGGTTTTTATGCCTATGATTGTGCCTCAATTTTATGACTTGTTTTTAATCTTATGCTTCAAACTCGTGGTTCATGAATGATTAATGATGATATTTCACTATTATGATTCATGAATTTCAAATACTAAAGATTAATTCTAGGCCTCAAGATTATGATCCATGAAAAAAATTTATGAACATTGTAAGATTTTATCATAACCTCATACCCTTATTTTAACACCCCTACCAAAGATTCCTAGATATGGAGAATTATTTTTTTACATTGGAATGATCATAAGATATAAAATCATGAAGGACTGGTCAGTTTAGTATACGTAGGAAAACTAGATACAAACATTAGTTTTACATTTCATAATGAAAAGATAAACAACACTTTATCTCAATTAAAAACAATCATATCCCTTAAAATATCCCTATAGGTCAGTCAAAATATTACTCTTTGCAACAAGGGAAAAATTAATCATCATAAATGGGTGAACATAGATTCTTGGTATGGATAAATAGTATAGTATAAGAAATAATAAATAATCATAAACTTTTAAGGCAATGTATAAAAATAAAAAATATTCTTTTTAAACACAATATTAAACATAATATGGATATAGTTAATCAAATAATTCTATTTAAACATTCACATGGATATTCTAGTACCTGAATAATCACATGAAATATTAATAACAAATATCATAATAAGGGAACAAATAATGTCAAACATCATAATCATACTGTCAAGGCCTCTCGCTAAGACCATACTTAAACCGGTAAAAACCCAAACTAGTTTGTCTTATTAGAACTACTGATGCATATAGGGGATATAGAGGGACCCTCCCATCACTTACTAAGTCCAATGCCTTCCTCTTATGAAAGGGTTAAAACATAACCAACATAAACATTAGTATTAAAACTATAATACAAAATTTTAATACGTTATTCATAAACACTGAATGGTATAAAAATTGGACATGCATAGTCAAAATATTCATAATAACTTCCATAAAATATTATAGGTTGTATCATAAGAAATTAACCCCAATTGAACATAATTTCTAATAAAGGATGTTTGAATTAAATAAAAATGTTCTTAATAAAATAATGAGAAACTCATTTAGAGAAATTCCTCTTTTATTGAATATAGTTATTTAAAATGACATAAAATTTGAAAATAAAATATGTTTACTAAAAATAATCTAGTAAGAGTATAAAGGAAGCTTGAAAATATTTAATCATCATAATGTTAAAAAACCCACCTCACATTATATATGTTAAAAACCATTCTTCACATTCTTTGTCGAAAAAGTGAAACAATGTACCTCGTAATGAAAATGAAAATAATATTACTTTTTATAAAATCGATCATGGGTAAAAATTTCATGAAAAATTATTAAATAATAGTAAGAATATTATAAAATAAATTTTTAAGAAACATGGACATGATTGATAAAAATATCACAATAAATTCTTACATAAATGAAATCACAAATAATAAAATACTGATAAATTAATGCTTACCTCCTATAATTCTTTACATAAGGGTGCATTTGTAACATCCCCACCCAGCTCACCACTAAGAAGGTGGGTGGACCAGTCGCCACATGACCTCAAGTGTGATTCCCCATATGCCAGAGGTTACCAGCTAGCATCGAGTGTGTAAGTATAGTTAGTGGGGAGACTATAACCACTAATTAGAGTTGTGAAATAGTGTAATAGAGTAAATATCAATCAAAAGAAGAAGCAGTAGTGGAAATAATAAAGCAGCGAAAGGAAAATTGCATATGAATAAAAAAAGGCCAATTCCAGTTTATACAATAACATATTTCATGACATGGAATTGATAAATGAAATAAAGTATTAAATAGTATAGCATGTTTTTTAATACAATACAATGTTGTACATAAGTTAAGAAAAGAACTAAAAACCCAAAGGTGATCACCATGAGTATCCTACGCTCCAGCTCAGTCCTTGGCTCCAAACTCCTTGGTACAAGAAAACAGAAACAAGTAAGGTCCAAGGCCCTGTGAACAAGAAAGGCCTACAAGGGTACCGTAGTGCAATGGTATTTTGAGTAGGGTGTGAGATATAAATATTAGTAGGTCAGAACCATTGGTGTCTAAACCAATCCCAATAGTGTAATATAAATTAAATAGCATGCAATGATGAAAAATTAATGTAATAAATACAATGTACCTATATACCCAAGTACCTTATTCATCTCTCGGCTGGTGTTTGGTCATGTAATAAGTTCATTAATTTAGTATACAAAATTTATTCATATGTCAAATGTTAATAAGTCACTTATCGATTCTAATGTGTTTCCCCCATGTTAAAATAGGGCTAAGCAATTATCAGGCCCACTGGGATTTAACAATGTCACCTAATTGTCAATGATGGACCCAAGGAGTGTATCCAAGGAATCCTTTGGTGATATTTAGTCATAAATTCCCAAGATAATAACCATGGAAACATTATCCAATCCAAAAACATTACAAGGAATTCTGAAAAATATAACTTTTGAGGGAGTTCTAGGTTAATAACCAAGGTAACGTAGATCTCAAAGAATGATAACCTAGTTGTATGTGGGTCCAAAAAGGGTTAAGGGTGTAATCCAAGGAATTTAGTCCATGGAATACCACGATGAGGCACCTACCAAGTCCAAGGATTCCATCCAATGTAAATGAGACAAAACAAGGACCAGTTCCAAAGAGCGTATCCAAGGCATGTACTTGTAAATTAGGGATCCAAGGAGTGTATCCATGGATCTTGTAGTACTACATGAGGACCCAACGATAGTATACTAGGCATATAAAGATTAGAAAAGTAATAGGATCTAGTCAAGTCATAACCGTAGCAACCTATCATTGAATTTGGAATGGGGTACATCAGTGATCATGGTATTCTCCGATCAGAAACCATGACAAGATCAAGTATAACCATTCACATTTAAAAAATAAGTCATGTAAGGATTCATTTTGTTCCAATTCTTTCCATCCATTACTATGGAATGGTCAAGTATCATTGCAACCATTTATTTATTTATTAAATACTTACCTTCCATTAGTGTGGAAAGGTCAAATAGAATTGCAACCATTTATTTATTGGTTAAATACTTTCCTTCCATTAGTGTGGTAAAGTCATGTAGCATTGGAATCTTTTATAAAACCCATTAGGGAATATTCCCTAATAAGGTTCACTTCGTTTACATCCATCAATATAGAAAGGGGTGCTACAAACATGAAATGTTTATTCAATTACTCTTAATAATGCTAAGTGATATACATAGTATACATTACAATTTATATTTCACGTTTAATTGTCAATTAAAATAACCTACCTTAGGCAGTTCAAGTGATGATCATACATGGTACATTCCATGATGAAATTCAATGGATGACTCAAACATTTGATATTAAAGTTCTTACACTTATAAAGTTCAAGCAATGAGACACCAAATAGTGGCCCAAATATGTCAAAACACTAAATGAAATTTATGGAATACATCACACATGGTTAAATCCAATTAAAAACTAGGCCAAGCATATAGGTTGTGCCCTATAACATTTTAATTACTTCAAAATGGTAACTCTATTTTTGTAATTCCATTTGGTCCATGTCCTAAACATGTAGTATTTCAATATAACATCAAGGAATAAGAATAATAAACATGACATGTCAAGAAAGCAAGGTCTAACCACTACTTTTTAGCTTAATGGTAGTGAACCTCCATCAGAGGGGTTTTATTAAAAAATCATGATATTAGTTTTCAGAAAAATAATTTTATCTCTTTTAGCAATTTAAATATGAAACATGCTAAATTGCAATAAAGAGAAATCAATATATATACTTCACTGCATGAATTTAAATTAATATTAAAGTGCAGTAAGAAATTTATTGAACCATTTATAATATTTAATGGCTTGGAAAGGGACCATACCTTAGGTGGAACTAAGTAGTTCACTCCAGCTATTAAATCTTTCTAACTACAAGCTGCTTGTAACAGCCCGAGATTTTATGAAAAATATACTTTTTAATTTTATTAATGTCTTGTGTTGTACGCTACACCAAAATGAGCTTGCACAACACGCATCTTTGACTTGCCTTGTATTACACGCAATCGCAACCTTCCTCGATAGCGTGTGTAGTACGCAATACTGAGTTTCACGAAACAACGAAATGTTATTAAAATATTATTAAAACTAGCCGTTATGAATAGTAATAACAACTTTTTAAAATTCTTTAAATCTTATATTTCAAAATGAACTTCATTTTTGGATTCGGAGTATCGAATTTATCCTAAGGTGAAATTTTGGTACATTTTGGATAACTTTCATATTCTGATGAATAGTGAAAATTATTAAATTATAATTAAAAACAACTTTTTTAATCGAAATAATTAATAGTGATAAATTATTAATTTGAGTGGTTTTAAAGTATATTTAGAATATATTTTTACAATTTAATACAATGTTGGTCATTGGATGTAATTTCACATTTAAACTAGACATAAACAAGTGTCAATCTTTTGATAGATATTGTTTCTTAAAAACACGCTATTTGTTTTAACAGCGGGATTTAATTATATAATTTATTAATGCAACTTTTATGTTATGAATTTGGTAAAATAGACTTCATTTTTGAATTCGGAATATGAAATATAGCTTAGGATGAAATTTTGGCATTGTTCTGAAAAACATCAATTTTTGATGAATAGTGAAACTACTAAGTGGTAGGTTAAAAACTGAATTTTGCATAAAACGTAATTTTACCGCTTCTGTGAATGGAATTTCGAAAATCCGACAGACACGGTTGATATCAGTAAGTAAAATATAGTTCAATGAGATAAAAATAATTTTTTGGTGAATAGTAACTTTTTACTTTTTTTACCGCGATTAATAGTAAATAGGGTAACTAAGGGTAAATATGATATTACTATTACCCTAACACATGTCCTAATTCTATTGGATAAGTGTAATTCGACCAAAAACAACCTTATGAATAAAATATGACCATTTAGGCCCACTTGGATTAGATTAGGACATTTATTATTATTTAATTCAAAGAAGAGTTAAAAGAGACAAAATCAAAGTTTATTTACTAAAACATTTTTAATATGGGGTTATACATAAGATAAATTCGATTGTAAATATTCATTAGAAATCTAAAAATATTTTCTACATGATGGTATTTTATTTGTAATTTTTAGACATCAAATAATTTAATTTATTTATGACACAACGATGATGCAGTAATTATCTTATTAATGAAATATTGACATAATTGATGTTATAAGCACCAAAATAAATGTAATTTGAGATTTTTTATGAATTCCACTAATTTTCTAGGTTACTATGATATTTGAATGTTGATTTAATCAACTTGGTTCGAACATATAATTCTGTTATGACTTTCACAAAAATCATATATCAAATAGTGTCAAAATTGACACAAAATAGTTTTTAAATCAAATATTATATTATTAATTGTTATTTTATTCCTAAAAATCTAAGGTTCGGCCAAATGACTTAGATAAGGATATATATATTAATAATAAACAATTTGGGGTTCGATTGTCATGTTATAGTAAGTGTATTAACCATATAGTGAAAGAAAACAAAAAGACACGGTAAAAGTTAAATTATTTAACTTAGAGTTAAATCTAATTGATAAGGTTTAAAATAATATACAAACATGTCTAAATTTGATTGGTTGATGAGATTACAACCATATCTCATCTAATCTTCGAATATGAGTCATTTTTGGAGGTTTTTAAGTGGGGTTAGATTTATTATAAATTAATATTTTTATGAATTCCTAAGGTGCCCCTCTCCTCCCTTATAAAAGGACACCTCCTCCCCCTCCTCCTCACACCAATTTGAGCACTTTAAGCTCGGACAACCCCTTCCAAAATCTCTTCTCCACTTCCCTAGAAACATCCTAGAGGTTCTGGTCTTCCTCAAAGACCAATTTTAGTGCCCTAAGAGGAGGTCTCAAAGAGGCGCTTCAAAGAAGAGGTAAATACCGTTACCAATTATTTCATCTTTATTTCTTCTTCCACTTCTTCTTCTTAGGTTGTTTCATTATGAATTAATAACATCAGTATCACTCATATACTGATATTTTATTATAAGTATGAAACAACCCTATTTCACCATCTATCCATCCTACGGGAAAAAAATCACCGCGCGTGCGTACGTACGGAATACCGTCTCCACGCCGTGGTGTAATCTATTTTCCACCACCACCTTACAAGGATGGGTATAATGGTGTAAAGAATAACTATACATAGTTATTACAACATCATATTGATTCTGATATATTGTATAATCCACTCCAATTCAATTCAATATTTATGGAAATGATATCATCGCTCGTGCGTACGTACGGACTACCGTCTCCACGACGCGATGAGATTCATTCTCCATGTTAATCATTTAAGAATGATTATAAAGTATATATAAGAAATAATAATGAAATATATGACATTATAAAGCTACTTTATTTATGTATATATATATATATGTATTTCATCTACTTACTTCCATTTCAATACAATAAGGAAATTAAAACAGCGTTCATGCGTACGTACGGACTACCGTCTCCATGAACGGTGTTTTTCATTTTATTTATCTATCTATTATATATATATATATACTGAATATATATGATATATAAATCATATTTTATATTCTGGAAGTAAGTAAATCATGATATAAGTAATAATGACGTCAAGAACAACAAGTCAAAGCACCTAAGATAAATGAAACGATTTTACCCAAAACGCTTCTTTAACATGGAATTTACAAAAGAACGGGTAATATAATGTCATATGTGAACCGGTATAATGTCATAAGTGAACCATATATGATATCATAAAAATGAATATGGTTCTTTAATAAGTCAATAACATTATGTAAATCATTATACAGGAGGTTCGGACACGTACAAAGCAAGTCGGACCTAAGGTAAGGGAAATATCACAATCTCATTTTTATTCGAGATTGTTTATACTTTGAAATTTACTGGGGTGTATTTTGTCATCCACATCCATGTTTCCTCAACATGTAATATTATTTTCATCCACCTACAATTGTTTAAAACCTATTTTACCCTTTGGTGAGTTTTTAGTAAAAGATATGAAAGGAATCTTTTATCGTTTTTCATACGAGGTACTTTTTGACTTTTCCGACAAAAGTACGAGAAGAATGTTTTTTTTAACTTATACGGCATGAATGTATTTTTAAAACATTATTTCAAATAACCTTATTTTAAAAGTTTTCATGTTTATTTTTAATCAACTTCTTTTATTTTAAAGTTGTATGACATGTTATGAAAGGAAAAATGTTTTTTTGAAAAAGAAAGGATATTTTCCTCAAGAATGGAGTTCAAGTGTTTTATCAAAATTATTTTCCATCTAAGATAATAAAGGGTTCTGTTTTTATCCCTATTATTACATTGATTTGATCATGTTGTGATGGAATTATTTTTTATAAATTCCTTTATCTTATATGAATTGATTTATTTTGTTTCAAGAATCCCATTTTTATTACATGTGTTATGAGATGATGTATGTTTTATGATTATGTGGCACACATAAGAAAGGATTCATTATAAGATGGGTGGGACCTATATCTCCCTCCAATGCATTGGGTAAAGATTTTATATCTCATGAGATAGACATGGCTGAAATGGTAGGTTATACCGGTTCAGTGAAACAGGACTGAAACGAGGGTTACTCGATTCAGAAAAGGACTTTGTCCACTAAGATAGTCTTGGAAATGAGTCATGACTAACAGGAAATGATTTTCCATGATTATGTGTTCATGCCACAAAGTTTCAAGTTTCATGTTATGATTATGGTGATCTCATTTTCACTTCTATGATTTGTTCCATGTTAAGATATTATGATCTCTTTTGCAGGATATGATTTTCAAAAAGATATGATATGATTTTTTATTTCTTTTGTATACCCTTACTGAGCATTTGAGCTCACCCTTTTATGTTTTCTTTTCCCCAGGATATAAAGAATGGTTTTAAGTAAAAAAAAATGGAAGATCATTATAGGAGATGTTGAAGATCTTTCACCACGATTAGAAGATTACGTTCCGAGTTTCCAAAGACACTAAACTATTACGATCCTTGTGTGTGTGTTTTTGTTATGTACTATGTATTCCGCAAAAGTAATGTAATGTCCATGTACGTCAGTCTTCGGGTCTCTACAGTTGGTATCAGAGGAAAGGTTTAGTCAACCTTTGGAAACTAGGATGCGAAAACGTTAGTGAGATCCCTAGAGATATTTCTACGGTGTGTCTAGGGATGTCCGTAAGGTTAAGTATACGTATAGGTTATAGTACTAGAACTACGCTAACGATCATAGAATTAAACCTAAGATGTTAGATATTGAGGGTGCTCCCCCTTTACTATGTTGTCTTCCCTAGCATGATTTCGCCTCTCACAAAATTCTTTTTGTGTTTTAGTTAAAGGAGGGAACCAGAAGGAATTCGGTTAACATTGAATCCAATGGGAAAATTGGTGACTATGAGCTACAAAATTGTGTAATGCCTAAAGATAATGATATTGTGATTATGCCGAATCAGTCATCGCGGTATATGATTAACAAGGTGAAACTTAGCGGTATGAAAAATTCATCAAAGAAGAGGAAGATACACTATTATGCATGTTCGCATGTTGAGGAGCATAAAGAAAGGAGGATTGAGATTTCTAAAGAAGGGAAGAAGAACCTTGAGGAATACCTCAAATGGAGGGACCGATGTTATCTGTGTGGAGAAAAGGGTCATAGAGTGATAGATTATTATAGAGTTCAATGTCTTATTTGTGGAGAACATGGGCATTACCCAACTCAATGCCCTGACCTAAAAAGATACTTCTAAATCAAGGAAGGACTTATTCCAGGACAGTCATTGAAGTGGATGGACTGAAGTGTTTATGTATTGGTATTCAGGAAAATTGTTTTTGAGGTACTTTTATGGTGTATTGGAATATTTATGTATTGGTCTAAATGTGGTATTCGAAGTGATTGAGGTATTTTTGGAAAAAAGATGATATGCGCATAATAAAGGGAAAATGAGAAAATGAAATATTTGAGAGTATTCATGAGCTCATGATTGATATAAGGACTAAGTGATATCATGGTTTGAGTATATAGAATTCTGAGGATTTCGGTATATGGAAAGTGTTAACTTTTAACTGCATTCATGTTTTCACTAAGGTATTCAATAGAATACATGATTAAGGACTTTGAATGTTTGGAATGTGACCAACAAGACATATCTTATGATATGTGGGGATCAACGACAGTATTAAATCTCTGGTAATCGTTGTCACTATATTATGAGAGTGGACTGCAGTATTATGTATAAGCCTAAAGATTAGACTGGATTATGTTGGACATAAGTTAGTATTGTTTAAGGATAGAAGATTTTCGATATTATTGATGGGATGTTATAGTAACGTAGTTTTAGAAAAAGGACAACCTGCAGGACGGGCGACAGCCCATCGCTTCGGACAAGGCTGTAGGAATCGAACCCACAACCGAAATGCGACTGGCCTCTATCGCCTACCACTGGCCTACAGGAAGTCCCTGTTTATTAGAAACTAGTTTTATTATATTAAGCAGTATGATATATGAAGTATAATCCCATTTTAGGAACCATATATGATTAATCCCACTATAGATCGACTTATGTATATAAATTTTGCTAACCTTTTGAGACAGATGGAATGACCCGTCATTCTATCACATGATCTGATAACACTTCACGAATAACAAATTCAACTTCATTTATTTAAGAGATGAAGTGGAAATTGTTAAAGGCACGAACAACAGTGAGATTGTACCAAAATAAAGTAAGTATTTATTCTAATTCAAATTCTTTAACTTTAGGGAAATGATCTTGAAAACCAAAAATGTTGTCATAGTTGTCTTATACCTGATGAATCAGATGGTACCTTAGATCGTCACAAATTTATGGATTTGTGATTACTGGCTTTTCCATAGCCATGTTCTCTACCACTCTCCATCAGAACATGATGGTTAGATTTCTCTTCCATATCCATATTTTCACCTATGTGGAAACCCAGTGATTAGTTTATTTGGGTAATCGTTACATTTCATACTTTAGTTTTTAAAGCCAAGTTTTGGTATTCCTTTTTACGATGTGGGTTTCTATTAAAGAAACTTTCAAATAGTAAACAATTTAAAACCCCGACGAATTTCGAGGGCGAAATTCATTTTAAGGGGGGTAGAATGTAACAGCCAGAGATTTTATGAAAAATATACTTTTTAATTTTATTAATGTCTTGTGTTGTACGCTACACCAAAATGAGCTTGCACAACACGCATCTTTGACTTGCCTTGTATTACACGCAATCGCAACCTTCCTCGATAGTGTGTGTAGTACGCAATACTGAGTTTCACGAAACAACGAAATGCTATTAAAATATTATTAAAACTAGCCGTTATGAATAGTAATAACCACTTTTTAAAATTCTTTAAATCTTATATTTCAAAATGAACTTCATTTTTGGATTCGGAGTATCGAATTTAGCCTAAGGTGAAATTTTGGTACATTTTGGATAACTTTCATATTCTGATGAATAGTGAAAATTATTAAATTATAATTAAAAACAACTTTTTTAATCGAAATAATCAATAGTGATAAATTATTAATTTGAGTGGTTTTAAAGTATATTTAGAATATATTTTTACAATTTAATACAATGTTGGTCATTGGATGTAATTTCACATTTAAACTAGACATAAACAAGTGTCAATCTTTTGATAGATATTGTTTCTTAAAAACACGCTATTTGTTTTAACAGCGGGATTTAATTATAAAATTAATTAATGCAACTTTTATGTTATGAATTTGGTAAAATAGACTTCATTTTTGAATTCGGAATATGAAATATAGCTTAGGATGAAATTTTGGCATTGTTCTGAAAAACATCAATTTTTGATGAATAGTGAAACTACTAAGTGGTAGGTTAAAAACTGAATTTTGCATAAAACTTAATTTTACCGCTTCTGTGAATGGAATTTCAAAAATCCGACAGACACGGTTGATATCAGTAAGTAAAATATAGTTCAATGAGATAAAAATAATTTTTTGGTGAATAGTAACTTTTTACTTTTTTTACCGCGGTTAATAGTATATAGGGTAACTAAGGGTAAATATGATATTACTATTACCATAACACATGTCCTAATTCTATTGGATAAGTGTAATTCGACCAAAAACAACCTTATGAATAAAATATGACCATTTAGGCCCACTTGGATTAGATTAGGACATTTATTATTATTTAATTCAAAGAAGAGTTAAAAGAGACAAAATCAAAGTTTATTTACTAAAACATTTTTAATATGGGGTTATACATAAGATAAATTCGATTGTAAATATTAATTAGAAATATAAAAAGATTTCCTACATGATGGTATTTTATTTGTAATTTTTAGACATCAAATAATTTAATTTATTTATGACACAACGATGATGCAGTAATTATCTTATTAATGAAATATTGACATAATTGATGTTATAAGCACCAAAATAAATGTAATTTGAGATTTTTTATAAATACCACTACTTTTCTAGGTTACTATGATATATTAATGTTGATTTAATCAACTTGGTTCGAACATATAATTCTGTTATGACTTTCACAAAAATCATATATCAAATAGTGTCAAAATTGACACAAAATAGTTTTTAAATCAAATATTATATTATTAATTGTTATTTTATTCCTAAAAATATAAGGTTCTGCAAAATGACTTAGATAAGGATATATATATTAATAATAAACAATTTGGGGTTCGATTGTCATGTTATAGTAAGTGTATTAACCATATAGTGAAAGAAAACAAAAAGACACGGTAAAAGTTAAATTATTTAACTTAGAGTTAAATCTAATTGATAAGGTTTAAAATAATATACAAACATGTCTAAATTTGATTGGTTGATGAGATTACAACCCTATCTCATCTAATCTTCTAATATGAGTCATTTTTGGAGGTTTTTAAGTGGGGTTAGATTTATTATAAATTAATATTTTTAAGAATTCCTAAGGTGCCCCTCTCCTCCCTTATAAAAGGACACCTCCTCCCCCTCCTCCTCACACCAATTTGAGCACATTAATCTCGGACAAACCCTGCCAAAATCTCTTCTCCACTTCCCTAGAAACATCCTAGAGGTTCTGGTCTTCCTCAAAGACCAATTTTAGTGCCCTAAGAGGAGGTCTCAAAGAGGCGCTTCAAAGAAGAGGTAAATACCGTTACCAATTCTTTCATCTTTATTTCTTCTTCCACTTCTTCTTCTTAGGTTGTTTCATTATGAATTAATAACATCAGTATCACTCATATACTGATATGTTATTATAAGTATGAAACAACCCTATTTCACCATCTATCCATCCTACGGAAAAAGAAATCACTGCGCGTGCGTACGTACGGAATACGGTCTCCACGCCGTGGTGTAATCTATTTTCCACCACCACCTTACAAGGATGGGTATAATGGTGTAAAGAATAACTATACATAGTTATTACAACATCATATTGATTCTGATATATTGTATAATCCACTCCAATTCAATTCAATATTTATGGAAATGATACATCGCTCGTGCGTACGTACGGACTACCGTCTCCACGACGCGATGAGATTCATTCTCCATGTTAATCATTTAAGAATGATTATAAAGTATATATAAGAAATAATAATGAAATATATGACATTATAAAGCTACTGTATTTATGTATATATATATATGTATGTCATCTACTTACTTCCATTTCAAGACAATAAGGAAAGTAAAACAGCGTTCATGCGTACGTACGGACTACCGTCTCCATGAACGGTGTTTTTCATTTTATTTATCTATCTATTATATATATATATATACTGAATATATATGATATATAAATCATATTTTATATTCTGGAAGTAAGTAAATCATGATATAAGTAATAATGACGTCAAGAACAACAAGTCAAAGCACCTAAGATAAATGAAACGATTTTACCCAAAACGCTTCTTTAACATGGAATTTACAAAAGAACGGGTAATATAATGTCATAAGTGAACCGGTATAATGTCATAAGTGAACCATATATGATATCATAAAAATGAATTTGGTTCTTTAATAAGTCAATAACATTATGTAAATCATTATACAGGAGGTTCGGACACGTACAAAGAAAGTCGGACCTAAGGTAAGGGAAATATCACAATCTCATTTTTATTCGAGATTGTTTATACTTTGAAATTTACTGGGGTGTATTTTGTCATCCACATCCATGTTTCCTCAACATGTAATATTATTTTCATCCACCTAAAATTGTTTAAAACCTATTTTACCCTTTTGTGAGTTTTTAGTAAAAGATATGAAAGGAATCTTTTATCGTTTTTCATACGAGGTACTTTTTGACTTTTCCGACAAAAGTACGAGAAGAATGTTTTTTTAACTTATACGGCATGAATGTATTTTTAAAACATTATTTCAAATAACCTTATTTTAAAAGTTTTCATGTTTATTTTTAATCAACTTCTTTTATTTTAAATTTGTATGACATGTTATGAAATGAAAAATGTTTTTTTGAAAAAGAAAGGATATTTTCCTCAAGAATGGAGTTCAAGTGTTTTATCAAAATTATTTTCCATCTAAGATAATAAAGGGTTCTGTTTTTATCCCTATTATTACATTGATTTGATCATGTTGTGATGGAATTATTTTTTATAAATTCCTTTATCTTATATGAATTGATTTATGTTGTTTCAAGAATCCCATTTTTATTACATGTGTTATGAGATGATGTATGTTTTATGATTATGTGGCACACATAAGAAAGGATTCATTATATGATGGGTGGGACCTATATCTCCCTCCAATGCATTGGGTAAAGATTTTATATCTCATGAGATAGACATGGCTGAAATGGTAGGTTATACCGGTTCAGTGAAACAGGACTGAAACGAGGGTTACTCGATTCAGAAAAGGACTTTGTCCACTAAGATAGTCTTGGAAATGAGTCATGACTAACAAGAAATGATTTTCCATGATTATGTGTTCATGCCACAAAGTTTCAAGTTTCATGTTATGATTATGGTGATCTCATTTTCACTTCTATGATTTGTTCCATGTTAAGATATTATGATCTCTTTTGCAGGATATGATTTTCAAAAAGATATGATATGATTTTTTATTTCTTTTGTATACCCTTACTGAGCATTTGAGCTCACCCTTTTATGTTTTCTTTTCCCCAGGATATAAAGAAAGGTTTTAAGTAAAAAAAAGGGAAGATCATTATAGGAGAAGTTGAAGATCTTTCACCACGATTAGAAGATTACGTTCCGAGTTTCCAAAGACACTAAACTATTACGATCCTTGTGTGTGTGTTTTTGTTATGTACTAAGTATTCCGCAAAAGTAATGTAATGTCCATGTACGTCAGTCTTCGGGTCTCTACACTGCTACTCACCAACTGAGCTTATACACGTTTTCATACATATAAGGAGACCTAACCCCTATACACACACCCAAATGGCCATGAGCATTGAAAAGGGATCCATACATGTATTCTTATATGCATAAAATAGTGTCCACTGACCTATTAATGCATTTTTCATCTATATACATAAGCATACTTCACCCCATTCGTGCAATTCACTACCATGGGTGAACTTATATGTAATGGGGAAACATACATACATATATATACATACCTATGCATACGCAGGAGAGTCACCCTTGACTTGGTGACTCAAAACCACTTAAACATTCTTAAGCACTACAAGATATGTGAAAGGAATCTTAATGAATCTAAAAACCTAAATATAGATGGTGTGAAACAACTTGCGGGTATAAAAACCATACCCTCAGATGGTAGAGATGAACCAAATCACCCCGAAACTACACAATGGAGTTCAACACACTGCACACAACAAGTCGGGATCACATAAATTACAAAATCCTCAAAATTAACAGGTGAGAAACAAACTAGGAGTTGAAAAAATTACCTCGAAACCAAGATGATAGACTGAAACACACTAAACCTCCTCTCCATTGGAGGTAGATGCTAGAACATGCCCCCATGGGTCCTAGGAGACCATTCCCACCACCCTAAAGAAAAAGAGAACCTAAAATCAAGGTTATCCCTAAACACTAGGTTATCCCGCACCTCACCAAGTGCTGATTAGGTCAAAGAGAGCCCGAAGAAGGGAGGATAAGGAAGAAGAAGTCTTAATATGATGGATCATGTGAGAAATTGATGGAAATATAGCCGTATTAAAGGAACAAGAGAAGGCTAAGTAGGGGAGTTTGTGTGAGATGAGAGGGGAGCCCTCCCCTTGGGTGTGTTTTTCTAGAGATAGAGTGAGGATGAAGGTTTTAGTTTTATCTTATTTTTAATTTAATTTAATTTAATTTAAATTAATTAAAAAATCAATTTTTAAAAAATGGGTGTTGTGCACTGTTTAAGCAGCACGGTTTTCCAAATCATGCACAAACCATGCAGAGTCTAATTCCCTCATGGGGTGAGGAACAAGGTTTATGAAACCATTTGAAGGACATGTGCAGATCCACGATCCACTTTTAAATAGGGCCATATAGGTACCTGTAATGGGCCACATGGTTGTGCAGAACAAGCGCAAACTGTACACCCGCTACTGCAGCTTAAAACCTGAACTTTTTCAGGTCCGACACTCCTGAAAATTCTTGAGTAGAAGGGGGACTTCTCAGTCTTACACCCAAGTCCACAAACAAAACATATATGTCTTACAACACTCAAAATTAAGTTTTGAAATATGGTTTAAAAAAACCTGTCCATTAAATGAAAATGTTAAAAAACCTTCATATTTTACACAGTTTCAAAACCATGGGATTATACATTCTACCCACCTTAAAAAATTATCATCCCTAAGAAGACTTTGGAAAAAAATGTAACCACCACCTGACCTACAAGGTTTATGAATTTTAGTTCAAATGGTTGCTTATGTACCCAATTCCTAATGCACAAAAATAATATCCTATGAATTCTGAAAATCCTCCTTTAAACCTGAGCCATCACTCAAAATTAAACTTAAAAACAGAAATAGAGCTTACATTATCCAGTTTAGATAGAGAGATGATCACATCAAAGCCACTTTAGAAATTCGATTGATGGTTCTCACCACTATAGGCCTTAACTTAAGAAGAGGAAAATTCCATGCCATGATACCTCCACCATTGTAATTGTTGTACAAAGCACAACTCTATGTGTTATTTTGACACTCCTTGCATGATTTCTTGAAATGGAAATAGTCAAATTCTGATCGACCTAATAGAACTGATCGACCAAGAATTATTAGAAGACACTACTGACCACGATACCTAACTTTCCTTCACCTAGAAATGGGATTTAAAACGTCCTCTTACATCCATAAACATTAAACTAAAGGAAGAGGTAATGAGTCGATCAACTTGGATGACATATCTTATAGATGTCTGGCTTATGTGGCTAAAGAAATTCAAAAAAAAAATGTAGTCGATGATTTTGAACAATGTGTTCCTACATGTGAACCTAGAAATCACTCAGGATAAACCAAGCCTGGACAAGAACCAGTCTTAAGCATGTAACATTGAAAAAGAACATCCAACAAGCTTAGTAGCTTTTAATGATTTATCACGACATAAGACCGACACTCTCTTTGTGAATTGAATATTACATCAAGATAGGGGACATTCTTGCCTCATAAAAATAGTACATTGAGAGGATTTATGATAGGGGTTGCAATCAAAAATACCAAATAATTGTAAAGTAAAACAGTTGAACCAAAACATTGTCTTTTTATTGAGAAAGTAGTAACACTATTTAAGACATCTAGGCCTTAAGGGAATTCATGTAATAAACAAACATTTACCAATGGTACCCTTATATTGTTATCCTTATACATGTAAGGACACATTTTCCAAGTTTAAAATGCAAATAAACACCTTAGGATTTTCCTAGGCACAAAAGGAAAGAAAACTAACTGCTAATAAATGCACTATATTATAATAATGATATCGGCGTATAAAGACACCCGAGTCTTTCAAAAACCATCCTGAGTATTGGAATGGAACTGGTTCTTTAACTCTCATGTAACTCTACTTTTAGATGATTTGAAACCATTCTCAATAGTACAAGGAGATTTATTCCAAAGTCGTATTGCCTTATACGACCATTTTCCAGTTTTGATGCCATACCAAGTCGTCTATTTCTAAGAAGAAGAATAAAGGGTTAAATGAATAAGAACGCATTTGGCCATGCCTGAGGAATGTCTAACCAGCTGAGAAAGAGCATTAATAGATGCTCGATAATATAAAAATTCAAGAAATACCTGACCACCCATATAAATAAGGGCGTCACTTTAAAACTGAAAGTCCTACTTGGGAAAAGTGCATCCAAAAAACACCAAAAGCCAAAAGATCATGAAACTAGGAAGTCAATTGCGTTTTGGGTGTGCTACCTACCACGAGATAACCCATTACGAAGGAAAGGTTTCATCCTTGACACTGGGTCACGACAAAAAAAAGTCACAAGGCTCAAAATCCGATCCAAATTCCATTACTAAGAAAAAAATGCCCATAGAAATTACTCATGCTTCTATTCCAGGGAAACTCAAAGAGAAGTCTGAACCAACCTTACATGAGTGTTTTAAAGAGTGGAAGCAACTAGGCGATCCATTTCCAAGATTCTTATATTTAATTAAATTTAATCATTAATCATCAAATATTTTAATCAAAAAATCAAAGAACCATTTAAAAAAAATCAAAACGTAGTTGACTTTAACTAAAACCCCTAGGAAAAACAATGATGTTTTTTAAAACAACCTTTTAAAACATTTTTTATTAGTTGAACTCCTTTCATTTTTAGGAAACTTATCCAAATAAATTCCTTTCAAGAATATAAGCTAAATTATGTGGGTCCCATTTTAACCACCCTGGGTTCTCTAGAAAGCAACCCAATAGCAATCAAACTAATTTTTAAAAATTGAAACACCCAAATGTGTAGTCTCATAAAAACATTCTCCAACAAACCTAGTTGGGTAGAGTCTCATTTTAAAATATAACCATTTTTATTTCAGATCAACATTAAACATCTTAATACCTATAAGAATTTTACAATGCATCGTTCCATTTCATTTTATATGGGTTTCCATTTCCAAATTCATGAAGTGCTCATACAGTTCATAAATTGAAATTTGGATCTCATTAATTGATAGAAATAGAAATTAAGAATTTACGATTGTCAATCATAATGGTTCAAATTATATGGGTGGCCATCTATCAACCTAAAAAATCACCCATACACCATAAATGTTATCATTTGGTTCCCTTCATTCAAAACCAACATCACTTAACAGATGAATTTTGCATAAAATTTTCAATGGTTCTATTAAAAATGTTACATTTTTCATGTTATAAATCTCCCATACACCATACAACTGAAAAATGCATCCCTTCATATCCACAACCAAGAAACATAGCTCATGAAACCATTTGAATGTATCAAAGCATGTAATATCGATAAGCTGAAATCATAGAGAAACAAATAGAAACAAGCTAAAATCACGAAATCATTGAATTTTAATCATAGAAGAATGATATAATGAGAGGTGAGAAAAAATGATCTCTAATATATTACTTAAATATATATAAATCTAATAATGGCATATCAATAAGGCACTGAATCATACTTAGCCTGAAACCTTATAATGAAAATACATGGCATTGAATATATGCTTGGCATGTGACTTTTTTAAGTGCCTAATATTATGCATGTATGTCTCATCCTTTCCATAATAGGAGAAGGGTAATATTCATAATTCCATAAATCATAAACAGTTGAATGTACACCAATCACTCTAGTTGAAAACATATCAATTGTAACAGTGAACATCATATACAGGAATCCCAGCCCTGGTCACTAGGTCATTCCCCATACGTGGGGTGATCAATCCCAAGCACAGATTTTTTCTGAGTGCCGACACTTTCCTAGTCCCCTTTCTACCAACCAAAAATTGTATGAAAAAATGAAATATCCTCTGATACAACTTTCTAATGTCCTGACCCAGATAACCACAAAGACTGGGGTCAGACCGGTGGCTACATGACCTCAAGCATGCCTTCCTGTATGCCAGAGGCTTCCGACAAGCAGTGAGGGTTCAAATGTCATCAGTGGGGAGACTATACCCTCTTATCATAATTGTGCAGTGGTGTAAAATTGTAAATAACAATCAAAAGTGGATGCAGTTATAGAAATAATGAAGCATCAGAAGTAAAAATTCATATTAATGAACAAAAGTTTCCAACACCAGTTGATGAAATAATTAAATTCATGAAATGATATTGATACATGGTGGAAAAAAGTAAACAACACAACATTATTTTGAATACAATTAAATTTAGTACTCAAGTAAATAAAAGAACTATAATCCCAAAGGAAATCTACATGAGAATCCTGAACTGCAGCTCAATCCTTTTCTCCTTACTCCCGAGTACAAGAAAATAGAAACGCGAAAGGTCAAAGGCCCTACAAATAAGAATGGTCCACTTGGGTACCCCAGTGCAATGAAGTCCCATGTATGGTGTGAGATATAAATCTTAGTAGTTCAGCACCACCGGTGTCTAACCCCATCCCAACACTATAATATAAATTAAACATGGGGGAAGCATGTATAAATAAAGTAATAAGTACAATTTAACTAGATAACCATGTACCTAGATCTGTACATGACTGATTTATGGACATGAAATTAGTTTATTAATTAAGTATTACCAATTTATTCATAAGTCACATATGAATAATTCTCCTTCCGAGTCCAAGGAGTTTCCTACGAGGTAAAACTGGCTATGAAATGACCGGGCCTGCGGGGCTTTAACCATGGCACATACTTGTCAATGCTAGAACCAAGGAGGGTAATCAAGGAATCATATAATGATATTTAGTTTTGAAGTCCCAAGGTAATAACCAATGAATAAAAATATAGGCCAAATATGTAAAAAGACACCCTGATAATGATATCTAGTGTGGGAGTTCCAGGGTAATAACCAAGGTAACATAGATCTCATAGAAAGCTAACCTAGTTGTATGTGGGTCTAGTTAAGGGGTAAGGGTGTAATACAAGGAAAATAGTCCAAGGAATTCCACAATGAGGCACATATCAAGTACAAGGAGTGCATCCAATGTTAAATGGGACTAAGCGGGGACTGGGTCGAAGGATTTTTTCAAAAGACCCAACTTGTCAATGATGGATCCAAGGAGTGTATCCAAGGCATCTTATAGCAGTACATGGGTACCCAATGGTAGTATACCAGGAATCCAAAGACAAGAAAAGGAATGGGATATAGGCTAGATTTAACCCTAGAAACACTTCCTTGAATTTTGAATTGGGTACCCGAGTGATCACAATATTCTACAAATAGAAACCATGACAAGGTCAAGTATAAGCATTACAATTTAATAAAGAAGTCATGTAATGATTCATTTTGGTCCAAGCCTTGCCATCTATTAGTTTGGAAATGTGAAGTATCATTTCAAAATTTTATTTATTGATTCAATCCTTTCCTTCCATTAGTGTGGAAAGGTCATATAACATTTCATCCATGTAGTTATTTGTTCAGGAATTTCCTTCTATTAGTGTGGAGAGGTCAAGTAGCATTGAAACCATTTACTAAAATCCATTAAGGCGTATTAATTAATTATGTTTCACTCGGTTACCTTTCATAAACATTGAAATGGGGGCTACAGACATCCAACCATTATTCAGTTACTATTTATATGGCTATGTGATATACTTATTATACTTTCCAATTTACATTTCACATTTAATTGTCAATTTAAAGCACTAAACTTATGTGTGTAAAGTGATGAGAATACAAGGTTCTTTCCATGATGAAATTCATTGGATAACTTAACCATTTTCTATATAAGGACATACCATTATAAAGGTCAATCCATGGAACACCTGAATGGTGTCCCGAATGTTTCAAATCACAAAATGAAAATTACGGAAAACATCACACATGGTTTAATCAAATTCAGAACTAGGACAAGCACTTAAGAGGTTCCTTGGCATTTTTTAATTATTTCAAAAAGGTAACCTTATTTTTATAATTCCCTTTGGTCCATGACTTAAACATGATGTATTTCAACATAACTTCAAGGCATACAAATTATAAACCTGACAAGTAAAGAAATCAAGGTCTAGCCAATAATTTTTAGCTTGATGGAAGAGAACCTCCATTTGAGGGGTTTTATTATAAAATCATGATATTACATATCACCCAAATAATTTATCTCTATTATCATTTTAAATATGAAACATGATACATTTCATTTATGATCATTAATCATAGATACTTCACCACATGGATTTATATTCTAACTAAAGCGAAGTAATAATTTCTTTTGAATATTTTATAATATTTAATGTATTGGAAAGGAACCCTACCTCATGTGGAACTAATCCATCCACTCCATCTCTTAACTCTTTTTATCTATGACCAGATACTCCCCCACTGAGCATATGCACCTCTGTATATATATAAAGAAACTTAGACCCCATGCACACTCACACATGAACTTGAGTACGTGCAGGGGGATCCTTACATGTATACTTATATGAATACACTAGAATCAACTCAACTATGCCGGAATTTTCCATATATATACATAGGCACACATTTCCTTAGATGTGAAATTCACTTACATGGGATAAATTACTAATAACTGGGGAACCTACTTATATATATATATATACATACCTATGCATATGTAGGTGAGTCACCC
The DNA here is from genome assembly GCA_963277665.1 of Viscum album. Taxonomy (NCBI): domain Eukaryota; kingdom Viridiplantae; phylum Streptophyta; class Magnoliopsida; order Santalales; family Viscaceae; genus Viscum; species Viscum album. The sequence goes on along the minus strand of OY728121.1, from coordinate 1,201,190,701 downwards.
TTGACTTGGAAACTCGAAACCACATGAAACATCCCAACACACTATAAGATAGTTGCAAGGAATATTAAAGCATCTAAAAACCTCAATTTAGATGGTCTGAAACAACTATAGAGTTTAAAAACCATACCTTGGATGGAGGTGATGAACCAAATCGCACTGAAACCACACAATGGAGTTCAACACACTACATTCAAACAAACAGGGACTCATAAATACCAAAATACTCAAAATTAAAAAGTGAGAAACAATGTATGAGGTTAAAACCTTACCCTAAAACCAAGCCTATAGACCGAAACACACAAAACTGCCTCGCCTTAGGCAGAGGATTCCAAAACACGCCCCAATGGGTCTTAAGACACCATTTGCTTTAACCTAGGGCATGAGAGAACTAAAAATCTGTGTAATCCCTAAACCCTAGGTTCGACCACACCTCACCGGGAACTTATTAGGTCAAAGAGAAGCCAGAAAAAGGGGTATAATAATGAATAAGGCTTACCATGAAGTATTATCTAGGAAATCGATGGAAATCTGGCAGTATTAAAGGAGAATGAGGAGGCCAAGGAGGGGAGTTCGTGCCCGTCGAGAGGGGAGCCCTCCTATTGGATGAGTTTTTATTGGGATATAGTGGGGATGATGGTTTTATTTTTATTTTCATTCTATTTTAATTTAATTTAATTCAATTAAAACTAGAATTTTTTTTAAAAAAACTGGGTATCTCACATGGTTTAACCCGCACGGTTTAACTCTCATGGATTACGAGTCCCTGCAAAAACCGTTCAGAGTCTACTACTTATAGGGGGTGATGCACATGCTTTAGGAAAATGTGTGTAGGCTGTGTGAAAATACAAAATCCTATTTTAAACAGGTCTTCATGGTTACCTGTAATGGGCCACACAGTTTGGTAGACCATGCACAAATGGTGCACCCTATGATTCTGCTTAAAACATGACCTTTTCAAGTCCCAAACTCCCAAAACAGATTTATCCAATCAGGATACCTCTCATAACTTCACCCAAGTCCAATAAAATCAGGTATAAGTTTTAAAACACTCAGAATTATGTTCAAAAACTCAGTTTTAAAAATGACCCGTCTAGTGAACGAAAAAGTTAAATAAACTTTGTATCTTAGTCCAGTTCAAACCCATGAGATTATACATCATTATCCTTCTATATAATGTTTAAATAATTTTATTAAGTTATAAAACAACTATATACATTTTTTAGGACAATATATATCATTATATTATATCATTTTCATAATAATATTTCAGTATTACCCTTGTTTTCGGTGTTAACTATTTCATTTTCTTATGCATGTTTTGTTGTGTGTCTCATGTTTCATACACATAGTATATATTTTAGTCATATAAATAATTATATTAGGTTAATAAATATTATATTTACTCATATTATAAATTTTATAATCGATCTTGAATGGTTAACATGGAGAATGAATCTCTTAACATTGTGGAGACGGTAGGTCGTATGCATGCACGAGCGATGATATCATTCATTTAATGGTTTAATGGTATTTAATTGTATTTTATATTGATTATATAGAGTAATTATCAAGAAATATTAATTATTTATAACCATTATACACATCATTATACCCATTAAAATAATGTATTGTTCAATAAAAAATTACACCATGGATTGGTCACAATAAGTCATACGTACACACACATAGTGATATTGTTATTCATAAGATGGATAAAAAGAGGAATATGGTTGTAACATGCTCATAATAACATGGTATGAATAAAACATAGGAATAATAAAATAAATTGAATTTAATTGGTAACACAATTTCCTATTCATTGGGCATGTCCTTTTGATTTTCACAAAAAGACTTATTAAGTTGGATTTATGCCCAATGTATGGGCTCTATGATGAAGTGAGGTAATTTGGAAGGATAAATGGGTAGTTATTGGCTGAGACAAATATACATAGAGGTTTCAATAAAAGAAAAGGATATATGTCCTTTTATAATAGATGGGAGGGACACTTTTGGAAACACCAAATAATTAATTTAAAATAAATTTATTTTCTATTTAAAATAAATAAAATGTAATTTATTTAGAGGTTAATATAGTTAATTTTCTGAATCATTTCAACCAATGAATTTTAGATATGTTTATGTCACAATATCTACCTTATCGTTTGGCTTTAACCCTTAGTTCAACAATTTAACTCTTACCGTGGCTATTTATACTTTTATATTATAGGGTTAATATTGTTACTATAAAAAGTAAAATGAACCTAAATTAGATAATTTGTGAAATATGTAATATTATAATTGTTATTTGGAAAAAATACGGATTTTAATGAATTTTATATCATTTAATAAAATATTATTTATTTTAAAATCTCATTTTTGTCAATTTTGATAATATTCAATAATTTATTTTATGAAAATAATTAAAAATTGATTCCATAAAAATGAATCTGCATTATCTCAACCCTAACATGTCAAATTAATCCAAAAAATTCTTCTATGGCATCAAATATTTGAAATTATATTTATTTTAATACTATTAATATAATTTAATTGATTCTTCCTTTAATAAATCAATTACGTCTTCATTATTGTGTCACCATTTAATTTAAATATTTATTTTAGAAAATTATAAACAAATTACTATGATATCAAGAAACATTATATATTTACAATGAATATTTATATTCAACCATATCACTAATATGAAATCACTTTAAAAATGATATGTTTATTAAAATTTTATTATGGCATTTTTAACTCTTATTTAAAAAAAAATATAATAAATGTCATAATCTGACACATGTGGCTTAAAATTGATCATAGTTTCTAGCTAAGGTGGATTTTCGTCGAAACACACTTATCAAATGAAATTAGGACATGGTTTAAGGTAAGTTTATAAGAATATTATATTATTTTTTACCTTTAATTACTTGATTAACTCTTAAGCGTGGTAAATAAATACAAATTCACTAAAGTTACTATGCAACAATTTTTTTTATACTATTAGATAAATAATTTCATAATAATTAGAACAATTTATGTCCATTTTTCAAAATTTAATTCATTGAAATGAAAAAATTAATTTTTTATGCTAATCCTGGAGATGTGGTGAGAAGACGGTTAAAGAGACATTAAAAAGGTCAATAAATTTTTATATCAAAATACAATATAAAAACGATTCCAATGACCTAAATTGTGTTAATATATTTATTATTTATCCACTTTCACATTAAAATAAATTTATAGTAAACAATTTATTTAAATAAAAATGTCGTTTTTAACAATAATTTTGTATTTTTCATTGTTTATCAAAAAAGATACTTGTTAGAAAATTTAAAAAAATCACATTATGATAATTTTTATATACCAATTTCAAAAATGAAGAAAATTTTGAAAAATAAAAATTATAAATTTTATAATGTGGTTAATAAAATTCATAAATTCTCTTTAAATGGTTATTTTTTAGATCATGGTGCGCTCAAACTCTATGTTGTGTGCAGTGTAAGATATTGCATTTATTTAAAATGATTCATATCATAGAATCAGGAATCATGGGGTGTTACATTCTTTCCTACTTAAAATATTTTATTTCATTAAATGTCTAGAATATCACCTCATTAAATTATTTGGGTGGTTCTTTATGTTAAATTCCTCATGTTCTTATGACACCTATTCGATTTAATGATATCTCCCAAGAACCATTACCAATAGGGTCATATAATTTTTCAAAACATGTTCCCTAGTACCAAGAATCCTGATAGGATACTAACAAGAAGACATATCAAGATTTAGTTCTATTACTTCATAGGTGATTACATGCATTGGGTGTAGAATTTATTTCCTTAAAATTGATACATGGAAACCATCATGAAATTTGGAGAGACCAAGAAGCATTGCTAAAAGATAATCTAATTCTATGATTAAATCCAAATTTTCAAAAGGTTTGATGTTCCTTGGCTTCATTTTACCTTTCTTTTTGAATCTTATAACACCCTTCCATAGATATTCCTTCAAGAAAACATGATCTCCTACTTGAAATTCCAAATCCATCCTTTGGTTATTAGCAAATAACTTTTTCCAACATTGATCAGTTTTGATATGGGTTTTGAATAATTTTCTCATTTTCTATTGTTTCAACAAAAATTCTAAGCCTAATGAGTTTTCTTAAACCCACATCATCCAAAAAATTGGGTGTACAATATGTGTTCACATATAATACGTCATAAGGTTCCATTTGAATACTTCAATGGAATCTAATGTTATAAGAAAATTCAATACAATGGAAATACTGACCCCACATAATGTGAAAGTAAAGTGGATAATATCTCAACATGCCCTCTAATGTTTGAATAGTTGTTTCTGATTATATATCAGTTCGAGAGTGGTAAGAAGTTCTAAAAAGATTCTAATTATCTAGACCCTACCAATGACTGCTCTAGTATTTTTATGTAAATACCTATCTCTATCAAACACAATTGACAGTGGTTCACCATGAATTATTGCAATTTCATTAATATACACTATTTCTAGGAATTAAAGTGGTAAATAATCTCTTATAGAATGAAAATGTGTGGATTTGGTAAGGTGATCTATAATAACCCATATCACATCATTCCTTATTGGGGAATTTGGTAACCTAGTGGAAATGTACACTGTAATTTCAACCAATTTCCACAGAGGTATATCAATTAGTTGTAATATTCCATTACGATGTTGTCTCTCAGCTATCATTTGTTAGAAAATTAGGATTCATGACATAGAGTCAGTAATTTCTCTCCTCATGTTGTCAAAAAAGAAATGTTTTTTTAAAAAATTTTATATTTCTTAGTGATTCCCTGGTGTATAGAAAAATTAGATCTATTTGAATCATCCAATAATTTAGTTTTTAGCTCAGGTATAGAGGGAACAAAAAGCTTCTTCCCAAATTTAAAAATTCCATCTTTATATACGAAGTCAATCAATCTCCCATCATTAAAAACTATACATTTATTTTGAAAACAATCATCATCATACTGAGAACATTTTATCCTTTCTAGTAAATATGGTTTTCCAACCATTTGAAAAAGTGGTGATGTTTCACCTTATGTGATAATTCCCATATCAATCTTTACTAGAACCATGAACATGAGATCCCTTTAAACTATCATTTTGTTCAGAACTCCATGGTCATTCTAACTCAAAGAATCCAATTCCTTATTTAACCTACCTAGGTGGTAGTATATTTAATAATCTTAATTATTGAGTTGTTCAAGCCACCTCCTTCATCTCAGGATGAGTAATTTCCTGGAGAACATAAATTTCAAACTCATTTGATCGGTATATATTCCACATCATTCAGTATATGGATATTGTCTATATATATTCAGAATAATGATTACAACTACAAACTCAAGATCATGAGTTTGATAGTTTTTAGAACAGTTTTTAACTACTTTGGTGCATATACGATAAATCTATCATTATGGATAAGGACATGACCATGTACTTTCTTTGATGTGTCACTATAATTCATAGATCCATCATTTCTATATGGTAAAGTCAATATAAGTGAATTGTGTAATCTTAATTTAAATTCTTCAAAATATTATTCAAAATATTTTATCTAGACAAATTTAACCCCTTTATGTGTGATCTTGGATAATGAGTTATCCAATAGGGAAAAATTCTAAGCGAATAACTGATAGTAACCTACTAAAACAAAAAAATACATACACTAGTTATGCTCATATGTGGTATAAATTCCCGGATTCCCTTTTTATTTAAAGGATCAATATATATTCCATCTGTCAAGAAAATATTTCTGTGTAATTAAATTTCTTGTAGCCATAATTCACACTTGCTAAAATTCTCATATAGATCATTTATTCTAAGAGTCTTTAGAATAATTAGAATGTGGTTCTAATGGTCTTCATAGAATTTATAGTATACCAAGACTTATTTAGTAAATACTAATAAAATATCATCAATATATTCCTTGATCGCTCGGTTCATTAAATCTATGAAAATAGAGGGTTCAATAGTCATTCCATGTGGATTTACTAAAAACTTGTAATGTGCATACATGGTTCAGAATACTATAATTGGAATATCATCCTTTTTACACACAATTTATGTTATCTGGAATGATGATAAATATTCAAAAAATATGGATCTCCATGAATTTGATCAATCAAGTCATCAATGCAAGGATGATGATACTTGGACTTTATTATAATGGCATTCATTTCTCTATTTTCAATGCAAATCCTCATTAATCCGTCTTTATTTCAGACAGAAATAGATACAGATCCCCATTGAGAAACACTAGGGATAATAAATACCTTATTTATCAACTACTCTTGTTTTTTCTTAAGATATACCAATTCCATAGTAAAAATACTATAGGCAGTATTGGATATTGGCCTTACCTCAGCAATTAAATCAATAGAAAACTCAACATCCCACATTGGAGGTTGTCTAGGTAAGTCCTATATAAATACATCAATGTATTCTTATACAATATGTACTTCTTAAATTTTAATATTAATAGGTTTTAACTTTTGTTATTCCCAATGAATTCCATTTACAAGAGCTACATGAGGTGGATCAATATAAGAATTATATGATGATTTTTCTTCTATAAAGATAATGGAATCTACATCATCCTCACAAATTGAAACTTCCTTATTCTTTAAATAAATTTTGACATCATATTTTGATATCCAATTCATTTAATTTATTATATCAAAGTTGTCCATAGGTCTGATGATCATGTCAGTAGAAAAAGAAAATTTATTTTCCATAATGGGAATGGCTTGACACTTCTTTATTATAATGAGACATCCCTAAGGGGTTTTTACTCAAAACATCCCTAATAATGGGAATTATAAATATCAAATTTTTAATGAAAACCAAGAAGATATAATAGAATGTGAGTATCCATAATAAAATAAAGAATTGGATAAATTTGAGGAAATGATTAAATTGCCTACCACCACATATTTAGGAGCATCAACCGTAGCATTTGTGATCGCTAAATCTTGGCCTTGGTCCTTTGGCATTTTTTATTGAAAGATTCCTTAATGCTTAGGAAAATAATTTTCTCAATGTCCAATATCTTTATAATTTTATCATTGAATATTGAAATATTATTTGTTTCTCCTAAAATCACGGTCTTGGAGGCCTTTTTCTCCACACTAGTAACAGACTCCCATCCAAAATAGGCATGTACCATAATGTTTATTTCAAATTTATTGCAGGATGGAATTTAAATTATTAACTTCTTCCTCCTTTCCTTATTTACCTTCCCAGAGTGTTAAATAACACAATTATTATCTTGAGTCCCATTAAAGTCATAAGACTTTGAGAATTACTTTTCTGTCTTGATATTACATGAGACTATATCATCGTATGATGATAATAACAATGAGACCAATCCCTTTTAGAGGAATGGTTTTTACCCATAAATGAATTGATCAGTAGTACATATTAAGATGCATATATAGTTTCCAACAAGAGTTTTTATTCTTTTGAATTTAGATTCATACTTTGAAACATTCTCATCCTCATTTTACCTTAGACTCAAAAATTTACTCTCCATATCTTCTCACTGATCATGGGGAAAGTATTTTTCTATGTGGAGTTCATTAAATTACCTCTATTCTATATTTTGTACTTCTTCATCATCCTTTTTGTTTCTCATTAATGACCACCATAGATCGGCATCTCATTAGAGATGATAAAATACCATGTAAACATTTTCACTTTCATGACTCCCTAAAGAAATAAAATATTTTCTCTACGGAACCTATCCATTCCTCATCTAAAAATATATTTTTTGTCCCACTAATTGTTGGATGTTATTGTATCCTGAAGTGTTATAACATTTATCCTTAAAATTGTAGATCAGGTTGCTCTATACAGGTAATGTTATTTTTCATAATCTGAGTCAGCTATCCTACTATAATTATATGTTGTTCAACACCAGTTATAGCTCCTACTCCAATATCATTATCTTTAATAGAGGTAAATCCCTACAGGGATTACATGAATTGATAAAATTTACATTTCTTACACTAGAAACCCTTTCTAAACAACAACATTCACTACATTTGGTTATGATTCATAATGCATAATTTCAAAATACATAACATAAATTGAAATATTTATACATATCTAATCTCATAATCATAAAAATGGTTTCTTTGGGGACATATTTACTTTTAAGTCTTTCATAATGGTTCTCAATGAAAATGTAAATTACCCTAAGCATATCCCCCTAGTGTGTCAATCCAGGTGCACAGTAAGGCCCATTGTCATTCACCAGGTTACCCCGAGACAATCCTAGAACACCTTGTTGGAGTTATTACTCATAGGGACATTTTTGTAGAACCATATTCACTTTTAGTATACAAATAGGTTTGTATTTACATGTAATACACACAAAATATCTACATTACCAAATTTATAAGAAGTTCAACTATACATATCCTCAAAGTCTATTTTACGATAATGGTCCCTCAAAAATGTTTTTATCAATCTAGTTTTTATGTTATGTACTAAAATTCCTCTTATATTAATTGTAATTACCCAACCCCAAATGTTTTGACCAAGTGCCTTATTTTATTACATTGGAGTTATTATACGAAATAAAATTTCAAAGGACGGATCACATTAGTAGCCTTGGAAAAACTAAATAAAAGTATAAGTTTTACATTACATCAGAAAATAAAAAACAAAATAGTACCGACATTGAAAATGATCGTATAACATAGAGAATCCCATGGGTCATTACTAATAGACCTCTTTGCAACATAGATAAAAATTAAACATACTAAGTCCAATGCATTCATATTTTTAAAAGGGATAAAATATAACCAACATTAAAATTCTAAAAAAACTGGCATATGAAATATTAACACATTATCCATAAACCATGAATGGTATGAAAATAGAACATCCACATTCAAAGTATTCACAAAGCATTCAATACAGTATGATTGTTTCATCATAATAAATTATCCTCAATTAAACATGAGATCCAATATTAGATGTTGAGATAGATAAAAATGTTCATAATAACATCATTAGAAACTTGTTTAGAGAAATAAACCTTTTTATAGAAAATAGTTATTTAAGATAACCTAAATTTTAAAAATATATCATTTTCATTGAAATTAATATTATAATCTTGTAATGGAAGGTTAAAAACATTAAGTCATCATGATGGAGGAAAAATCCACTCATTCCATATAAGTTAAATTTTTTCCTCTTATACATTGTTGAAAAACTCAAAAAAATTACCTTGTAAGGAAAAAAACCAAAGATACATTGTTTTAAAATTGGACATGTGTAAAAATTTCCTTAATTTTTTTTAAATGAGTGGTATGATTTTTTTGAAATTCATTTTCAAGAAACATGGATATGGATGACAAATATGTCCCATTAAATCCTTATGTGAAAGAAACCCTGGATAATAAAGAGATTGTGAAATTAATCATTACCACACACTATCCATCTATTGAGGGTGTGTTAGCCTTATTTATAAATTTTAAATAATTTTATTAAGTTATGACCAAACTATATCCATTATTTACGATATTATATATTTATTTTTTACATCATTTTCTAAATAATATTTCATTATTAGAATTGTTTTGGGTGTTAACTACTTAATTTTATAACGATTTTTTATTCTGTAAGTCATTTCTCTTAAGCATAAGATATATTTTATTTCATATCTATTATGATATTAACGTAATAAATATTATATATACTCATATTATAAATTTTATAGTCGTTCTTGAATGGTTAACGTGGAGAGTTAATCTTATCGCGTCGTGAAGAAGGTATGTTGTATATATGCACAAGAGACAATATAATTCCATTATTGATTAAATAGTATATAATTGGATGATATATTAATTAAAAATTATCATTATCAAGTCATATTAATTATTTTTATCCATTATAATCATAATTATACCCATCCAAATAATGTATTGTTGAATAAAAAATTACACAATGGTGTGGAGATGGTAAGTTGTACGTACACATGCATGGTGATATTGTTATTCGTATGATAAATAAAAGGAGGAATGTGGATGTACCATAATCAAAATAAAATCTCATAATGTAGTTGATACTTAAGTTATTATAGTATTTTTGAAAAAAATAGCAATAATAAGTAAAATAAAAAATGAATTGAATTGAATTTGTAAAACCATTACCCCTTATTCAAATATCTCTTTTTGATTTGCACAAATGGACATCATTAGTTGTCTTTATGCCAATTATATGGACTCTTGGATGATTTTAAGGAATATTAATGGAGAATTGGGTAGGTTTTTATAGAGAAAAATTGGTTTTAGAGGTGTGGATAAATTATAAAGAGGGGTGCCCTTTTTTAAGACAGGGGAGGGATACTTTTAGAAACTCCAAAACTATTAATTTAATATAAATGGATTTTCTATTTCAAATAGATAAAAGGTGAGATATTTGGATGATAATGTGATTATGTGTCTAAATCATCCCAAATAAGAAATTTGACATGTTAAATCAAAATATTAAACTTATCTTTTGTCTTTAACCCTATAACCCTTAGTTAAACAATTAAATCTTACCATGACTACTTGTATTTGTATATTATAGGGTTAACATAATTACAATAAGAAGAAAAAAAAACCGAAATTGGATCGTTTATGAAATATTTAACATTATGGATTTTTTGGCTAAAATATTTTTTTTATGAATTTTACATCATTTAGTAAAATAATATTTATTTTAAAATTTCATTTATGTCGATTTTGACACTATTTATTAATTTATTTTTTTGATCATAAAAACATGATTCCATCAAAAAACATACATCATCTAATCCCTAAAATTTCAATGTAATAAAAAAAAATTGTATGGAATTAAATATTTCAAATTATATTAATTTTAGTACTATTAATATCATTTAATTTATCCTTCCTTTTTGTAATCAATTATTGCATCATTATTATGACACTATTTTACATAATTAACTATTTTATAAATTTATAAAATAATTACTATGATATAGATAAACATTTTATGTTTTTAAAAACTATTTATAGTTAACCATATCACATTTATTACCACATTTTAAAAATGATATAATTATTAAAATTTGAATACAATATTTTTAACACTTACTTAAATACAGAAAAGCTTAGGAAATAGACAAATTTAGTCCTAAAGGAAAATATTTAAAATATTGAAAAAGATAATTCAGGGTTACATGGAATTATTACAAAAACCGAAGTACATCACACAGTACATATCTGCTTCAATTGAAGAATCAAAGAAGGCGGGGATCCAGAAGTACCACATATCATAAATTTCCATAACTGCTTTCTTTGACCAAATATCCACCACATTGTTAGCCTCCCTATATGTATGCAAGATGATATAATTGATTTGAGTAGTAGTGTTATGGTAATTTTAAAATAATATTTTACTAATTTTTTACCTTTAATTACATGATTCATTCTTAAATGTTGTAAATAAATAAATAATTTACTAAAGTTAGAATTATCCAAAAAATTAAGATTATCATATTAGATAAAAAATTTCATAAAAATTTAAACCATGTATGTTTTCATTTGAAATTAAATTCAAAGAAATTGAAATATAAATTTTAATGTTAATGTTTTGTGTGTGGTGAGAAGGAGGGTAAAATAGACGTTCAAAAGTTCAGTAAATTTTTATATCTAATTATATTATAAAAATTATTGCAATGACCTAAATTGGGTTAATATATGTATTATTTATTTATTGTGATTTTAAAATAAATTTAAAGTTAAAAAAATATTTAAATGAAAATGAATATTTATAATTTTAATTCATTATTTTTCACTATGTATCAAAAATTTAAACTTGTCAGAAAAATACAAAAAATTAACCCTAAGATAATTTTGAAATTCCAATTAGAAAAATGTATCCTATTTTTATCTTATTTTTTAAAATGGATTGTATGGTTAATACTATTCATAGGGAATTTTTTAAATGACTAGTTTCATAGATCATGTTGCGCTCAAACCTAGTGTTATATGAAACACAAGGTATTGAATTTACTTAAAAAGAAATATACCATGGAATAATAGGGTGTTACACTAATGATTATCTAACTCTAAAATATGATCATCAATTTATATATCCATTATTTACCCTTATGTGGCTTGCGAGCTCACCCTTTGTTATATTTCCTTTCCCTAAGTTACGAAGACTATTTTTAAGTAGGGTTTGGTAAGGACCATACAAAGTGAGAATAAATTTATGAGAGATTATGAAGAATGTACCTAAATAATATCTTTATGTGTCTTGTATCCAATTAAATAAACCTGTATAGTTTTGGAATTTGATCAAAATGTTATGAATTGAATAATCAATTAAAATGATGTAATATTTATGAATAAAATGTTTCATTCACCTCAATTTTTTTTCACAAAACCATTTGGTTTCTATTGTATGGGGTAATCAAGGGAGTAAATTTTTAGACGAAATATCCCCTTGTATTAATATATTTATCCCTCCTTTTATTGAATGAAATTTATGTGTTTTTGATATATTAATTAAAATAAAAAATTCCCCATTTCTCCTTATTTTTCTTTCATCTTATTTCTCCACTAGAATTGGTGTAACAACCTAGGGATTTATGTTTAAATTCTACATAATAATGGTTGAATCGCTTTATAATGATGATATGTATTGTACTGTGAATAGAGGAGGACTGGGAAGGATAGTTTCTCACTATTTCATGTTGTTTTGATTGAGTTTTGACACATGTGATAACATAGAATTTTATTAACAAAAATTTCCTTCCGAAAATATAATTATGTTTCAATTTGTAATATAATATATTATAATTAACAGTCACCACATGATGAAACCAAAAAATATTTATTATAACAATATGAACAGAAAATTTTGAGAAAAAATATGGCCATAATAATTGAAAGTATTATAATGGGAAAATAAATATAAAATAAGACAATAAGAAGAGGAATAATTGGATATGGTCAATCCACTAAAATAGTTGCACTCACGCAGTGGTTGGAAGAAGGCGGTCATCATTTGGCCAGCCATGGAAGGGCGGTACACGACGCGCCGCCGGGGGGACCAAGGGTCGGCCAACCTAGAGTTAGTGGGACTCGCGCGAGTCCAGTGTGCTACCTGGTAACCGAATGACCGAAGTCGTTTGGTGTTTGAGAGCAGGGAACACTGGACCCCCCGCCCCCATATGCGGCTAGGCCGGGCTGGGCCAGACCCAGCCGGATGGATCGACCTGAACCAGGTCGGGTCAACCTAGGCCGGTTCGGGCCAGGTCATGTCGGTCCGACCGTGTCGGACCAGACCTGAACCTACTTTGACCCATTTTCGCTCTTTTGGACATAACATTGGAATCAGGCGTCCATTTGATGAACCTTATTTGGAACCAGAATCCATTGAGTGAGATTATACAATAGGTATACCCCACTTGAGATTTGGATAAAGTTGGAGTATGGTCAGGTTGGATCAATATTGGATCCAACCGGGCCCTTGGGACTAAAAGGCTAACAACATACAGACCGAGCGTCCAATTGATGCACCGTCTATTATGTTGAGACCCCAATGAAGTGGAGGTCCTGTGTGATACTTCTTTTTGGGAGTTCGTGGTAGTTTTTGAATCGACCAGTGGGTTGAGGAGTGGACCCTCCCAGAGACAAGACAGATTAGTGCAGGAAACCTGTAGCTGGATGTGACAATGTATTAACGATGTACTAAGATCCAGTGTGGGTCTGACGATGTACTGAGGATGTACTAGGATCCTGTGTGGGTTTTACGATGTACTAACATATGTAATGGGATCCTGGGTGGTTCTAAAAATGCACTGAAGATGTACTAGGATCATGTGTGGGTCTAACGACATACTGAAGATGTACAAGGATCATGTGTGCCACTGAAGACGTACTGACGATGTACTAGGATCCTGTGTGTGTCTGACGACGTACTGACGATGTACTAGGAACCTGTGTGGGTGTGACGATGTACTGGCGATGTACTTGGATCCTGTGTGGGTCTGACGATGTACTCAGGATTTACTAGGATCATGTGTGGGTCTGATGACGTAATTATGATGTACTACGATCTTGTGTGGGTCTGATGATGTACTGATGATATACTAGGATGTTGTGTGTGTTTGAAGATGTACTGGGATCCAAGGTGGGTATGATGAGGTACTCGGATCCTGTGTGGGTCTGATGATGTACTAGAATCCTATGTGGTTCTAACGAGGTAATAGGATACTGTGTCGATCTGATGATGTATTACGAACATCTATGGGTCTGATGATGATTTAGGATCCTTCATGGGTCTTCCTCCTAATAGAGTAAAATGAATTAGTAGTTACAACTAATAATATATACTATTGTACCTAAGTTATACCTTGTGTGATCTGATTCCATACCATTTTGGTACATTCCATTGTGGTAATACCTTGGTGGTATCCTTATGTGAGGAAAATATGTGTGGTAATTACCTTCCTGGTACTCCTTCATTTGTGGAACAGTTGAACTTGGGATTTTGAGTTGGACTTTGTGTTTCCTCATGATTGAGATGGTCATACATGATAACATAGGTGTTTGTATGAGCATATACCTAAGTAGGGTTGTCAGTTGATTTCATGCTTTTTGGTTTATCCTTTGTGGGTCCTGTGAGAATTTGAGGGACTTAGGGTCCCTAATGAGTATTGTTATACTCACATGCATGGGCTATTCCCGCACCTTGTTGTGTTTGGTGGAGACGACAGACAACACTGACTAAGGACGGGAGTACCAGGACTGGAGTGTTGTCAAAGGTGGACATTAGATGAGGAATACCACAAAGACGACTATTTGAGAGCTGTACCTACCCTTCAGGTATGATCCATGGAGGGTGTTCCCAGGAGCTCTTCCAGTTTACTTGTACTTTTCAATTTTCTTGTACTTTCTAGTTGGTCTTGTATTCTGGCCCCTTTTACTTACTGTACTCACCCTGTTTACTATTTAGTTTACTCGTGCTCATATCATGATGTGTGCTTGTTTGAGTGTGTTTACAGGATATAAAGGCAATACATTCTCGATTTTAGGGGATACACCTTTCGGTGCTAGTCGCCATCCCCTGACCCATGGAATGCGGACTTGGGGTGGTCAGGGCATGAGCCCCAGGGGACGGGTCGTGAGAATATCTCATTGAAATGTCAATAAAAAACATTATAAAGTTAAAGTAAATAAAATATAAATATAAACATTCTCATCTATATAATTCATTAATCTAATTTGGTTATTCCGGATATTAGTTTCAAGTGCATAATGACTGTAGATCCTTTGTTAAGAGATCTTTCAAAACCTCCCTATTTCATTGGGGTTATACATTCACTCTCTTACATTAATTTATCACTTAAATTTTCAGACTTAATTATTCTATATTATTTATATATGTTCCAAAAACATATATATATCTTAATTCATATTTATTTGACATTTAAATACATGTTATAAAATATTCCCTTCAAAATTCATCTCGATAAGAAAACCTAATTAATGGGAACTTCTCCATTTCATAACCCTTTTCAAGTACACGCCCAAAAATGTTTGAACTCACCCATTGTTTCCAAAATCACTCAATTTATCATGTAAAACCATTTTATATCATTTTATATATTTATGGAAATTATTATGATTTTACCCTTTTAAAAGATTTGTAATTCATTTTAATAAATCCTTCCATAAGAGGTACTTTTATAAAAGGATGTATCTTGTCATCTTCACATATTAACGTTAGTTAGACTTGATTTATAATGGTATATGATTAATTTTCCATTATTATTTTACTAGAAATATTTAATCAATTATTTCTTGAATAACAATATGATACACCCTTTGGTTAAGCTTTATGGCATGATTACGAAACATATTTATTTCAATGGGAAATCCTTATGTTTACACCCTATGAATGATTTATTTATATGGAACATAAATTCATGTACATGTTATGATGGGTGGAACCGAATAGTGCTTTAACATATTGGGCATTGTTTTATTCATGTGACATTTTATTGGGATTAGAGAGTAAATATAATACATTATGGGACACTGTCCACCCTGTGATATTGTCTTGGCAGTTAGACTTGACCCATGTTTATGTCTTGTCATATGTTGTCACCAAATTCCTATATTAAATTTAAATTATGATTCCTTGTTTCTTTTATTATTCTTCAATAAGATTATTTATGAGCCATAATGTTTATGTTTTCATGTTTTTCCTTCCAACTCACATGTTATACATTATTTCCATGTTTATTCCATTACTGGGTCTTTTCCTCACCTATTTTGTCTATGATTTCCCTAGGTTATCTAATACAGTTTTAAGAACTCATGGAAAGTTACTTTTTCTTTATGGAGTTTAAAATAATGAAGTTTCATTTTAATTTTATGTTGTTTAATTTTTTACCTAATATTCTAAAAACGGTACTGTTTTTTGATCCTTTGTTTATATTTAATGAATATTTATGATTAAAATCATGTAATAATATGTGTAAAAGGATTGGGTAGTTAAAACACTCAATTATTTTATTTAGTAATTTTAATGACTTGGGATAAAATCTATAATGAATTTATCATTTTAAATTGTCACTTTTGTTATGTTCAGTCCTCAGTGTGTGTGAGGAATGGATAATATGATGGTTTTCATGGTTTCAGTGTTATAACTCCACCAACTGAGTTCTATACAAGTTATAATGATGAGTGGATTTAGGTTTAAAATTATTTGAACATGATGTTATGGTGATTCCTGAGGATATAGCTTCTCATTTGAGTTGACGACGTATAGTACAAGCTTGTTGTTTCAATTATACATGTTATTGGGGTTAGTTAAATTTACACATTTAGAACAATGATTTCATTGACTATGTGGAATTTATTTCTAGTTATTTTATGCTCATTCTCTATTATTATTATTCTGATAACAATCATATGAAATTTTATGATATCATCCCATAAATCAGATGAGATTTTGTTATATTAATATTCCCCAGTGGATTGTACAGAAAACTAAATGGTTCATTTTGTAGCTCATAGGTCGAGCCAATGCATATTTAATTTTTCATAGATTTTAAATTGCATGAGTTGGGTTTTCAATACAAATGAAAACATCATTTTCAATGTTTATTTCAAAAGGAATTTTTGGTTAAAATTTCTATTCAAATGGAAAATGGTTTTCCCTTAAAATTTGATTTTTTAAGGAAATGGATCTTTAATGAAAAATCACTATTAAAAAGGGAATTAAACATAATGGTTTTAAAACAGTATTTAAAAATAGGAGAAATTGATTTTATAATGAGGGTTTCCCTAGTTTTTTCGATGAATTTAATTTTATAAGATATAATTTGATTATTTTTTAATTATTTATAAAACAGGTTTATGAATTATTTTAAAATTAAGCGAGGAGAGTCTATTTTTATATTTTTTTTATGATTTTCCTTACGAGGGTAATTCCCAATTCTCTAAAACTATTTTAAATGAATATTACCTATTTTATAATGTATACTATGTATGTTATGTCATTATATAGGATTATTCACGGGATCATAATAATAATAAGAAAAATATCCCATTGTGTGATGGGTTGGTTAGACTCAGCTGAAATATCTCGGCAATTCAGTTGGAGCTGCATTAGGTGGAGTTAGTTGATGGTGCTCCCTTATTGGTGAGCTCCTGAAGGGAGATGTGAGGCACATAATAGTTCTATAACCTTACACTGGTGGCTAGGTTTGGTCATTTTAATCCTTCATTCGATATTTTCCTGGAGTATTTGGGATCCTGGGGTCTTCATCATTTGGCAGCATTCTTAGATATATCTAGGTACACCTTACGCATCCACCTCACCAATAGATATGACATCATACGTTCTTGTTCGAGAGAGGTTCGGCGATGCAGATCCCATTGTTTCACACTATCGAAGTGGTCTTTGGAGTGTCACTACGGTAAAGAATCATGTATGGGCGATGTGTGGATCAAGCTCCCGTGTCTCCCCCTTTGGTTCCACAATCCATCGATACAGGTGGCGGTAGGCACTCCCTAGGGAAATTCCTGTGTATATATGATAACAAAGTGAGGTGGTTGGATTTGGCCAACCATCATATTTGTGTGGAGATGAAACTCTCTGTTATGTTTCCTTCGCGAATTCTTATTCGTTCTCTAGATGGGTTCAAATGGTTGCAACAATTGGTGTTCCATGATCCACCTAGGTCATGCTCCTCATGAAGCTTCCAATGGAATTTATTGGAGTTTTGTGGGAATGGGAAGGGTAGTCTGTGCTTCAGGGGGTCTACTCTGAATTTTTTTTAAATATGTTTAATATTTTTTTTGGAAAACCTCATAGGTTAATTTTTTTAAAACGCACACTACAAAGGTGGAATCTGCGATGCCGCCTTTGTATTAGCGTGCAACGATGGCATCGGAAATTTTTCCTTTGCTCCCCCATGCCACCGTTGGCTCGGATTGATGACATGGAAAAGGAGGCCGTGGGAGGCCACCTTTCGCATCTAGGTAAGGCGAAAGGCGTCTTCTGCAATGCCACCTTTGGCCTTACAAAAAGGGGAAAGGGGGCCTCCGCAATGCTATCTTGTCCTGAACTCTTTATAAAAGGGCGGCCACCCCCTCTCTTCACTTGATCCTTGCCTTCATCTCTCCTAAATTCTCTCTCTTTCTCTAAAAAATTCATTTGTTGTGCGGGTTTTTACAAAGCTTCATTTAGTGGTATATTTCTTTATTTAATTTAATGTTTTTATTTAATTAATTTAATTTATTTTAGTCTTCAGTATGTCATTTTTATGTAGTTTAGGAAGTCCTTAATATTTGGTTATTTAGTTTCTATAATTAGTTATATATAGTTTGGAATTATTTTTTAGGTAGTATAGATTAAGTATATATTAACTTAGGATTATGTATTTTGAAATTTTTGTAGCTTAATGATTATGTGGTTATCTAAGAAATTAAATTCTTGTCTGGATACAAACTAGTGGATGTGTCTCTGGCATAGATGTAAATAGGGGTAAACCTGAAAGCCCTGCTTTGAGCTATACTCGAACAAAAACTGGTGCAAGATAACGAGCCTTGCTTCATCTTGGTTTGGCACTCCTAGGGAATATTCCTAAGATGATTCATATTATCTTTATAAACTACTAAAATATCTAAGAGAATAAAAAGAAAATCAGTATATTTATCAATGATAAAATGATAATTATAATGCTATAGAATCAAATAAGGAGAAAAGAATTAAAAAATTAATGTTTTTATTAGTTAATTATAATTAACTAATTAATATAATATGATTAACGATTAAAGAATAAATAATTAATTAACAACATAATAATGATAAAATAGTGATTTAAGAATGATTGATTAGTTAAAAAATGTTTTAAGATAATAAGTTCAAAATGACAATTATAATTATTTAAAATGAAATGGAGAAGTAAAATTACTTTTATAATTATTTAAAATGAAATGGAGGATAAAATGTTTTAAAATATAAAGATTGTATCATTTAGAAATAATAGTTACTATTAGACATAATTAAGTAGTGATTAATTAATAAATATCAACGGATTAAAACATTGATCCATATAATGATTAGTAAGTGATAGTGATGAATATATAATGTGGGATGAAGAAGAACAAACACATTAAATAAAAGCACCCTAAAATTACATTCTAATAGACATCATATGGTCAAAAATAATCTTTAATATTTGTTACACTATCATAATTTTTATGAAAGAAACATTTTTGACGTAGAAAGTCATGTTTTCCTGTGTGTACTGCTATGGTGACATTATTTTAACTGAACAAGGAGCTTCATACAGTACACAACCAATTACGGTGGTTAGTATAGATGATTTTGTAAACATAAGTGACCATCAATAGAGAATTTGCGTTTCATTAAATCTTGGGACCTGATCAAGAGATCATATCTATGATCTATAGACATTTACAATTTCTGACAACACTATGGAATCTAGATTGTCCATTGGTTGTTGATGCACAGTGGGTCCAAGCAATTAATTTATTTTCTCAACAGTCTGATGGTACCATGATGAAGTTATACGTTGATGTTACTACTGTACAACAACAACGTCCACCTATATGAAGTTGTAGAATTACAAGAGTGGTTGAAGAAACTCCACCCCATGAAATTAAGCGTATTAAAAATGATGAAGTAGAAGAGTACAACCTAAATGATCTCCCAGATATACATTTCAATCCGACTTTCAATGAGGAGTTTCATAATGATGGATCAAATGGAGACAACAGTGCTAATGAGAAGGGACCAACGGAAGATAGAGAGGAGGTTTCGAGAAATTCATTAGTGGTACATCAACCTCAACCTGCAATAAATCATTCACTAGTCTTTTCACCTTGGTTAGAAGAAATTACACGCGTGCCTAAATTTGACAATATTGTCCTCACACCGAAAACTGAGTTTCTTGGAGTTGTACCAGATAAGTTTAGCGAGGTGGAAAAACCATATATATTGGATGGAATTTTCCTAGTAAAGTGGGCATAAAAAGAATGTTAAAGAGATTTCATATTGAGAGATAAATCAACTATATAGTTCAAAAATCATGTCATAGTAAATATGTAATACGGTGCAAGATTTATAGGGATGATTGTAGATTTCACTTAAGGGTGATTCCAGACATTACATTTGGAGGTTGGTGTATCTTGAGGATTGAGGCAGCTCATACTTGCGTTCAGCCAAGCCTCACACAAGATCACACCTAATTGGATGCATATTTTGTGTCATCTATTGTTTTTGAGATGATTAGGACCCCTCAAGATGTTCTAATAGACCTTGGTGAAGAGAGGAATCAAGAGACATTCGGTTATAAGATTTCCTATAATAAGGCATGGATGGTGAAATAGAATGCAATTGTGAAGGTATATGGTGATTGGGATGACTCATATCAGGTGTTGCCTCAATTTCTAGACATAATGAGGCATCATAACCATGTTTTATTACATCTGGATACAAACGAACATGTGTCTCATGATAACTAACTTGATCCATCTCGTGTTCAATTTCATCGGTTGTTCTGGGCATTCCTTCCCAATATCTCCGTGTTTCATTTCTGCAAATAGTTTATTCAGATTGATGGAACATTTCTGTATGGAAAATACGAGGGCGTATTATTGATTATGGCAACCCAAGATGGAAACTGTTCACCACTTTTTCTTACCTTTTCCATTGTAGAGAAAGAAAACAATGAATCATGGACTTGGTTTCAGGCATGTATCAGCAACCATTTCACCAATTTTCAGGGTTTTTGATTGATATCTAATCGCCATTGAGTAATTAATGAGGCAATCAATGCATATCCTGATACATGGAGATACCCAAATTCAAATCATCGGTTCTGTATTAGACACATTGTTAGAAATGTGAATAAAAAATTCCACAACGAACCGATGAAGAAGGCAATCACGAGGCTTGGTACGCATTCTATTCGTTCTATTTTACTATTTCAATATAAAGATAAAATAAATTTATGTGAAATATCATCTATGATTTGTAGCATGTGAGTCAGACCAACGATGGTTTGAAAAACGTTTTGAACAAATTCGTCAGGCTAATCAAGTAGTTTATGATTATGTGACGCGTATTCCAAAAGAGAAATGAACATTGGCATACGACGGGGTTAAAAGGTATGTACACATGACGAAAAACATTGTGGAGTGCCTCAATGGTATCTTCAAAGGGCTTCTCAGGATACCTATAACTGTGTTAGTTCAGGAGAAATTATATCGTTGCATGAAGTACTTTGTGGATAGACAAAAACTAGCATCAGACGGAATATAACATGGGCTATGATACTGATGACACTTTCAATGAGAGATTGAAATGAACTTTGAAGAAGCTTCTAGTTATCACATCTATCTCTTTCGAAGAGAATACTCCCAATTTTATGATCAAGAGCGTTCAGACCCCATCAAAAATCGCGTCGGAGAAAAAGGTTGGTATTGCTGGAAACAATACAATGTCAATGTGGAATCTTTCAGGACTTATGGTTTCCATGTACACACGCCATCACATCATGTGCCTCTGTGAACATCTCATGGGAAGCATATGTTGATCCAGTGTACCGAATGGATACCATTTCTAACTGTTATGATGCACCTTGGACACCTATTGGAGAGTATCGTTATTTCCCAAAGCCTGAAGGCCAGCTGATAGTGATACCTGACATGAATCGGTTATGTCCTCATGGGAGACCAAAGGCGAGTAGGATGCGTAATGAGATGGACTACCCTCAAGAACAATGATAGATTTTGTGATGTACGATATGTCATTAAGAAGTTCATAACTGAAAATTATTCCCTAAAGTTGTTGGGTAGAGTTTATAGTCTCATCCATAATGATGTACTTTCTTCATTGTGGAATTCCCATATTGTAAACTAAATGTGGTTATCTCTTCATTATTCCTTGGTTTTCTAAACCCTAAACATTTGAGAGAACTTTTCATATTAATATTCTTGCTTTCATTAAATAACTTTAAATCTGAGATAAAAGAATTTATTTCATAAATACAAAATCGAAACAGTTAACCCATATTGTAATGTAAATGTTAATAACCCATAAAAATGATTCTTGAACGTTAATATTAAAATTTTTATCCCTAATCCCTCAAACTATAACCCCAACATAAACAGGTAGGATATTTTAGTAAACTATTATATAATGACTGTATAATATCATAATGATTAGCATATGTTATTGAAAACATAAAATAAGAAAAATTTCAAAAACATCATTACTAATTGACATGATTTTTCTTAATCCGATCCATATATAGTTAATCTTATGCTCTCCCAAAATATGTGTAACCAAATTCAAGACTCAATATTTTAGATAATATAACTTATTTCATATTAATATTCTTTCTTCCAATAAAAAACTTTAAATCCGAGGTAACATAATATGTTGCATAAATCCAAAAGCGGAACAGTTAATCCATATTGTAATGTAAATCGTATTAACCCATAAAAATGTTTCCAAAATATTATTATTAAATTTTTTAACCCTAAACCCTCAAACATAAACCCAAACCTAAACATGTAGGATATTTTAGTAAAATATTCTATAATGAAATTATATTATCATAATGATTGGCATATGTTATTGAATATATACAATTAGATAAATTCCAAAAACAGAATTACTAATTGACATGGTTTATCTTAATCCAATCTATAACGTTATATTTAAATTTTACACTTATGACTCATTTCATTTGTTTATATGCGGATGGATGATACCATACTACTCAGTCAGTAGTGTACCCATATTTCATAGGCTGTGTTAGAGGGTCATCTAGCTTGATTAGTGAAGGTGCATCGAGGGAACCATTTTAATCACATGGAGCCTCCACATGCCATTAGACCTTACTTGCGTCGTGCTGGCTTCGATGGACTTGCCGTATCAGATTTCACATTTGAAAAACATCACTTACTTGCTGCCCTCGTTGAGAGATGGAGAGCAGAGACACACACATTCCACCTTCCTGAGGGACAGATGACCATCACCCTCGAGGATGTCACAATGCTTCTCGGTCTGCCTATCTAGGGGAGACCCGTTATTGGACTCACCTGTGCAGCAAGTCCAGACCTTTCTTAGCACTTGTTAGGAGTTGATATTTTGTTCGACCATAGGGATACAAATTTATCATCCATATCAATGCCTTGGTTGGAGTCACAGATTCTACATTTACAAGATGATGATGATGAGTAGATCGTCAGGCGTTACGCCCATGCGTATATCTTACGACTCATTGGTGGGACCATGTGTGTTGATCACTCCGGGATGCACGTGTATATGATGTATCTAACCCTATCAAAGAACGTTGATCGGGATGGGACGTACAGCTGGGGATCAACCTGCTTGGCATACACATAGAGATCATTATGAAGGCTACCCCATAGGGACCGTACAGGTCTCGGAGGATGCATCATCTTTATTAAGATGTGTGCATGGGAGCGCATCCCAACATTCCGCCCTGACGTTTCTGGTCCTTCGGTTGAGATGGAGGTGCTGCAAGACACTCTGCATGGACGATAGTATGATAAGTCATTTCTATTGGTTTCTGATTATACTATGAGTTATTGACAATAATTTCTCATTATTTGTCAATAACGTTGATGCATTTTACAGGTGGTGTCAGTGACACAATTTTGACATTGTTCTGATACAACATTTGGGAATATATCTGCTATAGTTGGACTCTCTCTTACCAGATCAGGTATGTATATACTCACTGTCTAACATATTTAATAATAACATCAATTTTGGTTTTTTGTTAGATGTTTTTTGACATAATTACTTTTCATTTCAGATTTCATGGATTCCATACTAGAGTATTATGGGCCAGTTTCCAGCATACTGCACTATTGGTCTTGAGGATGCTATGGTTTTAGTACACCTCATTAACTTCCATATTATTGAGTGGTAGTAGCTTGGCAGGATCATGCACTTGTATTTTTTGTACTCATGCGATTCCATTACCATTGAGACAGACATACCGGCTTCATGGGATGAAGATGACAGGGAGGCAGGATGGTGACTGGTCCCATGTACATTCCAATTTCATCGATTACTTGCACATATGTGCAGAGTTACGAATTCAGGGTGTTCCTAAGAATTGATTCTCTCTTTCAGAGTAGGTTCACTATGCACCGTGGTATAGACTGTAGTATATACTGTATCTTACCCAAGCTGACATAGAGATGCAGAGGATGGCAAGTCAATAAATTTCCATTAGTTTGTTTATTGAATTATGTTCTAATTCCATTTGAATTTAATTACAGGGAAGTCACACAGAGCATCTTGTTTGAACGAGTGATGAAGATGAGGATGGGGTCTTTAGCCGGGCAGCCGTCTATGCTAAAGCGATGGAGGTGAGGGCATCTTTTAGTGCACTTTCCGGGAGCATCTTTGCGCATCTGTCTTAGAGAGAGGAGGATCCTTCCACAGAGGCACATCCTGCAGCTGCTGTTGGTGCTGAGGATCTACGACCATGAAGATACATAAAGCGTCGTGTTGCACGTGAGGCCTCACCTGTTCCACAGGCAGAGGTTGGCCCTATATTAGTCTAGGATCAGCCGATTCAAGATGTGCCTTAGGTGGCATGGGATCCGTCTTTACTAATAGGATATCTGTAGTTCTCTCCAACTTGTGTTCGAAATCCTTCAAAGCCTTGGATTCTAGATCCATCATCGTCTTGGTGTGTAGCTCCATCACAGGCTTTGTTCCCCACTGTGATCGAGGTAGGTCCTTCTACAACCCTAGTGGTAGAAGGATCTGAATGGTCATACAAGATGCAGTTGACAGCTCCTCCCATGACACACAGATGGAGGATGCGACAGTAAACATTCTAGTGCCCGAGGATCAGCCTTCTCCATGTAATCAGACACCACTACGCACTCAACGCGGATGTGCTATTCACAGACCACCATGTGGGACATAATCTCCTTGCCACAGACATAGGCATTGATTGTACACTATTTCATACATGTTTTATTTCTACTGAAATAAAAATACTTTTATTACTTGTTTGTCAGAGTAGAATCTCAAGAGGGGGGTGAATTGAGTTCCAATTTATGAAAAGTTTAAAATTTCATTCCTATCGGTCTTATAGTTTATACTATATATGCCATAAAAGTCATGTACTTGAAAATTTTTTAAGTTTCAAGTTGGTGGATATGATTGGTTATAATTAAATTTTCACCATGATTTTTTAGGAAATTATTTTAATATTTTACTACTGTTTATAGGTTTAAGAAATGTTTAAAATTTCATTCATATCGGTCTTATAGTTTATATTATATAAGTCAGCAAAGTCACGTACTTGAATAAAAGATAAATTATGTTGAAACATTATGTTTTATTTATATATATTTATATAATCATACAAACATAATAATAAAACATTAATAATTACTAATTACCTAATTACAAATTATATATTTAATAATTATTTTACTAATTAACTAATTAATTAGTATATAATTAATAATCATATTACTAAGAAAATAATTAATTACTAAATAGTAAATAATTCTATTACCAATTAACTAATTATATTACTATTTAACTAATCAATTATCATAAAATTAATTAATAATAATTACTAATTAAGTAACTAATTATTATAAAAATAATAGTTATGAAATTAATAACTATATTATTAATTATTACTTAATAATTAATAATTATTAATAAATAATTAAAATTTGAAATTATAATGAATAATTATAATTATTAATTATAATGAATAATTATAATTATTAATTATAATGAATAATTATAATTAATAATTATAATGAATAATGATAATTTATAATTACATTACTAATTAACTAATTAAATATAATATAATTAATAATTATAATACCAATTAACTAATTAATTATCATATAATAATTTTTAATAAATACTAATTATTTCGACGTCGCATACTTGAATCATTTTTAAGTTTCAAGTAGGTGGTTTTGAAAGCATATAAATTATTTTTATTGATAATTTTTTATGACATTATTTTTATGTTCAACTATTTGTTATATTTTTAATCCATGTTTTATGTTTCATTTATATTAGTCTTATAGTTTATATTTAATAGGCTTTCAAAGTCTTGTTCTTGAAACATTTTTATGTTTCATGTAGGTGTGTTTGAAAACATATAAATTATTTTCCATGAACATTTTTTACGAAATTCTTTTTATTTTCATCAATTTGTTATATTTTTAATCCATTAATTACGTTTTATTTGTATTGGTCTTGTAGTATATATTTTATATGCTTCTAAAGTCATGTACTTGAAAGTTTTTAAGTTTCAAGTGTGGTTTTGAAAGACTGTATATTATTTTTTATCATTATTTTTTATGAAATTATTTTTGTTTTCAACTAATTTTTATATGATTAATCCATGTTTTAAGCTTCATTTATATTGGTATTATAATTTATATTTTATAGTCCTTCTATGTCATGTACTTGAAATATAATCTCTCATCAGAAATTCATAATTTTCCGCACAGGAAATAGAGAACGAGAATCCCACATCAGAAATGTAGAATGATTAAAAAATAATCTCTCTTATAAAAGAGAGCCCTAAGTGAGAGCTTCTGTCAAAATCCAAACTGCTGTAATGGCAGTACTGCTGGATTTTAAATAGTGGATAAATTCTACTAAAAATTTTATTTTATTTGTTTTGGTTTTTTGTTATATATATATATTTATATAAACAAAACAAAACAAAACAAATCAGAATCAATTTTTTAAAAAAAAGTTTAATTTGTTGGTTTTAGTAGAATGGGGGCAACGGGGTTATCGCCTTTCCACATAACGCGAAAGGCGGCATCTACGATTCCGCCTTTGTAGTTCATCTTTAAATTTTTTTAACCTAAGAACTTTTTAATTTAAAAAAACATATTTAAAAATAAATCCGGTCTACTCCCGTTCCATGTCCCCATGTCCTGAACGAGACTGTGGTAGTATCTACAGGACCGGTTATCTTGCAAGGTGGTAAGGATGCAGCGGTGAAGGCAAGGGAACTACCATCATCGTCATCGGTGGGGAAGGAAAAAGTCATTAGGCCGAAAAACAAATTTGAAATTTGAAAGCTGTCGGACCTAGGCTAGGAAAGCAGGATTATTTTTCTAGAATGCTGCCAATGAATATCCTTTTGTCAGAGGATCAGGTGATACTCGATTTGTTACCATTGGATGTTGGTATGAGCACTCCGGATGGGGTGCAAGTTGGCATGTCGGAGGTAGTGGAAAAGTTGCTGACAGATTGACATTCCAATGGAATCTCCAAGGTGGTCTCTATGGTGGTTTCTGGATCCCAAGATGGTTATTACCACCTGTGACCGAGGTGTGGTTCCCTTCTTTTCTGGATATGGAATCATGGAATTTTTCCCTCTTGGATTTGTGTGAATGGCCCCTGGTGGTTCGTTCGAAATCCTGAGGGACTGTGTTTCCATAGGGGGTGGAGAAGTAAATATTGACTACCTATAAATCACCCCCTTACATGGTGTTGTTATATTGGATCCAAGAGATGTCGTCTCCCAGACCACCATCAGTTCTGGTGGGGAGTAGGATTTCTCTTTTGGAAGAATTGGACAACCCTATGAAAATGAATATACTTGTTTGAAAGAAGGGACGCTCCTCAGAAGGATCTTCAAGACCAGTGGCTAGATCAATGTCCAAGGAGGAGTGTTTTAGGGAGTCGTTTGGTCCATGGGAAGGTAGTAATAGAGGGAGGGAAAAATTCACCTTTTTGACATCTGAGTCCAGGAGATGCAGGTCTTCAATGGCGGTCATTCTCGAGCCTAACTAGTAACTGAGTAGGATTATACTCTTTTCAAGAAAGATGGGCTTCATCCACTACTTTCAAGGAAACACGGTCAATAAGAATATCTGGTTATTTTGGAAGATCTCATTGCAGGTGGAGTTGGTTCAAGTCGCATACCAAGGCATCACGGTGTAACTGGGATCCAGAGGCTGGGATTCAGAGGTTGCGGAGTTTTTTTCCAATATTTTTTCAAGTAACGATCTGCTGGAAAGACCAAAATTGTGGGAGTATCTTGGAAAAATTGATGCGAGAGTTTTTCCATGGTTTTCAGGTAGGGATATTGATTCCATCGTTGACATCTCAGAAAGGAATGGTGGGTCTGTGTGGTTCATCAATAAGATGTTACATTTTAATAAATTCATCTCCTGTAAGGGATTGTTGGACTTGGGATTTAGTGGAAAAAAATATACATGGTGTAACATCCATAATTGAGGTAGTTGGATATGGAGTAGCTTTGATAGATGTCTATCCAATATCTAGGGACTTGAATTGTTTTCCAAGACCTCGGTCCCTCATTTATCTCGTGTTCTTTCTAACCATACACCACAGATGGTGAAGATAAAATAAGGGAGTCAAAATTTCAATGCAGTCTTGTACTCAATTAACTGGCATTCTGTGGAAGACTCCATGAAGATGGTGACTGAATCGTGGGAATAGGATTTTGATGGCAGAGCATGGGATTGATTATCCAGGCATCTGAAGCAGCCCAAGGTGGATATTTACAGGTGGCACATGAATAAGATAGTGGTGATTGACTCTGTGGAGGCCCTTTAGGAAGAAATTGGTCGACCAGAGGACTCTCTCCAGTAGTGCTGGGAGGATGCCTCCTTCTTGATGATCTTCAACAAGAGTTTGGTTCTTTATCAATTAATGATGAAGCTTGATAAGGATTATAAGAAAAGAGCGAGGATAGGTGGCTTAAAGAAGGAGAAATAAATAGTGGATATTTTCATGAATATATAAAGGTATGTAAAAATGAGAATGTAAACATTAAGATAGAGGATGGGGGTTTCTCCTCAGACATGGATATCATTAGGGAGATCGTTATCAAGAAATTTAAATTGCTACTTGCTGGGGACCGCCCATGACTTTCCCAAGAGGAGGTTTCGAGGTTTGATCTGGAAGAGTTCATGGGATATATTAATATGAGGATTGAATATGAGGATAATTTATCCTTAATTAGAATCTTGTTGGGTGCTGAGGTCTGGGAGATGGGTGCGTAGCATGCCCTTGGAGAGAGCTCCTGGTCTAGATGGTTTTCCAGGTGCATCTTATGTGGCAGCGTGGGACTTTTTAGGGGTCCAGGTAACTGAGGAAATAAAGGATTTCTACGAGGGGGGGGGGGTCACTCAACAAGTGTGTGTGCCTCTAGGGTTTTTATTGTTCCAAATGTTAATTTCCCATCCTACATTAACCAGTATAGAACAATCTGTCAATGCAACGTATCCTATAAGATCATGGATACTGTTTTAGCAAGGAGCCTGAATAATGTGATTCTGAAGGTTATATCTCAAGAGAAACATGAATTTGTTCAAGGTAGAGGCATAGAAGGGGCTATTAGAGT
Source organism: Viscum album (assembly GCA_963277665.1). Taxonomy (NCBI): domain Eukaryota; kingdom Viridiplantae; phylum Streptophyta; class Magnoliopsida; order Santalales; family Viscaceae; genus Viscum; species Viscum album. The sequence goes on along the minus strand of OY728121.1, from coordinate 1,201,160,712 downwards.
GGCTCATGAAATTTTAGATGATGTTAATAATAAGGTGGTCAGGTCCAAAATGATTATTTAGGTGGGCATGAACAAAGCGCATGACAATCTTGAACGGAGCTTTATCATCCAGGTGATGAGGAACCTTGGTTTCCATGAATGGGTCTGTGACCTTTTCTTCCTCTACATCTCCTCTTTTTGGCTGACAATCTCTGTGCTTGGAAAGGGCCTTGGGTTCATAAAGATTGTTTGAGGTCTTCGGAATGGGGACCCCTTGTCTCCCTCTATATTTATTATTTCCCAGCAGGCTTTATTGAAAACCCTGCATAGATGCTTGGGAGACAAGTGGATACTTCATTATCTTTCTCACGCTGCTGATGTCTCCTTCCCTCACCTTATGTTTTTTGATGATATTATAATATTTTTCAATGGAAAGAGGTCATCCCTTGTTAATTTTATGTGGTTTATAATGATATATAGCTGCCTAAGTGTCCAGCATGTAAACTCCCAGAAGTCCAATTTTTTTGTCTCTAATAAATTTCCAAGGAGAATGATCCAAACTATACAAGACATATAAGGGATGTAATGAAAAAAAATTCCAATGATCTATATCAGGGCACACATCTCAAACATTTGGGTGAAAAATTCCCTCTTTGAGGATATAATGAATAGAATGAGTGGAAGGGTCTAAACTACACAGACATACAGTGGCCAACATGTGAACTACATGAAGTTAATTTATTTGTCTTTAATTAATTTCCAAGGAGAAGGATCTAAAATATACAAGACATACAAGGGATGCGACGATTTTTTTCCAATGATCAATATCGGGGAAACCATCTCAAACATTTGAGTGAAAAAGCTCATTCATGAGGATATAATGAACAGAATGAGTGGAAGGTTCCTCAACTGGAATAATCGGTTTTTATCTTTCGAGTGGGTAGGTGGCTCTGATTAACAATGTGATTTCTTCAATTCTGATGCATGTCATGTCTATTATCACCCCACCTAAGGGGTTTATTTCCAAAATATAGAAGCTAATGAATAGGTTTCATTCAGATTCCATCTTTAAAGGATGATCCCATTGGTCTTCTTGGATTTGTATGGTGAAACTGGTGGAGGAGGGTGGTGTTAGCCTTAGGGATATTTCAATCACCATGCAGTCCATGCAGGAATGGCTTGCATGGGACTTTATGGCTGGAAAACTTATGTGGGCCAAGACTATGAGAATAAAATATGGAAATATCTTGGAGGACTGGGACAATAGTAAATTTTCCAGTATTGGGAAATCTATGGCAGTCCATCTTGAGGTCATATAGAAGACTTCTCGGTGGGTGTTTGGACATGGGGATATCAACCAATGGAGAGATAATTGGGTTGATGAGAAGCAATTTTTTCCAAAAGTTCGAGGTCCGGAGATGTTGGTTTGGGAGGCTAGCCATCATCCCAGGCTACTAGATTCCATTCTAAGCATGGAGCAGTTTGATATTTTTAATGGAGTGGTGTTTTTTAAGGAGGACGACTATTGTTATTTCACGGAGTAACGTTCAGGGTATTTCAATGGTTGGGATTACAGTGGTTTGATTTGGTAGAGAGAGGATCTTGATGAGTTAGGTTCTGATCTATCATTTAAGGAGTTACCCTCAATGATGTGTTACCTCGTTTCAAGGTTGAGGAACCATATCCTTCCCATGCACAATAATATTCAACGGAAAGGAGTTCAGTTGGCTTCCCACCACTTCTGTTGTTCGATTACCTAGTCTGAATTGGTGGTGAACTAGTTTGTTAAGAGTGATTGGGATTTGGGGTTGTGGTCTATCATGGACAAATGGGGTAGCATCAATGGTTCATTTAATTCTCTTCTGGACTCCCTCATGGGCTGGTTTGCATGTTCGGAACCACATGGCATAAAAACCAAGGATTGTGGTGTTGTAGTGATAGTGATTTTCTGGAAGATATGGGAGGCTCGAAATAAATCTTGGATGGTGGTCCGAGATCTTGTTAGGATTATTCAAGTGAGGATGAAGGGCCTAATTCATGACTTAGGTTTGCTTATTGGGAGTGGTCAGCAGTCCACGCTCATGTTCTGTCTTCTGGATAGACCTTTGGTCCGGGCTAACTCTCAATGTCGCAGGGTCCGATGGCATCCCCCACAGATGGGTTTCAAATTAAATGTGGATGGATTGATTTTGAAAGGACAGATGTGTGGGGGTGTTTTGTTATGGGATTGGAAGGGTTTTGTCATTGTAGAATATAGTAGCTTCTATGGACTGTAAAATGCTTTTGGAGCAGATGATAGGGTGTTGGACTCCAGGGTCATGTTGTGTTGAAGATTCTTGTTGGTGTGCACGGATGTGTAGTCAAATTATGAGGTGTTGATCTGAGCCATTCCAGGAAAAGTAGTTCCACCTTGGTCCTTGATCTACCTTATCCAAATTTGAAATGTGGATCTTGAAAATGGGTGTTTAGTACATCATATCCTAGGAGAGGCCAATTTTTCAGCTAATGCTCTTTCTAGGGAGAGTATACCAGAGGAAACCTTGGTGGTGTTCTCTATAGTAAGGTCATTACCCAAGGAATTTAATTAATTTTTTCAAGGGGATTCCCTTGGGATTTATCACTTTATAACTTTTTGACCGATTTAATTTTGGAAGAGCTTTCCTTCCCTTTTCAAAAATTAATAAAAAATAAAATTTCGATTGATTCATGGGGTTCATTAATAATTCGATTGATTAACCACTGATGGGTTGTGATCAATTTTTGGGTTTTCCCTTCGGATGGGTGTGAGATAATAATATATATCAATTGATAGAAGATATCATAGCCCATTAAACATTATATGGTTTTTGGTATCCATAATGAGTTGTGGGGATCCTTATTTCCTATAATAGTATTCTCTTTTTTTAGCCTTGATAGTTGAGGAAGGTGGGTTCCCTCCTTAGTATTGTTAATGGGAGGAGAGTTTTTTCTTCTAGAGTGATGTTTTCATATTATAATATGACATATAACAACTAGGTACATATTTTGTGAGGTATCAATATTGAATATTGGATCCCTTAGATGGGATATAACCCTATAGGTGGTGATGTTGAGGTTTACTCATGGTTTAAATTAAGACAATATATATTGACAACATTTATACAAGGTTTCATGGCCAGTTTAATTTATTTAGTTGTTTTTTTAATAATGAATTTTGTGCTCTTCCCTATAGGAATCTAAATTTTATGAGATTATATATGAGACACTAAGAGAAGTTTTTATAGACACTTGAGTTGGGTTTTCAACCTTATGAGTTAGAGAATTCATATATCCTTCAGGATTCCACCTATGTTAATACCATGACACAGAGGAATTCTTATTGATTATAATTATGATATGTGATATGTGTAATTAGTGTGTAGTTATAGTTTTTTACTATCATGAAGTGAGAGAAAATCCTTTGGATGAATCACAATAAATGGGATCAATATGAAGGTGATATATGGATAGTCTGATGGATATCAATGGTGATAGATGATAATATGATATTGGGTAGGGAATGATATTTGGATTCTAATTTAATTTTAGTGGCCCTACTATTTATTTTTTCTATATAATTTATCTTGATATTGTTATTTTATTGATAATTATTAATTTAGATCCTTTTTGTCTTTTTTTTTCATTTTCCTTTTGTGATTGATTTGGACTGTTACTCCCAATTTGATTGTTTGCTTGTTTAGTTATTAATACCATCTATATTCCCAATATTATTTGGATTTTTTTTCTTGATGGGAAGAGATATGATTAATGATTCAGGTGGGACTCTGAAATGTAAATAATTATAGATATAGGTGTTACCTTTTGATGATATTATCTATTGACATTAAATTGAATTTATGGTGTATCTTAGTGAAACATGAGGGAATATGAGTCTTTAATTACTATATGTTAAGACATTAATTGTGTTGGGTAGTTCAAATTGAGTCCTATTGATGCATGTGTCTTATTCACCATGATGAAATAAAGGTATATGTATCAAGAGTAATATAGGATTAGGTTTCAAGTTGGGATGATTTTCACTCACCTAAAACTTTCATACAAACCCACATGATCACTATCACATATTGTGTCCAGGTGAGTGGGAAGATCCTTTAAGGCTATCAAACAAACCCTTATCCAGGAACATGACATGAATTTCATTGTATATGGGTAAAATTTGATAATTTTTGTTTAGGTATAGGTTTAAATGTAGAGGGAGATTTATATACTAGGATGATTAGTGTATTTAAGGCTGATGATTCGACAAAAGGTTACTAATGAGTTGGGCCAAACGCCATTTTTTTAATTTTTGTTCTACTAAAAGTGAAATTTCTATTGGGAGAAATTTTATTATTTATTAATATTTTTGTTATATATATATATATATTTTTTATACAATTATTTTGATGATTTGTTTCATATATACTAAGTATTTATATACTATCTTGTGATATGGCCTCTTGGATCCTTGTTTATGTCCAAGTATTTTGGGAATACACATTAATGGATGGGAAAAATGAATTTTCAGTAGATATGGTCATGGACCTAGTGCATCTTATTTGATTATATAATATTCCAATAAATTTTCTAGAACCTCACTTACATTCATAAACCTCTTGTATATAGGGAGTCACTATTGATGTCTAGTTAACGTCCAACTCAAGTGTCGTTCTGGAATGTTGGAGTAGGATGTTACAAATACAGACAAAAAATATTATATATGTACATTATGATGAAAAATTATCATTTTACATAAAATTATTTTGAATTAATCTAATTTACACTGATTTTTAGAAAATGATGACATGGTTTATAATTTTTTAGAAAACCAAAACCATTTTCATCTTAAACTAAGTCATGGTTTAAAAAGCATCATGAACAATAATTGTTTTTGAAAAATCACAACATGGTTTTGTAAAATTATAGTATTCTAGTCTTTTAATCAATTTAAAAACCCAATATAAAGGATACAAGAGTTAAAAAAAATGATGTTGTTGTATAAGCCATGTTTTAGTTTGTGATGACATAAAACATGGTGTAGCAAATGCCACTACACTGTTGTTTTTTCATGGAATGGCATGTCATATGGGATAACTCTCATATTTTTTGTATTATCCCACCCTATTATAATATTTTTCTTGATCAACATATTATAATAACTAATGGTGCTTGAATATTCAAAAAGTTTTCACAAATTTTAAATAATCAATGGAGGAATTGATCCTTAAATTATAAAGGGTATTAATGGTTGAAAACATTTAATAAATGTTTCATGAATAAATTGAATGTATCTTAAAGATATGAAATCTGAAAAGAGAATCCAATATAGTTATAATAAGATGTTAAATCCTTATGAATATCGTTTCAAGAATTTTCAATCGGAAAATGTGTGAAAAATCCGTAAAATTTTAAGATCTCAATTATAATATCTTTCAATTTAACATAATGATTATATTAAATATTGAGGAAGAGATGATCCTTTTAAAGAATTTAAACATCATTTAGCATTTTTATATCTAATGAGGAAATTTTATTTTAAATAATTCTCATGGATATTTATAATGCATATGTCATGAAATTTAGAGAGAATGATTCATCCAGGAAAATGTATGTCCTGGTTTTATTTTTATTTTGATGAGAATATATTGATGGCTCTTAGAAAAAAAAGTTTGTGGGATTTTTTCTAATTTGTTTCAAGAAGTGTTATTTCAATCAAAAAACATTAATCATCAACTTCCCAAAAAATTCTCATTCATAAAAATTTACTCCCTCTAACATCCAATCAATATAAAGATTTTAGATATAAATGAAAATTCATTTAAAAAAAATTTATTTTTAATTAAATTTTTTATTTTACAATGAAAATTTAAAATGTTTAAATAATGTCATCCATGTTCTCAATTAGGCATGAAAAAATGGGTGAGTCAGGCCAAAACAATTGGAGTCCTTATGACACAAATCCTATTTTGGTTCTTCCCATTTGAAACCATAATTAATACTATATGAAATTTATAAACATGAATTATATTTCATATGCGGTGGGAATGGTTGTGAACTATATATAAAAAAATGAAATTTTATTTAGTTTATTTATATTAAAAAATTTAAGAGTTATAATATAATTCCCTGAAAATATATGACAACCATGTGTGGAACCACCAACACACTTGAAAACAAGGATAGGGAATCACATTTTATGAGATGATGGATTTCAAGTGGGATAGTTCCCAATGGAAATCACAATACATATGGCGTGACATGTAGAGGTTTACCAGTGTATTGGTGAGACAATGGGTCATAAAAAGAAGGAATGCACAAATAATTTATCTTCAATAGATGAAAATACTAGGTTGGTGGTCTTCTATGTGAATTAAAGTAAATGACTAACTGGGGAGAGTTAAATTGGACGACCTCAATAAGTTGGTCATCCATTTAAGGTGTTCAATAATCATTTTTGAGGGGATGTGGTAGTAGTATTTAGTAGAAATGAGTGTGGTAGGTTTTCATTGATGAGAAAAAATTGAATTGGTAATCGGAGAGAATATATGGGAAGAAAATTATTGAGAAGATTGGTAAGATGGCCGATACATGCAGGTAAGAAATTAGTTAAATAATTTTTTTGATACATGTATAACTGGTGGGAAATCACATTGGATGAAATTTGGGTGTGAAAAATGATGACATGGGATCAGATAATTTATGGTAAGGGAAAAATTTATTCAATTAAAAAATCATATGGGATACCCAATTATGATATTTCGAATTAATAAATAAAATAATTGACATAAAAAATTTAATCATACGGGATGGACAATATGTGTGTGGGAAAACCCGCATATATATGGACCAATAATTAAAATACTAGAAGACCCCATTCAAAAAATGGTCTTAAATTCAGACTCCCAACCCTCTAAACGCACATGGGATTTTTGTGAAGCCCATGGGTTTATTATTGTTTTTTTCATCTGTCTTCAAGATATTTTTTAAATGATTTAGATATAATAATAAATAAAATGGGTGATATTTATTACAAAACATTGTCTATTTTTCAGAAATAATTTTTTAACTAACATCGTAGAGTTGATATCCACTAATTAAAATAAATTTTAATTTTTCATAAAAATGATTATTTGTAAACAAATATTGGAACAAACCAACCCAATTTTACTATTTCAAGGGAAAAAGATAAGACTAGTAGTGTCACCCTAAACTAACCTATAATTGGTTATGTAACAACCTCAACTCTTGAAACATAGAGATAAAGTATTATTTATTACATTACTACAATATACAAGTAATCACAACACAATGTATTGAATATTTTATTAGTCTTGATGATCTATATACATATATGACTCACATAATAAATTGTAAATATAAAATAAAAATCATAAAAATTTTCCTTCATCTTTGATATTATTTATAGTATCTTTATTCATATATTTTGGAAAAAAAATAAAAGAGTGATCTTAAAACCTTACTAATAGTTATGTACAATATAATTTATCATGAGAAAATCAGGATTAACCGATATGACAAGGTGAAAAATTGATGAAATATTACATTTAATAAAAAAAAGTGACCACAAAATGAATCTATGGACGGTATGAAAGAAGTAATATCATGGGTAATAATAACAGAATCCCAAAAAAATTAAATTCATACTATTGGACTCATGATCCCTAATATAGAAATATCTATACCATCAAGACCATGAAACAATACTACATAAAACTATGAGTTAATATTAATTTAATTAGGGATACTGATTTGTTTGATGATACAACTGCTGAATTGAGGGAATATATAATTACTGGCCCCACCCATCACTACATCTCCAATGCATATGTCACATATCATATGACTGATTTAATTCATGAATAACATTCCTTATCAAAAAATAACTTTATTATGTAAATAAAATGTTTGTATTAAAATTCAAAGTCAATAAAATAATTTCGAAAGAAACAACCATTTGTGGAAATCATAAATAGTTTAGGCACAAATGATATGCACGATAGAAATAATATCGATACATAAGATAGCTGTAATATCGAATGTTAAGAATTAAGTGACTATTTCACGTATATTACCATTTTAACAAATCCCTAGTAGAGAATAAGTAAAATAAAGGGTTTTTTCAGTGATGAATAAAAATATTATTAAAGATAAATAATATTTTTGAGGAAAATATCCCTTCTATTTTGAATTTCCCTTTATAAAAAACTATGCACATACAAAGGAAAACTTTTTCTTCAAAAATAACTATGTAAGATTATAAATTAATATTTAATAAAAATATTTTTCCCGATGGAAGAAAAATTAATTCATTTCATATAAGATAAAAAACATTCCTTTCATACTGATGAAACAAAATCCAAACCATACCAAGTTTGGAAAATTACTATAAGATTCTTTTCAAACAATTTTTTAAAAATTAAAACATGGGTAAAAATGAAATCAAACATTCGTAGGATAAAATTAAAAACATTATTTACATAATTTTTAGAAAATATGCATATGATAAAAATATATCTATTTAAAGAGGAATATGATTAGTTTTTTAATCATTTCATTGCTTGTAACACCCTAGTTAAATACAGAATATGAAATTTGTATATTTAGCCCTATTTGTGAATAAAATTTTAATATTACTTTAAAAGGGACACTATGCTCGATGGCGTACCCAATATACAACAATGAGTTTCTTGGGAATCTTATGTTGCACTCTAATAATAAAATAATATTATTTTAAATGCTAGTTAACGCCTAGCCGTTGTAATAGAGGGAATGAACAAAACTAACTAAAAAATGACTATATATTTTTGTAAAATATTTTTACGCTTTACAATAAATGTTAGAGGATTGAAAATGCGAATGAATCCAATTTTTAAGCATAAACATTCTAATATTCTTTAAAAGGTCGATTAACCGCCTTTCGATGGCAGACCTCTTTTAAATCCACTTTTAACAATTTTAGGTGTTATATTTGACAAAATAAAATTCTTCTTTAGAATCGGGACATCAAAACTTACTTTGTGTAATTTTTTGGCATCTTTCCGATAAGTTCATTTATAATAAATAGTGAAAAATGTTGTATTTTAATTAAAAACATATATTTAATCTATTTTATTTATATGATTAGATTATCTTTTTAATTTTTTTTAAAGTAAAATTAGAATATATTTTTACAATTTAATCCAATAGTGGTCATTGGAATTAATTTCACTTTGAAATTTGACTTAAACTAGTGTCAATCTTTTAAAAGATATTTTTTCATAAAAATTCGCTATTTGTTTTGATAATGGGTATTAATTATTAAATTAATTAATGCAACTTATATGTTTTAAATTTTGTAAAATAGACATCATTTTTGAGTTCGGAATATCAAATATAGCTTAGGGTGAATTTTTGGTATTTTTCTGGAAAACATCAATTTTTGATGAATAGTGAAACCACTAAGTGGTAGTTAAAGAAACTGATTTTTTGTTTAAATGAAACTTTCCCACCTCTGTGTTTTTTAATTTCAAAAATCTGACATACATGGTTGTCATTAGGAAGTAAAATGTGGTTCAATGGGATTAAAATAATTTTTTTGGTGAATAGTAACTTTTATGTTTTTAATCACGATTAGAGGTAATTAGTGTAATTTAAGGTAAAAATAATGTTTTAATAATATGAGATGAGCTTGACTCATGTCCTACCCTTATTTGATGTGTCATTGGCGACCAAGAAAATCCATGGGTCAACTTGGGGACCCCATGGAGCCAATTTGGAAGGAAAATGACATTATTATCTTTTTATTTAACGTAAAAGTAAAAATGACACAAACATGAGTTGTTTTACTAAAACAATTTTTAAATGGGGTTATACAAGTCATATTTTTGACTATAAATAGTCATTGGAAAGCTAAAAGGATTTCCTACATCATAGTAATTGTTTTATAATTTTTAGACATTAAATAAAGTAAATTAGTTATGACATCATGATGATGCAACGATTACCTCATTATTTAACGATTTAAATAAAATAAAAAGATAATGTAAAATCTAAGACCTACACTTGTAAAAAACCTATTGGTTGGGTATATTTTGAAACATTATAACCTTATCCTCAAATTATATCAATTTGGGTCTTATTAAATCCGAAACTCATTTTCAAATAAAGTAACATTTCTTTACTTTCCAAGAGTGCCCCTCCTCTCCTCTTATAAAAGGCCCCCACCTCTACCTCTTTACCCACACTTACAAAGCCTTCGGTATAATGCCCCATGCTTAAAACTTACTTAATCTTGAGTTATTACAATATAACACATTGAGGATCTTTTCAGGTTTAGAGTTTTAGAGAATTAGATCATAAAACTTACATTACCTTCCACATTTAAACAAAGTGGTTACATAAAAGATAGTATTCATTTTTTTCCATCAATGGAAACATATTTAAAATAAAACATGTATTATTTGTTGAAAATTCCTTGATAGTATCATCATATCATGTACCTTTCCCTTGACCTGTGAAAAACATTTCAAAAAAACTTGGGATGAGCATAAAAAGATCAGTAAGGGTTATAAAAATATGGAAAGGAAACATGAGTTCATATATACATAAGAAAGAAATCATACTTTACCCATAAAACATAGGCACTTTAACATACCTCATCAAATCATGAATAAATCATAGAAATCATAAGACATAAAAGGTAACTTGAGGCATTTATAACATTCTTACGTAGAGAGTAACCCTCTTGGTTACGTTTGGAATACCCACCACAGTATATTCCCTAAATCCCTTCGGAGAAACCTTAATGTTTCACTCCTTAGAGTTACCCAATGCATTGGAGAGCTATATCGGGCTCACTCGCCCTTAGTTTATCATGGAACCACCCATCTTCATAACAATTACCAAGAACCATAACATAAACGTATCACATAAAACATGTATAAAGGAAACATAACATTTCCACATTTCGATCACAATATATAAATAAACCACATTGATATAAAAAACCTTATGAAAACCATAATAGAAAAATAAAAGAAAAGTAAAACATGGTATTTATTTTTATTTTAAAAAAAGGTATGGCTTGTAGAGGAAGCCGAAACTCAAATAATGGTCATGGCGGCGGAGAAGTCATTGTCGCCACATACGTATGACAAAACTTTCCTTTTTATCGTTTTGTAAAATGATTCATATAACAAATATTCCTTTTGGATAAACGTAAAAGTAAAAGGGGTTTATACAACGTATAAAAGAACTTTGTGCATAAAACAAAATATGCCTCAATGAAAGGAGATTGAGACGAAGTCCCTTACAAAGACGATATCCTTGGTTTAAGGACAAATCAATTACATAATTATGTGTGACCAACGAATACACCAAATATAAGTGGATTTTAAGTGTAAAAAAATCAGAGGTTTTTCACACATATTCATAGAACGACATATTCAAGGAGTTCATGTTTATCCCAATGAATCAAATTTGGGTTAAGAAGTTCCCGTGCAAAAATTTGACAGCCTAACGGTGTCGCTACAAAATTCAGAAAATGAGTTGATGAGAGAGAAAAAGGGTATCACATCACATGGACATAAAATTTAAATCAATAAGGATATATAAGAACATATCCCAACATAATAGTATGTTAATTAGAATACATAACAGAAGAAGACTTTTAAAAAGAGGAGGGTGAAAGGTTCCCTTACCGACATGGGTATCTTTCGAAACATACGCCCCGTGAAAGAAGGACAATACAACATTGATGTAAATACTCATAAATGAAATTATATTACACAATGAGTAAAATAATGGGCAGTAAATACACCACTCAAAGGAAATTGTGGTAAATGTATCATAAATCTCATGGGAATAAAAGTAAGATGATAAATCTCTTACGAAGACTCGGCAGCCTAACGATGCCACTTAAAACTTCCAAAATGGATATATGAGAGGAAACCGGGTCTCTCATAATATCAGCATAATGTTTATAGAAAGAGGAATATAAAAGAGCATCCCCCAACATAACAAATAGGAGTTTAAAATAAGTGACATAAAGGAGAGTACTTAAAAAGAAAGAGAGAGGTTGGATCTCTTACGAAAATTCGGCAGCCTAACGGCGCCACTCAAAACTTCCAAAATGGATTGATGAGAGAGAATAGGGTCTCTCATCATTTGAACATAAAACATACAGTAAGAGAAATATAAAATAATATCAGAATAACAAGAAAGATGATATTTAACAGGAATGAGAAAAAAGAGTGTACTTTAAAAGAAAGAGAGGAGTCGGATCCCTTACCTCAAGTCCAAATTGTCTTGTTCGTTTCTTTATATTCCTGAATAATAAACATTGGTAAATTTATAATTTCCTAAGGACCTCCTTTAATTATTATTATTCAGTTCATATCACATATTATAATGTTATAATAATTGTTTAATAATGTTAGTTCATATCAGACGTTTTTGTCGATGTTTGGTACATGAGTCAAAAATGAACTTGTTTGAAAAATGATTTTCCATGTAGTTATAAGTAAAAAATTTCTAGAATAGTAATAATGATTCAAATATCATATATATCCAGTAAATATTGATTTTATACTATCCCATATCATTTGGAGATAAAAAACGAAAATCATCGTTCATGGAGACGGTAGGCCGTACGTACGCATGAAGGCTACCTTCATTTTTTCTTTTTCATATTATTGGAATTTAAAATAAATGATATATATATATTATAAATCCAGTATAATATATGTGTTATATAGGTCACACATGTTCATTAATTTCATTATTTATACATTCCATGTATTTCATGTACGAGTCACATCAATTGAGGGGGCGGTAGTCCACACTTCCTCATATGAAATTATCGTATTTACACAACATGAAAAGAATAAAGGTTTGGTTTAAAAATAAAATAACGAATAATATAGTAAACATAAATACCATATATATCATATATAAAATACAGTGACATCATAATGGACACCTTTAAAGGTGTTAAAAGAATATTGAACAATCATCGTTTCGTGAGGCAGAAAATCGCCGACCAGAGAAACAGTATGTTCATTAACCATTACACGAAGGTGTGTGTAAGTGTAGCTCTAATAATTCTTATAAAAACATCCTAGTATATTGAAGATACTGGAGTTTTTACAAAATAAATTAATAAAAAGTAGTTTTGGGGGTTGGAGAAGCAAAATAAAACAAAATGACACAAGTGAAGACATTACCTTAAAATCGGGTAACTCCCTTTGGTTTGAGCTCAATGGATTCCTTGGGAAGACTTCTGACCAAAAAGAGGGTTCAAGGAGTTATAGAGGGATGTGGAGAGACAAAATGGGCAGGGGTTGGCCGATCCAAAGGCTTTGGAAGTGTGGGTAAGGAGGTAGAGGTGGGGGCCTTTTATAAGAGGAGAGGAGGGGCACTCTTGGAAAGTAAAGAAATGTTACTTTATATTAGAATGAGTATCGGATTGTAATGGTCCCACATTGATTTGTTTCAAGGATAAGGTGATAACGGTTCGAAATCCACTCATCCAATAGTTTTTGGACATGTGTAGGTCTTATATTTTACATTATCATTCCATTTTATTTAAATCGTTAAATAATGAGGCCATCACTGCATCATCATGATGTCATAAATAATTTAATTTATTTAATGTATAAAAATTATAAAAAAACTACTATGATGTAGGAAATATTTTTAGATTTCCACTGTATTTTTATAGTCAGAATTATGACTTGTATAACCCCATGTAAAATGTTTTTTAGTAAAACATTTCATGTTTGCCTCATTTTTACTTTAACATTAAATAAAATGGTATTTATGTCATTTTACAACCAAAGTGGCTCCATGGGGTCCCCAAGTTAACCAATGGATTGTCTTGGTCGGACATGACACATACAATGAAGTATGGACATGTGTCTAGGTCATTTAATTTTATTAAAACATTATTTTTACCTTAAACTACACTAATTACCTCTAATCGCGATTAAAAACTTAATAAGTTACTATTCACCAAAAAATTATTTTAATCCCATTGAACCACATTTTACTTCTTAATGACAACCATGTATGTCAGATTTTTGAAATTAAATACACAATGATGGAAAATTTTCATTTAAACGGAAAATCAGTTTTTATAAGTACCACTAAGTGGTTTCACTATTCATCAAAAATTGAAGTTTTTCAGAAAATTACCAAAAATTCACCCTAAGCTATATTTGATATTCCGAATTTTAAAATGATGTTTATTTTAAAAAATTCAAAACATATAGGTTTCATTAATTAATTTAATAATTAATTCCCACTGTCAAAACAAATAGCGTGTTTTTATGAAACAAAATGTATCAAAAGATTGACAGTAGTTTATGCCGGATTTCAAAGTAAAATTAATTCCAACGACCACTATTGGATTAAATGGTAAAAATATATTCTAATTTCACTTTAAAAACAATTTAAAATATAATCTAATCATATAATTAAATTATATTAAAAGAGGTTTTGAATTAAAATACAACATTTTTCACTATTCATTAAAAATTGAACTTTTTCGGAAAAATACCAAAAATTTACAGAAAGTAAATTTTTATGTCCCGATTCTAAAAAAGAATTTTATTTTGTCAAATATAACACATAAAATTGTCAAAAAGTGGATTTAAAAGAGGTTCGCCATCAAAAGGCGGTTAATCGACCTTTTAAAGAATATTATAATGTTTACGCTTAAAATTGGATTCATTTGCATTTTTAATCCACTTACATTTATTGTAAAAAGTAAAAATATTTGACACAAATATATAATAATTTTTTAGTTAGTACCATTCATTCCAGCCATTATAATGGCTAGGCGTTAACTACCATTTAAAATAATATTATTTTATTATTAGAGTGAAACGTAAGATTTCAAAGGAACTCGTTGTCGCGTATTGGGTACGCCATCAAGCATAGCGTTCCCTTTAAAGTAATATTAATATTTTTTTTCACAAATAGGGATAAATATAAAAATGAAATATTCTTTATTTACCTGGGGTGTTACATCCTTCCCCCCTTTTAGGAATTGCGTCCTCACAAATTCAAAATTGGGCTTGGAAACTCCATTGAAAATCCCACATCAGAACAAGAGTTAGTAAAACAATAACATTAAAATAAAGAAGGATAAGTACAAAGGTCACCTGAGTTAACCCATACTAGGATTTCAAGTATGAAAATATGGACATGGAGGAAAAAAAGGGTCATGTTCTGATAGAGAGGGATAGAAAACATGTTTAGGAGAAAGTTAACCACAAGAAAATCACAAACTTATGATGGGTTAAACGGTATTAGATTACCCAGTAGTAAAAGTTAATAGACAACATTTTTGTTTTAAGTTACTTTTTATTGAGGAATTTATTCATAAGGAAACATAATCACTTATCATTTTGACTTTCAACTTTTATTAGATTCCTTACACAAACTCATATTTTCTCCAAAAGACGAGTATTTAGGAAGACTTGTTCACATTAAGAGTACTAAAATAAACTTCTAGGGAATCAACTAATCCAAAAAAGAGAACTATATACTTCCAATGTCTTTAGACTTTAACCAAAACCAAAATGGTTAGTACAAGATCTGATAATCCAGAAAAGGATAACCCTTTATAAAAAGAAAATTTATTCTTAATCTCCAAAATTTGTCCAACAAAACCAAAAGTTCAACGAGGACCATTTGATAAACAATTGTCCATAAAATTATTCAAAGTAAACCAAACTAAGATCGAAACCCAAATATTTGAAGAATTTAATCACATAGTCTTCCAAGGTAAAAATTAACTTTTATCTCCAAATAACATCAGTTGCTCTCAAATTCTCATATTGAAATGTAATTAACCTAATCACATATCCTCGATGATAGGTTAATAATTTCCATAGATAACCCAAAATAAACATAATCATGACTCATAAAATCATATAACTAAAAATAATTAGTCAAACTAACCAGGGACTTCACGTAGTCCAGTGGTAGGCGATAAATACCAGTCTCAATTTGGTTGTGGGTTCAATTCCCACAGCTTTGTCCGACGCGACGGGTTGTTACACGGTCTGCGTGTTGTCCTTTTTCCAAAACTATATAATTCTTAAAACATTCCCCAAAATGAGACAAAATCTTCAAAAATAATCATAACATAATTTAAACTAAATTTTATCTCATTCCTTTCACTTCCATCCGGACATATAGTAACCCATAATTACCTCAAAAGTAAGGATCATATAAACCCAAATGGTTCTTTATAACACTGTCCAAAAAATAACAGACAACTATTCCTTGAATAAAACATTCATATATTAAGCACCAGGGTTACACATACTATAAAAAGTCTTCTAATGTAACCCCGTCATCAAAATAGAATTAATACTCTTAAGAATTTCACCATAACTCTTGAAGCCCTTATATGTTGACTTCTTTCTCATTCGACATTCTACATGATCCATTAACCATTCCTTTCCAACTTATTCTGAAATAATTCTTTCCTAAAATAAAAATCATGAATCATATCCTAAGATTCCAAATTAGGAAAACAAAAGTTATGAAATAATCCATACCTTTGATTGGTCATTGTTAGTTTCTTCATCCTCAATCAGAATGGAATTAGGTATTGGTAAACGAATATTTGTATGATCTTGGTGATCCCATTCATGAAACTTCTTCATAGGACATGTGTTTGCATAATGACCATGCACACCACATTTAAAACATTCAATTGATCCCTCAGAAAGAACTTCTTTCCCTTTCATCGAGTCAACTGGATGCTTCCTTTTTCCATGGTAGGTTCTTGCTTTATGACCTTTATTTCCACATCTATAGCATATTTATGTCCCTTTGAAACATTTTCCTAGGTGTTTCTTTCCACATATTTGACACATAGGTCTTTGTACACACTTACCTTTATGATTATTACCTGTAGTTCCGTAGGGATTTGTTTCACGCATATATGATGCCTTAGAGAAATCACAAAGGTTTAGGTGGTCCATCATGACTCCAGATAGTTGGTTAAGGATAAACACAAGAGTTCTCATTGCAGCTCCCATATCATTCAGTTGCTTTATCAAAAATACTGTCAAAGACCCCTTCACATCCACTGTTACTTTGGTTCCTGCTAGATCCAGCCATTTACTAAAACCAAAAAGGTCAGTATGAGTATATCAACAAAACCATCATGTAAAAATGAGGAAGATAAACACTAATATTTGCTTACTCATTCACTCTATCTAAAACTAGGACTCTTTTTGAAATCCTAACCATTATGGTAATGTCACTTATGCTTAAAGAGTACCCTAACCTCTAAAGTTATCTAAACTGACATCTGATACCAACTATAAGGCCCCAACCTTAAACCTTACTTAATCTTGAGTTATTAAAAGATTACACATTGAGGATCTTTTCAGGCTTAGAGTTTTAGAGAATTAGATCATAAAACATACATTACATTCCACATTTAAACAAAGTGGTTACATAAAAGATAGTATTCATTTTTTCCATCAATGGAAACATATTTAAAATAAAACATGGATTCTTTCTTGACACTTCCTTGACACTATCATCATATCATGTACCTTTCCCTTGACCTATGAAAAATATTTAAAAAAACTTGGGATGAGCCTAAAAATCTCAGTAAGGGTTATAAAAATATGGAAAGGAACCATGAGTTCATATATACATAATAATGAAATATTACATTACCCATAAAACATAGGCACTTTAACATAACTCATCAAATCATGAATAAATAATAGAAATCATAAGACATAAAATGTAACTTGAGGAATTCATAACATTCTTACGTAGGGAGTAAACCTCTTGGTTACGTTTTGAATACCCTCCACAATATATTCCCTAAATCTCTTCGGAGAATCCTTAACGTTTCACTCCTTCACGTTCCACAATGCATTGGAGAGCTATATCGGGCTCAACCGCCATTATTTTATCACGGAACCACCCATCTTCATAAAAATTTCCAAGAACCATAACATAATCGTATCACATAAAACATGCATAAAGGAAACATAACATTTCCACATTTCAATCACAAGATATCAATAAAACACATTGATATAAAAAAACTTATGAAAACCATCATACCAAAATAAAATAAAAGTAAAACATGGTATTTATTTTTCTTTTAAAAAGAAGGTATGGCTTGTAGAGGAAGCCGAAACTGAAATAATGGTCATGACGGCGGAGAAGTCATTGTCACCGCATACGTATGACAAAAACATTCCCTTTTGTCGTTTTGTAAAATGATTCGTATAATAATGATTCCTTTTGGATAAATGTAAAAGTCAAAGGGATTTATAAATCGTATAAAAGAAAGTTGTGCATAAAACAAAATATGCCTCAATTAAAGGAGATTGAGATGAAGTCCCTTACAAAGACGGTATCCTTGGTTTAAGGACAAATCAATTACATAATTATGTGTGACAAACAAATACACCAAATATAAATGGATATTATGTGCAAAACAATCGGAAGTTATTCACAAATATTCATAGAACGTCATATTCAAAGAGTACATGTTTATCCCAAAGAATCAAATTTGGGTTAAGAAGTTCCCTCGCAAAAATTTGACAGCCTAACAGCGTCACTACAAAATTCAGAAAATGAGTTGATGAGAGATAAAAAGGGTATCTCATCACATGGACATAAAATTTAAATCAATAAGGATATAGGACAACATATCCCAACATAATAGTATGTGAATTATAAGACATAACAAAACAAGTCTTTTAAAAAGAGGAGGGTGAAAGGTTCCCTTACCGACATGGGTATCTTTCTAAACATACACCCCGTGAAAGAAGGACAATAAAAAATTGATGTAAATACTCATAAATGAAATTATATTACACAATGAGTAAAATAATGGGCATGAAATACACCACTCAAAGGAAATTGTGGTAAATTTACCATAAATCTCATGGGAATAAAAGTGAGATGAAAAATCTACTATGAAGACTCGGCAGCCTAACGAAACCACTTAAAACTTCCAAAATGGTTTGATGAGAGGAAACAGGGTCTCTCATAATATCAAAATAATATTTACAGAAAGAGTAATATATAATAAAATCCCCCATCAAAACAAAGATGAGTTAAAAATAAGTGACATAAAGGAGAGTACTTAAATAGAAAGAGAGAGGTTGGATCTCTTATGAAAATTAGGCAGCCTAACGGCGCCACTCAAAACATCCAAATTGGGTTGATGAGAGATAATAGGGTCTCTCATAATATTAACATAAAAAATAAAGTAATATTAATATAATAGAATATCCCAATAACAAGAAAGATGAGCTTTAACAGGAATTACATAAAAGAGTGTACTTTAAAAGAAAGAGGGGAGTCAGATCCCTTACCTCAAGTCCAAATTGTCTTGTTCGTTTCTTTATATTCCTGAATAATAAACTATGGTAAATTTATAATTTCCTAAGGGCCTCCTTTAAATATTATTATTCAGTTCATATCCCATATTATAATGTTATAGTAATTGTTTAATAATGTTAGTTCATATCATATGTTTTTGCCGATGTTTGGTACATGAGTCAAAAATGAACTTGTTTGAAACATGATTGTCCATGTAGTTATAAGTAAATAATTTCCAGAATAGTATTAATGATTAAAATATAATATATATCCAGTACATATTCATTTTATACTATTACATATCATTTGGAGATAAAAAACGAAAAGCACCGTTCATGGAGATGGTAGGCCGTACGTACACATGAATGCTACTTTCATTTTTTCTTTGTCATATTAAGGGAATTAAAAATAAATGATATATATATATATATATATTATAATTCCTGTATAATATATGTGTTATATAGGTCACATATTTTAATTAATTTCATTCTTTATACGTTCCATGTATTGCATGTACGAGTCACATCACTTGAGGGGGCGGTAGTCCACACTTCCTCATATGAAATTATCGTATTTACACAACACGAAAGGAATAAAGGTATGGTTTAAATATAAAATACAAAAGAATATAGTAAACATATATTCTATATATATCATATATAAAATACAGTGACATCATAATGGCCACCTTTAAATGTGTTAAAAGAATATTGAACAATCATCGTTTTGTGAGGTAGAAAATCGCCAACCACAGAAACAGTATGTTCTTTAACCATTAGACGATGTTGTGTGTAAGTGTAGCTCGAATAATTCTTATAAAAACATCCTAGTATATTGTAGATACTGGATTTGTTACAAAATAAATGAATAAAAATAGTTTAGGGTGTTGGAGAAGCAAAATAAAACAAAAGGACACAAGTGAACACATTACCTTAAAATTGGGTAACTCTCTTTGGTTTGAGATCAAAGGCTTCATTGGGAAGACTTCTTCCCAATGTGAGGTTTCAAGGAGTTAGAGAGGTATGTGGGGAGACAAAATGGGCAGGGGTTGGACGAGACAAGGCTTTGGAAGTGTGGGTAAGGAGGTAGAGGTGGGGGCCTTTTATAAGAGGAGAGTAGGGGCACTCTTGGAAAGTAAAGAAATGTTACATTATTTTAGAATGAGTTTCGGATTTTAATGGTACCAAAATGATGTGTTTCTAGGATAAGGTGTTAAGGGTTCGAAATACACCCATTCAATAGGTTTTTT
Source organism: Viscum album (assembly GCA_963277665.1). Taxonomy (NCBI): domain Eukaryota; kingdom Viridiplantae; phylum Streptophyta; class Magnoliopsida; order Santalales; family Viscaceae; genus Viscum; species Viscum album. The sequence goes on along the minus strand of OY728121.1, from coordinate 1,201,140,083 downwards.
ACATGTGTAGGTCTTAGAGTTTACATTATCTTTCCATTTTATTTAAATCGTTAAATAATCTGGTCATCACTGCATCATCATGATGTCAATAATAATTTAATTTATTTAATGTCAAAAAATTATAAAACAAATACTATGATGTTGGAAATATGTTTCTCTTTCCAATGAATATTTATAGTCAAAATTATGACTTGTATATCCCCATTTAAAAATTGTTTTAGTAAAACATTTCATGTTTGTCTCATTTTTACTTTAACATTAAATAAAAAGGTATTTATGTCATTTTCCAACCAAAGTGGCTACATGGGGTCCCCAAGTTGACCAATGGATTGTAATGGTCGCCCATGACACATCCAATGATGGTAGGACATTTGTCTAGGTCATTTAATTTTATTAAAACACTATTCTTACCTTAAACTACACTAATTACCGCTAATCGCGATTAAAAACTTAATAAGTTACGATTCACGAAAAAATTATTTTAATACCATTGAACCACATTTTACTTCTTAATGAAAACCATGTATGTACGATTTTTGAAATTCAAAACACAATGATTTCAAAATTTCATTTAAACGAAAAATCCATTTTTATAAGTACCACTTAGTGGTTTCACTATTCATCAAAAATTGATGTTTCTCAGAAAATTACCACAAATTCACCCTAAGATATATTTGATATTCTAAATTCAAAAATGATTTTTATTTTAAAAAATTTAAAACATATAGGTTGAATTAATTAATTTAATATTTATTTCCCGCTGTCAAAACGAATAGCGTGTTTTTATGAAACAAAATGTATCAAAAGATTGACAATAGTTTATGTCCGAATTCAAAGTGAAATTAATTCCAACGACCACTATTGGATTAAATGGTAAAAATATATTATAATTTCACTTTAAAACCAATTAAAAAGTTAATATAATCATATAAATAAATTAGATTAAAAGAGGTTTTGAATTAAAATACAATAGTTTTCACTATTCATTAAAAATTGATCTTTTTCGGAAAAATACCAAAAATTTACACAAAGTAAATTTTGATGTCCTGATTCTAAAGAAGAATTTTATTTTGTAAAATATAACATAGAAAATTGTCAAAAAGTAGATTAAAAGTGGTTCCCCATCAAAAGGCGGTTTGTCGACCTTTTAATGAATATTAGAATGTTTATGCTTAAAATTGGATTCATTTGCATTTTTTATCCACTAACATTTATTGTAAAAAGTAAAAATATTTGAAACACATATATATCATTTTGTAGTTAGTTCCATTCTTTCATGCCATTATAATGGCTAGGCGTTAACTACCATTTAAAATAATATTATTTTATTATTAGAGTGCAACCTATGATTTCAAAGGAACTCGTTGTCACGTATTGGGTACACCATCGAGAAATGAGGTCCCTTTAAAGTAATATTAATATTTTTTTTCACAAATAGGGATAAATATAAAAATTTCATATTCATTATTTACCTGGGGTGTTAAATCCTTTCCCCCTTTTGGGAATTGCATCCTCGCAATTTCAAAATTGGGCATGGAAACTCCATTGAAAATCCCACATCGGAACAAGAGTTAGTAAAACAATAACTTTAAAATAAAGAAGGAGAAGTACAAAGGTCACCTGAGATAACCCATACTAGGATTCCAAGTTTGAAAATATGGAAATGGAGGAAAAAACAAAGGGTCATGTTCTGATGGAGAGTGATAGAAAACATGTTTAGGAGAAAGTTAACCACAAGAAAATCACAAACTTGTGATGGGTTAAACGGTATTCGATTCCCCAGTAGGAAAAGTTAATAGAAAACATTTTTTTAAGTTAAATTTTATTGAGGAATTTATTCATAAGGAAACATAATCACTTATCATGTTGACTTTCAACTTTTATTAGATTCCTTACACAAACTTATATTTTCTCCAAAAGTCGAGTATTTAGGAAGACTTGTTCACATTAAGAGTACTATAATCAACTTCTACAGAATCAACTAATCTACAAAAGAGAACAATATACATCCCATGTCTTTAGACATTAACCAAAACCAAAACCAAAATGGTTAGTACATGATCAGATAATCTACAAAAGGATAACCCTTTATAAAAAGAAAATATATTCTTAATCTCCAAAATTTGTCCAACCAAAACCCAAAGTTCAATGAGGACCATTTGATAAACAATTGTCCATAAAATTATTCAAAGTAAACCAATCTAAGTTTGAAACAAAAAAAATTGAAGGATTTAATCACATAGTCTTCCAGGGTACAAATTAACATTTATCTCCAAATAACATCAGTTGCTCTTAAATTCTAATATTGAAAAGTAATTAACCTAATCACATATCCTCGATGATAGGTTAATCATTTCAATAGATAACCCAAAATAAACATACTCTTGATTACTATGATCATATAACTATAAATAATTAGTCAAAATAACCAGGGATGTCACGTAGTCCAGTGGTAGGCGATAAATACCAGTCGCACTTTGGTTGTGGGTTCGATTCCCGCAGCTTTGTCCGACGCGACGAGTTGTCACACGGTCTGCGTTGTCCTTTTTCCAAAACAATATAATTCTTAAAACATTCCCCAAAACGAGATAAAATATTCAAAAATAATGATAACATAATTTAACCTCAATTTTATCTGATGCCTTTCACTTCCATCATGAAATATAGAAACCCATAATTACCTCAAAAGTAAGGATCATATAAACCCAAATGGTTCTTTATTACTATGTCCACAAAAGAACAGATAACTATTCCTTGAATAAAATTTTCATATATTAAACATCAGGGTTACACATACTATAAAAAGTCTTCTAATGTAACCTCGTCATCAAAATAGACTTAATACTCTTAATAATTTCACCATAACTCTTGAAGCCCTTATATGTTGACTTCTTACTCATTCAACATTCTGCATGATCCATTAACCATTCCTTTCCAACTTATTCTGAAATACTACTTTCCTACAAACAAAATCATGAATCATATCCTATGATTCCAAATTAGGAAAACAAAAGTTATGAAATAATCCATACATTTGATTGGTCATTGTCAGTTTCTTCATCCTCAATCGGAATTGAATTAGGTATTGGTAAACGAATATTTGCACGATCTTGGTGATCCCATTCAGGAAACTTATTCATAGGACAAGTGTTTGCATAATGACCATGCAAACCACATTTAAAACATTCAATTGATCCCCCAGAAATAAATTCTTTCCCTTTCCTCGAGTCAACTGGATTCTTCCTTTTTCCATGGCAGGTTCTTGCTTTATGACCTTCATTTCCACATCTATAGAATATTTCTGTCCCTTTGAAACATTTTCCTAGGTGTTTCTTTCCACATCGTTGACACATAGATCTTTGAACACACATACCTTTATGATTATTACCCATAGTTCCGTAGGGATTTGTTTCACGCATATATGATGCCTTAGAGAAATCACCAAGGTTTAGGTTGTCAATCATGACTCCAGATAGTTGGTTGATGATAAACACGAGAGTTATCATTGCAGCTCTCATATCATTCAGTTGATTTCTCAAAAAAACTGTCAAAGTTTCCTTCACATCCACTGTTACTTTGGTGCCTGCTATATCCAACCATTTACTAAAACCAAAAAGGTCAGTGTGAGTATATCAAAAAAACCATCATGTACTAATGAGGAAGATAAACACTAAGATATGCTTACTCATTCACTCTATCTAAAACTAGGACTCTTTCTGAAATCTTAACCATTGTGGTAATGTCACTTATTCTTAAAGAGTACCCTAACCTCTAAAGTTATCTAAACCGACCTCTGATACCAACTATAAGTCCCCAGCCTTAAACCTTACTTAATCTTGAGTTATTACAAGATTACACATTGAGGATCATTTCAGGTTTAGAGTTTTAGAGAATTAGATCATAAAACGTACATTACATTCCACATTTAAACAAAGTGGTTACATAAAAGATAGTATTCATTTTTTTTCCATCAATGGAAACATATTTAAAATAAAACATTGATTATTTCTTGACCCTTCCTTGACACTATCATCATATCATGTACCATTCCGTTGACCTGTGGAAAAAAATTCAAAAAAAAATTGGGATGAGCATAAAAACCTCAGTAAGGGTTATAAAAATATGGAAAGGAAACATGAGTTCATATATACATAAGAATGAAATCATACATTACCCATAAAACATAGGCACTTTAACATACCTCATCAAATCATGAATAAATCATAGAAATCATAAGACATAAAAGGTAACTTGAGGCATTCATAACATTCTTACGTAGGGTGTAACCCTCTTGGTTACGTTTGGAATACCCACCACAATATATTCCCTAAATCTCTTTGGAGAAACCTTAACGTTTCACTCATTCACGTTACCCAATGCATTGGAGAGCTATATCGGGCTCACCCTCCCTTAGTTTATCATGGAACCACCCGTCTTCATAACAATGCTTAAGAACCATAACATAATTGTATCACATAAAACATGCATAAAAGAAACATAACATTTCCACATTTCAATCACAAGATTTCAATAAAACACATTGATATAAAAAACCTTCTGAAAACCATAATACCAAAATAAAATACAAGTAAAAAATGGTATTTATTTTTCTTTTAAAAAGAAGGTATGGGTTGCAGAGGAAGCAGAAACTCAAATAATGGTCACGACGGCGGAGAAATCATTGTCGCCACACAAGTATGACAAAAACATTACATTTTTTCGTTTTGTAGAATGATTCCTATAACAAAGATTCCTTTTGGATAAACGTAAAAGTCAAAGGGGTTTATACACAATATAAAAGAAAGTTGTGCATAAAACAAAATATGCCACAATGAAAGGAGATTCAGACGTAGTCCCTTACAAAGACGGTATCCTTGGTTGAAGGAAAAATCAATTACATAAATATGTGTGACAAACGAATACACCAAATATAAGTGGATATTAAGTGTAAAACAATCAGAGTTTATTCAAACGTATTCATAGAACGACATATTCAAGGAGTAAATTTTTATCCCAAAGAATCAAATTTGGGTTAAGAAGTTCCCTTGCAAAAATTTGACAGCCTAACGACGTCACTACAAAATTCCGAAAATGAGTTGATGAGAGATAAAAAGGGTATCTCATCACATGGACGCAAAATATAAATCAATAAGGATATATAAGAACATATCCCATCATAATAGTATATTAATTAGAAGACATAACAAAAGAAGTCTTTTAAAAAGAGGAGGGTGAAAGGTTCCCTTACCGACATGGGTATCTTTCAAAACATACGCCCTGTGAAAGAAGGAAAATACAAAATTAATGTAAATACTCATAAATGAAAGTATATTACAAAATGAGTAAAATAATGGGAATTACATAAACAAATCAAAGGAAATTGTGGTAAATTTACCATAAATCTCACGGGAATAAAAGTGAGATGAAAAATCTCTTACGACGACTCGGTAGCCTAACGGCGCCACTTAAAACTTCCAAAATGGATTGATTAGAGGAAACATGGTCTCTCATCATATCAACATAATGTTTAGAGAAATATCAATATAAAAGAAAATCCCCCAATATAAAAAAGAGTAGTTTAAATGAAGTTACATAAAGGAGAGTACATAAAAATAAAGAGAGTGGTTGGATCTCTTACGAAAATTCGGCAGCCTAACGGCGACACTCAAAACTTCCTAAATGGATTTAGGAGAGAGAATGGGGTCTATCATAATATGAAAATAAAAATTACAGTAAGAGTAATTTAAAATAATATCCCAATAACAAGAAATATATTTTTTAACAGGAATGACATAAAAGAGTGTACTTTAAAAGAAAGAGAGGAGTCAGATCCCTTACCTCAAGTCCAACTTGTCTTGTTCGTTTCTTTATATTCCTGAATAATTAACATTGGTCAATTTATAATTACCTAAGTACCTAATTTAAAGATTATTATTCAGTTCATATCACATATTATAATGTTATAATAATTGTTTAATAATGTTAGTTCATATCAGACGTTTTTACCGATGTTTGGTACATGAGTCATAAATGAACTTGTTTGAAAAATGATTATCCATGTAGTTATAAGTAAATAAATTCCAGAATAGTATTAATGATTAAAATATCATATATATGCAGTACATATTAATTTTATACTATTCCATATCATTTGGACATAAAAAACGAAAAGCACCGTTCATGGAGACGGTAGGCCGTACGTACGCATGAACGCTACTTTCATTTTTTCTTTGTCATATTAACGGAATTAAAAATAAATGATATATATATATATTATAATTCCAGTATAATATATGTGTTATATAGGTCACATATTTTCATTAATTTAATTCATTATACGTTCCATGTATTGCACGTACGAGTCAGATCAATTGAGGGGGCGGTAGTCCACACTTCCTCATATGAAATTATCGTATTTACACAACATGAAAAGAATAAAGGTATGTTTTAAATATAAAATACAGAAGAATATAGTAAACATAAATTCCATATATATCATATATAAAATAATGTGACATCATAATTGCCACCTTTATAGGTGTTAAAAGAATATTGAACAATCATCGTTTCGTGAGGCAGAAAATCTCCAACCACAGAAACAGTATGTTCTTTAACCATTAGATGAAGGTGTGTGTAAGTGTAGCTCTAATCCTTCTTATAAAAAAATCATAGTATCTTTAATATACTGGATTTGTTACATAATAAATGAATAAATAGAGTTTATGGGTTTGGAGAAGCAAAATAAAACAAAATGACACAAGTGAAGACATTACCTTAAAATCGGGTAACTCCCTTTGGTTTGAGCTCAAAGGCTTCCTTGGGAAGACTTCTTCCCAAAGTGAGGCTTCAAGGAGTTATATAGGGATGTGGAGAGACAAAATCGGCAGATTTTGGCCGAGAAAAAGGCTTTGGAAGTGTGGGTATGGAGGTAGAGGTGGGGGCCTTTTATAAGAGGAGAGGAGGGGATCTATTGGAAGGTAAAGAAATGTTACATTATTTTAGAATGCGTTTTGGATTTTAATGGTCCCACATTGATTTGTTTCGAAGATAAGGTGATAAGGGTTCGAAATACACTCATCCAATAGGTTTTTGACATGTTTAGGTCTTAGATTTTACATTATCTTTCCATTTTATTTAAATTGTTAAATAATGAGGTCATCACTGCATCATTATGATGTCATAAATAATTAAATTTATTTAATGTCTAAAAATTAAAAAAAATACTATGATGTTGGAAATCTTTTTCTATTTCCACTGAATATTTATAGTTTAAATTCTAACTTCTATATCTCCATTTAAAAATTGTTTTAGTAAAACATTTCATGTTTGTCTCATTTTTTACTTTAACATTAAATAAAAATGTATTTATGTCATTTTCCAACCAATGTGGCTCCATGGGGTCCCCAAGTTGACCAATGGATTTTAATTGTCGGCCATGACACATCCAATGAGGGTAGGAAATGTTTCTAGGTCATTTCATTTTATTAAAACATTATTCTTACCTTAAACTACACTAATTACCTCTAATCGCGATTAAAAACTTAATAAGTTACTATTCACCAAAAAATTATTTTAATCCCATTGAACCACATTTTACTTCTTATTGAAAACCATGTATTTCAGATTTTTGAAATTTAAAACACAAAGATGGAAAAATTTTATTTAAACAGAAAATCAGTTTTTATAAGTACCACTTAGTAGTTTCACTATTTATCAAAAATTGATGTTTTTCAGAAAATTACCAAAAATTCACCCTAAGCTATATATGATATTCCGAATTGAAAAATGATGTTTATTTTACAAAATTCAAAACATATATGTTTCATTAATTAATTTAATAATTATTTCCCGCTATCAAAACAAATAGCGTGTTTTTATGAAAGAAAATGTATCAAAAGATTGGCACTAGTTTAAGTCCGATTTCAAAGTGAAATTAACTCCAACGATAACTATTGGATTAAATGGTAAAAATATATTATAATTTCACTTTAAAACCAATTCAAAAGATAATATAATCATATAAATAAATTATATTAAAATTGGTTTTGAATTAAAATACAACATTTTTCACTATTCATTAAAAATTGAACTTTTTTGGAAAAAAACCAAAAATTTACACAATGTAAATTTTGATGTCCTGATTCTAAAGAAGAATTTTATTTTGTCAAATATAACACATATAATTGTCAAAAAGTGTATTTAAAAGAGGCTCTCCATCAAAAGGCGATTAATTGACTTTTTAAAGAATATTAGAATGTTTACGCTTAAAATTGGATTCATTTGCATTTTTAATCCACTAACATTTATTGTAAAAAGTAAAAATATTTGACACACATATATAATCATTTTGTATTTAGTTCCATTCATTCCCGCCACTATAATGGCTAGGCGTTAACTACCATTTAAAATAATTCTATTTTATTATTAGAGTGCAACGTAAGATTTCAAAGGAACTCGTTGTCGCGTATTGGGTACGCCATCAAGGATAGCGTTCCCTTTAAAGTAATATTAATATTTTTTTCACAAATTGGGATAAATATAAAAATGTCATATTATTTATTTACCTGGGGTGTTACATCCTTCCCCACTGTTGGGAATTGCATCCTCGCAATTTCAAAATTGGGCTTGGAAACTCCATTAAAAATCCCACATCGGAACAAGAGTTAGTAAAACAGTAACTTTAAAATAAAGATGGAGAAGTACAAAGGTCACCCGAGTTATCCCATACTAGGATTCCATGTATGAAAATATGGACATGGAGGATAAAAAAGGGTCATGTTCTGATGGAGAGTGATAGAAAACATGTTTAGGAGAAAGTTAACCACAATAAAATCACAAACTTGTGATGGGTTAAATGATATTCGATTCCCCAGTTGGAAAAGTTAATAGACAACATATTTGTTTTAAGTTACTTTTTATTGAGGAATTTATTCATAAGGAAACATAATCACTTATCATGTTTAATTTCAACTCTTATTATATTCCTTACACAAACTCATATTTTCTCCAAAAGACGAGTATTTAGGAAGACTTGTTCACATTAAGAGTACTATAATAAACTTCTAGAGAATCAACTAATCCACAAAAGTGATCTATATACTTCCCATGTCTTTAGACTTTAACCAAAACCAAATCAAAAATGGTTAGTACAAGATCAGATAATCCTGAAAAGGATAACCCTTTAAAAATAAAATCTATTCTTAATCTCCAAAATTTGTCCAACAAAACCCAAAGTTCGACGAGGACCATTTGATAAACAATTGTCCATAGAATTATTCGAAGTCAACCAAACTAAGATTGAAACCCAAATATTTGAATGATTTAATCACATAGTCTTCCAAGGTACAAATTAACATTTATCTCCAAATAACATCAGTTGCTCTTAAATTCTCATATTGAAAAGTAATTAACCTAATCACATATCCTCGATGATAGGTTAATCATTTCCATAGATAACCCAAAATAAACTTACTATTTATTCCTAAAATCATATAACTAAAATGAATTAGTCCAACTAACCAGAGACTTTACGTAGTCCAGTGGTAGGTGATAAATACCAGTCGCACTTTGGTTGAGGGTTCGATTCCCGCAGCTTTGTCCGACGCGACGGGTTGTCACACAGTCTGTGTGTTGTCCTTTTTCCAAAACTATATAATTCTTAAAACATTCCCCAGAATGAGATAAAATATTAAAAAATAATCATAACATAATTTAACCTCAATTTTATCTCATGCCTTTCACATCCATCATGACATATAGTAACCCATAATTACCTCAAAAGTAAGGATCATATAAAACCAAATGGTTCTTTATAACTATGTCCACAAAAGAACAGATAACTATTCCTTGAATAAAATTTTCATATATTAAACATCAGGGTTACACATACTATAAAAAGTCTTCTAATGTATCCCCGTCATCAAAAGAGACTTAATACTCATAAGAATTTCACCATAACTCTTGAATCCCTTATATGTTGACTTCTTACTCATTCACAATTCTTAATGATCCAATAACCATTCCTTTCTAACTTATTCTGAAATACTTCTTTCCTACAAACAAAATCATTAATCATATCCTAAGATTCAAAATTAGGAAAACAAAAGTTACGAAATAATCCATACCTTTAATTGGTCATTGTCAGTTTATTCATCCTCAATCGGAATGGCATTAGGTATTGGTAAACGAATATTTTTACGATCTCGGTGATCCCATTCATGAAACTTCTTCATAGGACATGTGTTTTCAAAATGACCATGCACACCACATTTAAAACATTCAATTGATCGCTCAGAAAGAACTTCTTTCCCTTTCCTCGAGTAAACTGGATGCTTCCTTTTTCCATGGCAGGTTCTTGCATTATGACCTTTATTTCCACATCTATAGATTATTTCTGTCCCTTTGAAACACTTTTCTAGGTGTTTCTTTCCACATCTTTGACACATAGGTCTTTGAACACACTTACCTTTATGATTATTACCTGTAGTTCGGTAGGGATTTGTTTCACGCATATGTGATGCATTAGATAACTCAACAATGTTTAGGTGGTCAATCATGACTCCAGATAGTTGTTCAAGGATAAACACAAGAGTACTCATTGCATCTCCCATATCATTCAGTTGCTTTCTCAAAAAAACTGTCAAATTTTCCTTCACATCCACTGTTACTTTGGTGCCTACTAGATCTAGCCATTTACTAAAACCAAAAAGGTCAGTGTGAGTATATCAACAAAACCATCATGTACTAATGAGGAAGATAAACACTAAGATATGCTTACTCATTCACTCTATCTAAAACTAGGACTCTTTCTAAAATCCTAACCATTATGGTAATGTCACTTATGATTAAAGAGTACCCTAACCTCTAAAGTTATCTAAACCGACATCTGATACCAACTATAAGGCCCTAGCCTTAAAACTTAATTAATCTTGAGTTATTCCAAGATTAAACATTGAGGATATTTTCAGGTTTAGAGTTTTAGAGAATTAGATCATAAAACTTACATTACATTCCACATTTAAACAAAGTGGTTACATAAAACATAGTATTAATTTCTTTTCCATAAATGGAAACATATTTTAAATAAAACATGGATTCTTTCTTGAAACTTCCTTGACACTATCATCATATCATGTACCTTTCCCTTGACCTATGAAAAAAATTTCAAAAAAACATGGGATGAGCATAAAAAGCTCAGTAAGGGTTCTAAAAATATGGAAAGGAAACATGAGTTCATATATTCATAAGAATGAAATCATACATTACCCATAAAACATAGGCACTTTAAAATAACTCATCAAATAATGAATAAATCATAGAAATTAAAAGACATAAATTGTAAGTTGAGGCATTCATAACATTTTTACGTAGGGAGTAACCCTCTTGGTTACGTTTTGAATACCCACCACAATATATTCCATAAATCTCTTCGGAGAAACCTTAACGTTTCACTCCTTCGCGTTACCCAATGCATTGGAGAGCTATATCGGGCTTACCCACCCGTATTTTATCATAGAACCACACTTCTTCATAACAATGCCCAAGAACCATAACATAATCGTATCACATAAAACATGCATAAAGGAAACATAACATTTCCACATTTCAATCACAATATATCAATAAAACAAATTGATATAAAAAACCTTATGAAAACCATAATACCAAAAGAAAAGAAAAGTAAAACATGGTATTTATTTTTCTTTTAAAAAGAAGGTATGGCGTGTAGAGGAAGCCAAAACTCAAATAATGGTCACAACGGCGGAGAAGTCATTGTCGCCGCATACGTATGACAAAAACATGCCCTTTTGTCGTTTTGTAAAATGCTTCGTATAACAAAGATTACTTTTGGATAAACGTAAAATTCAAATGGGTTTATACACAGTATAAAATAAAGTTGTGCATAAAACAAAATATGCCTCAATGAAAGGAGATTGAGACGAAGTCCCTTACAAAGATGATATCCTTGGTTTAAGGACAAATCAATTACATAATTATGTGTGAAAAACGAATACACCAAATATAAGTGGATATTAAGTGTAAAAAATCATAGGTTATTCACACATATTCATAGAACGGCATATTCAAGGAGTACATGTTCATCCCAGAGAATCAAATTTTGGTTAAGAAGTTCCCTTGCCAAAATTTGACTGCCTAACGGCGTCACTACAAAATTCAGAAAATGAGTTGATGAGAGATAAAAAGGGTATCTCATCACATGGAAAAAAAATTTAAATCAATAAGGATATATAAGAAAATATCCCAAAAAATAGAATTTTAATTAGAATACATAACAAAATAAGTCTTTTAAAAAGAGGATGGTGAAAGGTTCCCTTACCGACATGGGTATCTTTCGAAACATATGACCCGTGAAAGAAGGACAATAAAAAATTGATGTAAATACTCATAAATGAAAGTATATTACACAATGAGTAAAATAATGGGCATTACATACATCACTCAAAGGAAATTGTGTTAAATTTACCATAAATCTCACGGGAATAAAAGTGAGATGAAAAATCTCTTACGATGACTCGGCATCCTAACAGCGCCACTTAAAACATCCAAAATGGATTGATGAGAGGAAACATGGACTCTCATCATATCAACATAATGTTTAAAGAAAGAGGAATATAAAATAACATCCCCCAAAATAACAAATAGGAGTTTAAAAGAAGTGACATAAAGGAGAGTACTTAAAAAGAAAGAGAGAGGTTGGATCTCTTACGAAAATTCGGCAGCCTAACAGCGCCACTCAAAACTTCCAAAATGGATTTATGAGAGAGAATATGGTCTCCCATCATATGAAAATAAAAATTACAGTAAGAGTAATATAAAATAATATCCCAATAACAAGAAAGATGAGCTTTAACAAGAATGACATAAAAGAGTGTATTTTAAAAGAAAGAGAGGAGTCAGATCTCTTACCTCAAGTCCAACTTGTCTTGTTCGTTTCTTTATATTCCTGAATAATAAACTTTGGTCAATTTATAATTTCCTAAGGACCTCCTTTAAAGATTATTATTCAGTTCATATCACATATTATAATGTTGTAATAACTGTTTAATATTGTTAGTTCATATCAGACGTTTTTGCCGATGTTTGGTACATGAGTCAAAAATGAACTTGTTTGAAAAATGATTGTCCATGTAGTTATAAGTAAATAATTTCTAGAATAGTATTAATGATTAAAATATAATATATATCCAATACATATTAAATTTATAATATTCAATATCATTTGGAGATAAAAATTGAAAAGCACCGTTCATGTAGATGGTAGGCCGTACGTACGCATGAATGCTACTTTCATTTTTTATTTGTCATACTAACGGAATTAAAAATAAATGATATATATATATATATATTATAATTCCAGTATAATATAGGTGTTATATAGTTCACATATGTTCATTAATTTCGTTTTTTATACATTCCATCTATTGCATGTACGAGTCACATCACTTGAGGGGGCGGTAGTCCACACTTCCTCATATGAAATTATCGTATTTACACAACATGAAAAGAATAAAGGTATGGTTTAAATATAAAAAACAGAATAATATAGTAAAAATAAATTCCATATATATCATATATAAAATACAGTGACATCATAATGGCCACCTTTAAAGCTGTTAAAAGAATATTGAACAATCATCGATTCGTGAGGCAGAAAATCACCAACCACCGAAACAGTATGTTCTTTAACCATTAGACGAAGGTGTGTGTAAGTGTATCTAGAATCCTTCTTATAAAAACATCCTAGTATATTGAAGATACTTTACTTGTTACAAATGAAATGAATAAAAATAGTTTAGGGGTTTAGAGAAGCAAAATAAAACAAAAGGACACAAGTGAAGACATTACCTTAAAATCGGTTAACTCCATTTGGTTTGAGCTCAAAGGATTCCTTGGGAAGACTTCTGCACAAAGTGATGCTTCAATGAGTTATAGAGGGATGTGGAGAGACAAAATGGGCAGGGGTTGGCTGAGCCAAAGGCTTTGGATGTGTGGGTAAGGAGGTAGAGGTGGGGGCCTTTTATAAGAGGAGAGGAGGGGCACTCTTGAAAGTAAAGAATTGTTACTTTATTTTAGAATGAGTTTAGGATTTTAATGGTCCAACATTGATAGTTTTAGAGGATAATGTGGTAAGGGTTATAAATAAACTCATACAATAGGTTTTTGACATGTGTAGGTCTTAGATTTTATATTATCTTTCCATTTTATTTAAATCATTAAATAATGAGGTCATCACTGCATCATCATGATGTCATAAATAATTTAAATTATTTAATGTATAAAAATTATAAAAAAATACTATGATGTAGGAAATCTTTTTCTATTTCCAATGAATATTTATAGTAAAAATTATGACTTGTATATCCCCATGTAAAAATTGTTTTAGTAAAACATTTCATGTTTGTCTCATTTTTACTTTATCATTAAATAAAAATGTATTTATTTCATTTTCCAAACAAAGTGGCTCCATGGGGTCCCCAAGTTTACCAATGGATTTTCGTGGTTGGCCATGACAAATCCAATGAGGGTAGGACATGTGTCTAGGTCATTTAATTTTATTAAAACTTTATTCTTACCTTAAACTACACTAATTACCCCTAATCGCGATTAAAAACTTAATAAGTTACTATTCAAAAAAAATTATTTTAATCCAATTGAACCCAATTTTACTTCTTAATGACATCCATGTATGTCAAATTTTTGAAATTAAAAACACAAAGATGGAAAAATTTCATTTAAATGGAAAATCAGTTTTTATAAGTACCACTTAGTGGTTTCACTATTCATCAAAAATTGAAGTTTTTCAGAAAATTACCAAAAATTCACCCTAAGCTATATTTGATATTCTGAATTCAAAAATGATGTTTATTTTACAAAATTCGAAACATATATGTTTCATTAATTAATTTAATAATTATTTCCCGCTGTCAAAACAAATAGAATGTTTTTATGAAACAAAATGTATCAAAAGATTGGCACTAGTTTAAGTCCGATTTCAAAGTGAAATTAATTCCAATGACCACTATTGGATTAAATGGTAAAAATATATTCTAATTTAACTTTAAAACCAATTCAAAAGGTGATCTAATAATATAAATAAATTAGATTAAAAGTGGTTTTGAATTAAAATACAATATTTTACACTATTCATTAAAAATTGAACTTTTTCGGAAAAATACCAAAAATCTACACAAAGTAAATTTTGATGTCCCAATTCTAAAGAAGAATTATATTTTGTCAAATATAACACATAAAATTTTCAAAATGTGGAATTAAAAGAGGCTCTCCATCAAAAGGCGGTTAATCGACCTTTTAAAGAATATTAGAATGTTTACGCTTAAAATTTGATTCATTTGCATTTTTAATCCAATAACATCTATTGTAAAAAGTAAAAATATTTGACAAACATATATAATAATTTTGTAGTTAGTTCCATTCCTTCCCGCCATTATAATGTCCAGGCGTTAAATACCATTTAAAATAATATTATTTTATTATTAGAGTGCAACGTAAGATTTCAAAGGTACTCCTTGTCGCATATTGGGTACGCCATCGAGTATAGAATTCCCTTTAATGTAATATTAATATTTTTTCACAAAAAGGGATAAATATAAAAATGTCATATTCTTTATTTACCTGGGGTGTTACATTTGGCTCCGCCAACCCCTTCCCATTTTGTCTCTCCACATCCCTCTCTTACTCCTTGAAGCATCAACTTGGGAAGAAGTCTTCCCAAGGAAGCCTTTGAGCTCAAACCAAAGGGAGTTACCCGATTTTAAGGTAATGTCTTCACTTGTGTTCTTTTGTTTTATTTTTCTTCACCAACCCCCTAAACTCTTTTTATTCATTTCTTTTGTAACAACTCCAGTATCTTAAATATACTAGGATGTTGTTATAAGAATCATTCAAGCTACACCTACACACACATACATCTAATGGTTAAAGGACATACTGTTTCTGTGGATGGCGAATTTCTGCCTCATAAAACAATGATTGTTCAACACTCATATAGCACCTTCAAAGGTGGCCATTAAAATGTCACTATACTTATTTATGTTATATAATATGTTTATGTTTTACTTGAGCTTATGTATTTTTCTTTTGTGGCATACCTTTATGGTTTCCATTGTGGGTAAACACGATAATTTCATTTTAGGAAGTGCGGACTACCGCCCCCTCAAAGTGATTTGATTCGTTAATGCCATATGTGGGATGTATAAAGGTTGGATTTGAAGTTATTATATATGATGTATGTTACATATAAATCTTGAATATAATTCTGGAATTAAAATATACATACCTCTCATTTAGTTTTAATTCCATTAATATGACATAGAAATGAAAGTAGCGTTTATGCGTACGTACGGCTTACCGTCTCCATGATCGGTGCATTTCATTTATTACCTCTAAATTATTATGTAATATTATAAATACTTGTATATTATTGATATATAATATATATATGATATCCAAATCATGAATATCTTTCAGGATATAGTGAACCTTTGACCACACGAACAACATGTAATTGTAAGAAGTCCACTTTCGACTTAAGAACCAAATATCGACAAAACAAAAATTATTAACTTAAATGATTACATAATTTTTATAAGATGGCAATAAGTGATAAAAAAGGAATAATGAACTTGAAAAAGGTTCTTAAGCAAGTAGAAATTAACTCAAGTTTATTATTCAGGACGTTAAAGAACGATCGAGTCAAGTTGGACCCGAGGTAAGGGATCCTACTCCTCTCATTCTTTTTATGTACACTCTTTTATTTCATTCCTTTTAAGATAATATTTCTTGTGATTGGGATGTTGTTTTATATTACTCTTACTGTAATTTTTATGTTCATATGATGAGAGACCATATTCTCTCTCATCAATCCATTTTGGATGTTTTGAGTGGAGCCGTTAGGCTGTCGAATTTTCATAAGAGATATAACCTCTCTCTTTCTTTTTAAGTAATCTACATTATGTCACTTCTTTTAAGATCCTATTTGTTATGATGGGGGATGTTATTTTATATTACACTTTCTGTAAATTTTATTGTAATATGATGATAGACCCTATTTGATCTCATTAATCCATTTTTGGATGTTTTAAGTGGCACCGTTAGGCTGCCGAGTTTTCTTAAGGGATTTTTCATCTCACTTTTATTCCCGTGAGATTTATGCTACATTTTACACAATTTCCTTTGAGTGGTTTATGTACTGAACATTATTTTACTCATTGTGTAATATAATTTTATTTATGGGAATTTACATCAATGTTTTATCGTCCTTCTTTCACGGGGTGTATGTTTCGAAAGATACCCATGTCGGTAAGGGAACCTTTAACCCTCCTCTTTTTAAAAGACTTCATTCGTTATGTCTATTAATTCACATAAAATTATGTTGGGATATGTTCTTCTATATCCTTCATGATTTAAATTTTATTTCCAAGTGATGAAATTCACCTTTTATCTCTCATCAACTCATTTTCGGAATTTTGTAGTGATGTCCTTAGGTTGTCAAATTTTTGCATGGGAACTTCTTAACCCAATTTGGATTCTTTGGGATAAGCTTGTACTCCTTGAATATGTCGTTCTATGAAAATGTGTGAATAACCTCTGATTTTTTTACACTTAATATCCACATATATTTGGTGTATTAGTTTTTCACACATAATTATGTAATTGATTTATGCTTAATCCAAGGATACCGTCTTTGTATGGGACTTCGTCTCAATCTCCTTTCATTGAGGCATATTTTGTTTTATACACAACTTTCTATTATACGGTGTATAAAACCCTTTTACTATTACGTTCATCCAAAATTAATCATTTTTATACAAAGAGTTTTACAAAAAGTCAAAAGGGAATGTTTTTGTCATACGTATGCAGCGAAAACTACTTCTCCACCGCCGCGACCATTATTTGAGTTTCGACTTCATCTACAAGCCATACCTTTTCTTAAAAAGAAAAATAAATACCATGTTTTACTTTTATTTTATTTAGGTATTGAAAATGGTGTTCATAATGTTTTTATATCAATGTTTTGTATTGATATCTTGTGATTGATAAGTGGAAATGTTATGTTTCCTTTATGCATGTTTTTGGTGATACGATTATGTAATGGTTCATTGGAATTATTTTGAAGACGGGTGGTTCCGTGATAAACTAAGTGCGGGTGAGCCTGATATAGCTCTCCAATGCATTGGGTAACGTGAATGAGTGAAATGTTAAGGTTTCTCCGAAGAGATTTAGGGGATATACTGTGATGGGTATTCCAAACGTAACCAAGAGGGTTACTCCCTACGTAAGAATGTTATGAATGCCTCATGTTACCATTATGTCTTATGATTTCTACGTTTTATTCATGATTTGATGAGGTATGTTAAGGTTCTTATGTTTTATGAGTAATGTATGATTTCATTGATTCTTATGAATACATGTACTCGTGTTTCCTTTCCATATTTTTATATCCCTTACTGAGCTTTTTATGCTCATCCCATGTTTTTGAAATGTTTTTCACAGGTCAAGGGAAGGGTACAAGATATGATGATAGTGTCAAGGATTTTTCAACAAAGAATCGATGTTTTATTTTAAATATGTTTCCGTTGATGGGAAAAATGAATACTATCTTTTATGTAACCACTTTGTTTAAATGTGGAATGTAATGCACGTTTTACGATCAAATTCTCTAAAACTCTAAACCTGAAAAGATCCTCAATGTTTAATCTTGTAGTAACTCAAGATTAGTAAGGTTTAATGTTGGGGCCTTATAGTTGGTATCAATGGTTGGTTTATATAACTTTAGAGGTTAGGGTATTCTTTAAGCATAAGTGACATTACCATAATGGATAGGATTTCAGAAAGAGTCATAGTTTTTAGATAACGTGAATGAGTAAGTATATCTTAGTGTTTATCATCCTAATTAGTACTTAATGATTTTGTTGATATACGCACACTGACATTTCTGTTTTTAGTAAATGGATAGATCAAGCAGGCACCAAAGTGACAATGGGATTGATGGAAACTGTGGTGGTTCTCTGATTAAGAGACTAGAGGAAATGGGGGATTCAGTGAGGAATCTCATGGTTTTGATAAACCAACTATCAAGGATTCATGATCAACCACTTAAACCTTGGTGACTTCTCTAATGAATCATGTACGAGATGACCAACTTGATGTTGAATTTCAGGTAATAATTATAAAGGTAACCATTAGGGTTTATATGATCCTTACTGTTCAGGTAATTATGTGTTACTCTGTGATATGATGGAAAATGAAAGGCATGAGATAAACATGAGGTTAAAATATGTTATGATCATTTTTGAAGATTTTATCTTGGTTTGGGGAATGTTTTAGCAATTATATAGTTTTGGAAAA
This sequence comes from Viscum album, assembly GCA_963277665.1. Taxonomy (NCBI): domain Eukaryota; kingdom Viridiplantae; phylum Streptophyta; class Magnoliopsida; order Santalales; family Viscaceae; genus Viscum; species Viscum album. The sequence goes on along the minus strand of OY728121.1, from coordinate 1,201,120,694 downwards.
AGGACAACACGCAGACCGTGTGACAACCCGTCGCGTCGGACAAAGCTGCGGGAACTGAACCCACAACCAATGTGCGACTGGTATTTATCACCTACCACTGGACTACGTGAAGTCCCTGGTTAGTTTGACTAATTCTTTTTAGTTAGATGATTTTATGAATCAAGAGTAAGTTTATTTTGGGTTATCTATGGAAGTGATTAACCTATCATCGAGGATATGTGATTAGGTTAATTACATTTCAATGTGAGAATTTAAGAGCATCTGGTGTCATTTGGAGACAAAAGTTAATTTGTACCTTTGAAGACTATGTGATTAAATCATTCAAATATTTGGGTTTCAATCTTAGTTTGGATTACTTTGAAGAATTTTATGGACAATTGTTTATTGAATGGTCTTCGTTGAACATTGGGTTTTGTTGGAAAATTTTTGGAGATTAAGAATATATTTTCTTTTTTATAATGGTTTATCCATTTGTGGATTATCTGATCTTGTACTAACCTTTTTGGTTTTGGTTTTGGTTAAAGTCTAAAGACATGAGAAATATATATTTCTCTTTTTTGGACTAGGGGATTCTATAGAAGTTTATTATAGCTCTCTTAATATTATAAATTCATCCTAAATACTCGTCTTTTGGAGAAAATATGAGTTTGTGTACAAAATCTAGTAGGAGATGAGAGTCTACACGACAAGTAATTATGTTTCCTTAAGATAAAAAATAAATTCCGAAATTAAAAGTAACATAAAACAAAAATGTTGCCTATTAACTTTTCCAACTGGGGAATCGAATACCGTTTAACCCACCACAAGTTTGTGATTTTCTTATGGTTAACTTTCTTTTAGACATGTTTACTATCTCTTAACTCAGAACATGACCCTTTGTTTTTTCTTCCATGTCCATGTTTTCCTACATGGAATCCTTGTATGGGTTAACTCGGGTGACCTTTGTAATTCTCTTTCTTTATTTTAAAGTGTTTGTTTTACCGACTCTTTTTCCGATGTGGGAATTTTAATGGAGTTTCCAAGCCCAATTTTGAAATTGCGAGGACGCAATTCCCAAAAGGGGGAAGGATGTAACACCCCAGGTCAATAAATAATATGACATTTTTATATTTATCCCTATTTGTGAATAAAATATTAACATTACATTAAAGGGGACACTATGCTCTATGGTGTTCCCAATACACAACAACGAGTTTCTTGGGAATCTTACGTTGCACTCTAATAATAAAATAATATTATTTTAAATGGTAGTTAACGCCTAGCTGTTGTAATGGAGGGAATGAACAGAAATAACTAAAAAATGATTATATATGTTTGTCAAATTTTTTTTCTCTTTACAATAAATGTTAGAGGATTAAAAATGCAAATGAATCCAATTTTTAAGAATAAACATTCTAATATTCTTTAAAAGGTCGATTATCCGCCTTTCAATGGCGACCCTCTTTTAAATCCAGATTTTAACAATTTTATGTGTTATATTTGACAAAATAAAAATCTTCTTTAGAATCAGGACATTAAAACTTACTTGGTGTAAATTTTTGGTGTCTTTCCGATAATGATCATTTTTAATGAATAGTGAAAAATGTTGTATTTTAATTCAAAACCTCTTTTTAATCTAATTTATTTATATGATTAGATTATCATTTGAATTGTTTTTAAAGTAAATTTAGAATATATTTTACCATTTAATCCAATAGTGGTCATTGGAATTAATTTCAATTTGAAATTGGACTTAAACGAGTGTCAATCTTTTAATAGATATTGTTTCATAAAAGCACGCTATTTGTTTTGACTGTAGGAATTAATTATTAAATTAATTAATGCAACTAATATTTTTTGAATTTTTTAAAATAGACATCATTTTTGAGTTCGGAATATCAAATATAGCTTAGGGTGAATTTTTGGTATTTTTCTGAAAAACTTCAATTTTTGATGAATAGTGAAACAACTTAGTGGTAGATAAAGAAACTGATTTTTTGTTTAAATGAAACTTTTCCACCTCTGTGTTTTTAATTTAAAAAATTTGACAAACATGGTTGTAATTAGGAAGTAAAATGTGGCTCAAATCGATTAAAATAATATTTTTGGTGAATAGTAACTTTTATGTTTTTAATCGCGATTATAGGTAATTAGTGTAGTTTAAGGTAAAATAATGTTTTAATAATATGAGATGAGCTTCAAACATGTCCTACACTTATTGGATGTGTCATGGCCGACCATGAAAATCCATGAGTCAACTTGGGGACCCCATGGAGCCACATGGTAGGAAAATGACATTATTATCTTTTTAATTAATGTAAAAGTAAAAATGACACAAACATGAGTTGTTTTACTAAAAAACTTTTTAAATGGAGTTATACAGGTAATATTTTTGACTATAAATAATAATTGGAAAGCTAAAAAGATTTAATACATCATAGTATTTTTTTATAGTTTTTAGACATTAAATAAATTAAATTATTTATGAAATCATGATGATGAAGCGATTACCTCATTATTTAACGATTTAAATAAAATAAAAAGATAATGTAAACTATAAGAACTACACTTGTGAAAAACCTATTGGTTGGGTATATTTATAAACCTTATCACCTTATCCTAGAATTATATCAATGTGGGACCTTTTAAATCTGAAACTCATTTTCAAATAAAGTAACATTTCTTTACTTTCCAAGAGTGCCCCTCCTCTCCTCTTATAAAAGGCCCCCACCTCTACCTCTTTACCCACACATCCAAAGCCTTTTTCTCAGTGAAACCCTGACTATTTTGTCTCACCACATCCCTCTATTACTCTTTGAAGCCTCACTTTGGGAATAAGTCTTCCCAAGGAAGCCTTTGAGCTCAAACCAAAGGGAGTTACCCGATTTTAAGGTAATGTCTTCACTTGTGTTCTTTTGTTTTATTTTGCTTCTCCAACCCCCTAAAATCTTTTTATTCATTTCTTTTGTAACAAATACAGTATATTAAATATAATAGGATGTTTTTATAACAATAATTCTAGCTACAGATACACACACCTACATCTAATGGTTAAACAACATACTGTTTCTGTGGATGGCGAATTTCTGCCTCACAAAACGATGATTGTTCAAAAATCATATAACACCTTCAAAGGTGGCCATTAAGATGTAACTATACTGATATATGATATATAATAGGTTTATGTTTTACTTAAGCTTCTGTATTTTTCTTTTGTGGCATACCTTTATGGTTTACACTGTGAGTAAAAAAGATAATTTCATTTTAGGAAGTGCGGACTACCGCCCCCTTAAAGTGATTTGATTTGTTAATGCCATATGTCAGATGTATAAAGGATGGATTAAAAGTTATAATATATGATGTATGATACATATAAATGATGAATATAATTCTGGAATTAAAATATACATAGCTATAATTTAGTTTTAATTCCATTAATATGACATGGAAATGAAAGTAGCGTTCATGCATTCGTACGGCTTACCGTCTCCCTCAATGGTGCATTTCATTTCTTACCTCTAAATGATTATGTAATATTATAAATACATGTATATTCTGAATATATATGATATATATGATATCCAAATCATGAATTTATTTCTGGATATAGTGAAACTTTGACCACACAAACAACATGTAATTGTAAGAAGTCCACTTTCGACTTAAGAACCAAATATCGACAAAACAAACAATATTAACTTAAATGATTACATAATGTTTATAACATGGAAATAAGTGATATAAAAGGAATAATGAACTTGAAAAAGGTTCTTAAGAATGTCAAAATTAACTCATGTTTATTATTCAGGACGTTAAAGAACGATCGATTCAAGTCAGACCCGAGGTAAGGGATCCTACTCCTCTCTTTCTTTTTAAGTACACTCTTTTATGTCATTAATTTTAAGCTCATCTTTCTTGTGATTTTCATGTTATTTTATATTACTGTTACTGTAATTTTTATGTTCATATGATGGGAGACCCTATTATCTCTCATCAATCCATTATGGAAGTTTTGAGTGGTGCCGTTATGCTGTCGAATTTTCTTAAGAGATCTAACCTCTCTCTTTCTTTTTAAGTACTCTCCTTTATGTCACTTATTTAAGCTCCTATTTGTTATTATGGGGGATTTTCTTTTATATTCCTCTTTCTTTACATTTTATTTTAATATGATGAGAGACCCTATTTGATCTCAGCAATCCATTTTTGGAAGTTTTAAGTGGCGCCGTTAGGCTGCCGAGTTTTCGTAAGGGGTTTTTCATCTCATTTTTATTCCCGTGAGATTTATTCTACATTTGCCACAATTTCCTTTTAGTGGTGTATGTACTGACCATTATTTTACTCATTGTGTAATATAATTTCATTTATGAGTATTTACATCAATGTTGTATTGTCCTTCTTTCACGGGGTGTATGTTTCGAAAGATACCCATGTCGGTAAGGGAACCTTTCACCCTCCTCTTTTTAAAAGACTTCTTTTTTATGTCTTTTAATTCACATAACATTATGTTGGGATATTTTCTTCTATATCCTTAGTGATTTAAATTTTATGTCAAAGTGATGAGATACCCTTTTTATCTCTCATCAACTCATTTTCTAAATTTTGTAGTGACGCCGTTAGGCTGTCAAATTTTTGCAAAGGAAATTCTTAACCCAATTTTGATTCTTTGGGATAAGCTTGTACTCCTTGAATATTTCATTCTATGAATATGTGTGAATAACCTCTGATTTTTTTACACTTAATATCCACTTATATTTGGTGTATTAGTTTTTCAAACATAATTATGTAATTGATTTATCCTTAATCCAAGGATACCGTCTTTGTATGGGACTTCGTCTCAATCTCCTTTCTTTGAGGAATATTATTTTTATACACAACATTCTCTTATACAGTGTATAGAACCCTTTTACTTTTATGTTTATCCAAAAGGAATCTTTTTTTATATGAAGTGTTTTACAAAATGACAAAAGGGAACATTTTTGTCGTACGTATGTGGCGACAATGACTTCTCCGCCGCTGTGACCATTATTTTAGTTTAGGCTTCCTCTACAAGCCATACCTTTTTTTAAATGAAAAATAAATACCATGTTTTACTTTTCTTTTATTTTGGTATTGAAAATGGTTTTCATAATTTTTTATATCAATGTGTTGTATTGATATCTTGTGATTGAAAAGTGGAAATGTTATGTTTCCTTTATGCATGTTTTATGTGATACGATTATGTTATGTTTCTTGGGAATTATTATGAAGACGGGTGGTTATGTGATAAACTAAGGGCGGGTGCACCCGATATAGCTCTCCAATGCATTGGGTAACGCGAAGGAGTGAAACGTTAAGGTTTCTCCGAAGAGATTTAGGGGATATACTCTGATGGGTATTCCAAACATAACCAAGAGGGATACTCCCTAAGTAAGAATGTTAAGAATGACTCCAGTTACCATTATGTCTTATGATTTCTATGTTTTATTCATGATTTGATGAGTTATGTTAAAGTGTTTATGTTTTCTGAGTAAAGTATGATTTCATTGATTCTTATATATAAATGTAGTCGGGTTTCCTTTCCATTTTTTATATCCCTTACTGAGCTTTTTATGCTCATCCCAAGTTTTTGAAATGTTTTTCACAAGTCAATGGAAGGGTACATGATATGATGATATTGTCAAGGAAGTGTCAAGAAAGAATACATGTTTTATTTTAAATATGTTTCCGTTGATGGGAAAAATGAATACTATCTTTTATTTAACCACTTTGTTTAAATGTGGAATGTAATGCAAGTTTTATATTCTAATTATCTAAAACTCTAAACCTGAAATGATCCTAAATGTGTAATCCTGTAGTAACTCCAGATTAAGTAAGGTTTAAGGGTGCGGCCATATATTGCATGATTCATGTTCTGTAGAAAGTAAATGATGGAATAAAAGAAAGGAATATTTTATTAAAGTAAACTTGAAACGAACATTAATTATCTGGAATAAGTATATATTCACGTAAAATACCAAAATAGAGATATATATACACCACATAAAAATAAATAGATACATAATAGTAAATATTACCCAATAGACTGGATATTGAAATGAAATCCATTACCTCATGTTCAACATACCCCATAAGTTATATTAAACTTCAATAAAATAAATTTCAATTTATTATAATCATATACAAGAACCATAAACATATTTCTAATTTGATATATGATCTATTTATCATATTGTATCACCCTTTTGTTAATTTTATTTTTACTAATATCATTATTTCTGATGTTATCTGATTTTTGTCATGGGTGTTTTTACTCGGTAGTATGGTCCTTGTAATTTAATTATTGTTATAATATCTTTATGAAGTTTTCTAATGGAATAAAATTCATATATATTCAATATATATATATATTTATTTATTTTAAACCAAAAAATATAGTGATATAATACCTAGTTACACTATCAATGGAGATAGTAGGACGAATGTATGCATGGACACTATTTTCACTTTTCGATGGATTGAATGATGGAAAGGTGTATAATAATTATTATTTATATAATAATAATTATATATATATATATTCAATAAATTTGTCCTTACAACCATCCATGTGAAGCATAAATGAAAAATGGATCACATCGCATCGTGAGGTGGTAGTCTACACATAAGCATGAGTGAAATAATAATTTTTAAAAGGACTAGATGGTAAGAAGGTATATATGATATTATAATTTTATTATCATATTTATGTCATATATATCATATATAATCATTATTTCATATTTATAACCATCCAGGTAAAATTTCCAAGGAATATGATTTACACCACTATGTGTAGATAGCAAGACGCATGTACAATGAAGCGATACGTTCACTTTTTATAGGATGGAAATGAGATGAAATAAGATTTTAGGACAATAATAATAACATATAATAATATTTCTGATTTCAGGGTTATAATTTTAGGATGCTTAAAACACTTTATAAGGAAGTATAGGAAGAAATAATCATAAAGGTCTCGGTAAGGATGTTTTCCTATTATTCAGTAGACATCCTTTGGATCTCTTCCTAACATAAATTGGGAATGTATTTTGGAAGAAAAAAAACCTCTAGAAAAAGGATAAATCTATTTATAATATAAACTATTTGGGTTTGGTGTAGATTGATAACTAAATTCTGTGTGAATATGTAAGGGTGGATGTGCCCTTTTATAAGTGATGTGGGGGTCACTTTTGGAACATCCTAAGAGAATGAATTATAATAAAGTCAATCTAAAGAAAAAATCATTCAGATTGTGAGGAATTAGAGATTAGGATAGAATATGGTTGAAATATTATAGAAAATAACATTTTATTGGTTTTTAGGGTGTTTCAAACCTTATCTTTTGTATTAATGACTGAGTTAACATATTTCAATGCTAACTACGATAAATAATTTTTTAATCATAGTGGGTTTTAATTTTACTTATAAGGTCACTATTTACTCATAAATGTACAATGGATAACATTTTTTGAAAATATATTACCCCTTCCTCTCTTTATATATTATTATTATTTTAAATAATTAAATTTTATTTTATTTTGATAAATTATCGTCAACTTCATGTTGACACTATTCATTTAATTTGACTTCAAAAACATTAAGAGAAATATTTTTTCTCATAAAATTACATTAATAATCACTATTATTACATATTCATCTCAAAACTTAGTGGAACACTATAAGAAAATGAAATTAAATAACTGTTAATATTTTTGAGACCATTTATTTTATTTTTCTAATAATCGAATATACATTGTATTAGCATTACACATGACAATTATGATAATAATATGATCCATAAAATTTTTAAATAAATTATAATTATAAAAATAATTTCATTATTAAATAAATGGACATTTATATTTCTTTATAACATTTTTTTCACCATATATGGATAAATAATAAATTTTTAAAACTAAGAGAACATATTTTTTTTCATTAATTGATATAAATATCCTATTAGTCATTTTCATGGACAAGTGTCCATTAAACATTTAAAATTCGATTATAAAGTTATAAGTGTCCAATTTTCTTCAAAAAATATTAATTAATATGAAATATTGTTACATTATCCTTTAAATTTAACCTATATTAACCTAATTCACCCTTTACTGTTGTGATAAACATTACAACAGTTATTATTGATATTGAAAAAAATAAAAGATACATATTTACCAAATGTGAACCTAATAATTCAAAATATTTGGATCGATTTTTCAAAATTAAATTTCAATAACTTTTAGAAATTAACTTTAAACTAATTAGAAAAAATGTAATGAAAATATCTTTTTAGAAAAATTTATTTTTTTAGCATAAAACTGTATTTTTTCTTATAATATGGAAAGTTAAAACTTCTAATAAATGTTAAAACATTCAATTCAGTACATAATTTGTACATTTAAATAAAATCAACCACCAATAGTGATTTATTTAAAATAAAAACACATCATGGTCCCAAAAAACAATTTCATAATAAAAATTATTTTATATGAAGTTGAATTTTATTCTTATTAATAAACAACGAATTTATTTTATAAATGGGTCAACCATATAATTTTAAAAATTTAGTTATCCCTATTAATACCCAAAAATTTTATTGTCTATGTTATAATGATCAAAAAATAATATTTTAATAATAGATCATGGTTTGTTTATACTATGTGTTTCTTGCAACACATGATTTTGAAGTTATTAAATTTATTATAGAAACGAAACATACTATAGAATCATGGGGAGTCACATTATTTTATTGTAAGAAAATATCATCTAAAAAATTCATAGAATTTCATGTTATGAATATATTTTGGAAGTTCTTCAAAATAATTTACCCAGGTACCAACATCACCTCTTGTATATTATGATATCTCCAGAGTACTATTACCAATTGATTCATTCGATTTCTCAATAATAGTTCTATAGTGTATTGAATTCAGATAGGCTCTTCATAGTATGATAAATGAAGATAAAATTCTATTTATTCATAAGTTATCACATACATGTGCACTAGAATTGACTTACTTTATAATGAAATATATAACATGTTAGGTACTTTAAAGATTCCATGTGGCATTACGAACTAATAATCCACACCTCCAATTCATTCCAGAATTTCGAAAGGTTTGATATTCCCCAAACACATTCTTCCCTTCTTACCAAATATTTTAACACCTTTTAATGGATATTATTTCAATAAAACATGACCAATTAATTGAAACTCCAAATCATTCCTTTGGTTATTGACGTAACTCTATTTTCTGTATTGATCCACATTAATATGAGTTTGTATAGACATTATTATTGTATCTTCAATAGGATCTATACCCATGAGTTTTAATTCCACAATTTTATCCCAACATGTTTTAGTATGGCACCCCTTTCTATATAATTCTTTACATCGTGCCTTTCAAATACTGTAATGGAATTAATTGTTATAGGGGAAATCTATAAGAGGTAAATACTAATCATACATATGTTGAAAATAGTGTGTAAATCTACTCAAAATAGTTTACAATATTTAACTAGTTTGTTCATAATAACTATCATTTTGAGGATGATAAGCGATGCTGAATTTGAGGTCAGTATTTGGAGACTTTAGAATTATTTTCTATAATTTTGATGTAAATCATGGATCACAATCAAACACAATTGGAAGAGGTGTTACGTAAAGTATTATAACTTTTTTAATATAGTGATTTGTCGGTGTTCTAATGGAAAATATTCACTTATATAGATAAAATGTTTAGATTCAGTAAATAGATAAATAAATATCCCATATCAAATCATTCCTTCTAGGAGTCATTAATAATCTAGTGACAATATCAATAATAGTTTCATCCCATTTCCATATTGGAATTAATAGAGGATGAATGTCTACTGTAGGATGTTATCTCTCATCCTACAAAATTTAAAAAACAAAACATCATAACACCTAATAAATTATTTAATACATATTATTATCCCAAAAAATTATTCCTTGAAATATCTATGCATATTGATGGTGAGATAGTGTATAGGGAAATTGGAACTACGTGTATCATCAAGTAAATAACCCTCTTTCTCACATAGAAATTGAACGCCTAGATTCCTTCAAAATTTTAGAGTTACACCATCATATATTAGGTCTTATAATTTCCCATAAATTGATGAAATAATATTTATATGAATATTCTTATCATTAGTATAATAATTTTTTATCTTTTCCTGTAGATACATTTTGGAAATCCTTTAACAAAGGATTGATGTTTTCGCTTCCTTAATAATTCTCAAATATATCTTCTCTAAATCCAATAACATTGGAACCCTATAAATACTCATTTTATTCTTAAATCCAAATTATTTTCTACATAGTGTATTTTATACCATATTATCCATTCATGGATGTAATTTTATTGAGAAATCATAATCTTTATGTTTCCTAAGCAATCACCATTACCTCATGTCGAGTTATTTTTAAGAGAAGATTTATTTCAAAATCTTGCGATCCATATGAATCTCATATATTTTACAATAGATATAGTGTCTCCATATATTTATAGAAATGATCATGAATGATATTTGAATATCATTTGTTAGATAGCTTTTTTCATGATCCCTTAACTGCCTTAATGCATAAGAAAATAACTTTATCATTTTACAGAAGGATATAAACAAGTCCCTTCCTCAATGTATAAATGTTTATAAAAACAAATCACTTCTTGATGGTAGAGTAAAAATCATACTATTCACTAATATTCTATATAATTTTTCAATCAATAATTCACATTCTATTTCCATATGAACATAAACCCTTTACGAGTAATATTGGCTCACGAGTTAGATAATGAGAGAATGTTTTTGAAAAAATCATGGATAATAACCAAATAAACCAATGAAACTACATACCTCTATTATGTTTATTGGCTTGTTACATTCTCGGACAACATTTTTCACTGCATGATCAATAAAGATTCCATCCTTAGAGAAAATATAGACATGAAATAAATCTTTATAAAGCTAGAATTCGCACTTGCTAAATTTCCCATATAACTATTAACTTCTAGGTTTCACAAAAATGATCCTCAAGTGATTATCTTGTTCCTCATATCTTTTTTACTAAAAAAAATATCATAAATATATACCACAAAAATATCATGATACTATTTAAATACTATGTTCAATAAATCGACGAAAAAAATGAGTTCATTTTTCAATAAAAATGGCATTAATTTGATCTCATAATTTCTATCCACGATCAACATGATGCATTTTTGATATATTTTTTTATTAATAGAAATTGGTGATACCCAAAAAAATTCAATATTTGAAAACTACGGTGCTTTATAAATTTTATTGCATAATTCATCAACGTGATACATAGGACAATTTTATTTATCATCATAAACATTATTTCCCTATAATCTATGCACATCCTCCTAAGCCCATCTTTTTTCTTAATGAAATGAACTGGGTTCCCATAGGTGAAACACATGGATGTATAAATCTATTACCAGAAAACCCATATAGTTTTTTATTTAACTACAATAACTATATTGTGTTCATTAAATATAGAGTTTTATATATAGGTATTTCATTAGATATTAAATCAATGAAAAACTCAACTACACTATCTCATGGATGTCCTGGTAATTTCTTAGGAAATGCATAAATTTATTACATTAAAATTGTTATATCCTATATTTTTAGATTACCCTTTCCATATGTATGTTGTTTCAACCCTTATTCCCAAATAATATCATTCAAATGAACTATTGGTGGTGGATATAGATATGATTTAGGTGATGAAGTGTCCTATAAAATGATAATGAAGTCCACATCTTCATCATGAATCATAACATCCTTATTTTTTCTATAAATTTTAGCATAAATTTTCTAAATAAAATCTATACAAATTATTATAAAAAAATAGACCATAGTTATAATAATTAAGTCTACAAATAGGACATGTTTATGGGTCATAATGGGAACTAACAAACAAATTCTCATTATGGTTAAATTTCCATAAGGAGTTTGGATTTCTAACTCCCCTCTTATGATCATTGGGAAATATATAATTTTATTGTAAATGATATATTATAGAAAATAATTCAATGAAATAAAATAAAATAAATAGTGTTCTAAGTTTGATGATATTATTAAAATACCTACCACCATTTAATTAGGAACTTCAAGATCAGTTGTAGTGGGCACATACAATTAGAATTCCCCCTCAATCTATTTTATCATCATTTTTATGAAATTATTTTTGTTTGAAACTAATTTTATATGATTAATCCAGGGTTTATGCTTCATTTATATTGGTATTATAATTTATATTTTATAGTCTTTCTATGTCACGTACTTGAAACAGAATCTCTCATCAGAAATTCAGAATTTTCTGCACAGGAAAGAGAGAACCAGAATCCCACATCATAAATGTAGAATGATTAAAAATAAGCTCTCTTATAAAAGGGAGCCCTGAGTGAGAGCTTCTATCAGAATCCAAACTAATGTAATGGCAGTACATCTGGATTTTAAATAGTGGATAAATTCTACAAAAAATTTTATTTTATTTGTTTTTTTGTTATATATATATATATAAACAAATCAAAACAAAACAAATAAAAATTAATTTTTTTTAAAAAAAAGTTTTTTTGTTGGTTTTAGTAGAAAGGTGGCAACAGGGTTTCCGCCTTTCCACTTAACCCGAATGGCGGCATATATGATGTCGCCTTTGTAGCGCAATTTTAAATTTTCTTTTACCTAAGATCTTTATAAATATTTTTAAAAAACATATTTAAAAATAAATCCGGTCGACTCCCATTCTAAGTCCCCATGTCCTGAACGAGACTGTGGTAGTATCTACGGGCCCAGTTATCTTGAAAGGTGGTAAGGATGCAACGGAGAAGGCAAGGGAACTACCATCATCATCATCAGTGGGGAAGAAAAAATTCATCAGGACGAAAAACCAATTTGAAATTTGAAAGCTGTCGTATCTGGGTTAGGAAAGAAGGATTATTTTTCTAGAATGATGTCAATGAATAGCCTTTTGTTAGAGGATCAGGTAATAATCGATTTGTTACCGTTGGATGTTGGGCTGAGCACTCCAACTGGGGCGGATGTTGGCGTGTCAGAGGTGGTGGAAGAGTTGTTGACAGATCGACATTCCAAAGGAATCATTAAGGTGGTCTCTATGGTGGTTTCTATATCCCAAGATAGTTATTACCACCTGTGACAAAGGTGTGGTTCTCTTCTCTTCTAGATCTGGAATCATGGAATTTGTCCCTCTTGGATTTGTGTGAAAGGCCCCCGGTGGTTCATTTGAAATCCTGAGGGAGTGTGTTTCCATAGGGGGTGCAGAAGTAAATATTGGCAGCCTATAAATCACCCCTTGCATGGTGTTGTTATCATGGATCTAATAGATGTCATCTCCCAGACCACCATCAGTTCTGGTGGGGAGTAGGACTTCTCTTTTGGAAGAATTGGACAACCCTATGAAAAAAAGATACTTGTTCAAAATAAGGGACGCTCCTCAGAAGGAGCTTCAAGACCAGTGTCTAGATCAATGTCTAAGGAGGAGTGTTGAAAGGATTTGTTTGGTCCATTGGTAGGTAGTAATAGAGGGAGGGAAAAATTCACCTTTTGGAGATCTGAGTCCAGGAGATGCATGTCTTCCATGGTGGTCATTATCGAGCCTAACCAAGATCTGAGCAAGATTATACTCCTTTCAAGAAAGATGGTCTTCATCCACTACATTCATAGAAACAAATTCAATAAGAATATCTGGTTATTTTTGAAGATCTTGTTGCAGGTGGAGTTGGTTCAAGTCGCATACCAGGGCATCACGGTGTAACCAGGATTCGGAGGCTGGTATTCAGAGGTTTTGGAGTTTTTTTCCTTTATTTATGCCAATAACGATTTGCTGGGAAGACAGAAATTGTGGGAGTATCTTGGAAAAATTTATGCGAGAGGTTTTCAATGGTTTGCATGTGGGGATATTGATGCCATCATCAACATCTCAGAAAGGAATGGTGGGCCTATACTGTTCATCAATGGGATGTTAGATTTTCATAAATTCATCACTAGTAAGGGATTGCCGGACTTGGGATTTAGTGGGAAAAAATATACATGTTGTACCAACCGTAATGGAGGTAGTCGGATATGGAGTAGGTTGGATAGAAGTCTATCCAACATCAAGGGACTTGAATTGTTTTCCAAGACCTTGGTCTCTAATTTACCTCATCTTCTTTCTAACCATACACCGTAGCTGGTGGAGATCAAACAAGGGATTCCACATTTCAATGCATTCTTGTACTCAGTTAACTGGCATTGTGTGGAGGATTCCATGCAGATGGTGACAGACTTGTGGGAACATGATTTGGATAGCAGAGCATGGGATTGATTATCCAGGAATTTGAATCAACCCAACGTGGATATTTGTAGGTGGCACATGAATAAGACAGTGGTGATTGACTCTATGGAGGCCCTTTTGGAAGAAAGTGGTCGACTGGAGGACTCTCTCCAGCAGTTTTGGGAGGATGACTCCTTCTTGATTATGGACAACAAGATTTTGGTTCTTTCTCAATTGATGATGATGGTTGATAAGGATTACAGGAAAAGAGTGAGGATAGGTAGCTTAAAGAAGGCGAAAGAAATTGTGGATATTTTCATGAATATATAAAGGTATGTCAAAATGAGAATGTAAACATTAGGATGGAGGATGGGGGTTTCTCCTCAGACATGGATATCATTGGGGAGATGGTGATAAAGAAATTTAAACTGCAACTTGCTAGGGACCTCCCATGACCTTCACAAGAGGAGGTTTCAAGGTTTGATCTAGAGGAGTTCATGGGAAGTATTAATAGGAGGATTGAATATGAGGATAACTAATCCTTAATTAGACTCATGTTGGGTGATGAGGTCTGGGAGGTGGTGCGTAGCATGCCCTTGGAGAGAGCACCTAGTCTAGATGGTTTTCCAGCATCATTTTATGTGGCAACGTGGGACTTTTAGGGGTCCAGGTAACTGAGGCAATAAAAGATTTCTTGGGGGGGTCAATCAACAAGAGTGTGTGTGCCTCTAGGGTTTTTCTAGTTCCAAAATTTAATGTCCCATCCTACATTAACCAGTATAGAACAATATTTCTATGAAATTTATCCTATAAGACCATGGATACTGGGTTAGCAAGGAGGCTGAATAAGGTGATTCTGAAGGTTGTATCTCAAGAGCAACACGACTTTGTTCAAGGTAGAGGCATACAAGCGGCTATCAGAGCTTCTCAGGAACTGTTAGATGATGTTAATAATAAGGTGTTCAGGTCCAAAATGATTATTCATGTTGACATGGACAAAGCGCATGACAAGCTTGAATGGATCATTATCATCCAGGTGATGAGGAACCTTGGTTTCCATGAATGGGTCTGTGACCTTTTCTTCCGCTACATCTCCTCTTTTTGGCTGACAATCTCTGTGCTTGGAAAGGGCCTTGGGATCATCAAGATTGTTTGAGGTCTTAGGAATGGGGACCCCTTGTCTCCCTCTATATTTATTATTTCACAGCAGGCTTTATTGAAAACCCTCCACATATGCTTGGCAGAAAAGTGGATCATTCCTTATGTTTCTCACACTGTTGATGTCTCCTTCCCTCACCTTATGTTTTTTGATGATATTATAATATTTTTTAATGGAAAGAGGTCATACCTTGTTAATTTTATGTGGTTTATAATGATAAAAGGCTGCCTATGTGGCCAGCATGCGAACTATAAGAATTGCAATGTTTTTGTCTCTAATAAATGTCTAAGGAGAAGGATCCAAACTATACAAGACATATAAGGGATGAAATGAAAAAAAGTTCCAATGATCTATATTGGGGCACATATCTCAAGCATTTGGGTGAAAATTTTCCTCTTTGAGGATATAATGAACAGAATGAGTGGAATGGTCTAAACTATACAGGACATACAATGGCCAACATGTGAACTACATGAAGTAATTTTTTTTCTTTAATTAATTTCCAAGGAGAAGGATCTAAACTATACAAGACATACAAGGTATGCAACAATTTTTTTCCAATGATCTATATTGGGGCACCCATCTCATACATTTGAGTGAAAAATCTCATTCATGAGGATATAATGAACAGAATGAGTGGAAGGGTCCTCAACTAGAAGAATCGGTTTTTATCTTTCGAGGGGGTGGGTGGCTCGGATTAAAAATGTGATTTCTTCAATTCTAATTCATGTCATGTCTATTATCACCCCACCTAAGTGGTTTATTGCCGCAATGTAGAAGCTAATGAAAAGGATTCATTCGGATTCCATATTTACCGGAAGATCCCATTGTTCTTCTTGGTTTTGGATGGTGAAACTGGTGGAGGAGGGTGGTGTCGGCCTTAGGGATATTTCAGTCACCATGCAGTCCATGCAGGAATGGCTTGCATGGGACTTTGTGGCTTGAAAACTAATGTGGACCAAGACTATGAGAATAAAATATGGAAATAACTAGGAAGACTGGGACAACATGAAATTTTATAGTATTAGGAAATCTATGGCAGTCTAACTTGAGTTTATACAGAAGTCTTCTCGGTGGGTGTTTGGACAAGGGGATATCAACCAATGGAGAGATAATTGGGTTGGGGAAAAGCAATTTTTCCCACAATTTCGAGGTCCATATATGTTGGTTTAGGAGGCTAGACATCATCCCAGGCTTCTTGAATCCATTCTAAGCATGGAGCAGTTTGATATTTTTAATGGAGTGGTGTTTTCTAAGGAGGACGACTATTGTTGTTTCATGGAGTAATGTTCAGGGTATTTCAATTGTTGGGATTATAGTGGTTTGATTCAGCAGATAGAGGATCTTGATGAGTTAGGGTCTGATATATCATTTAAGTAGTTACCCTCAAAGATGTGTTACCTCTTTTGATGGGTGAGGAACCATGTCCTTCCTATGTAGAATAATATTCAAAGGAAAGGAGTTCAGTTGGCTTCCCACCACTTTTGTTGTTTGATTACCTAGTCTGAATTGGTGCTGCATTTGTTTGTCAAGAGGGTTTGGGATTTGGGGTTGAGGTCTATCATGGACAAGTGGGGTAGCTTCAATGATTCATTTAATTCTCTCTTGGACTTCCTCATGGGCTAGTTTGCATGTTCGGAACCCCATGGCATAAAAACCAAGGTTCGTGGTATTGTAGTGACAATGATTTTCTGGAAGATATGGGAGGCTCGAAATAAATCTTGGGTGGAGGTCCGAGATCTTGTTTGGATTATTCAAGTGTTGATGAATGGCCTAATTCGTGACTTATGTTTGTTGATTGGGAGTGTTCAGCAGTCCACACTAATGTTCGGTCTTCTGGATAGAGCTTTGGTCCGGGCTAACTCTCAATGTCGCAGGGTCTGATGGAATCCCCAATAGATGGGTTTCAAATTAAATGTGGATGGATTTCATTTGAAAGGATAGATTTGTTGGGGTGGGTTTTTGTGGAATTTTAATGGTTTTTTCATTGTAGCGTTTAGCAGCTTATATGGACTGGACAATTCTTTGGGAGTAGAAGTTAGGGCGTTGGACTCCGGGGTCATGTTGTGTTGAATATTTTTGTTGGTTTGCATGGATGTGTAGTCAAAATTCTGAGGTTTTGATCTGAGCCATGCAAGGAAAAGTAGTTCCACCTTGGTCCTTGATCTACCTTATCCTAATTTGCAATGTGGATCTCGCAAATGGGTGTTTAGTTCATCTTATCCCAGGAGAGGCCAATTTTTCATCTAATTATCTTTATAGGGGGAGTATACCAGAGGAAACCTTGGTGGTGTTCTTTATAGTAAGGTCATTACCCAGGGAGTGTAATTAATTTTTTCAAGGGGATTCCCTTGGGCTTCATCACTTTATACCTCTTTGACCGATTTCATTTTGGAAGGGCTTTCCTCCCCTTTTCAACAATTAATAAAAAATAAAATTTCAATTGATTCATGGGGTTCATTAATACTTCGATTGATTAACCACACATGGGTTGTGATCAATGTTTGGGTTGGCCCTTCGGATGGGTGTGAGATACTAAAAGATATCAATTTATAGAAGAGATCATAGCCCACTAACCATTATATGGTTATTGGTATCCATAATGAGTTGTGGGGATCCTTATTTCCTATAATATTATTCTCATTTTTTAACCTTGATAGTTGAGGAAGGTGGGTTCCCTCCTTATTATTGTAAATGGGAGGAGAGTATTTTCATCTAGAGTGATGTTTTCGTATTATAATATGACATATAAAAACTAGGTACATATTTTGTGAGGTATAAATATTGAATATTGGATCCCTTAGATGGGATATAACCATATAGGTGGTGATGTTGCGGTTGAAATCTTGGTTTAAATTAAGACAATATATATTGACAACATTTATACAAGGTTTCATGGCCAGTTTAATTTATTTAGTTGTTTTTGTAATAAATTATTTTGTGATATTCTCTATAGGAATCTAAATTTTATGAGATGATATATGAGATACTAAGAGATGTTTTTATAGACACATGAGTTGGGTTTTCAACCTTATGAGTTAGAGAATTCATATATCATTATGGATTCCACCTATGTTAATACCATGACCCAGAGGAATTCTTGTTGATTTTAATTATGATATGTGATATGTGTAATTAGTTTGTAGTTATAGTTTTGTACTATCATATAGTGAGAGAAAATCCTCTTGATATATCACGATAAATGGGATAAATCTGAAGGTGATTTATGGATAGTGTGATGGATATCAATGGTGATAGATGATAATATGATATTGGGTGGGGAATGATATTTGGATTATAATTTAATTTTTTTGGCCCCATTATTTATTTTTTCTCTTTAATTTATCTTGATATAGTGATTTTATTGATAATTATTAATTTAGATCCTATTTTTTCCTTTTTAGTTTTCATTTTTTGTGATTGATTTTAACTGTTAGTCCCAATTTGATTGCTTTCTTGTTTAGTTATTAATACCATCATTATTCCCAATATTATATGGATTTTTTTTCTTGATGGGAAGAGATATGATTAATGATTCAGGTGGGACACTGAAATGTAAATAATTATGGATATAGTTATTACCTTTTGATGATATTATTTGTTGAAATTAAATTGAATTTATGGTGTACCTTAGTGAAACAAGAGGGAATATGAGTCTTTGATTTCTATAAGTTGAGACATTAATTGTGTTGGTTAGTTCAAATTGAGTCCTATTGATGCATGTGTTCTATTCACCATGATGACATAAAGGTATATATATCAAGGGTAATCTAGGATTATGTTTCTTGTTGGGATGAGTTTCACTCACCTAAAAAAATCATATAAACCCACATGATCACTATAACATATTGAGTCCAGGTGAGTGGGAAGATCCAATAAGGCTATCAAACATACCCTTATCCATGAACATGACATGAATTTCATTTTATATGGGTAAAATTTTATAATTTTTGTTTAGCTATAGGTTTAAATGTAGAGAGAGATTTATATACTGGGATGAGTAGTGTATTTAAGGCTGATGATTCAACAAAAGGTTATTAACGAGTTGGTCCAAAAGCCATGTTTTTAATTTTTGTTTACTAAAAGTGAAATTTCTAATGGGATAAATTTTATTATTTATTTAAATTATATATATATATATTTGTTTTTATACTATTATTTTGAGGATTTGTTTCATATAAACTAATTATTTATATACTATCTTGTGATATGGCCTCTTGCATCCTTGTTTATGTCCAAGTATTTTGGGAATACACATTATATTGATGGGAAAAATGAATTTTCAGTAGATATGGTCATGGACCTAGTGCATCTTATTTGATGGTATAATATTCCAATAAATTCTCTAGAACTTCACTTACATTCATAAAACTCTTGTATATAGGGAGTAACTATTGATTTCTAGTTAACGTTCAACTCAACTATCATTCTGGAATGTTGGAGTAGGATGTTACCGATAAAGAAAAAAAAAATAATATTTGTAAACTATGATGAAAAATTTTCATTTTATATAGAATTATTTTTAATGAATCTAATTTACACTGATTTTTATAAAATGATGACATGGGTTATGATTTTTTATAAAACCAAAACAATTTTCATCTTAAACTGAGTCATGGTTTAAAAAGCATCATGAACAATAATTGTTTTTGAAAAATCACAACATGGTTTTGTAAAATTATAGTTTTCTAGTCTCTTCATCAATTTAAAAACCCAATCTAAAGGATACAAGAGTCAAAAAAATTATTTGGTTTTATAAGGCATGTTTTAGTTTGTGATGACATAAAACATGGTGTAGTAAATGTCACTACACCGTTTTTTTTTTCATGGAATGGCATGTGTTATGAGATAACTCTCATATTTTTTTGATTATCCCACCATATTATTATATTTTTCTTGATCAACATATGATAATAACTAATGGTGTTTGAATATTCAAAAAGTTTTCTTAAATTTTAAATAATCAATGGAGGAATCGATCCTCAAATTATAATGGGTAGTAATGGTTGAAAACATTTATTAATTGTTTCATGAATAAATTGAATGTAGTCGAAAGAATTTAAATATGAAAAGTGAATCCAAGATAGTTATAATATGATGTTAAATCTATACGAGTATTGTTTCAAGAAATTTCAATCAAAAAATGTGTGAAAAATCCGTTAAATTTTAAGAACTGAATTATAATATATTTCAATTAAACACAATGGTTATATTAAATCTTGAGGAAGAGATGATCCTTTTGAAGCATTTGAAGATCATTTATAATTTTTATATCTAATGAGGAAATTTTATTTTAAATAATTCTGGTGGATCTTTATAATGAATATGTCATGAAATTTTGATAGAACGATTCATCAAAGAAAATTTCTGTCCTGGTTTTATTTTTGTTTTGATGAGAATATATTGATGGCTCTTAGAAAAAAATAAGTCTTTTGGATTTTTTATACTTTGTTTCAAGAAGTTTTATCTCATTCAAAAATCATTAATCACCAAATTCCCAAAAAATTTCATTCATAAAAATTTCCTCCCCTTAACATCCAATCAATATAATTATTTTAGATATAAATAAAAATTTATTTAAAAAATTTTTATTTATTTTTAAAATTTTAATTTTACAATGAAAATTTAAATTGTTTAAATAATGTCATCCATGTTCTCGATTGGGCATGAAAAAATGGGCAAGTCATGCCAAAATAATTGGAGTCCTTATGACACAAATCCTATTTTGGGTCTTCCCATTTGAAACCATAATTAATACTATATGAAATTTATAGACATGAATTATATTTAATATGGGGTGGGAAAGATTGTGAACTATATATAAAAAAATGAAATGTTATTTAGTTTATTTATATTAAACTATTTAAGAGTTATAATAATATTCCCTAAAAATATATGAAAACCACATGTGGAACCACCAACACACTTGAAAACAAGAATAGGGAATTACATTTTAGGAGATGATGGATTTATAGTGGGATAGTTCTCAATGGAAATCACTAAACATATCGTGTGGCATGTAGAGGTTTACCAGTGGATGGGTGATACAATGGGTCATGAAAGGAAGGTATGCACAAATAATTTATCTTCGATAGATGAAAATACTAGGTTGGTGGTCTTCTATGTGAATTAAATTAGATGACTAACTGGGGAGAGTGAAATTGGCAGACCTCAATAATTTGGTCATCCATGTAATGTGGTCAATAATCATTTGTGAGAGGATGTGGTATTAGTATTTAGTACAAAAAAAGTGTCGTAGGTTGTCATTGATGAGAAAAAATTGAATGGGTAATCGAGTAGAATATATGGGAATAAAATTATTTAGAAGATTGGTAAGATGGCTGATACATGCATATAAGAAATAAATTAAATAATTTTTTTGATACATGTGTAACTGGTGGGAAATCACAATGGATTAAATTTGGGTGAGAAAAAAGATGACATGGGATCAGATAATTTATGGAAATGGAAAAATTGATTCAATTAAAAAATCATATGGGAGACCCAATTATGATATTTTGATTTAATAAATAAAATTATTAACATTAAAATTTTAATCATACGTGGTGCAAAATATGTGTGTGGGAAACCCCACATATATATAGTCCAATAATTAAAATACTAGAAGATCCCATTCAAAAAATGGTCTGAAATTCAGAATCCCAACCCACTAATGGAATGTGGTATTTTTATGAAGCCCATGGGTTTATTTTTTTTTTTTCATATGTCTTCAAGATATTTTTTAAATGATTTATATATAATAATAAATAAAATGGATGATATTTCATACAAAACATGGTCTGTTTTTCCGCAATAATTTTTTAACTAACATCATAGAGTTGAAATCCACTAATTAAAATAAATGTTGTTTTTTCATAAAATGATTATTTATAAAAAATATTGGAACAATCCAACCCAATTTTACTATTTCAAGGGAAAAAGATAAGAATAGTAGTGTCACCCTAAACTCACCAATAATTGGTTATGTAACAACTTCAACTCTTGAAACATAGAGTTGAAGTATTATATATTACATTACTATAAGATACAAGTAATAACATAAAAAAGGATTGAATATTTTATTAGTCTTGATGATCTATATACATGTATGATTCACATAATACACTGTAAATATAAAATAAAAATCATAAAAATTTTCCTATATCTTTCATATTATTTATAATATCATTCTTCGTATATTTTGGAAAAAATTATTCGGTGATCTTAGAACATTACTAACGGTTATGTACAATATAAGTTTTCATGAGAAAATCAGGATTAATTGATATGACATGGTGAAAAATTGATGAAATATTACATTTAATAAAAAAAAGTGACCACAAAATGAATCCATGGACGGTATGAAGGAAGTAATATCATGGGTAATAAGAACAGAATCCCCAAAAAAGTAAATGCATACTATTGGACTCCTGATCCTTGACATAAAAATATCTATAACATCAAGACCATGAAACAATACAATATAAAACTATGAGTAAATATTAATTTAATTAGGGATACTGATTTATTTGATGATACAACTGATGAATTGAGGGAATATATAATTACTGGACCCACCCCTCACTACATGTCCAATGCATACGTCACATATCATATGACTGATTTAATTCATGAATAACGTTCCTTATCAAAAAATAACTTTATTATGTAAATAAAATGTTTGTATCATAAATTCAGAGTCAATAAAATAATTTCAAAAGAAACAACCATTTGTTGAAATCATAAATAGTTTAGGCACGAATGATATTCACAATAGAAATAATATCGATACATAAGATAGATGTAAAATCGAATGTTAAAAATTAAGTGACTGTTTCATGTATATTACTATTTTAACATATCCATAGTAGAGAATAAGTAAAATAAAGGGTTTATTCAGTGATGAAGAAAAATATCATTAAAGATAAATAAATGTTTTGAGAAAAATATCCCTTCTATTTTGAATTTCCATTTTAAAAAAACTATGCACATACAAAGGAAAACTTTTTCTTCAAAAATAACTGTGTAAAATTATGAATTAATATTTAATAAAAATACTTTTCACGATTGAAGAGATATAAATTAATTTCATATATGATAAAAAACATTCCTTTCATACTGTTGAAACAAAATACAAACAATACCATGTTTGTAAAATTACTATAAGATTCCTTTCAAACCATTTTATAAAAAGTAAAACATGGGTAAAAATGAAATCAAACATTCGTAGTATAAAATTAAAAATGGTATTTACATAATTTTTAGAAAATATGAATCTGATAAAAATATATCTAATTAAAAGAGAAATATGATTAGTTTTTATAATCATTTATTTGCTTGATTCATGTTTTGTAGCAAGTAAATGATGGTATAAAAGAAAGGAATATTTTATTAGAGTAAACATGAAATGAACATTAATTATCAGGAATATGTATATATTCACGTAAAATACCAAAATAGAGATATATATACACCACATAAAAGTAAATAGATACATAATACTAAATATTACTCAATGGAGTGGATATTGAGATGAAATCCATTACCTCATGTTCAACATACCCCATAAGTTATATTAAACTTCAATAAAATAAATTTCAATTTATTATAATCATATTAAGGAATCATAAACATATTTCTAATTTTATATATGATCTATTTATCATATTGTGTCACCCTTTTGTTAATTTTATTTTTACTAATATCATTATGTCTGATGTTATCTGATTTTTTCATTGGTGTTTTTACTCAGTATTATGGACCTTGTAATTTAATTATTGTTATAATATAATTATGATATTTATTCATAGAATAAAATTCATATATATTCAATAAATATATATATATTTTAATTTGAAAAATAATGTGATATAAAACCTAGTTACACTATTAATGGAGATAGTAGGCCGAATGTATGCATGGACACTATTTTCACTTTTCGATGGATTGAATGATGGAAAGGTGTATAATAATTATTATTTATAGAATAATTATTATATATATATATATATTCATTAAATCTATCCTTACCACCATCCATGTGAAGCATAAATTAAAAATGGATCACATCGCTTCATGAGGTGGTTGTCTACACATAAGCATGAGTGAAATAATCATTTTTAAAAGGACTATATGGTATGAAGGTATATATGATATTATAATTTTATTATCATATTTATGTCATATATATCATATATAATCATTATTTCATATTTATAACCATCAAAGTAAAATTTCCATGGAATATGATTTACACCACTATGTGTAGATAGTAAGACGCATATACAAAGAAGCGACACGTTCACTTTTTATAGGATGGAAAAGAGATGAAATAAGATTTTAAGACAATAATAATAACATATAATAATATATATGATTTCAGAGTTATTATTTTAGGATTGTTAAAACAATTTATAAGGAAGTATAGGAAGAAATAAACATAAAGGTCTTGTTAAAGATGTTTTCTTATTGTTCAGTAGACATCCTTTGGATCTATTCCTAACAAAAATTGGGAATGTATTTTGAAAGAGAAAAACCTCTAGAAAAAGTATAAATATATTTATAATATAATCTGTTTGGGTTTGGTGTAGATTGATAACTAAATTCTGTGTGAATATGTAAGGGTGGATGTGCCCTTTTATAAGTGAGGTGAGGGTCACTTTTGGAACATCCTAAGAGAATAAATTATAATAAAGTCATTCTAAAGAAAACTTCATTCAGATGGTGGGGAATTAGAGCTTAGGAGAGAATATGGTTGAAATATTATAAAAAATAACATTTTATTCGTTTTTGTGGTGTTTTGAACCTTATCTTGTGTTTTACCCACTATGTTAACATATTTCAATGCTAACTACGATAACTTAATTTCTAATCATAATGGGTTTTAATTTTACATATAAGGTCACTATTTACTCACAAATGTACAATGGATAACATTTTTTTGACAATATATTACCCCTTCTTCTCTTTATATATTATTATTATTTTAAATAATTAAATTTTATTTTATTTTGATAAATAATCGTCAACTTCATTTTGACACTATTCATTTAATTGGACATCAAAAACATTAAGAGAAATATTTTTTCTAATAAAATTATATTAATAATCTCTATTTATACATATTCATCTCACAAATTAGTGGAACACTATTAGAAAATGAAATTAAATAACCTTTAATATTTTTGAGACCATTTATTTTATTTTTCTAATAATCGAATAAACACTGTATTAGCATTACACATGAAAAATAAGATAACTATATGATCCATAAAAATTATAAATAAATTATAATTATAAAAATAATTTCATTATTTAATAAATGGACATTTATATTTCTTTATAACATTTTTTTCACCATATATGGATAATTAAAAAAAAATTTAAAACTAAGAGAACAAATTTGTTTTTCTTTAATTGATTTAAATATCATATTAGTCGTTTTCCTGGACAAGTGCCCATTAAATATTTAAAATTAGATTATAAGGTGATAAGTGTCTAATTTTCATCAAAAAATATTAATTAATATGAAATATTGTTACATTATCCTTTAAATTTAACCTAGATTAACCTAATTCACCTTTTACTGTTGTGATAAACATTACAACATTTACTATTGACATTGAAAAAAAATAAAAGATACATATTTACCATATGTAAACCTACTAATTAAAAATATCTGGATCCATTTTTCAAAATTAAATTTCTATAATTTTCAGAAATTATCTTTAAAATAATAAGGAAAAATGTGATGAAAATATCTTTTTAGAAAAAAATTAGTTTTTTAGCATAAAACTGTATTTTTTCTTATAATATGGAAAGTTAAAACTTCTAATAAATGTTAAAAGATTCAATTGATTACATATTTTGTACATTTCAATAAAATCAATCACCAATAGTGATTTATTTAAAAGAAAAACACATCATGGTCCCAAAAAACAATTTCTTAATAAAAATTCTTTTATATGAAGTTGAATTTTATTATTATTAATAAACATTGAATTTATTTTATAAATTGGTAAACCATATAATTTTAAAAATTTAGTTATCCCTATTAATACCCACCAATTTTAGTGGCTATGTTATGATGATCAAAAAATAATATTTTAATAATAGATCATGGTTTTTTATACTATGTGTTTCTTGCAACACATGATTTTGAAGATATTAAATTTATTATAGAAATGAAACATACTATAGAATCATGGGGAGTTACATTATTCTATCGTAAGAAAATATCATCTTAAAAATCCATAGAATTTCATGTTATGAATATATTTTGGTAGTTCTTCATGATAATTTACCCAGGTACCAATATCGCCTCTTGTATATTATGACATATCCAAAATATTATTACCAATTGATTCATTCTATTTCTCAATAATAGTTCTATAGTGTATTGAATTCTGATAGGCTCTTTACAGTTTGATAAATGAAGATACAATTCTATTTATTCATAAGTTATCACATACATGTGCACTAGATTTGACTTACTTTACAAAGCAATATAGAACATGTTAGGTACTTTAGAGATTCCATGTGGCATTACGAACTAATAATCCACAACTCCAATTCATTCTAGAATTTCAAAAGGTTTGATATTCCCCAAACTCATTCTTCCCGTCTTACCAAATATTTTAACACCTTTAAATGGATATTATTTCAATAAAACATGACCAATTAATTGAAACTCCAAATCATTCATCTGGTTATTGAAGTAACTCTGTAGAGACCCGAAGCCTGACCTACATGGAAATTACATTACATTTGCGGAATACATAGTACATACACACAAGGATCGTAATAGTTTAGTGTCTTTGGAAACTCGGAACGTAATATTCTAATCGAGGTGAAAGATCTTCAATATCACCCATAAAGATCTTCCCTTTTTTTTACCTAAAACCTTTCTTTATATCCTGGGGAAAAGAAAACATAAAAGGGTGAGCTCAAATGCTCAGTAAGGGTAAACAAAAGAAATATCAATCACATCGTATTCATAAGAACATAACATTTTGGAAATCTTAACCTGCAAAAGAGAGCATAATTTCATAACATGGGATAAATCATGGCAGTGAAATGTAATCACAATAATCATAACTTAAAACATGAAACTTTGTGGCATTCACACATAATCATATAGAATCATTTCTTGTTAGTCAAGACTCATTGCCAAGACTCTCTTAGTGGACACAGTCCCTTGCTGAACCGAGTTCACTGCTCGTTTCAGTCCTGTATCACTGAACCGAAATAACCATCCGTTCCATCCATGTCTATCTCATGAGATATAAAATCTTTACCCAATGAATTGGAGGGAGATATAGGTCCCAGCCATCTTATAATGAATCCTTTCTTATGTGTGCCACATAATCATAAAACATACATCATCGCATAACACATGTAACAAAAATGGGATTCTTGAAACATCATGACATCATAAATCAATTCATATAAGATAAAGGAATTCATAAAAATAATTCCATCACAACATGATCAAATCAATTCAATAATTGGGATAAAAACAGAACCCTTTATTATCTTAGATGGAAAATAATTTTGATAAAACACTTGAACTCCATTCTTGAGGAAAATATCCTTTCTTCTTCAAAAACATTTCTTTCTTTCATAACATGTCATACAACTTTAAAATAAAAGAAGTTGATTAAAAATAAACTTGAAAACTTGTAAAGTAAGCTTCTTGGAAATAATGTTTTAAAAATCCATTCATGCCGTATAAGTTAAAAAAACATTCTTCATACTTTTGTCGGAAAAGTCAAAAAGTACCTCGTATGAAAAACGACAAAAGATTCCTTTCATATCTTTTACTAAAAACTCACCGAAGGGTAAAATTGGATTTAAAATATTGTAATTGGATGGAAATAATATTACATATTTATGAAACATGGATGTGGATAATAAAATACACCCCAGTAAATACTTACGAATAAACAATCTCGGATAAAAATGAGATTGTGATATTTCCCTTACCTTATGTCCGACTTGCTTTGTAAGTGTCCAAACCTCCTGTATAATAATTTAAATCATGTTATTGACTTATTCAAGAATCATATTCATTGTTATGATATCATATATGGTTTACTTATGACATTATATTACCCGTTCGTTTGTAAATTCCATGTTAAAGAAGCGTTTTGGGTAAAATCGTTTCATTTATCTTAGGTGTTTTGACTTGTTGTTCTTGACATCATTATTACTTATATCATGATTTACTTACTTACAGAATATAAAATATGATTTATATATCATATATATTTAGTATATATATATATATATAATAGATAGATAAATAAAATGAAAAACACCGTTCATGGAGACGGTAGTCCGTACGTACGCATGAACGCTGTTTTACTTTCCTTATTGTCTTGAAATGGAAGTAAGTAGATGACATACATATATATATACATAAATCCAGTAGCTTTATAATGTCATATATTTCATTATTATTTCTTATATATACTTTATAATCATTCTTAAATGGTTAACATGGAGAATGAATCTCATCGCGTCGTGGAGACGGTAGTCCGTATGTACGCACGAGCGATGATATCATTTCCATAAATATTGAACTGAATTGGAGTGGATTATACAATATATCAGAATCAATATGATGTTGTAATAACTATGTATAGTTATTCTTTACACCATTATACCCATCCATGTAAGGTGGTGGTGGAAAATAGATTACACCACGGCGTGGATACGGTATTCTGTACGTACGCACGCGCGGTGATTTCTTTTTCCGTAGGATGGATAGATGGTGAAATAGGGTTGTTTCATACTTATAATAACATATCAGTATATGAGTGATACTTATGTTATTACTTCATAATGAAACAACCTAAGAAGAATAAGTGGAAGAAGAAATAAAGATGAAAGAATTGGTAACGGTAATTACCTCTTCTTTGAAGTGCCTCTTTGAGACCTCCTCTTAGGGCACTAAAATTGGTCTTTGAGGAAGACCAGAACCTCTATGATGTTTTTAGGGAAGTGGAGAGGAGAAAATGGCAGGGGTTGGCCGAGCTTGAGAGCTCAAATTGGTGTGAGGAGGAGGGGGAGGAGGTGTCCTTTTATAGGGGAGGAGAGGGGCACCTTAGGAATATCTCAAAATATTATTTTATATTAAAGTCAAAATCGGTTTATAATGGTTATAAAGGGTCTTATTTCGAAGCTAAAGTGGGGATGGGTCGAAATCCTATCAACCAATAATATTTAGACATCTTTAGGGTATTATTTTAACCTTATCAATTAGATTTAACTCTAAGTTAATTAATTTAACTTTTACCGTGTCTTTTTGTTTTCTTTCACTATATGGTTAATACACTTACTATAACATGCCAAAAAAACCCCAAATTGTTTATTATTAATATATATATCCTTATCTAAGTCATTTGGACGAACCTTAGATTTTTAGGAATAAAATAACAATTAATAATATAATATTTGATTTAAAAACTATTTTGTGTCAATTTTGACACTATTTGATATATAATTTTTGTGAAAGTCATAAAAGAATTAAATGTTCGAACAATGTTGATTAAATCAACATTTATATATCATAGTAACCTAAGAAATTAGTGGAATTCATAAAAAATCTCAAATTACATTTATTTTGGTGCCTATAACATCAATTATGTCAATATTTCATTAAAAAGATAATTACTGCATCATCGTTGTGTCATAAATAAATTAAATTATTTGATGTCTAAAAATTACAAATAAAATACCATCATGTAGGAAATCTTTTTAGCTCTCTAATGAATACTAACTATCGAATTTATCTTATGTATAACCCCATATTAAAAATGATTTACTTATTAAACTTTGATTTTAACTATTTTAACCCTTCTTTAAATAAATTAATAATAAATGTCCTAATCTAATCCAAGTGGGCCTAAATGGTCATATTTTATTCCTAAGTTTGTTTTTTGGTCGAATTACACTTGTCCAATAGAATTAGGACATGTGTTAGGGTAATAGTAATATCATATTTACCCTTAGTTACCCTATTTACTATTAACCGCGGTAAAAAAAGTAAAAAGTTACTATTCACCAAAAAATTATTTTTATCTCATTGAACCACATTTTACTTACTGATATCAACCGTGTCTGTCAGATTTTCGAAATTCCATTCACAGAAGCGGTAAAATTAAGTTTTATGCAAAATTCAGTTTTTAACCTACCACTTAGTGGTTTCACTATTCATCAAAAATTGAAAGTTTTCAGAAAAAAGACAAAATTTCATCCTAAGCTATATTTCATATTCCGAATTCAAAAATGAAGTTTATTTTACCAAATTCATAATATAGAAGTTCCATTAATTAATTTTATAATTAAATCCCGCTGTTAAAACAAATAGCATGTTTTTAAGAAACAATATCTATCAAAAGATTGACACTTGATTATGTCTGGTTTAAATGTGAAATTACATTCAATGACCAACATTGTATTAAATTGTAAAAATATATTATAAATATACTTTAAAACTACTCAAATTAATAATTTATCACTATTAATTATTTCGATTAAAGAAGTTGTTTTTTAATTATAATTTAGTAATTTTCACTATTAATCAGAATATGAAAGTTATCCGAAATGTACCAAAATTTCACCTTAGGCTAAATTCGATACTCCGAATCCAAAAATGAAGTTCATTTTGAAATATAAGATTTACATAATTTTAAAAAGTGGTTATTACTATTCATAATGGCTAGTTTTAATAATATTTTAATAGCATATCGTTGTTTAGTGAAACTCGGTATTGCGTATTACACACGCTATCGAGGAAGGTCGTGATTGCGTGTAATGCAAGGCAAGTCAAGGATGCGTGTTGTGCAAGCTCCTTTTGGTGTAGCGTACTATAAAGCCCCAGCCTTAAACCTTACTTAATCTTGAGTTATTACAAGATTACACATTGAGGATCTTTTCGGGTTTAGAGTTTTAGAGAATTAGATCATAAAACTTGCATTACATTCCACATATAAACAAAGTGGTTACATAAAGATAGTATTCCTCATTCCCATCAATGGAAACACATTTGAATTAAAACATGGATTCTTTTTGACACATCCTTGACCCTATCATCTTATCATGTACCTTTCCCTTGACCTGTGAAAAACATTTCAAAAACTTGGGATGAGCATAAAAACTCAGTATGGGTTATAAAAAAACATGGAAAGGAAACATGAGTTCATATATACATAAGAATGAAATCATACTTTACCCATAAAACATAGGCACTTTAACATGCCTCATAAAATCATGAATAAATCATAGAAATCATAAGACATAAAGGTAACTTGAGGCATTCATAACATTCTTACGTAGGGAGTAACCCTCTTGGTTACGTTTGGAATACCCATCACAGTATATTCCCTAAAATCTCTTCGGAGAAACCTTAACGTTTCACTCCTTCGCGTTACCCAATGCATTGGAGAGCTATAACGGGCTCACCCGCCCTTAGTTTATCACGGAACCACCCGTCTTCATAATAATGCCCAAGAACCATAACATAATCATATCACATAACACATGCATAAAGGAAACATAAAATTTCCACATTTCAATCACGAGATATCAATAAAACACATTGATATAAAAACATTATGAAATCCATTTTCAATACTAAAATAAAAGAAAAGTAAAACATGGTATTTATTTTTCTTTTAAAAAGAAGGGATGGCTTGTAGAAGAAGCCGAAACTCAAATAACGGTCACGACGGCGGAGAAGTCGTTGTCGCCGCATATGTACGACAAAAACATTCCCTTTTTTCGTTTAGTAAACGCTTCGTATAAAAAAGATTCCTTTTGAATAAACGTAAAAGTCAAAGGGGTTTATACACCGTATAAAAGAAGGTTGTGTATAAAACAAAATATGCCTCAACGAAAGGAGATTGAGACGAAATCCCATACCTCGTATCTGACTTGACCCGACCGTTCTTTAATCTCCTGAATAATAAACTTGAGTTAATCTCTACTTGATTATGAATCTTTTTCAAGTTCATTATTCCTTTTATACCATGTTATGAACATCATGTAATCAGTTAAGTTAATAATGTTCATTTTGTCGGTATTTGGTTTTTAAGTCAAAAATAGACCTCTTACACTTACATGTTGTTAATTTGGTCAAAGGTTCATTATATTCAGAATATTATTCATGATGTAGATATCATATATGTCATATATATCCAGTACATTCATGCATTTATAATATTACATAATCATTTAGAGGTAAGAAATGAAACGCACCGTTCATGGAGACGGTAAGCCGTACGTACGCATGAACGCTACTTCCATTTCTATTTCATATTTCATGGAATGGATTCATAATTGTATAAGAGTATGTTATAACTCCAGTATAATAACATATATAATATCATTAACTTTATCCTTTACACATCCCACATATGGTATTAACGAATCAAATCACTTTTAGGGGGCGGTAGTCCGCACTTCCTAAAATGAAGATATCGTGTTTACCCATAATGGAAACCATAAAGTATGACCAAAATGATGAAAAACAGAAGATTAAGGAAAACATATACACACTATATATCATATATAAAAATAGTGACATCATAATGGCCACCTTTGAAGGTGTTAAATGAGTATTGAACAATCATCGTTTCGGGAGGCATAATTTCGCCATCCACGGAAAACGTATGTTCTTTAACCATTTGATGTAGTTCTGTGAGAGTGCAGCTCAAATAAATCTTATAACAACATCCTAGTATATTGAAGATACTGTTGTTGTTATAAAAGAAGGAAATAAAAAGAGTTTAGAGGGTTGGAGAAGCAAAATAAAACAAATGAACATGAGAGAAAGTATTACCTTTAAAAGTGTAACTCTTTTTGGTTTGAGCCTAAATGCTTCCTTTGAAAGGATTCTGCCCAAGGGGAATCATCTAGGATGAGGAGAGGGATGTGGAGAGAGAAAATGGGCAGGGGTTGGCCGAGACAAAGGCTTGAAGAGTGTGTGAAATGAGGTTGAGGTGGGGGCCTTTTATAAGAGGAGAGGAGGGGCACTTTTGGAAAGTAAAGAAATATTACATTATTTGAAAATGTGTTTCGGTTTTAAATGGTCACACATTGATATAATTCGTGGATAAGGTGATAAGGCTTCGAAATCCACTCATCCAATTGGTTTTGTCCATGTGTAGGTTTTAGATTTTTCATTATCTTTCCATTTTATTTAAATCGCCAAATAATGATGTCATCGTTGCATCATTATTATGTCATACATAATTAAATTTATTTAATGTCTAAAAATTATAAAAAAAATACTATGATATAGGAAATCTTTTTAGCTTTCCAATGACTATTTATAATCTAATGTTTGACTTGTATAACCCCACTTAAAATTTTTTTTAGTAAAAAAATTTATGTTAGTATCATTTTCACTTTAACATTAAATAAAAAGTAATTTATGTTATTTCCCAACAAAAGTGGATCCATGGGGTCCCCAAGTTAGGCCATTGCTTGTCTTGGTCGGCCATGACACAACCAATGGGGTTGGGACATGTGTCTAGGTCATTTCATATTATTAAAGTATTAATTATACCTTAAACTACACTAATTACCACTAATCGCGATTAAAAACTTAATAAGTTACTATTCACCAAAAAATTATTTTTATCCCATTGAACCACATTTTACTTCTTAATGACAACCATGTATGTTGGATTTTTAAAATTAAATACACATTAGTGGTAAACTTTCATTTAACTGAAAAATCAGTTTGCTTGATTACCACTTAGTGGTTTCACTATTCATAAAAAATTGAAGTTTTTCACAAAATTACCAAAAATTCACCCTAAGCTATATTTGACATCCCGAATTCAAAAATTAAGTCTATTTTACAAAATTCAAAACATATAGGTCACATTAATTAATTTAATAATTAATTCCCGCTGCCAGAGCAAATAGCGTGTTTTTACAAAACAATAAGTATCAAAAGATTGACACCAGTTTAAGTCTAATTTCATAGTGAAATTGATTCCAATGACCACCATTGGATAAAATGGTAAAAATATATTCTAATTTCACTTCAAAACCAATTCAAAACATAATCTAATCATATAAATAAATTAGATTAAAAAAGCAGTTTTGATGTAAAATGCAGTATTTTTTACTATTCATTAAAAAATGAACATTGTCAGAAAAATACCAAAAATTCACACAAAGTAAATTTTGATGTCCCAATCATAAAGGATAAGTTTATTTTGACAAACATAGTTTATAAAATTGTCAAAACATAGATTCAAAAATGGTTTTCCATCAAAAGGCACTAAAACAATCTTTTAAGAATATTAGTGTATTCCATGCATAAGATTGTATTTATTTTCATTTTAAGCCTCTATAACACTATCTTAATTATTAAAAGACATAGATAAAAATATCTATTATTCATTACTTACTTGGGATGTTACATCCTTCCCCCCTTTAGAAAATTGCGTCCCCGCAATTTATTTACTTATCGAATAAATTGGGGTACTTATCCCTCATTGCATTTTCAGATTCCCATGTTGCCTCTTCAATCATGTGGTTTTTCCACAAAACCTTTACCTGCTTAATCACCTTATTCCGTAACACTTGCTCCATGTGGTCAAGAATCTGGACCGGTTGTTCCTCATAAGATAGGTTCTCTTCCAGCTGAACTACCTCTGGGCTCAAAACATGAGATGGATCTGGCATATACTTTCTCAACATCGAAACGTGAAAAACATTGTGTACCTGAGATAAACTCGGAGGTAAAGCCACTCGGTATGCAACTGATCCAACTCTTTCCAGAATTTCGTACGGTCCAATAAACCTTGGACTCAACTTTCCTTTCTTACCAAATCTCATCACACTTTTCCAAGGAGAAACCTTGAGAAAAACATGATCACCTACCTCGAAAGATAGATCCTTCCTCCGGTTATCCGCATAACTCTTCTGCCTGCTCTGAGATGTTCTCATGTGTTTCTGAATCAGCTGAACTTTTTCTGCCATTTCTTCTACCAATTCTGGTCCCATCAACTTCCTTTCACCCACTTCATCCCAGAAAGCTGGAGTTCGACACCGCTTCCCATATAATGCCTGAAATGGTGCCATCTGTATACTAGAATGAAAACTGTTATTATATGAAAACTAAACCAAAGAAAGATGTTGGTCCCAACTTCCCTGATAATCCATAGAACAAGCTCGTAGCATATCCTCCAATGTCTGAATTGTTCGTTCTGACTGCCCATCTGATTGAGGATGAAAAGTTGTACTAAAATTTAATTCAGTACCCAACGACTTCTGAAGGCCTTTCCAAAAGTTAGAAGTAAACCAGGGATCACGATCTGATACAATGGAGAGTGGAACTCCATGTAACCTGATTATCTCCTTAAGATACAAACGGGAAAGTTGATCAAGAGAGAATGTATCTCGTATAGCAAGGAAATGAGCAGACTTGGTCAAGCGATCAACAATAACCCAGATTGCATTATTACCTCGAGATGTCTTCGGTAATCCAACAACAAACTCCATGGATATATTCTCCCATTTCCACTCTGGCACTGGTAAAGGCTGAAGCATCCCTTTCGGTAACTGCCGCTCTGCTTTAACCTGCTTACAAGTCAAACACTTCACAGTAAAATCAGCAATATCTCTTTTCATTCCATGCCACCAGTAATACTCCCGCAGATCTCTATACATCTTAGTACTGCCAGGATGAAAAAACAACTCATTCTTCAACTGTGAATCACAAGGCACACATAACCTCTTCACAAACCTCAAAACACAAACACAAACTTATCCAAGAACTCATGGAAAATTTTATTCATAAGGTCCATGAATAAAGTAGGTGCATTGGTTAACCCAAAAGGCATAACTACAAATTCATAATGGACATATCTAGTACGGAACACAATCTTCGGAACATCTACTTCTTTTACATTCAACTGATGGTACCCCGACCTCAAGTCAATCTTCGAAAAATACTGAGCTCCCTAGAGCTGACACCACTTCATTCGATGGCCCAACATCTGCTGAAGTAGTTGCAAAGGATTTCACCACCCCTTTCTGCTTGTAGTCTAACTGCTTCCCATCACTCAAGCTCCTTGTCGGACACTCGTTTGCATAGTGACCCATCTCATTGCACTTATAACATTTTACTAACTGTAAATCAAATTTATTCTTACCTTCACCTTGATCCTTTTCAGTGCAATCACGAGCCTTATGTCCCATCTTACCACATCGGTAGCACTTCCCAGAATTCAGAAGACATTCCCCAGCATGCCTTTTTCCACATTTATCACAAACTGGAAACTTAGTTTTCTTACCATCAGACTTTTTTGAAGAATTCTTACCTTTCTCCTGCCACCTCGGTCTCTTCTTCTGCTGGTTGTTATAGAAAACTTGGTCATCGGCAAACTCCATTTCCACCTTCTCAGCACATCGAACAAGGTTTTCATAACTTTTAAACTCACGAGAAGCCAATGCCCTTCGATACTTTGGCTTTAATCCTGAGTAAAAACGATTGATTTTACTATCAAGGTCCCGGATAAAATTTGGAGCATACCTTGCCAATCGAGTGAACCTTTCTTCATAGGCAGCCACTGAGTCTTCCTCTTGCCTCAATTCCAAGAATTGCTTTTCCATCCTAAGTCGAACAGCCTTAGGAAAATACTTCCCAAGAAACATACCTTTGAAGTCATCCCAGTCAAGAGCATCAATCTCATCGGTATCCCTGATATTTTTAACCATAGACCACCACTGATCTGCTTCACCCTCCAGACGGTAAATAGCAAGACTAACCTTTTGATTGTCTGAACACCCCATGACATCAAAAATCTTCTCCAGTGCCTTAATCCACCCTTCACCTAGCACAGGGTCAGATGATCCTCTGAATGATGGTGGATGTTGCCTCATGAAATGTTCCACCACTGACATGTTCCTCTGCGGTTGGTCTGGCTGATCTCGTGCATGGATACCTCCACCATTTATCGCTTGAGTCAACTGCGCCATTACTGCAACAAACTGTTCAGTTCCAATTCCGACCATTTCTGGATGCTGATTCGGAAGGTTATTTCCTTCTGTATGCCTTCCTAGCACAGCTTCCCTGTTTCCTCTGCGGAAAACCATTCTGAACAAACATGTCTTTGATGAAGCAACATGGTAATCTTTAAATGCTATATCATTTTGAAAAAAAAAATATTTTTGGATAATCATTTAATAGAATTATAACTCCTAAAGTTATCTAAACCGACCTTTGATACCAACTATAAGGCCCCAGCCTTAAACCTTACTTAATCTTGAGTTATTACAAGATTACACATTGAGGATCTTTTCGGGTTTAGTGTTTTAGAGAATTAGATCATAAAACTTGCATTACATTCCACATATAAACAAAGTGGTTACATAAAGATAGTATACCTCATTCCCATCAATGGAAACACATTTGAATTAAAACATGGATTCTTTTTGACACATCCTTGACCCTATCATCTTATCATGTACCTTTCCCTTGACCTGTGAAAAACATTTCAAAAACTTGGGATGAGCATAAAAACTCAGTATGGGTTATAAAAAAACATGGAAAGGAAACATGAGTTCATATATACATAAGAATGAAATCATACTTTACCCATAAAACATAGGCACTTTAACATGCCTCATAAAATCATGAATAAATCATAGAAATCATAAGACATAAAGGTAACTTGAGGCATTCATAACATTCTTACGTAGGGAGTAACCCTCTTGGTTACGTTTGGAATACCCATCACAGTATATTCCCTAAAATCTCTTCGGAGAAACCTTAACGTTTCACTCCTTCACGTTACCCAATGCATTAGAGATCTATAACGGGCTCACCCGCCCTTAGTTTATCACGGAACCACCCGTCTTCATAATAATGCCCAAGAACCATAACATAATCATATCACATAACACATGCATAAAGGAAACATAAAATTTCCACATTTCAATCACGAGATATCAATAAAACACATTGATATAAAAACATTATGAAATCCATTTTCAATACTAAAATAAAAGAAAAGTAAAACATGGTATTTATTTTTCTTTTAAAAAGAAGGGATGGCTTGTAGAAGAAGCCGAAACTCAAATAACGGTCACGACGGCGGAGAAGTCGTTGTCGCCGCATACGTACGACAAAAACATTCCCTTTTGTCGTTTAGTAAACGCTTCGTATAAAAAAGATTCCTTTTGAATAAACGTAAAAGTCAAAGGGGTTTATACACCGTATAAAAGAAGGTTGTGTATAAAACAAAATATGCCTCAACGAAAGGAGATTGAGACGAAATCCCATACCTCGTATCTGACTTGACCCGACCGTTCTTTAATCTCCTGAATAATAAACTTGAGTTAATCTCTACTTGATTATGAATCTTTTTCAAGTTCATTATTCCTTTTATACCATGTTATGAACATCATGTAATCAGTTAAGTTAATAATGTTCATTTTGTCGGTATTTGGTTCTTAAGTCAAAAATAGACCTCTTACACTTACATGTTGTTAATTTGGTAAAAGGTTAATTATATTCATAATATTATTCATGATGTAGATATTATATATGTCATATATATCCAGTACATTCATGCATTTATAATATTACACAATCATTTAGAGGTAAGAAATGAAACGCACCGTTCATGGAGACGGTAAGCCGTACGTACGCATGAACGCTACTTCCATTTCTATTTCATATTTCATGGAATGGATTCATAATTGTATAAGAGTATGTTATAACTCCAGTATAATAACATATATAATATCATTAACTTTATCCTTTACACATCCCACATATGGTATTAACGAAT
Source organism: Viscum album (assembly GCA_963277665.1). Lineage (NCBI taxonomy): Eukaryota > Viridiplantae > Streptophyta > Magnoliopsida > Santalales > Viscaceae > Viscum > Viscum album. Next base: position 1,201,081,390 of record OY728121.1, on the reverse strand, counting down.
CAAATCACTTTTAGGGGGCGGTAGTCCGCACTTCCTAAAATGAAGATATCGTGTTTACCCATAATGGAAACCATAAAGTATGACCAAAATGATAAAAAACAGAAGCTTAAGGAAAACATATACACAATATATATCATATATAAAAATAGTGACATCATAATGGCCACCTTTGAAGGTGTTAAATGAGTATTGAACAATCATCGTTTCGGGAGGCATAATTTCGCCATCCACGGAAAACGTATGTTCTTTAACCATTTGATGTAGTTGTGTGAGAGTGAAGCTCAAATAAATCTTATAACAACATCCTAGTATATTGAAGATACTGGTGTTGTTATAAAAGAAGGAAATAAAAAGAGTTTAGAGGGTTGGAGAAGCAAAATAAAACAAATGAACATGAGAGAAAGTATTACCTTTAAAAGTGTAACTCTTTTTGGTTTGAGCCTAAAGGCTTCCTTTGAAAGGATTCTGCCCAAGGGGAATCATCTAGGATGAGGGGAGGGATGTGGAGAGAGCAAATGGGCAGGTGTTGGCCGAGCCAAAGGCTTGAAGAGTGTGTGAAATGAGGTAGAGGTGGGGGCCTTTTATAAGAGGAGAGGAGGGGCACTTCTGGAAAGTAAAGAAATATTACATTATTTGAAAATGTGTTTCTATTTTAAAAGGTCCCACATTGATAGAATTCGTGGATAAGGTGATAAGGCTTAGAAATCCACTCATCCAATTGGTTTTGTCCATGTGTAGGTTTTAGATTTTTCATTATCTTTCCATTTTATTTAAATCGCCAAATAATGATGTCATCGCTGCATCATTATTATGTCATACATAATTAAATTTATTTAATGTCTAAAAATTATAAAACAAAATACTATGATATAGGAAATCGTTTTAGCTTTCCAATGACTATTTATAATCTAAATTTGGACTTGTATAACCCCACTTTAAAATTGTTTTAGTAAAACAATTTATGTTAGTGTCATTTTCACTTTAACATTAAATAAAAAGTAATTTATGTTATTTCCCAACAAAAGTGGATCCATGGGGTCCCCAAGTTAGGCCATGGCTTGTCTTGGTCGGCCATGACACAACCAATGGGGTTGGGACATGTGTCTAGGTCATTTCATATTATTAAAGTATTAATTATACCTTAAACTACACTAATTACCACTAATCGCGATTAAAAACTTAATAAGTTACTATTCACCAAAAAATTATTTTTATCCCATTGAACCACATTTTACTTCTTAATGACAACCATGTATGTTGGATTTTTAAAATTCAATACACATTAGTGGTAAACTTTCATTTAACTGAAAAATCAGTTTGCTTGATTACCACTTAGTGGTTTCACTATTCATCAAAAATTGAAGTTTTTCAGAAAATTACCAAAAATTGACCCTAAGCTATATTTGACATTCCGAATTCAAAAATTAAGTCTATTTTACAAAATTCAAAACATATAGGTCACATTAATTAATTTAATAATTAATTCCCGCTGCCAGAGCAAATAGCGTGTTTTTACAAAACAATAAGTATCAAAAGATTGACACCAGTTTAAGTCTAATTTCATAGTGAAATTGATTCCAATGACCACCATTGGATAAAATGGTAAAAATATATTCTAATTTCACTTCAAAACCAATTCAAAACATAATCTAATCATATAAATAAATTATATTAAAAAGCAGTTTTGATGTAAAATGCAGTATTTTTTACTATTCATTAAAAAATGAACATTGTCAGAAAAATACCAAAAATTCACACAAAGTAAATTCTGATGTCCCAATCATAAAGGATAAGTTTATTTTGACAAACATAGTTTATAAAATTGTCAAAACATAGATTCAAAAATGGTTTGCCATCAAAAGGCACTAAAACAATCTTTTAAGAATATTAGTGTATTCCATGCATAAGATTGTATTTATTTTCATTTTAAGCCTCTATAACACTATCTTAATTATTAAAAGACATAGATAAAAATATCTATTATTCATTACTTACTTGGGATGTTACATCCTTCCCCCCTTTAGAAAATTGCGTCCCCGCAATTTATTTACTTATCGAATAAATTGGGGTACTTATCCCTCATTGCATTTTCAGATTCCCATGTTGCCTCTTAAATCATGTGGTTTTTCCACAAAACCTTTACCTGCTTAGTCACCTTATTCCGTAACACTTGCTCCCTCTGGTCAAGAATCTGGACCGGTTGTTCCTCATAAGATAGGTTCTCTTCCAGCTGAACTACCTCTGGGCTCAAAACATGAGATGGATCTGGCATATACTTTCTCAACATCGAAACGTGAAAAACATTGTGTACCTGAGATAAACTCGGAGGTAAAGCCACTCGGTATGCAACTGATCCAACTCTTTCCAGAATTTCGTACGGTCCAATAAACCTTGGACTCAACTTTCCTTTCTTACCAAATCTCATCACACTTTTCCAAGGAGAAACCTTGAGAAAAACATGATCACCTACCTCGAAAGATAGATCCTTCCTCCGGTTATCCGCATAACTCTTCTGCCTGCTCTGAGCTGTTCTCATGTGTTTCTGAATCAGCTGAACTTTTTCTGCCATTTCTTCTACCAATTCTGGTCCCATCAACTTCCTTTCACCCACTTCATCCCAGAAAGCTGGAGTTCGACACCGCTTCCCATATAATGCCTGAAATGGTGCCATCTGTATACTAGAATGAAAACTGTTATTATATGAAAACTCAACCAAAGAAAGATGTCGGTCCCAACTTCCCTGATAATCCATAGAACAAGCTCGTAGCATATCCTCCAATGTCTGAATTGTTCGTTCTGACTGCCCATATGATTGAGGATGAAAAGCTGTACTAAAATTTGATTCAGTACCCAACGACTTCTGAAGGCCTTTCCAAAAGTTAGAAGTAAACCTGAGATCACGATCTGATACAATGGAGAGTGGAACTCCATGTAACCTGATTATCTCCTTAAGATACAAACGGGAAAGTTGATCAAGAGAGAAAGTATCTCGTATAGCAAGGAAATGAGCAGACTTGGTCAAGCGATCAACAATAACCCAGATTGCATTATTACCTCGAGATGTCTTCGGTAATCCAACAACAAACTCCATGGATATATTCTCCCATTTCCACTCTGGCACTGGTAAAGGCTGAAGCATCCCTTTCGGTAACTGCCGCTCTGCTTTAACCTGCTGACAAGTCAAACACTTCACAGTAAAATCAGCAATATCTCTTTTCATTCCATGCCACTAGTAATACTCCCGCAGATCTCTATACATCTTAGTACTTCCAGGATGAAAAAACAACTCATTCTTCAACTGTGAATCACAAGGCACACATAACCTCTTCACAAACCTCAAAACACAAACACAAACTTATCCAAGAACTCATGGAAAATTTTATTCATAAGGTCCATGAATACAGTAGGTGCATTGGTTAACCCAAAAGGCATAACTACAAATTCATAATGGACATATCTAGTACGGAACAAAATCTTCGGAACATCTACTTCTTTTACATTCAACTGATGGTACCCCGACCTCAAGTCAATCTTCGAAAAATACTGAGCTCCCTGGAGCTGACACCACTTCATTCGATGGCCCAACATCTGCTGAAGTAGTTGCAAAGGATTTCACCACCCCTTTCTGCTTGTAGTCTAACTGCTTCCCATCACTCAAGCTCCTTGTCGGACACTCGTTTGCATAGTGACCCATCTCATTGCACTTATAACATTTTACTAACTGTAAATCAAATTTATTCTTACCTTCACCTTGATCCTTTTCAGTGCAATCACGAGCCTTATGTCCCATCTTACCACATCGGTAGCACTTCCCAGAATTCAGAAGACATTCCCCAGCATGCCTTTTTCCACATTTATCACAAACTGGAAACTTAGTTTTCTTACCATCAGTCTTTTTTGAAGAATTCTTACCTTTCTCCTGCCACCTCGGTCTCTTCTTCTGCTGGTTGTTATAGAAAACTTGGTCATCGTCAAACTCCATTTCCACCTTCTCAGCACATCGAACAAGCTTTTCATAACTTTTAAACTCACGAGAAGCCAATGCCCTTCGATACTTTGGCTTTAATCCTGAGTAAAAACGATTGATTTTACTATCAAGGTCCCGGATAAAATTTGGAGCATACCTTGCCAATCGAGTGAACCTTTCTTCATAGGCAGCCACTGAGTCTTCCTCTTGCCTCAATTCCAAGAATTGCTTTTCCATCCTAAGTCGAACAGCCTTAGGAAAATACTTCTCAAGAAACATACCTTTGAAGTCATCCCAGTCAAGAGCATCAATCTCATAGGTATCCCTGATATTTTTAACCATAGACCACCACTGATCTGCTTCACCCTCCAGACGGTAAATAGCAAGACTAACCTTTTGATTGTCTGAACACCCCATGACATCAAAAATCTTCTCCAGTGCCTTAATCCACCCTTCAGCTAGCACAGGGTCAGATGATCCTCTGAATGATGGTGGATGTTGCCTCATGAAATGTTCCACCACTGACATGTTCCTCTGCGGTTGGTCTGGCTGATCTCGTGCATGGATACCTCCACCATTTATCGCTTGAGTCAACTGCGCCATTACTGCAACAAACTATTCAGTTCCAATTCCGACCATTTCTGGATGCTGATTCGGAAGGTTATTTCCTTATGTATGCCTTCCTAGCACAGCTTCCCTGTTTCCTCTGCGGAAAACCATTCTGAACAAACATGTCTTAGATGAAGCAACATGGTAATCTTTAAATGCTATATCATTTTGAAAAAAAAAATATTTTTGGATAATCATTTAATAGAATTATAACTCCTAAAGTTATCTAAACCGACCTTTGATACCAACTATAAGGCCCCAGCCTTAAACCTTACTTAATCTTGAGTTATTACAAGATTACACATTGAGGATCTTTTCGGGTTTAGTGTTTTAGAGAATTAGATCATAAAACTTGCATTACATTCCACATATAAACAAAGTGGTTACATAAAGATAGTATACCTCATTCCCATCAATGGAAACACATTTGAATTAAAACATGGATTCTTTTTGACACATCCTTGACCCTATCATCTTATCATGTACCTTTCCCTTGACCTGTGAAAAACATTTCAAAAACTTGGGATGAGCATAAAAACTCAGTATGGGTTATAAAAAAACATGGAAAGGAAACATGAGTTCATATATACATAAGAATGAAATCATACTTTACCCATAAAACATAGGCACTTTAACATGCCTCATAAAATCATGAATAAATCATAGAAATCATAAGACATAAAGGTAACTTGAGGCATTCATAACATTCTTACGTAGGGAGTAACCCTCTTGGTTACGTTTGGAATACCCATCACAGTATATTCCCTAAAATCTCTTCGGAGAAACCTTAACGTTTCACTCCTTCACGTTACCCAATGCATTAGAGATCTATAACGGGCTCACCCGCCCTTAGTTTATCACGGAACCACCCGTCTTCATAATAATGCCCAAGAACCATAACATAATCATATCACATAACACATGCATAAAGGAAACATAAAATTTCCACATTTCAATCACGAGATATCAATAAAACACATTGATATAAAAACATTATGAAATCCATTTTCAATACTAAAATAAAAGAAAAGTAAAACATGGTATTTATTTTTCTTTTAAAAAGAAGGGATGGCTTGTAGAAGAAGCCGAAACTCAAATAACGGTCACGACGGCGGAGAAGTCGTTGTCGCCGCATACGTACGACAAAAACATTCCCTTTTGTCGTTTAGTAAACGCTTCGTATAAAAAAGATTCCTTTTGAATAAACGTAAAAGTCAAAGGGGTTTATACACCGTATAAAAGAAGGTTGTGTATAAAACAAAATATGCCTCAACGAAAGGAGATTGAGACGAAATCCCATACCTCGTATCTGACTTGACCCGACCGTTCTTTAATCTCCTGAATAATAAACTTGAGTTAATCTCTACTTGATTATGAATCTTTTTCAAGTTCATTATTCCTTTTATACCATGTTATGAACATCATGTAATCAGTTAAGTTAATAATGTTCATTTTGTCGGTATTTGGTTCTTAAGTCAAAAATAGACCTCTTACACTTACATGTTGTTAATTTGGTAAAAGGTTAATTATATTCATAATATTATTCATGATGTAGATATTATATATGTCATATATATCCAGTACATTCATGCATTTATAATATTACACAATCATTTAGAGGTAAGAAATGAAACGCACCGTTCATGGAGACGGTAAGCCGTACGTACGCATGAACGCTACTTCCATTTCTATTTAATATTTCATGGAATGGATTCATAATTGTATAAGAGTATGTTATAACTCCAGTATAATAACATATATAATATCATTAACTTTATCCTTTACACATCCCACATATGGTATTAACGAATCAAATCACTTTTAGGGGGCGGTAGTCCGCACTTCCTAAAATGAAGATATCGTGTTTACCCATAATGGAAACCATAATGTATGACCAAAATGATGAAAAACAGAAGATTAAGGAAAACATATACACACTATATATCATATATAAAAATAGTGACATCATAATGGCCACCTTTGAAGGTGTTAAATGAGTATTGAACAATCATCGTTTCGGGAGGCATAATTTCGCCATCCACGGAAAACGTATGTTCTTTAACCATTTGATGTAGTTGTGTGAGAGTGCAGCTCAAATAAATCTTATAACAACATCCTAGTATATTGAAGATAATGGTGTTGTTATAAAAGAAGGAAATAAAAAGAGTTTAGAGGGTTGGAGAAGCAAAATAAAACAAATGAACATGAGAGAAAGTATTACCTTTAAAAGTGTAACTCTTTTTGGTTTGAGCCTAAAGGCTTCCTTTGAAAGGATTCTGCCCAAGGGGAATCATCTAGGATGAGGAGAGGGATGTGGAGAGAGAAAATGGGCAGGGGTTGGCCGAGCCAAAGGCTTGAAGAGTGTGTGAAATGAGGTAGAGGTGGGGGCCTTTTATAAGAGGAGAGGAGGGGCACTTTTGGAAAGTAAAGAAATATTACATTATTTGAAAATGTGTTTCGGTTTTAAAAGGTCCCACATTGATAGAATTCGTGGATAAGGTGATAAGGCTTCGAAATCCACTCATCCAATTGGGTTTGTCCATGTGTAGGTTTTAGATTTTTCATTATCTTTCCATTTTATTTAAATCGCCAAATAATGATGTCATCGCTGCATCATTATTATGTCATACATAATTAAATTTATATAATGTCTACAAATTATAAAAAAAATACTATGATATAGGAAATCGTTTTAGCTTTCCAATGACTATTTATAATCTAAATTTGGACTTGTATAACCCCACTTAAAAATTGTTTTAGTAAAACAATTTATGTTAGTGTCATTTTCACTTTAACATTAAATAAAAAGTAATTTATGTTATTTCCCAACAAAAGTGGATCCATGGGGTCCCCAAGTTAGGCCATGGCTTGTCTTGGTCGGCCATGACACAACCAATGGGGTTGGGACATGTTTCTAGGTCATTTCATATTATTAAAGTATTAATTATACCTTAAACTACACTAATTACCACTAATCGCGATTAAAAACTTAATAAGTTACTATTCACCAAAAAATTATTTTTATCCCATTGAACCACATTTTACTTCTTAATGACAACCATGTATGTCGGATTTTTAAAATTCAATACACATTAGTGGTAAACTTTCATTTAACTGAAAAATCAGTTTGCTTGATTACCACTTAGTGGTTTCACTATTCATCAAAAATTGAAGTTTTTCAGAAAATTACCAAAAATTCACCCTAAGCTATATTTGACATTCCGAATTCAAAAATTATGTCTATTTTACAAAATTCAAAACATATAGGTCACATTAATTAATTTAATAATTAATTCCCGCTGCCAGAGCAAATAGCGTGTTTTTACAAAACAATAAGTATCAAAAGATTGACACCAGTTTAAGTCTAATTTCATAGTGAAATTGATTCCAATGACCACCATTGTATAAAATGGTAAAAATATATTCTAATTTCACTTCAAAACCAATTCAAAACATAATCTAATCATATAAATAAATTAGATTAAAATGCAGTTTTGATGTAAAATGCAGTATTTTTTACTATTCATTAAAAAATTAACATTGTCAGAAAAATACCAAAAATTCACACAAAGTAAATTTTGATGTCCCAATCATAAAGGATAAGTTTATTTTGACAAACATAGTTTATAAAATTGTCAAAACATAGATTCAAAAATGGTTTGCCATCAAAAGGCACTTAAACAATCTTTTAAGAATATTAGTGTATTCCATGCATAAGATTGTATTTATTTTCATTTTAAGCCTCTATAACACTATCTTAATTATTAAAAGACATAGATAAAAATATCTATTATTCATTACTTACTTGGGATGTTACACGTACAACACAATACATTAATAAAATTAAAAAGAATAGTTTTCATAAAATCTTGGGCTGTTACATTCTACCCCCCTTAAAATGAATTTCGCCCTCGAAATTCGTCGGGGTTATAAATAGATTACTATTCTAAAGTTTCTTTAATATAAACCCACATCGTAAAAAGGAATATCAAAACCAATCTTTAAAAACAAAAGTATGAAACGTAACGTTTACCCAAATAAACTAATCACTGGGTTTCCACATAGGTGATAATATGGATATGGAAGAGAAATCTAACCATCATGTTCTGATGGAGAGTGGTAGAGAACAGGGCTATGGAAAAGCCAATAATCACAAATCCATAGATTTGTGATGATATAAGGTACCATTTGATTCATCAGGTATAAGATCACTAGGACAACATTTTTGGTTTTCAAGATCATTTCCCTAAAGTTGAAAATTTGAATTAGAATAAATACTTACTTTATTTTGGTACAATCTCACTATTGTTCGTGCCTTGAACAATTTCCACTTCATCTCTTAAATAAATGAAGTTGAATTTGTTATTCGTGAAGTGTTAGCAGATCATGTGATAGAATGACGAGTCATTCCATCTGTCTCAAACAAAAGGTTATTAAAAATTATATGCATAAGTCGATCTATAGTGAGATTAATCATATATGGTTCCTAAAATGGACTTATACTTAATATATCATACTGCTTAATATAATAAAACTAGTTTCTACTAAACAGGGACTTCCTGTAGGCCAGTGGTAGGCGATAAAGGCCAGTCGCACTTCGGTTGTGGGTTCGATTCCCACAGCCTTGTCCGACGCGATGGGCTGTCGCCCGTCCTACAGGTTGTCCTTTTTCTAAACCTACATTACTATAACATCACATAAATAATATCGAAATACATAATTCATTCCAATCCTTACGCTTATCCATAATACTACAGTCCACTCTCATAACAAAGTGAAAATGATTACCAGAGATTTAATACCATCGTTGATCCCCATATATCATAAGATATGTTTTGTTGGTCACATTCCAAACATTCAAAGTCCTTAATCATGTATTCTCTTGAATACCTTAGTGAAAACATGAATGCAGTTAAAAGTTAACACCTTCCACATACCAAAATCCTCAAAATTCTATATACTCAAACCATGATATCACTTAGTCCTTATATCAATCATGAGCTCATGAATACAATCAAACATCTTATTGTCTTCTTATCCTTTCATTATGCACTTATCATCTACTTTCCAAAAGTATCTGAATAACCTTTCATGGTTACTGGTACCATTCATAATACACTTTCAAAACTTAAGGAAAGACAACAGTGTAACAATCCTTAGATGTCTCCTTATTCCATGAGATTACTTATACAACATTACACATGATAAACATGTAATCATTCAACTACATTCTTAGACCATTGACCGAGCTTCAACATTTCTTTCATCTCACATATCATTTGTAGTTTCTTCATCATCGTCAACATAAATACTTCCCATACGACCATACTGATTCTCTTCATGAGACTTTCCCTTAGGGAATTGGTTTGCATAATGCCCGTACATTCCACATTTAAAGCATTTAACCATTGTTGATGTCGTAGCAATACCATTATCCTCATCCATGGTGTTAACCGAACCTTTTCCTTTGCACTTACGTGCTTTGTGTCCTTCTTTTCCACACCCAAAGCATCTTCCAGTTCCTTTGAAACATTCTCCTTGATGTATCATCCCAGGTGATTTACATAGGGGAAATTGAACTTTCTTTCCTCTATGATCATCAGGAAACTCCATCTTTCTCTTATTAGCCGAGTCAGGAAACTTACCAAATTTTACTTTATTGATCATATTATGAGATTGATGATTCGGCATAATAATTATGTTTGGACTTCCAAATCCCATTTCATTGTGAAGAATATCATTCCATTGTCCATCATATCCTCCATTATCGTGAATCATCTTGTTTCCAGCCATTCTCTAAAACCCAAAAAGAATAGTGTGAGAGGCAAAAATCACGCTAGGGAAAACAACATAATAAAGGGGGAGTACCTTCAATATCTAACATCTTAGGTTTAATTCTATGATCGTTAGCGTAATTCTAGTACTACAACCTATTCGTATACTTATCCTTAGGGACATACCTAGACATACCTTAGAAATATCTCTAGGGATCTCACTAAAGTTCTCGCATCCTAGTTTCCAAAGGTTGACTAAACCTTTCCTCTGATACCAACTGTAGAGACCCGAAGCCTGACTTACATGGAAATTACATTACATTTGCGCAATACTTAGTACATACACACAAGGATCGTAATAGTTTAGTGTCTTTGGAAACTCGGAACGTAATCTTCTAATCGAGGTGAAAGATCTTCAATATCACCCATAAAGATCTTCCCTTTTTTTTTACCTAAAACCTTTCTTTATATCCTGGGGAAAAGAAAACATAAAAGGGTGTGCTCAAATGCTCAGTAAGGGTAAACAAAAGAAATATCAATCACATCGTATTCATAAGAACATAACATTTTGGAAATCTTAACCTGCAAAAGAGAGCATAATTTCATAACATTGGATAAATCATGGCAGGGAAATGTATTCACAATAATCATAACATAAAACATGAAACTTTGTGGCATTCACACATAATCATATCGAATCATTTCTTGTTAGTCAAGACTCATTTCCAAGACTATCTTAGTGGACAAAGTCCCTTTCTGAACCGAGTTCACTCCTCGTTTTAGTCCTGTATCACTGAACCGAAATAACCTTCCGTTCCAGCCATGTCTATCTCATGAGATATAAAATCTTTACCCAATGCATTGGAGGGAGATATAGGTCCCACCCATCTTATAATGAATCCTTTCTTATGTGTGCCACATAATCATAAAACATACATCATCGCATAACACATGTAACAAAAATGGGATTCTTGAAACATCATGACATCATAAATCAATTCATATAAGATAAAGGAATTCATAAAAATAATTCCATCACAACATGATCAAATCAATTCAATAATATGGATAAAAACAGAACCCTTTATTATCTTAGATGGAAAATTTTTTTGATAAAACACTTGAACTCCATTCTTGAGGAAAATATCCTTTCTTCTTCAAAAACATTTCTTTCTTTCATAACATGTCATACAACTTTAAAATAAAAGAAGTTGATTAAAAATAAACTTGAAAACTTGTAAAGTAAGCTTCTTGGAAATAATGTTTTAAAAATCCATTCATGCCGTATAAGTTAAAAAAACATTCTTCGTACTTTTGTCGGAAAAGTCAAAAAGTACCTCGTATGAAAAACGACAAAAGATTCCTTTCATATCTTTTACTAAAAACTCACCGAAGGGTAAAATTGGATTTAAACTATTGTAATTGGATGGAAATAATATTACATATTTATGAAACATGGATGTGGATAATAAAATACACCCCAGTAAATACTTACGAATAAACAATCTCGGATAAAAATGAGATTGTGATATTTCCCTTACCTTATGTCCGACTTGCTTTGTAAGAGTCCAAACCTCCTGTATAATGATTTAAATCATGTTATTGACTTATTCAAGAATCATATTCATTTTTATGATATCATATATGGTTTACTTATGAACATTATATTACCCGTTCGTTTGTAAATTCCATGTTAAAGAAGCGTTTTGGGTAAAATCGTTTCATTTATCTTAGGTGTTTTGACTTGTTGTTCTTGACATCATTATTACTTATATCATGATTTACTTACTTACAGAATATAAAATATGATTTATATATCATATATATTCAGTATATATATATATATATAATAGATAGATAAATAAAATGAAAAACACCGTTCATGGAGATGGTAGTCCGTACGTACGCATGAACGCTGTTTTACTTTCCTTATTGTCTTGAAATGGAAGTAAGTAGATGACATACATATATATATATATATACATAAATCCAGTAGCTTTATAATGTCATATATTTCATTATTATTTCTTATATATACTTTATAATCATTCTTAAATGGTTAACATGGAGAATGAATCTCATCGCGTCGTGGAGACGGTAGTCCGTACGTACGCACGAGCGATGATATCATTTCCATAAATATTGAACTGAATTGGAGTGGATTATACAATATATCAGAATCAATATGATGTTTTAATAACTATGTATAGTTATTCTTTACACCATTATACCCATCCATGTAAGGTGGTGGTGGAAAATAGATTACACCACGGCGTGGAGACGGTATTCCGTACGTACGCACGCGCGGTGATTTCTTTTTCCGTAGGATGGATAGATGGTGAAATAGGGTTGTTTCATACTTATAATAACATATCAGTATATGAGTGATACTTATGTTATTACTTCATAATGAAACAACCTAAGAAGAAGAAGTGGAAGAAGAAATAAAGATGAAAGAATTGGTAACGGTAATTACCTCTTCTTTGAAGTGCCTCTTTGAGACCTTCTCTTAGGGCACTAAAATTGGTCTTTGAGGAAGACCAGAACCTCTATGATGTTTTAGGGAAGTGGAGAGGAGAAAATGGCAGGGGTTGGCCGAGCTTGAGAGCTCAAATTGGTGTGAGGAGGAGGGGGAGGAGGTGTCCTTTTATAGGGGAGGAGAGGGGCACCTTAGGAATATCTCAAAATATTATTTTATATTAAAGTCAAAATCGGTTTATAATGGTTCCAAAGGGTCTTATTTCGAAGCTAAAGTGGGGATGGGTCGAAATCCTATCAACCAATAAGATTTAGACATCTTTAGGGTATTATTTTAACCTTATCAATTAGATTTAACTCTAAGTTAATTAATTTAACTTTTACCATGTCTTTTTGTTTTCTTTCACTATATGGTTAATACACTTACTATAACATGCCAAAGAAACCCCAAATTGTTTATTATTAATATATATATCCTTATCTAAGTCATTTGGCTGAACCTTAGATTTTTATGAATAAAATAACAATTAATAATATAATATTTGATTTAAAAACTATTTTGTGTCAATTTTGACACTATTTGATATATAATTTTTGTGAAAGTCATAAAAGAATTAAATATTCGAAAAAAGTTGATTAAATCAACATTTATATATCATAGTAACCTAAGAAATTATTGGAATTCATAAAAAATCTCAAATTACATTTATTTTGGTGATTATAACATCAATTATGTCAATATTTCATTAAAAAGATAATTACTGCATCATCGTTGTGTCATAAATAAATTAAATTATTTGATGTCTAAAAATTACAAATAAAATACCATCATGTAGGAAATCTTTTTAGATTTCTAATGAATACTAACAATCGAATTTATCTTATGTATAACCCCATATTAAAAATGATTTACTTATTAAACTTTGATTTTAACTATTTTAACCCTTCTTTAAATAAATTAATAATAAATGTCCTAATCTAATCCAAGTGGGCCTAAATGGTCATATTTTATTCCTAAGTTTGTTTTTTGGTCGAATTACACTTGTCCAATAGAATTAGGACACGTGTTAGGGTAATAGTAATATCATATTTACCTTTAGTTACCCTATTTACTATTAACCGCGGTAAAAAAAGTAAAAAGTTACTATTCACCAAAAAACTATTTTTATCTCATTGAACCACATTTTACTTACTGATATCAACCGTGTCTGTCAGATTTTCGAAATTCCATTCACAGAAGCGGTAAAATTAAGTTTTATGCAAAATTCAGTTTTTAACCTACCACTTAGTGGTTTCACTATTCATCAAAAATTGAAAGTTTTCAGAAAAAAGCCAAAATTTCATCCTAAGCTATATTTCATATTCCGAATTCAAAAATGAAGTTTATTTTACCAAATTCATAATATAGAAGTTGCATTAATTAATTTTATAATTAAATCCCGCTGTTAAAACAAATAGCGTGTTTTTAAGAAACAATATCTATCAAAAGATTGACACTTGATTATGTTTGGTTTAAATGTGAAATTACATTCAATGACCAACATTGTATTAAATTGTAAAAATATATTCTAAATATACTTTAAAACTACTCAAATTAATAATTTATCACTATTAATTATTTCGATTAAAAAAGTTGTTTTTTAATTATAATTTAGTAATTTTCACTATTCATCAGAATATGAAAGTTATCCGAAATGTACCAAAATTTCACCTTAGGCTAAATTCGATACTCCGAATCCAAAAATGAAGTTCATTTTGAAATATAAGATTTACAGAATTTTAAAAAGTGGTTATTACTATTCATAATGGCTAGTTTTAATAATATTTTAATAGCATATCGTTGTTTAGTGAAACTCGGTATTGTGTATTACACACGCTATCGAGGAAGGTCGCGATTGCGTGTAATGCAAGGCAAGTCAAGGATGCGTGTTGTGCAAGCTCCTTTTGGTGTAGCGTACAACACAAGACATTAATAAAATTAAAAAGAATAGTTTTCATAAAATCTTGGGCTGTTACAAACTCTATATTCTGTATTGATCCAAATTAATATGAGTTTGTATAGACAATATTATTGTATCATCAACAGGATCTATACCCATGATTTTTAATTCCCCAATTTTATCCCAACATGTTGTAGTATGGCATAACTTTCTATATAATTCTTTACACTGTGCCTTTCAAATACTTGAATGGAATCAATTGTATAGGGGAAATATAGAAGACGTAAATACTAATCATACTTATGTTGAAAATAGTATGTGAATCAAGACAAAATATATTACAATGATTAACTAGTTCGTTCATAATATCTTTCATTTTGAAGATGATAAGCGATGCTGAATTTGAGGTCAGTATTTTGAGACATTCGAAGTATTTTCTATAATTTTGATGTAAATCATGGATCACAATCAAACACAATTGGAAGAGGTGTTACGTAAAGTATTATAACTTTTTTAATATAGTGTTTTTTCGGTGTTCTAAAGGAAAATATTCTCTTATATAGATAAAATGTGTCGATTTGGTAAATAGATGAATATATCCCATATAAAATCATTCTTTCTTGGAGTCATTAATAATCCTGTGACAATTTCAATAACAGTTTCATCCCATTTCCATATTGGAATTAGTAGAGGATGAATGACTACTGTTGGATGTTATCTCTCATCCTACACAATTTAAAAAACAAAACATCATAACACCTAATAAATTATTTATTACATCTTAACATCCCAAATAATTATTCCTTGAAATATTTGTGCATATTGATGGTGGGATAGTGTATAGGGAAATTGGAACTATGTGTATCATCAAGTAAATAACCTTTTTTCTCACATATAAATTGAACACCTAGATTCTTTCCAATTTTTAGAGTTACACCATCATATATTAAGTCTTATAATTTACCATAATTTAAAGAAATAATATTTATATGAATATTCTTATCATTATTATAGTAATTTTTTATCTTTTCCTATAGAGATGTTTTGGAAATCGTTTAATAAAAGATTGATGTTTTCTCTTCCTTAATAATTCCCAAATATATCTTCTCTAAATCCAATAACATTGGAACCCTATAAATACTCATTTTATTCTTAAATACAAATTATTTTCTATTTATTGTATCTTATACTATATTATCCATTCATGGATGTAATTTTATTGAGAAATCATAATCTTTATGTTTCCTAAGAAATCATCATTACCTCATGTCGAGTTATTTTTAAGAGAAGATGTATTTCAAAATCTTGCGATCCTTATGAATCTCATATATTTTACAATAGATATAGTGTCTCCATATATTTATAGAAATGATCATGACTGCTATTTTAATATCATTTGTTGGATAGCTTTTTTCATGATCCCTTAACTTCCGTGATGCATAAGAAAATGACTTTATCATTTTACAGAAGGATATAACCAATTCTCTTCCCCAATGTATAACTGTTAAATAAAAAACAAATCACTTCTTGATGGTAGAGTAAAAATCATAGTATTCACTAATATTCTATACAATTTTTCAAAAAATAATTCACATTCTATTTTCCATATGAACTTAACCCCTTTATGAGTAATATTGGCTAACTAGTTAGACAATGAGAGAATGTTTTTGAAAAAATCATGGATAATAACCAATTAAACCAATGAAACTACATACCTCTGTTATGTTTATTGTCTTATTACATTCTTGGACTACATTTTTCACTGCATGATCAATAAATATTCCATCCTTAGAAGAAATATGGACACGAAATCAATCTTTATAAAGATAGAATTCACAGTTGCTAAATTTCCCATATAACTATTAACTTCTAGGTGTCACAAAAATGATCCTCAATTGATCATCGTGGTCCTCATATCATTTTTACTACAAAAAAATATCATAAATGTATACCACAAAAAATATCATGATACTATTTGAATACAATGTTCAATAAATCTATGAAAATATGAGATCATTTTTCAATAAAAATGGCATTAATTTGATCTCATAATTTCCATCCCTTGTTCAACATGATGCATTTCTGATATATTATTTCATTAAAAGAAATTGGTGATTCCCAAAAAAATTCAATATTTGAAAACTATGCTTATTTATTAATTTTATTGCATAATACATCAACATGATACATATGACACTTTTTATTTATCATCATAAACTTGATTTCCATATAATCGATGCACATCCTCCTAAGCCCATGTTTTTTCTTAATGAAATGAACTGGGGTTCCCCAAGGTGAAACAAATGAATGTATAAATCTATTACCATACAACCCATATAGTTCTTTATTTCACTATAGTAATTATATTGTGTTCATTAAATAAAGAGTTTTATATATAGGTCTTTAATTAGATATTAAATCAGTGAAAAACTCAACTTCACTATCTCATGGATGTCCTGGTAATTTCATAGTAAATACATCTATGTATTACATTAAAATTGTTATATCCTATATTTTCATATTAACCTTTCCATATGTATGTTGTTTCAACCCTTATTTCCTAATAATCTCATTCAGATGAGCTATTGGTGGTGGATATAGATATGATTCAGGTGATGAAGTGTCCTCTCAAATGATAATGAAGTCCACATCTTCATCAAAAATCAAAACATCCTTCTTTTTTCTATAAATTTTAGCATAAATTTTTTAAATAAAATCTATACAAATTATTATAAAAAAATAGACCATAGTTATAATAATTAAGTCTACAAATAGGACATGTTTATGGGTCATAATGGGAACTAACAGACACATTCTCATTATGGTAAAATTTCCATAAAGAGCTTGGATTTCTAACTTACCACTTATGATGCTTGTGAAATATATAATTTTATTGGAAATGAGAGATTATTTAAAATTATTCAACGAAACAAAAAAAATAAATAGTGTTCTATGTTTGATGATATTATTAAAATACCTACCACCATTTAATTAAAAACTTCATGATCAGTTGTAGTGAGAACATACACATAGAATTCCCCCTCAATCTATTTTATGGTACGTTACATTGATACTTAGTGAATTAGTGTTAATATTTCCCCACTTCACTATAGGTAAACACTATAAATACTTTATTTTTCTTCCCATTTAATTCATTTTCCTGATTCCCTTATCTCCACACTAGTAACAAACACCAATTCCTTTCATGGATTTTAAAAGACATTTCATCCCATAATTTTTCCATGACGGGAACATATTTTTCCCATGATGTAGGATTTTTTTTGTCATTTTTATTAAAATTTATAGTAGAAATTATCTTATGTATAACCTTATATTAAAAATGTTTTAGTTATTAAATTTTGAATTGAACACTTTTAACTCTTATTTAAATAAAATAATAATAAATTTTCTAATATACTCCAAGTAAATAAAAAAGGATCATATTTTATTTCTATGGTTTATTTTATTCTAAAAACACATATCCAATATAATTAGGACATGTTTTGGCGTAATTATAATATCATTTTTACATTTAATTACCCTATTTACTTTTAACCACGGTAAATAATTTTCAAAAGTTATTATTCACCAAAAAGTATTTTCATCATATTAAACACAATTTTATTTACTGATATTAGCTGCATCTCTCAAATTTTGGATATTCAATTCACAGAAGTGGTAAAATTATGTTTTATGAAAATTTGCAAATGTTCTTAGAAGGTGGGTAAAAGACGTTAAAAAGTTTAATAAAATTTTATATATCTAATCTAACTATAAAAATAATACAATGAGTTAAATTAGACTAATATAGTTATTATGTATCTATTTTTACTTTAAAATATATTTATATAAATAATAATAATTATTTAAAATATTGTCGGTTTAAAACAATAACTCGATGTTTTTCAATATTCATCAAAAAGTGAATGTTTTCAGAAAAATACCAAAAATTCTCCCAAAGATAATTTAATATTCCTAGTTAAAAAAAGATGTATATTTTACCAAATTAAAAACATATAAGTGGTATTAATTAATTTAAAATTAATTCTCATTGTCAAAACCAAAAGATGGGTTTTTAAAAAGTAAAAAATATCAAAATATTGACATGTGTTTATGCACAATTTAAATTTTAAATTACTCATATTGAACTAAATTATATTAAATTATAAAAATATAATCTAATTATACTTTAAAACAACTCAAATGAATTATTTTACACTATAAATTATTTTTATTACAAAAGTTTCTTTCAATTAGAATTTAGTATTTTTTACTATTCATCAAAATATGAAAGTTATCAAAAACGTACCAAAAATTTATCCAAACTAAATTTTTATGTTCTGATTCTAAATAAGAATTTAATTTCACTAAAGAGAATATATAAAAGTGTCAATTATTGTATTTAAAAATGGTTCACCATTAAAAGGTAGGAAAAATGCGTTTTTTGAAAAACACTTCTTTTATTTGAAAAAAATGTATTTTTTCTTATATTATGTCTCGGAAACACAAAATATGGATTCCAAAATTATATGGAGTATATGAAATTCAATATTCAGTTAATAACATTCATAACCACTCTTTGATTGGGTAGTTTGGTAGGTCAAGGTGCACTCGAACTCTGTGTTGCGTGTAGCACAAGCTATTGAATTACTTTATAAAGATAACATTCTATGAAATCTTGGGGTGTTACACATGCACCTTGGACTACCCATTAGTGGTGAAACAAGTAAAATTTCTCTATTTTCTTACTTCTTGTGACTATTTTAATTACTACTAATTTCAATCATATACATTTAAAAAGTTACTACAGACATGGGAAGATGATCCACTGTTTTCGAAGAAAAAAATGATTCTAGGATTCACCCCAACCCTCTTAGGGTCTTTCAGGGTCCTTTTATTATTGAGAAATTATTATCCTATTGAGATAGGGAAAATAAATTATTTTCATATACACAGTAGTTGACTGACATTGGTAGTTAATTAAAAAATGAAATGCCCAGCCCATTGAACAAGTGTTGAAATTGTAAAAGATATCTTAGTTAATTAATAGAATCCTATTTCATTATCATAATATTGTTGTTAAATATATACCTACATACACTATTTTTCCAACAATAATTTTTTTAGAAATAGTTTGTGGTGACCTTGAGAGTTGTACTCTCACCCTACTTGGGATGTCATTGGGTACACAATAAGATTTTATGTCTATAGGTTTGGAAAATGGAAAGGTCCCTATGATAGATGGTTGATTGGGGCATGGGATGTTCATGGAAGAAGGATACATACATGGATTTAGGTACTGTCTTGGGAAATTATTCAGTCATCATTATTTTGGGTTTTTTAAACCTGGAACTATTTTACATGATGCATCATATGTAATTTTTTGTTGTGGTCTTGTAATTAGTTTTGCAAGAATGGTTGGTAATGTATGTCCATATTTTTTCTTAATATTTCCCTTATTTTTTATATTATCTACTATGGATTACATTGATAAAGAGTTTATTATATCCACACATGTTCTATTAGTTCCCCAATACTTGTTGTAAGCCTCTGGAATATGGGAAGGCATTCCTGATGCCTTGTGATGACCCAACTCGGGGTATCAGTTTAGTGGACTCCAGGTTGGAAACGTTACAATGTTTATCGAAATTATATGTCCAAGAAATAAATATAAATGAAGGTCACTAAATAGAAATTTTTAAGGGGATACTAATTTCAAATTCAAAATAAGGGAATAATTTTATTACAATAAAATTTTAATAAAAATATGAATGCTTCCAAATAAAAATTATCAGGTTCTCAAAAATATTCCATAAATCAATAATTTCAGTATAATCCAGTAAAGATGTCATAAACCATCAAACATATAAATTATTTCCTAGTAACCATCAATAATATATAAACATCACATCATTATCTAATCAATTTTAATACATTAAGTTTCATCCTCCATCAAACATGTGTTTTAATATAGATTCAACAATGTCATTGAATCCCTTTTCTTAGACAACGATACCATTCAACATATTTTATAAAATAAATTAAGATATAGTATTATTGTACAGTCCTAATACATGTCATGATTCTTATAAATATAATATAATTGAAAAATACACACAAATAAAATAATTCTTTAATTCAAAAAATTAACATTATTCCTTCCACATTGGCAGTATCAGTAGCATGGGTTTTGCAATGTTCCCTTAACATATTCATTGGTATATTCCTTGGATAACTGGAAAATTGGTTTCTGTAGTTCCCCATCTCCTTAAAGTTGAAGAATTTAATATTATAAAACATTTTAGTTCCAGTTAAATAAATACCATGGCAGCCTTTATGTTCACACATATATAAATATCTCATTCTATTTAAGCAAGTACTTGGTCATTTCATTCCACAATTATCACATGAGGGAAAATCCTTATTTCCCTTCTTCCCTTTATCCATATTTGTCTCTTTCATCCTCTTCTTATACTATTTCCCAATGAATTATTAATACATAGAAAAATAGTTTTCTATCTTGTTAAAAAATGATAACCTATCATTATACAATGATATTGTTTGGGAGACTAGTTCCCTTTGAAATATTGGACTAAGTCCATCAAATAAATGCCCATTTTTATACTTTTGATATGGGATTTGATGTTGTTCCTATTCATTTTTATAGATTCTATTTCTAAATGATTACATAAAGTATATAATATCATATTACTATGAAACATAATGTATATCCCAACATTAGTGAAACACTTAACATAAATTGAAAAATTTTATCATAGCTAATATCATAATAATAAATATGGCTTCTTGGGGGATATATTTATTTTTAAATCATTTATAATGGTTCATTAAGAATAATAATATTATCCTAAACATATACCCTAGGTGTTTCAAACCAGGTGTACAGTAAAGTTGGTTGTCATGAATCAGGTGATGATCAAGTCATGCTCAGTGTTCCCTTTTTGGAGTTATACCCCTTGGTATATCTGTTCCAGAACAACATCCACCTACAGTATCTAGACATGGAACTATTTCCCCTATGAAAAAAATATTTTCTTCCTTAACAAAACATTAGTATGTTATTATATAATTTTACTCAAATTAAATCATGCAGTTATGTTACCTAAAATACTTTTTTTATAAATGTTTTTCCAAGGTTTATACTAAACTACCTTTCATATCTACTATAGAGAATCCGACCCCAGTATCCTGGGGGTGATGTCTACATTTTTATATTGGAATAAGATACAAGTAATTCAATCTTGATAGACCGAATAGTTTAGTATTATTAGTGAACTGGACACATACTTGAAGTTGAATTTTTTTTAAACACAAAAAAAATATTTTCTTTGAGAATACCATATTTCACCATATCATATCCCTAAATATAAATCATAATACAATTACTTCTATTAAATAGAATATATAAAATAATAAATGGGAGATAATAGATGTTCAATAAGGGTAAGTGTATAGTGGATGATATGACTAAATATTTTATAATTAAAATGGAATCATATGTAACTGAAAAAAATTCCACTTAGTCAATAACATGAGTATAATATTGAAGCAATAAATTATGATCAAATAATTCCATGAAAAATAATCACATGATCTTGAAACATAAGCATGGATCTTTTTACTAATTGAATAATCATAAGGAAAATGGATAACTAAATTCATAATTATGGAATGAAATATAATGTAAATCTAAAACATATCACCCAGGCCTTTTTACAAGATATATAATGTCATCGAGGCACACATGAGCCTCAGAACCGTTAGTGAGGACTCGCTAAGTGAATCCAAGAGACTTGGGATCAAATCTAGGAGGAGGCTAATTTCTTTTACTATAGAAGTACTGTAGCAGGTACTGTAGTAGTGTTGTAGTAGGAACTGTGCAGAACTATAGGAGGAACTATAGAAGGCACTGTCTGGCAATGTAATAGCCGAGAATATTACCCCGTTTGGGCCTTCGTGCCACCTTTTTGGTCCCCAGTTCCTTTAATACCTTCAGGCCACCCAGGACATCAGGTTAGTAAGTCCTTTGGGTCACCTCCTGGCCATTTGGCCACATTAAGTGAAGATGAAAACCAGACAACCTACAAGGAAAAAACATCATAAGGAAGGAGGAGCAAGGAGATTTCACTAATGAATAAGCTAAAAGGATTTCATGAATGATAGGGTATGACACCTTCCATTGGGAAAAGCATGTGCAAGCATGATAAAGCCAAGTCGAACACCTATGCGAATGTAGGGAGCTGATTTTACGAGGAAGATGCTGGGGAGGGACACTTCCAAGTAGCTAGTCTGGGTTGTATGTAATGTTTAAAGACTATTGGAAACTAATTCCTCTAAGTCCATGGGCCATCTAATACTTACAACTATAGGCCATTGAAAGGTGGATTATCAAAATCAATATTATTAAGGCCTTATTCCAAACATCTATATATAAGGGAAATGCCTCAACCACAACCTAATCTAGTTTGTCTCATGAAACTTACTAATGAATAATTGAGAGATAATGGGCCTCTATCACATAAAAAGTACAATGGATTACTCATATGAATGGACTAAAATTGAATCAACATAGAATATTTTGTTGAAAAACTAGCATAAAAATGATTATACCTGCCCCAATCAATAAACAAGCTCATAAACCATCCATAGTAATATACTGAATGCTGATAAAATTTTAAATACATAGTCAAATTGATCATAATACAAAAATAAGGATGATATAAAAACAATATATCACAAGTTTATCATAAGTATAATAAATAATTTATTTCATCGTTTTGTAGAAATACCATAACAAGATAACTAAAAACAATTTTTAGGAAAATAAGATTTTCTCATCGAAAAAATTTCTATATTGAAATATTTCAAAGAAATATTTTGAAATAAAATTTATTGAAATTAACCTCTAAAAGAATGTAAAATACGCATTAAAACAGTCATTGGTCATGAATGTGGAAAATTCAGTTCATGTTGTACACCTTAAAACAAATATTTCATTCAATTTGTTGGTTAAATAAAAATTTGTATTATATTGAAAATGAAATGAAAATATTTTAATAACATTTTTTAAAAAATCTAAATTGGAAAAAATTACTTTAATAATTTATTCTAATATTTTAAAAATAAATTTTCTATCATTTTAAAAAAAAATTGGTTTTCTTGAAATTTTTTTTGACTGAATATCGAAATAAAGTCACATTTTTTAAAAAATTGTTCCACAATCAATTTTATAACAAAGTGAGGTAAAAACTATTACCTGATATATTTATTTAATAACCATATGATAAGAATATATATTTATTTTATTATAATAATATCAAATAATTTCTCTAAGGTAAACTTAACTAAAATCCATCCTGAATAATGATGAGATTGTAAAAATAACCCTTACCACGTTGAAATATTTTTAATCAAAAGACCATTGAACGAAATAAAATTAATAATTATACATTAAATACCATAAATATAAATAAATTAATTATATAAAAAATAAAGTTTTATATACTCCCCAAAAATGAAATAGGTGGTTAATATGACGTATGTCTCACAAAAGTAAAAATGAGACGACAAACCCTTACCTTGAGTATAAATAATCACATAGGTTCTTTATAATCATGAATAACAAAATTATATTAATTATTTACCATTTTATGAACCCTTTTAATATTTATTCATCCTTTTACATCACATATTATAGTGTTATATATGACTACTTACTCAATTATGTTGATGTCGGATGAATCGATGATATTTGGGTTATTTGTCAAAAAATGTCTTTAGTAGGATTCCTATAGTGAAAGAATTCATTATTCAAAAATTTAAAGAATAATAATCATGAAATAATTATCAAATTTATAAATCAATTTTTTTTTAATCCATTCATGAATGATGGTTATAAAAAATAAATTATGTTACAATCATAGAGACAGTAGGTTGTATGTACGCACAAGAATTGTTTCTATTTTTCAATGATCATTTTGGAAAGAAGTTATGAAATATTTTATCATGAAATATTTATAATAATTTCATATATAAAATGTTATTTCATTGAATATAAATATATATATATCTTCCATGTGGTGTGGTGATCAAAATCGAGTTCCATCACTTTTTGAATGCAGTAGTCCATACATGCACAGATGATACTATCATCTTTCAATGAGTGAAAAGGTAATAAGTAATATGATATATTATATTTTAGGAATAATAATTATGTAAATAATATAAAAATAATATCATTTATATCACATATATTTATTAAATTTATCCTTATTACCTTCCATATAAAGCATTATTGAAAATTGAATCACTTCACTTCATGAGGCCCTAGCCCAGCGTACAAATTATTGACATTATCGTATCCACTATGAAATGGGAAGTAAAAGTTATATACTATATAAGGATACAAAAGGTAAAATTATTTTAAAAATAAAACAAATATAACTTCATTCCATATTCATATCCAACTGTGAGAGGTGGTTATGAAAAAATGAATTACATCGGTTCATGAGGCGGCAGTCCATCGTACACACAAACGAAGATTTTGTAACCCATTTTGTTATAGTGGGTATGGTTTATGGAAATTAACATAAAATAGAAACATTAAATTATATTAAATATATTGATTATATTATATAATCATGGATTAATTTTTTTTAAGGAGGTGAAGGATGAAATAAAATAAAAATGATCATTCAAGAACGTTAATTTTTATCTAGGAAACCTTCTCAAATTGGCCCAAAAAGTATTCCAAATATGGAAGTAGTCACAAAATACTTATTCTAGGGTCATATTAGGTTATTTGATAAGCCACATGGGTATTTACTGGTTTAATAGAATGGTTTTGATTGTGTGAAGAGGAGACGATATGGGTGACCTTTTATAAGTGAGGTGAGCGGCACACTTGTAATTTTTGAAACGAAAAAGGTGTACCCACATTTTTCAAATTACAAAAGGGTAAAAAATCGATTAATATATATAATAATTTATTATAAGGTCTAAATAATTCCATGAAATTGGATTTTTAAAGGTTTTATCTTATTTTAACCCATATATGTTTAATTTAAGCTTTGATAAACCCAGTTTACCTAAAATATGGAATTTTTTTTTAATATTTTTACTATTCAGAAAGGTCAAAATTTGACATGGAAATATCAGATAATATAAATAATTATTTTTAATAATATAAAATCTATTTTTACAAATTAAAATTAAAAAAGTGTAAAATTTTAATTTAATATTAATCTCACAGACACGTTTTGAAAGCTGTCTTTTCAAAGGGAAAATGTTCCAAAGTTTGGAAACACTTTATATCAATTTTTATTTTGAAAAAGATTCCAAATATTTAAATTGGATTAATAGATATATAATTGAATTTATTTTACTTTAAATCTAATAAAATATATTACTTTTCTTTTTAAATAATTTAATCTAGGAGGAATTTTTTAATTAGAATTCAGTGTTTTTAACATTTCATAGACAAATAATGAAGTTCAGAAAAATCTGAAATATTCTGCCTAAAATAATTTTTATATAATGATTAGAAAAATTTATTTTATTTTTTCAAATAAATGTTTTGAATGTTTTATTAATTAATTTAATATTAGGTTTTCAATGATCAACTATACCATCTTTTAGAAAAAATAAAATTTATTAGCAAACAATTATTTTTTTAAATGATAATTTTTTTTATTTCTAATCGATAGAAAATTATGGAATTTATTTTATAAATGTGTAAAATATACATTTTTTATAATTCGGATATTACTATTAATTCCTACTAATTTAACAGCTAGGTCATAAATTTATACTCTGTTAGGATTTATTTTGACTTGGGGTTGCATGTTATATAACATAATAATGATATTAAATTAAATAAATATATTTTGTTGGTTGTTTAGGATTGGTGTATCATTTTGTATACACTATCAAATATATTTTTCTAAATATATAATTTTGGGGTGTTACATTAATAATTTTTTTCATTGTATAAATATCATATATTATATATATATATATTTATAGTCATCCATAAATAATAGAGATAAAAAAGTGAATTACAAACGATTGTAGTGACCGTAGAATATACATATGCATGAACACATTTTTAATATTTTGATGGATGAAATGAATGAAAGGTGGATAGTATGGAATCAGTTATGAATAATTACTATATCATATGTATCATATATATTCATTAAATCTATCCATAGTACCTTATTTATATATCATAAATGAAAATTGGATTCGATCACTTCCTGGAGGTGGTAGTCCGCATATACACATGATAATTTTATTATTTTACAAATGATAGCATGGTAAGAAGGTATATATGGAAATATAGTTATAGAATAATATCTATGTCTTATATATCATATGTAATAATTTTTTCCCATATTTATTACAATCCAAATAAAATGGTGATGAAAATAAAATTACACCTCTATTTAGAGATGGTATGTCATAGATACACACAAGTGATGTTTTCAATTTCACATGATGAAAAAAAGAATAAATATGGATATCCCATAATCATAATTATATATAAAAATATTTGTTATAATATGGTTATTATTATAGAATTACTACAACACATTAAGAGCATGATGAAAAATAAATAAACCTGAAGGACTCATTAATGTTGATTTACCCCTTCCTCAATATTATTCCTTAGATCCCTTCCTAACGGGAAAAGATTAAGTCTTTTAGATAGAAAAAAACCAATATAATATTAATATTGGAGTTTATAAGATAAAAGGGAAGGGGTTCATGGATCTAGATGACTCAATGTGGTTTAAATAATTGAGGGGGGGGGGGTGAGCTTTTATAATTGAGGCAACATGTACTTTTGGAATTTCTTAAACTATTTAATTATAAAAAATTATATAAAAATTGAATTCTTCAAAATGGATATAAAATGTAACATTGGGTAGGATATAGTAGAAATATCATCAACTAAAAGAATTTGATTGTTTTTTTGTGTCTTAAACCTTAATTTTTGGTTTAACCCATAATTAAACTATTTTAACATTAACCATGTAAACATATTTCTCACTCTTAAAGGGTTATAATTTTACATATAAGGAGAAAATTTAATCATAAAATGAAAAGGGATGAAATATTAGACCAAATATTACCCCATTCCCCATTCAATATTTTAATAGTTCTTAAAGAATTTAATAAATCATTATTTTGAAAAATTATCAATAATTTCAATTCTGAAAATATTCATTTAATTTGACTTCAAATAAATCATGATAATGTTTTATTTGGAATAATATTCATATTAATATCTATAATATATTATATTCATCTAAAATATTTTTGGAAAACTATAAATCACTCATATAAAATCACTTTTAATATTTTTAATATCATTTTTTATTTTTTTAATAATTGAATTAATATTGTATTAGCGCTGTGCCAGAACATAAGGGAATAATATTATAATTAAAAATTAGAAATTAATTATTATCATAAAATATTTGTATTATCCACAAAAGGGACATACATATTCATTTATAGATTACTTTTTTCCCTAGGTGGACAAAGAATAAATTTTCAAAACTATGAGAGGGAAATTTTATAACATTCATTAATTAAAATATTACATTAGCATTATTTAGGGACACATTTCAATTAGACATATAAATTTTTATAATATTTTGATAAATTTATAATTACATTCAACTGATAATAATTAATATGAATCATCTTAACCTTATCACTTAGATTCAACCTAGATTTACCTGATTCATCCAATACTGAGGTGATAAAGTTTATCATAATTACTATTTATATTGGAAAAAAATAAAAGGGAAATACATAAACAATTCGAACCTTCTAAATTAAATAATTTGATAAATTTTTCAAGAATAAATTTTTATATATTTTAAAAAATAATTATAAAATTAATGTAGAAAACCAAATAAAAATAACTTTTTAGAAAAATACATTTTTAAGCATAAAACTAGATTTATTTTTTATCAATTCAAAGAAAACTCCCTATATGGAAGTCAAATATTTAAATTTAATATATAATATTTTAATTTCATTAAAGTAATTGAAAAATAGTGATTGATTAAAAAACACATTGTTTGCACATAAATATTGTTTTACATAGAAATATTTCATTTACATTCAGGGGTTTTTTATTGATAACCAATGAATTTAAATTACAAATATATAAACTATGAAATTTTTAAAGTTTTTTAAATCCTATTAATACTCACCAATTTTTATTAATAGATTATAGTGGTTCAAAAATAATATTTTAATAATACAATGTTGTTCATTTAAAATCTATTTTGCATGTAACAAAATCTATTAAAATTTTAATTTTTTTTAAAAAAGAATCATATAATAAAATTATGGGGTGCTACATGTTAGTGATTAATGATTATCTATATGGTATTCATATATATTTATAAGGAATTTAGACTATTAATATTATAATTAAATATAATCTACTTATAAATATAGTAAAATGCATGAAATATAAAAAATATTGATTATGTGAAATCTTAAAACCACTACCACTTTGTAGACCTAAAATAACCCCCATTATTATACCATCAAAATATTTAATCATATAGTAAATTAACATCCTAAATAACGAACATAAATAGAAGTCACTTGGAATCACTTACTATCGACTCGAAGAAATAATTAATGACCGACTCATAGGACACCATGATCACATGCAAAGAAAAAAATTATTTACAAAAATATGAGTTTGTCATAAAAATGGTGTCCAAGAATTAGTTATTCTAATAACAACTATGTAGAAATTTTAATTTCATCACATTAATAAAATGTATTCCAACTATTTCATACAAATTCATTGATGATATAAATATCACAAAGTTTTCATCTCATAACACAACACAAACCAATATTATCTTGATACGATGACATTATTCGAGAATCTAGAACCGTGACAAGATCCATACCAATGATTCACCCCAATAAAGTCTCCCAAAATAACAAAATCATGATGGGTATATAACACATCATAATATCGGATTTTAAATTTACATTTTTCATATTCATGAAGAAACCATATTTGTATAGAAAGATATGGTATCACTTGTAACAACAGAAGAATCAACACTATTGGTCACTATAAGTGACCCCATGGATTATCTCCCTAACGAGTTGTGTAATTGGATAAGATATTTGAATCCATCCCTTAAATAAACACAACTCCTTGACACCATAATCATTTATTATGACCAATAATTTACATATATAATATTAAAAAATCTCTTCATAATAATTATAATAAGATATAAAAAATTAACAACCTAAAAATCCAAAGATTGAGGTTATTTGGATATTTGATACATATTTTATATTTCATAAGTGTGAATGTAAAAATTTTATTTGACTCTTCAAAAACATATTAAAATATACCACATTGTACTATTTTCACTATATATAAACCCCCAAGTACATGCAATAAAAAAGGACTAACCAATAATCCAATAAGTGGAAAACATTAGAGGCATTAAATATGAAGACCTAGGAGGGGTGGGAAATATATAAAGGATAATAAAATGATTGAGGCCTATAGGACCTAGTTATAGGTTCCTTATAGTTTCCCCTATGTAGGTGATGTTGATGAATTAAATACGGATACACATGGGAATTGTCGTCATCAATTTGTGGACCATCTAGAGTCATGAGACTCGAGGGGGGGGGGTTGTATCATACTATACAGATCTTAGTGAGTGTGATGTACTCTAGGTTATGGGTGATGACATGATAGGTTATATTGATATAGAGGACCTTGTTAGGATACCTATAATGTGACACGATCCTCAGGACCAATGATGGGTCCACTATGGTAAGATTAACCCCGAATGGTCATGATATTAATTAAAAAAAAGAATTTAATAAATTATGTATTGAATGTGAGATGAAAAAATCTTATTGGAAGTATTTATAATGTAAATGAAATTAGTGGTAGTTTCAAAATAAATATACATGTGAAATCCATAGACTTATGGATTAGTTCTATGGATTATATAGTACATGATCACTTGGTGGTTAGAATTATGTTCTGGTATATTCTTAGAGGGCGATTGGTAATTAATATGGGGATAAGTATCAGGGAAATTAGGGACCAATAGATAATAAAGCCCCCATAATTTATTTTACCGAGATGGATTGGATTTGATCGTTGGATTCATTTGATGGGAAAACACCCCGAAAATGGATATATGAAACCGAGACACCTTAGACATGAACCTCAAGAATGTGGGTAGGGAACAGACCTCCCACATGTGGATATATGATTGTACGATGATTTTTACATGGTCATTGGTTATATGGGTAGGTACAAAATCCATCGTACATAGATATATGATACGACGAAACCTTGAAAAATCTCCAAAGGTCTATGGGTAAAGTATAGAATCCCCACACATTGATATTAGAAGTCAGGATTCCTTAGGTGTGTACATTATGTCTCTAGGTAGGGCTCAAACCCAATTTACACTAAGACCTTCTCATAATGGGATTCCCTGAATGCATACCGTGGGTGTGAAAGTTTATTATGGACACTCTAATAGATTACTATCACTATGGGATGGAATGATATTGTGAAAATTTGATAGATATTTTGAAATTATCTCATGTAGGTATACCTATCCTTGTGTGTCATTATGGAAATTGAGGGCCAGTAGTGTTTATTTATTTCCATTAAGTAGTCATTTATGTAAGTTTGAGCATGTAACATAAATATATAAATGTGTTTACTAGTCATGTATATGAACATGTTGGTGGTGACGTACTGAGTTATGTTCACACACCCTACTGAGGCGGCCATAGAACCATGGTACTGGAGTAGCCCTTCTATTTCTGTAGGATTAGGTTACGGTGAGGCTTGATGCTACATGGTTGATATGATATATTAGTTTAGATTAGGGCACTCAGATCAAGGAACCTATCAAATTTTTATTAGTTCCTCAGTGCCTTTTCTATTCTTTTATTTATTTTATTTATCCTATATATGTGATTGGAACAAAGTGAGGCTTGTTTTGTATGATGATCATAACCATTTGTATTTTATGTTATAATTCATTTTGACAATTCATATCATATTTATTTATATACACTTTTTTTCATTACTATGTCTGATAGAGGGTTAATTCTTGTTTGATTGTTAAGTCAAATATAAGGTTTATCTTCTCACCATGGTTCCTCCTTAGACCCTTGCCACTAGTTACTAGCCTTACGGATTCAACAAGGTACACCTGAGGTCTAGTCAATCAATGATTATATTACTGTTCATGTTATTTGGATCAAGAATTCCAAAAACCGTTCTTATGGGATTCGTTTCCATGTCTTAATATTTTGGGGCATGGTATTCTAGAAATATATGTATGTGTCAGAGATTATGATGGATATTATATTAGG
The DNA here is from genome assembly GCA_963277665.1 of Viscum album. Classification (NCBI taxonomy): domain Eukaryota; kingdom Viridiplantae; phylum Streptophyta; class Magnoliopsida; order Santalales; family Viscaceae; genus Viscum; species Viscum album. Next base: position 1,201,049,180 of record OY728121.1, on the reverse strand, counting down.
GTGTCATGAACACCATATCTGATGGATGTCCAAGTTATCTTGGGTAAAGGATTGATGTTCTTGGCTGATGTAATTATGTTTATATTTTATTTCACCATTTTTGATTCACATATTGTTCAAATTGATGATTTTTATGTTTTTTTATTTCCATATATAATAAATAGTGTCCCATAAATCATGATTACAAACATAGTAATTTACATGACATATAGGAATTCTAATCTGATTTTATCACTAATGATTGAGGCACCACTATTTAATGTGTCAAAAATTAATCATACATTATTTTACTATATATATTCTTACTGGAATTAAACATATATGGACCACCTTTTACTCAAATTTTCTTCTAATGGTATCTCATATGGATCTAGTGTCAAGTTTCTTGACCATGAGGATGATATAGTCCCTCAGCATCTAGATGTGTGTGGACCCTCAATATTTCTTATCGGAATTGGTTTCCCGCTAATTTAACCGTATAAGAATGATTAATATTTGGGTTAATTTATTACAAGTATCAATAAAATTCTATTTTAATTATCACTGATAAGGTTTTGGTGGAATCCTATATAACCAGATCATGTGACTATGACTAACTTGATATAGGTTTTCTTAGGGTGATTCCACTGTATGTATATATTCATATCTATGGATGTTTAAATGTTATCCAGGGGAAGTCCAACCTATAGATTTTATTATAATTAGTTTCCTAGTAGGATTATAATTTATCATGTGTGTCCTTATCTATGTGTATATGTGAGACCCTAGAGTGGGAAATTGGAAAGTTTGATGTAGTTGGATTCATGATATGGGAGTATAGATGATTTCCATTGAGATATATCCCATGTGGTTGTAACCAAGTGGTAGATCCAAGTGAACCTTTTTCGTGACTTATTATTGTGGTGAGTTGGTGACCCATATAACTGAATGAAACCCATGATATGTTTTAGCCCATAAATGTGTCTTCCATAGAGGCAAATAGCATGTTTTGATGACTGTGTTTATGATCGATGCATGAGATTGGATGCTAGAACAAGATACTAGGTTCAACATGAGAAACACTATATATATGGAAACCCTTATAATGGTTTGTGAAAAGGCCTATGGATGGTGCCTTGTGTTTTGATATTTGATGTAATGAGAGTGATAACAAAATTCCTTGACCCTGTCGGTTTGAGATGTGTCTGTGTAGAATGGTGGGACCATGGTCAGGTGATACTGTGTTGGAAGAACACAGGTTGGTAGTAAATGTGTGATATTTCTAGGTGTGATGTCATTTGGATTGAGGATCAGATGATAAAAAGGAGTATATTTTTTATATATAGATGATATCGGGTAGTCATGACTGTTATGCATGGTGGATAATGAGTTTAGATTGATTTGAAATAGTGTGTGAGCAATGGAATGATGGAAATGGATTAAACACATATAGGATGATTAATTTAAATATTTTGAATAATATTATGATGTTTCCATGAGGTGTGGGATGATATCATGGGAGGAATGTGTTTAGTGTAAATATTGATCTTAGTTAAACCTCGACCAAAACATTAGAGGTTAATGTGACAAATAAATGAGTGTGGATTTGGAAGAGTGAAATGGGTATCATTTCAATGAAACATGTTTGTGTTATTTCTCATGGAACAGTATAATTAGAGTCATACAGTGGGGAGTAAAACATATAATATCATGGGAGTGACCTGGATCCTAATGAGAGTTCATCCTAGGTTATAGATGACATTTCTAGGAGTTGAGAGAGGTAGTGATTTAAAATTTTTTACTGGTACATGCTTATGGTTGGGAAAAGAACTTCCAATAGTCATGTTCAATGATAGTTGTATCAGGGGTCATTTTGATTGAAATTTTTTATAAAGGAAGTGATGGAGATAAATTTTATATTATGGTGTCAAATAAGTCCTTGGTGGTATGACCCCAGTTATGTTGGGTCCTGATCTTGGTGGAACTGGTCTTTGTTTAGCACCATTGGAATGATATCTAAGGGATTAAACAGATCCAAATTTTCTTGGATTTATTTGTTAATAAAAGAGATGATTTTTAATGTGGAATTGGATAAATTCTGAGAAATAGAATCTAGATAAGGATGAAATTCAGTGAAATCCAAATGTTAGACGTATTGGTGATGCACTGGTTCTTGTGGTCCCCCAGAGAATGATTTATAGTTTTCACTAGTTGTGGATTATTTTTTTTTGTTTTCATTGGTAGTTAATGATGGGATAAGATATACATGCTCAAATGATTGTATTATACACTTATGATTTAGGGTATAATGATCAGGTTTTTGATAGAATTCCGGCAAGTGGAGACAATAAATCTTCCATAGAGTCATCCATGGAGGGTGTGACTACTATTTACAGATGTAATTAGACACAACATGATGGAAACCATATTGTGATTCTCACTAAATATATAGGTGAGGTGGTTCATTGGATATTTTTATGGAGGAATCCACCTTCATTCAAGATTGGACTTGGTGATTTATATCTTATAGTGAGGATAAGAATAATCCAGTTGATTAATAGGTTAATTAAATGTTCATGTATTTGGAGATATTGGTGTGGTTGGGGCCCCTTCTAAATGATTTGATGTTAAATTTAACCAGGTAGTTCGTGTTTTAAAATAAATATCCCCATGTATGAGGTGGAAATAAATGGGAGTGCCTTTTTAATTTTGGGATATAACACATCAGATGGATGATAGGTTAGTGTCCATATCAGGTTGGGAGGTATGTATAGAAGACCACTGATGCCTCTTTTGGATGATATGATTTTTGGTCTAGAGTTTTAATGAACATATGATCATATATATCATGTTTTTGAGTGGGAATTTATATTTTTTTATTTTCAAAGGTTCTGATATCAAATTAAGGATTAAAAATTGTAAATAAGAGAGAAAACATTGAAAAAAATCATTTTGGATGTGTCTTGATGGTCAAATAGAATCCAGGAGGCTCAGTTTAATGCTAAAGGAAGAGTCAGGTAGTATATTATTCAGTATGCTATTTCCTGAAACTATCCACTAGCCACTAGTAGGGCACTATTTATATGTTGGGTAGAGTAGTGGCCCAACACCACTTCAAAGGCCTCCGACCATACATTTCCCTAGAATCAGAAAAAAGGTGAGGATTTAAATTGGTGAAATTTAGTAAATTACACCCTTAGTGTTATAGAGTGGAAACCCCCTCCTTGATCATCTATTTTCGTGCATGACCACATCTAACTACCATCCTCTTCCCCTTCACACCACCTTTTTGGGTAGTGTTAAGTTTGATTTCTATAATTTTAAGGCGATCTTATGACTTTGGTGGCTCATTTTTCAATTTCTTACTTCTATTTAGTTTTTAGTTTCTCTCGATTTGGGTTCAGGTCATATTCCACAAAATCATGGTGTAACCATACCAAGACAATGAGAATTTGTTGATCATTAGAAATAATATTTTTACATAATATATCTGAAATTATTTGCAGGTATTTCATCCAAAATTTATATTTAATATTTTCCATTATATGATAATAAAATTATGAAATGTTTCAATACTGGTTGATCGGAGTTTCAACCAGTATGTTGGCAGGATAATAGTAGAGACCCCACATATGTGTTTTGTTGTTTGTTAGGTGTCTCAAGTCCACTCGGAAGTTGTTTCATAAATAAATATTTAATTTATAATTGATAATTATATTCTAGAATATTAAATTAAATATTTTTTGGTTTTAATTATTAAAATGGTTTGATTGGTGTGTGCTAAGAGCTTAGGTGGATGAGTGAGCTTGGATAAAACATTTATCAGCATTAATAGAGAGTTTTCAATCTGATATTAATTGTTCATATATTTTTCAATGTAATATGTAGTCTAATAAACATAATCCTATAGTATGTCTAATTTTGATGTGGTGCATGTGTTGTGTTGTCTCACCCATAACGATGTTGATTATTTTTAAATGGGTTAAATTATTTTATAAATTGAGAAAATAATTTATATATCAGATAAATTTATAAATAAAAATGAAATGAATTTTAGTTGAGTGAAGAATATAGGGCCACTGAGAGCCTTAGGTACTAGAGAGAAGCCTCATCCATTAGTGGATGAGATATTATGAAACCAAATGAATACCATGTTATTTATGGTCCCTATAAGTTATTTTCGATATAACATGGGAAATAAAGTTGTGAATTAAGCATGTAATCCCTGATTGGCGATGAATTTCCTTGAGATGTCTTATGCATTAAGCACTACTGACATATATGCCACCAATGGATAAGGGATTACATATATATGTGACCTATAAAATATAATGACATAATATTTATGTGAACTAAATAAAGAAGAATTAAATGAGTGAGGCGAAGATTACTTGGAGATAGGTGTAATAGAGTTTTCACTAGGATGGGAATGTTGAGGGATTATACATAGTGAACCTTGGTCGTTGTCTTAACCTAAGGGAGAACATTATAGTTCATAAGACCCAAATGGGGACCATTCGATAGTATGAGTATGTAATTTGTTATGATTCCCTCCGGGTGATGGGAAATGATCCAATAGGTGAGATTGATATAGACCTAGTTAGGGACCCCATTATATGACATGATCATAGGGACCCATGGTGAATTCTATGTGGTATGATTCACCCAGAGTGGTCATGATATTAATTAAATTATTAAAGTGACGTATTTAGTAATTTATGTGATATAATACTCCATCGTGTTAGTCTTGATAAAAGAATATAAACAACATTAATTTTGTTCGTGGTTTATATATATATATTTATTTAAATATAAACATATTTAATGTACACACTCAAGGAGAATTTTGATAGATTACATGGTACACACTCATAGAGTGGTATGTCTTATGTTATGGTATACATTTGGGGAGTGGTATGATAAAAATATGGGGTTAGGCACTAGGGCCATTAGGGACCACTATATAATAAAATCCAAACACTTGATTATTCTGGGATGTTTGAATATGAAACATTGGTATTGGGTAGGGTACATACAACCGACAAATGGATATTTAATAATGGGATTCTATGGAAATTATCATTATCTACATGTTTAGGGAATATAGCCCCCATACATGGATATATGATACCAGGACATCTTAGACAAGATCATTACAACAATAGGTAGGGAATAAATCCCTTATACATTGATAATGTATTCTAGGATTTCTTGAATGCACACCTTGGGTCTGTGGGTAGGGACCACCTGAATATTGAGAATAGATGATTATAGGATGAATTGGATACATACCTTGAGCCTGTAGTTAAAGATCAATCCCCCATAAATATTTACATCTCTATGGTTTGGAACGATACTATGACAAGATTAGATATATTCTTTCACTAGATGGAGTAGATATAATTGAACGCAAATGTGAATGTGGATCTTGAGGGCCAAAAGTGGTGAAATTTTTATGAATCATTTATATTATTTTGGGTATTTCTCTTTCACATATCAGTATGTTTACTAGTTAGGAATGGGAACATAGAGGTGGTTTCATACTATGTTATGTTCTCACATCCTTCTTGGATAGTTGTGGAAGTTAATTACCCAATAAACCCATATCATATTGTAGGATTAGGTTGGGATGAGGTGGGTTGTTTCATTGTTGAGTAGTATAACACCCTTCAGATTAGGTGATTGGGTTCGAGGTATGGTTTAAAGTTTTAGTAGTGCTTCAATAGATTTTTTTTTAATTTTCTTGAATTTATTTTTCATGTATCTATGATCAATATATTGGTCGATCAATCCTTTATGTTGTGCATGTTAATTTGAGTTTTATTAAATGTTACCTTTTGAAAAAGTATGTCATTTTTATTTTTTTCCTCTTGTTATGTTTTTTATCATGTATGATACATGGTTATTTCATGTATGATTTTCCACTCTGATACTTCTAGTATAGTTTCCGCATGGTAAATTATTAGACCCCTCTATTAATTGGTAGTGTTTGATGTATGGAGAGAAATTAATGAGGCCCAATCATCCCCTGAGCCAATTTGTATTTATGTGGTAAATGATAATTCCGTTTTTTGAGACTTGAGTGAAGAATATGTCATGGAATAGTTCTATTTAAACACTATAAGAATTATTCCCAATGTTTCAATGGGGAACAATAATCTTTATGAGATTGAGACGATTTGGGGACAACTATGGGAATTTGAGTATCCATTTAGTTCAGATAGAAATATTCCCACATAAAATAGGAATGCGTCATAGGGAATTTATTTAGGGAGTTTTTTTAAGGTCATTACATGAACCTACCTTCATGAACATATTTTAGAGTAATTTATTATATAGGGACCCCAAAAAGGTCCACATTGGGAATTATTAAATACGATCCTTCATAGATCTGTAGCCTTCTTTTCTCAAACTCATAACAATAGTTTTACCTATATATCTTCACAAATGATAGAAAAAGTTCTCTTTTAAATTTCCTATTTCACTAATTTTCTCTTCAAAAAATTTCTCTATTTCCCCACTATGTTTTTAATTTGATGTTAGTGGGAGGAATTTGTACGAATAACAAGAAAAACAATTTCACAAATTGTTAGATCATAATGTAGGTATGAAACCACATAATGTTCTCTTAGTGGGGGAGTACAGGGATGGGAACTCATGAAGAATCGTTACAATGGGGCCTAAATTACCCCCTCAATATCACATAGTAGGTTCATGGTGGGCCTCAAAGTTCATCTTCTCCATCATATAGAAGGTCTTTAATGTCTTTAAAAACATCATACCTTTGAAACCGCACTACTACTAGTCACCTCATGTGGTTTCTATGTAGACACTGTAATTTTTAGTTAGGAAATTATCCTTTACCTATTTACTTCACTAAATCATTTCCTTTCTCAATTTACACTATGATTTAAATGTAATTTTTATCATTTGGTCATCCTCCTAATTTTTTTAATCACCTTGTGGGACTCAAAAAATCCCCCTCATAATAGGGATTGATCTTTACAATGAAGTGATAATTACAAGGAATACAATTATCACATGATAACATCATGTGGTACTTGAGGACGAGGACCCCTCATTATAAATAAATTGGGGCCCTTTAATATTTCCCATTATGCATAAGGATACTTCATGAAGGATATAATACCTCAAGAAATTCACTATAAATTCACAGTGGATGGATTCTTTATGTATAATCATTTCACATAAAAAGGTATATTTCCTATTTACTTGATAATTTTATAAAACATTCTCATCATAAACAGGCCATGCAACTTTGATACGGAACATTTCGTAGCTTTCGGGTGTAGCAGAATCCTATGATGCATCATTCTAATGTTTTCCTATTTTCAGGATTGATGATCAATCCATGATTTAAATGATGGTGAACATCATGATTTATGGAATTGAATCAATGAATACAGACAATGGATAAAACACTTGAACCAAAATGCAAGGTCATCTCATATTATTTATAATTAATTGGTGAAAATAGAGAATTAACTTATGATAAATTTATTATTTTTTAATGGATCTAGAAATGGATTTCTACCATACCATCACATTATTGTTGTATTAAAGGATACATTAAATTCAGCGATGATTCAAACTAGATCGAAAAATCCCAAAACATAATTCTAGGGATCTATGGGTGCTAATATGGTAGATCCAGACACATAGTTCATTCATCTTAGATAACCTCAAGAATCACTTACAAATGATTATTCATGCTCTCACTATATTTGTGAGTGAAAGGTGTGGGATGTTTTCATATTATTATTGAGAGCGTTCTTGGAGAGGGGAACTCACTATGGATTTGATATAATTTTCTAGAAACATTGTTCATAATAAATTGAGTTTTCTATCATGAATAATTATATAATTGGGTTTATAAACCACTAGGGTTAGAAATAAAAAATTCCACAAGTGACCATTAATATTAATATAATCTCTATAGAATCCCATATCTATAATAATAATTATAATATTATTATTTCTCTACATTCCCTAAACTGGAGAATTTAAATTAAATATTATTTATTTATATAATATTCAATTTATATTGTAAATCAGTAGACCTATAAACCTGGTTCACCATTCATTCACAATATTTATCAGGTCCTGAAAAATGAATACATATTTATTAAATAAATTTCACTACATTATTCCACAATTATTTAATAAATACTGTTATCAATAAATAAAAAATAAATATTTATTAAATATTTTTCTAACATAATATTCTCTTTAATAACTGTTTATGGAATGAATGTGATCAAAAAAATATGAATAATTATTAAACCACATGTGGGAATAATGTTAATTCAAAATTTTAAATATTGAATAAAAATATATTATTTAACTGACATTTTGTTTAAACTTAGTGTGTGACTCTCTTGGCCTCATTCACAGTGGAATTTGGTGAGGCAACCTAAAAATTAGGTTAGCATCAAGAAACAGCCCTACGAAACCTAGAGGGAAATAAGACAATGAAACCTATGACATAATACCTCATATGGATTATTACTATGTAATAGAATCCCATTATCTTGATATCTCTAATTAAGCAGGTTGTATGCTGGTTCCATCAACCAATGTGATTGATGTCTGTTTTATTTAATTTTTAGAAATCGAACATTCATATAGAATACCATGGACATGGATTTATTTATGATATTCCATTTCCACTAATGTTTTTGAGATTTAAAAATATGTTAAATAATAGATGGGAAATATAATTTCTCACATTATTCATTAATTCAATATTACTCATACTATACCCAACATATCCTACATCACCACAAAAATATGCCATCAAGGGTTATTTAATTAATAATATCACAAAAAAATATAATACTCCTTAATAATAATATTAAATTATAAGGATCAATAAACACATAAGTAGATTGAGACATTCAATGACACTAATAAATCTGGATTTCTCATTGTTGGGGATCGTTTTCATAATATCCTACATTGGATATTATAACATGCATAAACTAAGAGATGGTGAATCAATGTCACATGAGTCTTCACCCCTGATATCCAAAATCATTGATATCCTTCAAATAATTTTTTTCAGACCATAGAATATATATTTAAGAATACTATCATGGAACAAGTGGGTTCTCATCGTTGAGGGTATCTACAATGGCCATTCAGTGCGATAACTAGTCTTAGGATATTATCAAATACTACGTTACATAGAAGATCAATGTTGATGTGATAAAGAGATTGTTGATATTTAAAATGATTAATATGGGTTATCATAACATACATAATAGTTGTTTATAGGGAACCAAGTCAATAAAAATTCCCACTTTCACTAGATTTTCCTCTAGATCTCACATGATAATCATGTTTTTGTAGTGATAATCCCTTACTCAAGTGGTTGTCCTTTTTTCATCTATATGAAACATATTTCATAACATGACAGGTAAATTTAGATTAAGATATTTTTATATTTCTTAATATTTTTGACTTAAATATTTATTTTACATTAAAGGGGATTCTATGTCTGATAACATACTCAACACGCAACAATGGGTTTCTTTGAAATATTTTGTAGTGCACTACATTGAGTTATACCGAAAAATAAAATAATAATTATATTATTTTAAATGGTAGTTGACGTATAGCCACTATATTGGCAGAAATGAACAGAACAAACTACTATATGATTAAACATGTTTTTTAAATCTTTTTACATTTATCTAACAAAATTTAAAGGCTTTAAATGTGAATTAATCATATTTTAAGAATAATTACTCATATATTCTTTAAAAGGTTAATTTACCACCTTTTAATAGAGAACTATTTTTAAATAGAGTTTTTTTAACTTTTATATGTTCTATTTGAAAAAATCATATTATTCTTTAGAATGGGTACATCAAAATTTACTTTGGATGATATTTTGTTATTTTTATGATAATGTTTATTTTTCAATGAGTAGTGAAAAATACTAAATTTTAATCCGAAACTATTTTTTAATATAATTTATTTATACGGATATATTATCATTTGGATTGGGTTTAAAGTGTAATTAGATTATATTTTTTCCATTAAATAAAAATTTTTTGTTGTACGTATATCAATTTGAAATTGGACATAAACAAGTGTCAATATTTTGATAGTTATTATTTCTTAAAAAAGGCTTTTTGTTTTGACAATTAGAATTAATTTTAAATTAATTTCTTTCAATAATGTGTTTTTAATTTGAAATAATTGATTCTAAATTTGGAATCATGAGGTCAAAATTTTGTAAATAGTTATCATTTATTTTTATACATTATGAATATTTAAATCAATAAATATATTATTTACTATGGTTAAATGGTGAATCTGGAAAATAAGGGTAAAAAAATATTATTATAATAATATTAAATTACCCTAAAATGTGTCATAATACTATTTTCTGATACATATCTAACCCTGGTCATCCTTGGGTCGATTTTGGAAACCCATGGAGGCACTTGGGAGTGATAATGACACTTTCTATTAATTAATTTAATGTAAAGGCCAAAATGACATAAACATATATCTTTTAGTAAATCAATTTTTACATGGGGTTATATGATTTATCATTTATAATATGAATAAAATTTTGAAATATAAAAATACTTCCTAAATCATGGTATTTTATTAATAATTTATAGACATCAAATAAATAAAATTATTTATGACACAATGATGATGTAGTGACTGCCTTATAATTGAATAATTTAAATAAATGATATTATAAAAATTTAGAAAAAAATATCCAAAACCTGTCCAATTATTATTGGATGATTTTATTTCGAACCAAGTTCCTCGTATCTTATAATTTACTGATTTTTTGACCTTTTGAAACCGAAAAAATGTTTATAATAAAAAAATACTTTCAAACTATCCTAAATAGCCCCTCCACCCCCTTATAAAAATCCCTTACCTCTAACCCATTACTCACACCACTAAAGCTCCTTGTATCTTCCAAAAATAGGCTAAATAAGCTCCAAATATCCCTCTCTTCCACCTAGAATCATTACATTAGTCAGAAGGCACTTCATGTAAAACTTTTGGTTCAAAACAAAGGGAGATGCCCGATTTAAAGGTAATGTCTTCTCTAAAGTTCATTTACTTTATTTCACTTTTCCAACCCCCAAAACTATCATTATTACTTTCTATAATAAAATAAGGAGTATCCTCAACATACTAGGTTGTTTTAATTAGAATTATTCAAACTACACTTCCAAAAACCATTATCTAATGGATATGAACATACTATTTCTGTGGATGACGTACTACTACCTCCTAAAATAATGATTGTTCAAGTATCTACAACCACCTCTCATGGTGGAAATTAATATGGCACTGTATTTATATGTATTATATATATACTATATTTATATTGCTTCTATGCTTCTGTATTTTTTATATCATATTTTTATGGCTTCAATAATGGGTAAATGTCATTATTTCAATTGAGGAAGTGCAGACTACCGCCCCCTCAAAGTGATATGGCTTGTTCATGCCATAGGTGGAACGTATAAAGGATGGAATTTATGAAATTATGTACCATATATAACATATATATTATATGGTAATTATAATATACCTATTTATCATTTAATTTACATTCATTTAAAAATTAAAAAGAAATAAAAGTAGCATTCATGCGTACGTACGACTTACCGTCTCCCTGAATGGTGCATTTCATTTCTTATCTCCAAATGATATGTACTTGTTATAAATACATATATATATGGGGTATATATAATATATAATATATCTAATTCATGAATATAATTTTGTAGATAAATTACTCTTGAACATATGGACAACATATATCTATAAGAAGTTCATTTTGGACTCACGTACTAAATATCGATAAAAAGACCGTTATTAACTTAAATGATAATGAAATGTTTATAATGAGATAATAAGTAATATAAATGGAATAATAAAATATAATGTTATTATTAAAAAATAAAATAACTTTAGAGTATTATACAGGATATTAAAGAACAAACGAGTCAATTCAGACACGAGGTAAGGGGGTTTTATCATACTTTTTATTCGAATGAGATTCATGCTATATTTGCCCCTATTTAATTCTATGTGGCATATATACTACCCATGATTGTATTATTTGTGTAATATCATTTAATTTTTGGGTGTCTAAAACTACATTTCATGACCCTTATTTCATCTGGTGTATGTTCCATAAGTTTCCAAATTGTTATGTAAACTTCTTCACACAATTTCCAATCATTGGGATGAACTTCTACTTCTTGATTATGTCATGTTATAGATTTGTGTGAGTGAAATATGATTGTTTTACAATCAATATCTACTTATATAAGATGTATTGTTATTTTTCACATATAATTATGTCACTGATTTTTTTTAATCTAAGGATATGATCTTTGCAAGGGACATTATCTCAATTTACATTCCATTGAGACTTATTTGTTGTTATACACCAATTCACTTTTATATGGTTTATATACTACCCTTTGATATATTATATCATAAATATATTTATTCTGATGATATTATAAGCTATTATTAATGTTATTCCTCAATTATTTGTATTCATGCATCTCTTATTTGGTTAGGAACTCATTATGAAAAATATTGTTTTAAATGATTTTTGGATTTATTATTTTAAATATTTTTCAATAATTTCCATGTTTTAAAAATTATTTTAAAGATTTATTTATATGAACATTAATGTTTTGAAATTAAAATTTCATTTAAAGTCTTGGAAGTGGTATCAGACACTTTGATTGCAAAAATAAATTTATTAAATGTTTTAAATTGTTTTAAAAATGGTTTGATAAATCATTGATTACGTCGATATCTCGAAATGATATATTGTGATTGCAATGTGGATATATTATCATTCCCTTATTCTTGTTTTATGTGATATGAATATGTTATGGTTATTAGGCATTGTTTACATATACGAGTGGTTTCTTGATAAACCTAGGGTGGGTGAGCCTGAGATAGCTCTCCAATGCATTGGGTAACGTGACAAAGGTAAACGTTAATGTTTCTCCTAAGAGATTTAGTGAAAATACTATGATGGGTATTCCAAATGTATCCTCCAATGTAGCTGTGAAAGCAAAAATTTAATAATGTTATGTATTCCATAATATACCTTTTTGATTTATGATTTCCATGTGTCATTTAAAAAACATATGAATTTGTGTGGTATGTCATTGATTGAAAAATATGATTTCTTTGATTTGTATGTTTTGATGGACTAAGGTTTTCATTCCTTGTTTTATAACCCTTGCTGATCTTTTTATGCTCAAACAATGTTTTGAAATTTTTTTCATAGTACTTAAAGATGAATATGGTCACAGATGGGATCAAGGAAAAGTTATGATGTATAAAACATGGAAGAAGACATGTTTAATTTTTTTAAAAATATTTTATTATATGAAAAAATTGAAACGGAGTAGAAGTGTCTACTTTGTAGTTTTTTTGACATGTAATGTAATTGTAATGGCCCAATTCCTTAAAACACTAAACCTGAAAAGATCATCAATGTGAATTATTGATTTAACTAATGATTTAGTAATGTTTAAGGCCGGGTCATTATAGTTGGTATCCATGGTGGGTTTAGAAAACATTAGTGATTAAAATTTTTCGTAAAACACATGGTTTGTCCCTATGTATATTATTTCAGTTAAATATATTTTTTATAACTTTTTTAGATCAAGGAATGTTAGTTAAAAATGGAAGGAGGAGGATCTCAAACAAAATTCCTATCTCTTCCTGATTACATGCTTGAAATAAATATTAAAAAGTCATGTTCAGATGATTGTGAAACTTTTTATAGCATATAACACACTTGTAAGAAGTTGTTTGATATATCAAACACCTCCACTATACCTGAATATCAACGTGTATCGTGGTTGGTATTTAACCAAATCCTATTTTCACAATATTCTCATATTTTCATGAAAGGTAAATATTATCAAAGAATTTTCAAATATTTTACCTTATCACAAGATTTTAATGCATGTTATTATTTTGAAAAAGGAGATGAAGAAGGATAAAATTGCACAACCTATTTATATTTTCATTTAAAATATAGTCTCTCATCACATACTTACATTATTTTAAAAGGACCGTTGATTGAATGTTTCAACCTAAACATAATCCAACTATTTTATAAAAATCATTTTTTATCAGATGTTTTGAAATTATGTGTCATTTGTAATTATTTTCTGAAACTATTTTTCTACAAAAATCTATATGGACAAAGTTGTACAATGTGTACTTGGATGAAGGAATCAAATGATTTTGAAGGATCTATAAATAATTTTTATAATGAATGAACCTTATACCTATGTGAAAAAGATGTAAATGAAACCATATGGTCATCGCGATGAAGGTATGATATCCTTTCTATTAGGAATAGTTTTATTTTATCATATGGAGGTGAAAAAAATGACAGTATATATAAGGCATCATGAATTAATATTTTGAGGTCATAATTTGTTGTTATGAACATGAATGTTATAATAAAACCTTCGAGGTTTAAACATGTTACTGTTATTTTTGTGTTTTATAAAAAGGACAACATGAAAACCCTGTCACAACCTATCACATCAGACAAATCTATGTGAATCTAACCCACAACCAAAGTGTGATTGTGATTTAACGCCTACTACTAGGCTATGTAATGTACTAGGTTAGTATAACTTATTATTTTTAGTTAAATAATTTTATTGATCAAGAATAATTTAATTAATGGAACTTATGTTTTATCAAATGGATATCCTTAATATAGTAAAATGATTTGGTGATTAAGTGATAAATATTATTTTGTAAGATGTTCTCTCTTTTGGGAATAGTTTATGATTAAGGAAAAATAGAACACTATGGGATCTCATTTCTAGAATAATGGTTGAAATTTTATTTTGGAATATTCTATGTTTTAATTTTGGACATATGGAGATTTGGGTTATTTATGGAAATTATGAACCTTTCATTGAGAATATGTGATTAGGTTAATTACACTTGAGTATGAGACTTTAAGAGTAGTTGATGTTATTTGGAGAAAAATGTTTTCATTTTTGTGTTAGACTATGTGATCAAATAATTTTTAATTTCAGGTTTCAATCTTAGTTTGGATTATATTGAATAATTTCAAGGAAATTTTTTTATTGAATGGTCATTGATGAACTTTGTGCGTTGTTTGTCCAATTTTTTAGATTAATAGTTGCATTTCATTTTTATAAAATATTATCCTTTTCGGGGATTATCTAATCCCGTATTAATATTTTTGGTTTTGGTTAATGTATACAGATAGGGGAAATATATAGATATTATTTTCTGGATTATGTGATTCTCTAGATGTTGATTATATCACTAATGTGTGACAAAGCCGTTATGAATACTAATAATTTGGAGAAAATACGAGCTAGTGGTATGAAATTAATAAATGATGAATGTCTACATGGAAAGTAAGTATGTTTCCTTTTGTTTTTAGTTATGATCATAAATAAATTCCCCATCATTATGATAATTAACATAAAATAGAAATGTTGTTCGTTATCTTTTACAACTAGGTAATCAATGATGATTTCACCCATCACAAGTATGTGATTTTTTTTGTGGTTAACATTCTTCTAATCATGTTTTCTATCAGTCTCTATCAGAACATGATGGTTTATTTCTCTTCCATATCCAGGTTTTCCAACATGAAATCCTAGTATTGGTTAACTCATGTGACCTTTTTTCTTCTCATTATTTATTTTAAATTGATATATTTATTGACACTTTTCCAATATGGGACTTTTAATGAAGTTTCTTATCCCAATTTTAAAATTTCAAGGATGCAAATCCCAAAAGGGGGGAAGGATGTAACATCATAGGTAAATGAATATTAATCCATTTTTATATTTATTAATATTTTTGAATTAAATATGGATTTTACATTAATTGGGATGGTATGTATAATAGAGTACTCAACATGCAACAACTCATTTCTTTGAAATCTTTTGTTGCAAAGAACTTTATGTTATACCGAAAAATAATATAATATTAATATTATTTTAAATAGTAGTTAAGGCATAACCGTTGTGTTAGAAGAAATGAATATAACTAAATTAAATATGATTACGCATGTTTGTTATTTTTTTATATTTATCCAATGAAATTTAAAGGCTTAAAATGTGAATGAATCCAATTTTAAGAATAAATTTTCTAATATTCTTTAAAAGGTCAATTTACAGCCTTTTGGTGGAGAAACTTTTTTAAATCTAGTTTTTGTCAATTATATATGATATATTTGAAAATATGATATTAATATTTATAATTAGGACATCAAAATTTACTTTGGATGAAATGTTGTTATTTTTATGACAATGTTCATTTTTAGTGAATAGTGAAAAATACTGCATTTTAGTTCAAACGTCCTTTTAAGATAATTTATTTATATGGATATATTATCTTTTTAATTAAGTTTAAAGTGTAATTAGATTATATTTTTTCCATTTAACCCAATTATGGTCATTGGATGTAATTTTACATTGAAATTGGACATAAAATAGATTTAATATTTTAATAGTTATTATTTCTTAAAAACACATTTTTATGACAATGGGAATTAATTTTAAATTAATTTAAGACACATCTATGTTTAGAATTTGTAATAATGGAATCCATATTTTGAATCAGGAGGTCCATGTTGTGTAAATTGGTAACATTTATTTATAGATATTATGTATATTAACATTAGTAAATATTTTATTTACCACGGTTAAAATGTAAATATGGAAAATAAGTTAAAAAATATTATTAAAATAATATTATATTACTATAACATGTTTCCCAATACTATTTTCTGATACATTCCCGACCATGGTCATCTTCAGGTTGATTTTGGGACCCCCTGGATCCACTTGGGAATGATAATGAAACGTTATACTAATTAATGTAAACATAAACATATATCTTTTAGTAAATCAATTTTTAAGTGGGGATATATAAGTTATATATTAAACTATACATTTTAATTTTAAAGATAAAATGATTTCTTACATCATATTATTTTATTTATAATCTTTAGTAATCATATAAATAAAATTATTTATGACACAATGATGATGAAGTGATCAAATTAATAATGAATGATTAAAATAAATGAGACTATAAAAATTTAAAAAAAATTATCCAAAACCTATCCAATTATTATTGGATGATTTTATTTCGAACAAGTGTCAGATTATCATAGAATTTAATTAGTTTTGGCCAATTTTAAACCAAAAATAAGTTTATAATAAAAAATACTTTTAAACATTCCTAAAGTGCCCGTCCTCCCCCTTTTAAAAATCCATCACCTCTAACCCATTTATCACACTTATAAAGCCACTTGGATTATCCAAACTTTTTTAAAATAAGCTCAAAATATCCCTTTCTTCCACCTAGATTCATTAAGTTAGGAATAAAGCACTTCAAGTAAATTTTTTGGTTCAAACCAAACGGAGGTACATGATTTAAAGGTAACATCTTCTCTCAAGTTCATTTATTTTTTTTTTCGAACACATTAAAATATCGTTATTCCTTTATTTTATAAAAAAAAGTATCCTCAAAATACTTGGTTGTTTTTATTATATGTATTCAAATTACACTTCTACAAAACTCCATCTAATGGATACAAACATACTATTTTAGTGGACATCAAACTACTACCTCACAAAATAATGATTGTACAAATATCTTCAACCAGCTATCATGGTGGAAATTAAGATGGAACTATATTTATATGCAATAAATATTATATTTATATTGTCTCTATTATTCTATATTTTAAATTTATATCATACCTTTAGGATTTCAATAATGGGAAACACGATAATTTCATTTGAGGAAGTGCAGACTACCGCCAGCTCAATGTGATATGACGGGTTCATTCCATACGTGGAATGTATAAATGATCGAATTTATGAAATTATGTACCATATATAATAGATATATTATAATATAATTATAATATAAATATTTATGATTTAGTTTTCATTCCTTCGAAAATTAAAAATAAATAATAGTAGCGGTCATGCATACGTACGACTAATCATCTCCATGAACGGTGCATTTCATTTCTTATCTCCAAATGTTATGTACTTGTTATAAATATATATATATACTGAATTTATATAATATATATGATATCTAAATTATGAATATAATTCTTGAGATAATATACTCTTGACCATATGGACAACATACTATTATAAGATGTTCATTTTTGACACATGTACCAAATATCGATAACACGACCATTATTAACTTAAAGGATTTTGTAATGTTTATAATGTGTTAATAAGTAATATAAATGAAATAATAAAATATAAAAAATTTATGAAGCAATTATAAATTAACATTATTTTATTATTCAGGAGATTAAAGAACAAACAAGTCAATTCAGACACGAGGTAAGGGGGTTTCACCTCACTTTTTATTCCCGTGAGATTCATGCCATATTTACCACTATTTAATTTTGTATGGTGTACGTACTACCCATGATTTTATTATTTGTTTAAAATACTTTAATTTATGAGTATTTACATCTCCATTGTATGACCCTTCCTTCAGTTGGTGTATGTTTCATAAGTTACCAAATCATTATGGGAACTTCATTACCAAATTTCTAATCTTTGGTTTTAACTTATACATCTTGATTATGTTTTTCTATTGATATGATTGAATTAAATCTGATTTTTTTACACTCAATATCCACTTATATCGGATGTATTTTTATTTTTCACACATAATTATGTCATTTTTTTGTCCTTAATCTAAGGATATGATCTTTGAAAGTGACTTTGTCTCAATTTACATTCCATTGAGACTTATTTGATTTTATACACCAATTAAATTTTATATGGTGTATATACTTAAATATGATATATTATATCATGAATATATATTTTCTCATGATATTATAATCTTTGATTAATGTTATTATTCAATTATTTGTATTCATGCGTCACTCATGTCTTTACAAACTCTTTATAAAAATTAATTTTTAAAATGATTTAACGATTTATTATTTTAAATATTTTTCATTAATGTCCATGTTTAAAAAACGGTTTTAAGTAATTATATATATAGAAATTTATGTTTTGAAATTAAAATTTCATTCAAAATATTCAATGTGGAATGGGACACTTTGATTCAAAAATCTATTTATTAAATATTTTAAATTGTTTTTAAAAAGGTTTGATATTGCATTGATTATGTCAATATCTTTAAATGATATATTGTGATTGAATGTGGATATTTTATCTTTCCATTATTCCATTTTTATTTGTTATTAATATTTTATGGTCATTGGGCATTATTTATATATACGGGTGGTTCTGCGACAATCCTTAGGTGGTTGAACCTAAGATAACTCTCTAATGCATTGAGTAACGTGACAGAGGTAAAAGTTAATGATTCTCCTAAGAGATTTAGTTAATATAAAATGATGGGTATTCCGAACATAACTCCCTATGTATCTGTGAAAGAAACAACTTAAGTATGTTACGTATGCTATAATTTACCATTATGATTTATGATTTCAAGTGTTATTCATAAAACTTATGATTTTGTGTGGTATGTTAAATATTGAAAAATATGATTTCTTTGATTTGTATTTATTGATGGAATACTGTTTTCATTCCATGTTTTATAACCCTTAGTGATATTTTTATTCTCAGCCAATGTTTTGAAATATTTTTTCATTGAACTTAAAGATGGATGGGGTCAAGGATGGGATCATGTAAAAGTCATGATGTCAAAAACATGGAACTATACATGTTTCTTTTTTTAAGTGTTTTTATTTTATGAAAAAATTGAAACTGAGTAGAAGTGTCAACTTTGTAGTTTTTTTGACATGTAATGTAATTGTTATGGACTAATTCTCTAAAACTGTATGCCTGAAAATATACTCAATTTGAATTCTAGATTTAACTCAATATTAAGTAATGTTTAAGTCTGGGTCCTTATAGTTGGTATCAGAGGTCAGTTTAGAAAACATTAGGGATTAGTTGTTTTCGTTTAACACATGGTTAGTTCCAATGTCTATTATTTCAGTTATATTCTTGTTTAATAACTTTTTTAGTTCAACGAATGTTAGTTAGAAATGGAAGGAGGATCTCAAACAAAATTCATATCTCTTCCAGATTACATACTTGCAATAATTATTGCAAAGTCATGTTCAGATGATTGGGATAATTTTTCTAGCATACAACACACTTGAACGATGTTTTTTGATATATCAAACACCTCCACTATAACTATATATCCTTATGGATCATGGGTTGTATTTAATAAAATCATATTTTCACAATATTCTCATATTTTCAAGAAAGGTAAATATTATAAAGGAATTTTCATATATTTTATATTATCACAATATTTTGAAGCATGTTAAGATTTTGAAAAATGTGCTGAAGAATGAGACCCTTGAACAAGTTGTTTATATTTTCTTTTACAATATAATCTCTCATCACATACTTAAGATATATGAAAAGTTTCATTGATTGAAAGCTTCAAGTCAAACTTAGTCTTACTATTTTATAAAAATCATGTTTTATCAGACGTTTTGAAATTATATGTCATACATGATTATTTTTCAAAACTATTTTTCTACGAACACCCATATGACCCAAGATGTACGAGGTGTATTTGGATAATGGAATTAAATGATTTTAAGGATCTATTATTCATTTTTACAATGAATGAACATTATAACTATGTGAACAAGATAGAAATTAAACCGTATGGACACCGTGATGAAGGTATGTTGTCCTTTTTATTAGGAATTGTTTTATTTTATCATATTGAAATGAAAAAAAGATAATATATATAAGGAATCATGAATTAAGATGTTGAGGTCATAATGTGTATGATGAAAATGAAAGGTATAAAAAAATATGAGGTTAAAATAGCTTAAGGTTATTTTTTTGTTTTATAAAATGTACAATAGGTAGACCATGTGACAATCCATTTCATTGGACAAAGCTGCAGGAATCGAACCCACAACCAAGGTTCGATTGGTATTTATCACCTAATATGGGACTACGTTAAGTCCCTAGTCAGTATGACTTATTATTTTTAGATAAATGATTTTATGGATCAAGAATAAGATAATTTTTAGAACTTTTGTTTTATCAAATGGATATCTGTAATATAGTAAAATGATTTGGTGATTAAGTGATAAAGGTTATTTTGGAAGGTGTTCACTTTTTTGGGAACTATATATGCTTAAGGAAAAATAGAACACTATGGGATCTCATTTTTGGAGTAATGGTTGAAATTTTATTTTGGAAGAATGTATGTTATTATTTTTGACATATGGAGATTTGGGTTATTTATTGAAATGTATAAAATTTCAAAGAGAATATGTTATTAGGTTAAATACTCATGAGTATGAGACTTTAAGAGTAGTCGATGCTATTTGGAGTCAAATGTTAACATTTTTGTGGAATACTATGTTATCAAATCCTTGTTAATTTTGTGTTTCAAACTTAGTTTGGATTATATTGAATGATTTTAAGGACAATTTTTTCTTTAATGGTAATTGTTGGAATTTGTGTATTGTTTGTTAAATTTTTGAGATTAAGTGTAGTATTTATTTTTTAGAAAAAATTATCCTTTTCTGGGATTATCTGATCTTGTACTAATGATATTGGTATTGGCTAATGTATAAAGACAGAGGAAATACATAGATCTTATTTTGTTGATTATGTGATTCTCAAGAAGTTTATTCTATCGCTAAAGTGTGACCAAGTCGTCACGAATACTCATCATTTGGAAAAAAAATGAGTTTGTGGTATGAATTTAGTAAAGGATTAATGTCTAAATGACAAGTAAGTATGTTTCCTAATGTTATTAGTTAATCTCATAAATAAATTCTACATCTTTATGATATGTAACTTAAAACAAAAAAGTTTTCCATTAAATTTTACTATTGGGGAATCAAAGATCATTTAACCCATCACAAGTTTGTGACTTTATGGTGGTTAACTATCTTCTAATCATGTTTTCAATCACTCTCTATCAGAACATGATGATTTGTATCTCTTCCATATCCATGTTTTTTACATGGATCCTAGTATTTGTTAACTCATGTGACCTTTTTTCTTTTATTTCATTATTTTGAAGTGTTATTTTTGTTGATTCTTTTCCGATGTGGGAATTTTAATGAATTTTCTGAGCCCAATATTAAAATTGCGAGGATACAATTACCAAAAGGGGGAAGGATGTACCATCCTAGGTAAATAAAGAGTAATCAATTTTTATATTCATTATTTTTTAATTAAATATGATTTTTTCATTCCTGGGGATGCTCTTTATGATAGCATACTCAACATGCAACAACGAGTTTCTCTGAAACCATATGTTTCACATAACACTGAGTCATACCACAAAATAATATAATATAATTATTATTTTAAATGGTAGTTAATGCATAGTTATTATAGTAGTGTGAATTAACAAAACTAACTAAAATATGATTACACATGTTTTTTAATTTTTTTTATATTTATCCAATGTAATTTAGAGTCTAAAACTGTGAATGAATCCAATTTTAAGAATAAATACTCTAATATTCATTAAAAGGTCGATTTACCGCCTTTTGATGGAGAACCCCTTTTAAATCCAGTTTTTTTAACTTTTATTTTTAATATTTTAAAAAATAATATTCTTATTTATAATTGGTACATCAAATTTTACTTTTGAGGAAGTATTGTTATTTTTCTGATAATATTCATTTTTAGTGAATAGTGAAAAATAGTGAATTTTAATTCCAAACGTCCTTTTAATCTAATTTATTTATATGGTTAGATTATCTTCATAATTGGTTTTAAATTGTAAGTAGATTATATTTTTTCCATTTATTCCAATTCTCATCATTGAAGTAATTTCAATTTGAAATTGGACATAAAAAGTGTTAATCTTTTAATAGTTATTATTTCTTAAAAACACACTTTTTTGTTTTGACAATGAGAATTAATTTCAAATTAATTTCATCCACTTATATGTTTTGAATTTGGAAAATTTGATTCCATATTTTGAATCATGAGGTCCGAATCGTGTAAATAGGTATCTTTTATTTTTAGATATTATGTATATTTACATCAGTAAATATTTTATTTACCATGGTTAAAAGGTAAATCTGGTTAATAAGGGTAATCAAAAAATAATTAAATAATATTAAATTACCATAACATGCATCTTAATCATATTTTTTGATATATGTCTTAACATGGTAATATTTGGGTCGATTTTGGGACCCCATGGAGCCACTTGGGAATGATAATGACACTTTATATTAACTAATTTAAAGTAAAAAACAAAAATGACATAACCATATAGATTTTAGTAAATCAATTTTTACATGGGGTTATATAAGATATATTTTAGACTATAAATATTAATTCGAATGATAAAACGATTTCCTACATCATGGTATTTTATTTATAATCTTTCTACATAAAATAAATAAAATTATTTATGACACAATGATGATGCAGTGATTACCTAAATAATGAATGTTTAAAATAAATGAGAATATAAAAATTTAAAAAAATATCCAAAACCTGTACAATAATTATTTGATGATTTTTTTCTGAAAAAGATTCATCTTATATTATAATTTAATGAGTTTTGGAAATTTTTAAACTGTAAATAATTTTATAATAGAAAATTAATTTCAAACTTTCCTAAAGATCCCCTCCCCCCTTATAAAAAGCCATCAATACTAACCCATAACTCACACCACAAAAGCCCCTTGGATCGTACAAAATCATCCCAAATAAGCTCCAAATATCCCAATATTTCACCTAGAATCATTACCTTATGCATAAGGCAATTCAAGTAAACCTTTTGGTTCAAACCAAACTGAGATACCCAATTTAAAGGTAACGTCTTCTCTCAAGTTCATTAATTTTATTTTCTTTTTCCAACCCCATAAACTCTCATTATTCCATTATTTTATAAATAAACCAGTTTCCTCAATATACATAGTTGTTTTTATTATATGTATTAATACTAAATATCAAAAAAAAAATCAATCTAATGGATAAATACATACTATTTCCGTGGACGACGAACTACTACCTCACGAAATAATGATTGTTCAAATATCTCCAACCACCTCTCATGGAAGATATTAAGATCGAACTGAATTTATATGTAATATATATTATATTAATATTGTCACTATTCTTACGTATTTATCATTTATATCATATTTTTATGGTATTAATAATTTGTAAATGTGATAATTTCATTTGAGGAAGTGTGGAATGTCGTCCTGTCAAAGTGATATGAATTGTTCATGCCATATGTGGAACATATAAAAGATGGAATTTATGTAATTATGTAACATATATAACATATATATTATACTGTAATTATAATATACCTATTTATCATTTAATTTTTATTCCGTTAAAAATGAAAAAGAAATGAAAGTAGCGTTAATGCGTACGTACGGCTTATAGTCTCCATGAACGGTGCATTTCATTTATTATCTCCAAATGTTATGTATTAGTAATAAATACATATATATAATGGATATATATATAAAATATGATATATAAATCATTAATAAAATTCGTTAGATAATTTAGTCTTGACCATATATATGAAATGTCATTATAATATGTTCATTTTTGTCTGAAGTACAAAATATCGATAAAACATATGTTCTTAACTTAAATGATTATGTAATTTTTATAGTGTGTTAATTAGTAATATAAAAGTAATAATAAAATTTAAAAATGTTATGAAGTAAGTATAATTTAACTTTAGATTATTATTTAGGATATTCAAGAATGAATGAGTCAAGTCAGACACGAAGTAAGTGGTTTTCATCTCACTTTTTATTCCCATGAGATTCATGCTATATTTTCCAATATTTCATTTTTTATGGTGTATGTAATTCCCATGACATTATTTTTTTTGTAATATAATTTAATTTATGGGTATTTACATATACATTGAATGATCCATCTTTCATGTGGTGTATGTTTCATAAGTTACCCAATCGGTAAGGGAACATCTTCACCCAATTTCCATTCATTGGGATGAACTTCTACTTCTTAATTATGTCATGCTATAGATATCTTTGAATGAAATATGATTGTTCTACATTTAATATCCACTTATATTGGGTTTATTCTTATTTTTCACACATAATCATGTCATTTATTTGTCCTTAATCTAAGGATACGATCATTGCAAGGGACTTTGTCACAATTTATATTCTATTGAGTCTTATTGTTGTTATACACCAATTCACGTTCATATGGTGTATATATATCCATTTGACATATTATATTACTAATATATTTATTTTCATGATATATTAATCTTTGATTAATGTTATTCTTCAATTATTTGTATTCATGTGTCTCTCATTTGGTTAGGAACTATCTGACTAAAATATTGTTTTAAATGTTTTTATGATTTATTATTATAAATATTTTTCATTAATGTCCACATTTTAAAAATGGTTTTGAGTATTTATATATATAGACATTAATGTTTTCAAATTGAAATTTCTTCAAAAAGCTTAAAGTTTTATGATACTATTTGATAAAACAATCTCTTTATTAAATGTTTTAAATGTTTTTAAAATTGGGTTGAAAAAGAATTGATTATGTTAATATTTTGAAATGATATATTGTGATTGCAGTTTGAAAATTTTATCTTTATATTATACTGGTATTATATGTTATGATTATGTTATGGTTATTGGGAATTGTTTATGTATATGGGTGATTTTGTGATAAACCTAGTGATGGTGAGCCCGAGATAGCTCTTCAATGCATTTGGTAACACGACAGAGGTAAATGTTAATGTTTCTCCAAAGAGATTTAGGGAATAAACTGTGATGGGAATTCCAAACATAACTCTCTATGAATCTATAAAAGCTACAATATAGGTATGTTATGTATTCCTTATGTTACCATTATTATTTATGAATTCTATGTGTTTTTCATAAAACTTATGATTTTGTGTGGTATGTTAAAGATTGAAAAATATGATTTCTTTGATTTGTATGTATTTATTTACTACTATTTTATTTCCTTGTTCTATAACCCTTACTTAGATATTTAAAATCATACCTTGATTTGTAATGTTTTTCACAGGACTTAATGATTAATAGGGTCAAGGATGAGATCAGGGAATATTTATGCTCTCTAAAACAAGGAACTAGACATGTTTCTTTTTTTAAGAGTTTTTAATTTTTGAAAAAAATGGAAACTGAGTAGAAGTGTCTAATTTGTAATATTTTAGAGATGTAATGTAACTATTATGGCCTAATTCTATAAAAATATAAACTTGAAAATATCCTCAATGTGAATTCTTGATTTAACTCAAGATTATGTAAAGTTTATAGTCAAGTCCTTATATATTTACAACAACTATACCACTCTGATAAATATTCCTCAAGAGATGATGATTCTAGAGTGTTTACTTGTTCCATTGAGGTGACCTTGGATCTTTTGTTTGATCCTACAATATAGTATTGTGAAAATATAATGTGATAGGGAATTTATTGATAGGTAGCACATAAAGCTTCGAGAAAAATTTTCTTATCTAGATGACTTCCTTTGATACATCATAAGATTTTATATAATCAAAATCCCCTGTAAAATCAACAACACCTAGATTCCTTGAAGAATTCCATATCAAAGATCCATCCTTGAGAAAATAAACATGTCATGATTTCAATTTCATATGATTCTAATGTGTTTAAAAACTAACATCAGTATAACCAATGATGATTGCCTTCTCATTTCATCTACACACTAGGAATATATCCTTAGTTATTCTCAGATACTTAAGGAAATTCTTAACAACAGACCAATTATAATCTCCTGGGTATGCATAATTTTTTCTTACCTTACCCAATGCATAAAATACATCATGTGTATCACATAACATGTAATAAATGATTAATCTAATCACTTAAAAATATGGGACATTACTCATTCCCCCTTTTACCTATTGATTCTAGGGGCACATTTTCTAAGAAAGTTGTATACCAGTTGTCACTAGAACCAATCCCCTCTTGTATTTTTATAATAAATATCCTTATTATTAGGTCATTGTATGTAATTTTACATAGTCCATGAAGACTTATTGATCTATTAGAAATCATCTCTATCATTTGAAAGTATGATTCTTTTCCTATTTCCTTTTTGGAGAAATAATTGATTTTCCATTCCTTATGAGATAGTAAGACTAGTATGTAATTTACAATAGGTAATATGCCATTAATATATTCTATTAGGAGAAAATTTTCATTTCCACTAAACCTCTTGTAAACACATGTATCCCATTAATTCTTAATGAAACCAAATAATTTTATAGATTTGTCAAATCATATGCTCTATGACCAAGATGCTTGCTTCAATCTATAATTTGATGTCTTCAAATTGAAAACATTGTTGAAAAAATATGGAGTCACAAAACCTTGTGGTTGTGTCATATAGACATCTTCTTGAATGTTCCCATTAATGAAAGAGGTTTTGACATCGAACTACCAAATTTCATAGTCATGGTAAGCTACTATGGACAGAAGGATTCTGATGGATTTAGACATCAAAAATAGTGAAAAGCTATCATCATATTAAATTAAATGATGTTGTTTTAATCATTTAACAACTTCCCTTTATTTATAGGTATTTGATTTACATTACATTTATATTTTTTATTGAATACCATTTGAAAACCTACAATATTTACAAGAACTGGCACGTTGACTAGAATCCTAAGTTGGTAAGGGTACATGGAATCCATTTTTCAATTCAAGAACTTTATTCATCTAAAAAATACTATTCTCTCTACAACTGATTTATAGGTTAATTGTTCATTATTTTCAACCAATAATGAGTCACCAACATCAGTGACTATAAAACCATACCTATCTAGTTCTCTTATAACTCTAGTTTTCCTATTCAATACATGTGTATTAGAAACTACTTATTCCATAAGGAGATATGGAACCTAATTTTTTACCAGCTATTATGTATCTTGAGAATCAAATTCATTAAAGTATATCTTTCTCCCACAATAATTTTTGTGGATATTCTTCCTCTTATGAAAGATGGATTTTCAGGTGACAATCACTTTCTTATCTTAGAGGTTTTATAGATAGAATCCCTTTTTTTCTTTATGATACCATATGAAGGTACACATTATACCCTGGGGTGGTAGTTTGATACCTATGAAGGCCTTGAAAAAATCGTTACATCCCTATGCATGTTTATGTTAAAAAATATATTTATTTCCACTCCATATCTTTACTGGAATTCCATTATACATTTTAGTTGGAACTCAATCTAATATATATGGTTCAATTTGAAATGAATATCCCACAACAACAATGTACGATCTTAATGACACATCTTATAACATAACATGTATAAAAAGGTATGGTTCCTCCTTTCACTAACACCATTCCAATATGCTTTGTATAGTGGAGTGAGTTATGGTAGAATCACAGAATTTTATAAAAAAATTATAAAATCCGGGTAGATAAATTCACCACCTCAACCCATTCCAAGTTTCTTTATCTTTTTTACATTTTATTCTCTAAATAATTATTCAATTATTGGAATTTTTCAAGGGAATTGGACTTATACCTCTTCCATTACACATATCTATATGTACTCAATTCACCATTAAAAGTTATAAAAAAGAAAAAAAAATCTATCTTTTACTAGAAATTGTCAACACACATCAGCGTGTACCAATTCTAGATGATATATAGAACTTTATACCAATCCACCAAATATTGGTTTGGTAATTTTCTTTATAAAAAAATAATGATATATTTTATGTGTTTTTAGGTCAGAATATTCTAAATAATCATATTGACTGATATTTGTCAAATTATTCTTGTTTATATGACAAATATAGTGACTCCCTAATTGGTTGTTATGTAAGACATGTGAACATGATTTATTATCTATTCAAAATACTTATTTTGTAAATTATTTCATAAATACGGTTATTTAAATTTGTAAAACAATAGAATATGTTGTTTTTATAAGATAATCAACTCTTATTTCCAAACATGAAAATAAAACCATCTATATCTAAGAATGATATATAAATTATGTTCTTCGTAATAGTTGGTACATAATAACAATTCCTTAAAACCAATATCATTCATATTGGCAATGAAGGGTGTTAATTACTAATGTCTGGAGAAACTTTTCGCACACCATTAGCATATCTGAAATCCACATCTCTTCTAGAATTATTGAAAATCTATGTAGTTCATGAATTTGTTTTGTATACTTGACAAACAAAATCTATATATAATACCTTATTTCTAGATATTTAAAGATTACACTCAATAATGAACATTAATTTAACATTACCATGCTTTTAGGTGAAATTATTTTTCATTTGACCTTTATTTCAACATGAAAAATGCCTCATTTTCCATTCCCTACAATTTGATATTCCTTTTCTAGGAAGAACAATTCTTATGAGATTTAGAATTGTCACGAGCCATAGGCCCCTTCACCATGTTCTTACATTTATTATTCAAAATAATGATCCTAGGAATATCAAACCCCATGTCATTTTCCAATTGGTGAATCAATGTAAGGCATTCCAAAAGACTCATAATTATTTTTTATGTTATAATTATAAATAAAAGCGGAGAAGTTATTCTGAAGTGAGGAAATAATGTTATCTATATGCAACTCATTTGGGAATTTATTCCATAATATTTCTAATCATTCAATGTATCCAATATATATTACTACATGAGGCCTTAATGGATCTATCTATCCATGATTATTTATAAATAGAACCTTAGAGATCTCATACCCCTTTAGTCCCACCTTCTTTTAATTGATATCTAGAATATGAGACTTCATGCTACACACATCTATGTTCTCATATTTCATTAAACGATCATTTATGATGGATGATATCATAAATCCATAAACATATTTTTCATCGGTCAAATTTTTCTCATAGATATATTACACTTCATCACTAGCCTCATTACCATATTTAATGAGAATAATTTCTTCCATCACATAAAATTTCATTTCAACCCCTCGGATAATGTGTAACTGAATTTTCCATACTTGTAAATTTGTGCTGGTGAGAAGGTTATCCTTTTCATATATAGATGTAAGTAACATGTATGATTTATTTTTTTATTGTATTTATAAATAATATGAGAATATTTTTTTCTGTATATTATCTGACAAAAGTAGACAAAAAAATAAATTTTATATTTATTAATCACCCACTATTTTATCAAAAACCAATATCTCTGACCATAGGTATCAGAATATATTATTTCTTGTTCATTATAGTGAATGGATCCATATTCCCCTTCTCATATCCCTATCATTGGATGGTCATGAAATTTAAGGGGTTTATGTAAGATTTTTAAATTCCAACTGCATTAACTCATTTTTTCTTTAACTTTTGAGTAGAATCCCCAATCCTAAAATCATAATAATTGATTTCCTCAAATTTTTCCACTCAGTTACACCATTTCCTTCTTTTTCAATGAACCCTTGTTGTGAAATAAGGTATGTTAATG
Source organism: Viscum album (assembly GCA_963277665.1). Classification (NCBI taxonomy): domain Eukaryota; kingdom Viridiplantae; phylum Streptophyta; class Magnoliopsida; order Santalales; family Viscaceae; genus Viscum; species Viscum album. Next base: position 1,201,018,612 of record OY728121.1, on the reverse strand, counting down.
AAAAAAAACATGTTATAATTCCCCTAAAATTGAATGTACCACAACATTGGTTTGTTAAGTACTTTGAATGATTGTTTAAATTTATGTAATTTAGTGGAATGCTTTTCCGACTTAATATTTTTTATCTAGGGATTTTATCCTTTATATGTGAATTTATGATTACTCTCTTTATTAAATGCTAGTTAATATTAGGTGAATTTATTTAACTGATTAGACATATCATAGATAATGGTTATGCATAAGGTAATTTTTTAGTTCTATCTTGCATGATTTCTAATTCATTAATTCATGTTTTGATAAAAAATTAATAATGAGATAACCCTGAAACCTGGCATAAATAAAATAATAAATTGGTATGATCATGAGATTTTTCTTGTGGTTAGATTATCTTGAGTATGATAAACTAAAAGTAGACCTAGGGTAATTACACATTGAACCATTTATGGTTCTATTGATTTTTTCCTTCTATCCACCAATGCATATCACATTGATTGGTCTCTATTTTACTCCAAACATGAATATACTATAATATATTGGGAGATCCATCAATTATGTATGATTTTTTTCACACGCGCATGAGGGGAAGGAGATTACAGTAATGAAACCATGAGAATTCATGGCCTTACATAATAATAAGAGAGAAGGAACACAAGCCAAAAAATTTATTTTATAATTAATTATATAAATCCAATCATAGAAAATAGTCTAGTCTAGGCTCATGATCATCTTTATACATGAAAAAACTATGCATTAAATAAAATTATGTTTAAATTATTAATCATTTTTATTAAGTTTAATCATGCTCAAAGGAATTAATTATATTCTTTCAATAATGAATTATTTTTCTGTGAATTCTCATTTGAATTTTCTTGAAATTCACATCCATCATTATTGTAAAATAATTAATTTGATTTATTTAAAAATAACTATGTATAATAAAAATGTATATTGGATAAAGCACAATTATTACCCATCCAAACACACTAACATGTAACATAATCATATACTATTTACTATTGTACATATGGAATACATAACTGATCACATAAGTTGATGATGTATATTATAAACATAAGGATTACATGGACTATATGATTTTTTATCACATGTTTTTCTTCAATGATAATTGAGTAATAAATATAATATAAATAATTTCGTGGGGTGATGATCTGAACATTATATAGAAATTAATAAAAAAATTATATATATATCAAAACCAATCCGAAGGAGTTCCCTAGGAACATAATGAACTATTAAAAGTAAATGTGGATAAGGTTTTCATAGTATAATAATTTAACATTAATTCTACATAATTTTGTAAAATTACATGGAATTTACATAGAAGATACACGAAATATATATTTTCTCACCATTTCACTACAAGAAACTCCTAGGGACCCAACATGTGACCCTATAATGGAAAATGATTGAGTACATGGTGTGTACATCGGCTATAAGTCATGCGGTATCTAAGTTACATGGTCATCAGTCAGGTAGGCCATATAATAATATAAATAGCCTATCTGTGACTAAAGGACTACATGATATCTACTGAAGATACATGGTATGTACTCCCGCTAGTTATGCACCAGGCTGGAATGGTCAAAACATGGTGTATATTTAAATGATCCGAGTGTAATTAATGCACATTCCTTAATTTAATTATGAACAAAATTATTCTTCAATAAACACTAGTACATTGTGTGTAGCTCCTAGTTACATGTCATGTACACATTTTTCATCTAGACAAATTCCATAGGCCCACTAGATGTGATCATTTATTTCATTTCATTCATAAAATTAATAGATTTTCTTATATTTTTGGAAAAAATTGTAATATATAGATCTCAAAATTCATGTAAATAAATATTAAAATAGATTTTAAAAACATTTACTTATACATATAATTAATCCGGAATTTTCAAATTATTTTAAATAATTTTGTGATCATGCTCTGATAACATTTTCAGGTTCCATGCGTAGTGGAAGCACGTGATGGTTCATACCCAACTTTTATATGTTTTATTATTTATTATCAACAAGTTATTTACCTGATGATAACCACCATTATCATTTTAATTGAATCAATTAATATAGACAATGTATAAAATTCTAGAACCAATCCACATGATCATCCAATATTATTTATAATTAATATCATAAAATAATAATTAACTTATGAGAAATAATGTCTTCATTGATGGATCTAAAAATGGAAATACATTTAACTATAGTTATATTGTAAAAATATAATGCAGATTCCCTCTAGTGGTGATCAACATATGTTCCAAAAATATTTTAATGTCAACCTATAAATCATTGGGTTTTATCATGGAAGATAAACAAAATGGAATTATTTTTTATTGGTCCACTCGATAGTTTCTTACAAAGGATTCTTCTTGATCTATCTCGATTATTGAGTGGAAGGTGGTGGAACATGGCTCTCTATTATTAAGAGTGTTCTTGGGGATGTGAGTACTCTTGGGATTTGAGAGGATTATTCAGATTTGTTGTGAACAAAAAATGATTATGATCTCTTGAAAAATAATATAATTGGTTTTATATACTTACAGGCTTAGAAATAAATAATTTCACATGTTACATTTTATAATTATTTAATCCCAAAAGAACCTCATTTCCATTATAATTAATATATTATTATTTATCGAAATGTGACAAACTCTAGAATTAATATTAAATATTATTTATTAAAATAATATACAATTGATATTATTTATCAACAGTACTATAAACATTATCATCCATTCCTCTATAATATTTATGACTCCATAAATAATGATTATTTATTTATTAAAATATATTAATTCACTATTCCACAATAAATAAATAAATAATATATTCAATAAATATTAAATAAATATTTGTTAAATATTTTGGTCATATATTATTCTCTTGAAGAAACAATGATAAAATCTATGAAATAAAGAAGACATGAAAAATTATTAAACAATGTATGGGAATAATACATTCAATTTGTTATTTAATAAATAATATTAAATTATTTTACTGTGATTCTTGATACACTTAGAATTTCACCCTCTAGGCCACTTTATCAATGGTATTAGGTGATGCAACCTAAATTCCCTGGTTAGTGTCTTAAAATATTTAAAGGAACCCATAAAGAATGATTTTAAACCCATAAAGACATAATATCTCATACAAGAACTTATTGTTTAATATAATCCATTTATCATGATACATTATTTATACAGGTTGCTTGCTAGTGCCATCAGCCTACGTACTCATTCTCTCTTTCTTTGAATTTCTTGAAATCAATATTTCCTATACAACACTATAAACAACGATTTATTTAGTCTATATCATTTCCACAAATGGTACTTATATTTCAACTTATATTTAAGAATAAATGGGGAAAATAATTTCTCATATTTTTCATAAGTGAAATATTACTCATGATAAAACAAACATAAACTACTTTTCTAAGAACATACGTTGTCATGGATTTTATCTAAAAATTAATTTAAAAAATTTATAATACACATAAATTGTAATTTTAATGTTCGTGGATTAATACATAAATTCACAGAAAAGAACATCCAATGAAAAATATAAATGTTGAATTCCTACTGGAAGGTCTTGTTCTAATAATTACATATAATATATACTTCCAATAGAGAACACCATGATGTGATTCCAAAAATTATTGTGAGTATCCAACCCAGATATCCTAAATCATTTGAGTCCTTAAAAATATTTCATCCTTCCATATAACATATATTTATCAATACTTTCATGGAACTTGCGGGTTCCTATCCTAGTGGTGGACTACTATAACCTTTCAGTGGGAGACCTATTATTTGGATATTACCACTTACTATGTTTAGAAAAAGAAAAATAATGACCCAATAATAAGTTTATTTTTATTCAAAAAGAGGATTAAAAATTATCATAAAGTACATAGATTTTTTTTATAGGAATCCAACTCCAAAAAAAGGCTCACCAACTGACCATTTGGATCACATGGTTCACATCTAGATGACACAGTTTCAATGAAAATAAATTAGACATTCAAAATTTGGATTTTTTTTATCTCTATTGAGTTTTAAAAATCAGGACTCTTATTTTTTTTGAAATATATGGATTCATAATTTTCTCAATTATTTAATTTTTTAACTATGGTAAGAAGAACAATTTATATTTTTTGGAAATGCTGATGCTTTCCCTTTCTTACAGGTTATCCCTAGAGTGAATACATGATGATTTTTTTCTCACAACTGCTTCAGTATTATCTATTATTTGGTATATCCAAACAATATGAAATTACTCTTAGAGATTATGTATCAATCCCCACTCCCGAACATAACACACCATTAGAATGGTTTACATCTTCTATGGGATATGTATAGATAAATATCACTACTGAGGGCCATCTACTTCTAGTAGACAATCAAGGGAGTGAATATATCTTCAAAATCTTTTCACATTCACAAGATAACCAAGTTAAAAATCAACAACCAATTTATCATAATTATTCATATATTTTGTCCCTTTATATAAACAACCCCTACTAAGAACAAAATACACAGTATAATTTTTCTAGGGCAGTAGCTTTTTCAATGAATGGGTTTGGGACTTCTAAGTGCGTCAATTTTATGAAATTTTTGTTGAGACATCATGTGAATTTTTTTTAAAAAATTAGTATATATATACCAATTCATGATGTACCGATCATAGAGTCATCTCTAAAAACTATTTCTTCATTTCTATTCAGTTACCAACGCTTTCCATATACCATTTGGTGAGGAAGTAATCACATTATGGGTTATAAAATAGAATAGAGGGTTACCAATTTTCAAGATAATGTATGATGTGTTTCTTACCACTAAATTTGTTTTAGAGGATGAAAGTGAAACATGTAATTCAAATAGATATCTACTAGTTATTTTAGATATAATATTTTGAAGGAGTCTACATCTTTGTTCAACTGTCCCATTAAGAGAATGGCTAGTCACTGTCCTACAAATTATCCAAGGAAATCTAGGAGTTTGGTGCTCAAAGTGATTCCTACCCAACATGATATAAATGATGAAGGTTCATACTGGGATAGATTGGATGTAATATAAAACCATCATTATGGAAAATAGTCCAACAAAATATATCCCCTCTCTTTTATTGGGAGGATTCATAGCCTTGTTTTTTAGTATATGGATATTACATCATATAGATACCCTATCTAGTATTAGGGTTAACAACCTAGAAATTATGGATTTACTATAATATGATTTACCCATGAATCTTATTTTAGTTCCTAATGTCATAGTAATATTTTCTAATAACCCAGTTTTTGTTAGTAATATTTTTTTTCTATATAATTATGTTTTTCATTATAATATATAATATTATACAAATACAAAATATAGAGAAACCATAACAAGATTTATTTAATTAATAAATTCTATTACATTAATATTCAAAGAAACCAATTAAAATTTTAAACATTACAACTAGATTAAAAATATAAAAATGAATTACTAAAATGGAATATATGGAATTCCGAAATCTACTAGAATCATCACCCTCACTACAAACACTATAGTGGAGAAGAATATGATTAGTAAACCAATCAACATATTAGAAATTGGAAATATAGAGCCTGGATAGGAATTGAGTGGAATATTGAGTAAATGTTGGAAGTTGTATTTTATAAATGTAATGTGACCATCTGTATAGTAATATAAACTTTGGAATACTAGTCTGGCCATTCAAAATATTAACCTGACCACTGGGTATAGTAACCTGACCGTTAGAATAGCTAATTTACCTAAAAATAATAAATTATGATATAAATAATATTTATCAATATTAATTTAATTATATATAAATATTTTAATTCCAAAAATTAAATATCATGATTAAAAACATAAATAAAACATAAGAACATTTTTAATACATTTTATTTTTAAATTTAATTATAAAAATAATAATTTTATTATTAAAAATTAATATTATCTATTTTATAAATTTATATTTGTAAGATTAAAATATTTTTTTAAACCACCACATCAACATTTTATAAGGTTTATTTTTTTGGTAATTTTCTGAAATATTTCAATTTTCAGGTGAATAGTAAAAATACAGTTTTTCCCAAAATCATTAATGATATAATGATGATATAATAATATATAAATAGTGATTTTTGTGAATTTTATATTTTATATAATAAATTATAAAATAAAATAAAATAAAATAAAATTCCATACCAAATTATATCTTTCCCAAACCTGACGGAAAAAATTGATTTTTTAAAATAACATTTATCATTCCCTTCCACTTTCCTTTTTAATAGACCAGTGTATTAAAATTATAAAGGGTTATAAAACCCTTAAAAACATTATATTATACTTATATATGATTTATATTGAGAAAAAAACAATTACATGGTTTACCATGGATATAATATTTTATTACAAAAATACCTTTCTCCAAAGGTATTAATAAGCCATCTCAGTTCCTTTCGAAACCCACTCATACCACCCATTCTGAAGCCCATGATATACCCAAATAGACCCTAGAAATCCCATTAGTATACATAGGGACTTTATTTAGTAATACAACTCCATTCACCAAGGAGTTATTGTGCCATAGAAGGGATGGTACACCAAGGAGAGAGCAAGACTCTTCTAATTCTAACCTCTTTTCATATTCTCTTTATACTTTTCCCAATTTTTTTAAAACCATATACTATAAAAAAATCAATAATTTTTTTAATATTTTATTTCTACCTTCCTTGGAAAATGAAGAATAAGAGATTTTACATATTTATTATTATTTTTGAACTAATTATAAATTTTACTTTAAAAGGGTTGCTATGTTCGAGAGCATACCCGATACACAACAATGGGTTTCATTGAAATCTTACGTTGCACACTAATAATATAATATTATTATTTTAAATGGTAATTAACTCCTAGATTTTCTATTTGTAGTAATGAAAAAAACAAACTAAAATATGATTATACATGATTGTTAAATGTATTTACTTATATCCAATAAAAAGTTAGAGTCTTAAAATGTGAATGAATATAATTTTAAACCTAATTTACATTAAAAGGTCGATTTAACTCCTTTTAATGGTTAACACTAATTAAATATTGTTCTGGACACTTTAATACATCTTATTTTTCCAAATAAAGTGCTTATTTAGAATCGGGTCTTCAAAATTTACTTTCTGTAAATTTTTGGTATTTTTTGGATAAAGTTCATTTTTTATTGAATAGTGGAAAATATTGTATTTAAATTTAAAAGTTCCTTTTTATCTGACTTATTTTTATGGTTAGATTATCTTTTTAATTGGATTTAACGTTTAATTAGAATATATTTTTACCATTTAATCCAATATTTTTCATTGGAAATAATTTCACTTTGAAATTGCATATAAACAATTATCAATCTTTTGATCGTTGTTGTATCTTAAAAACACGCTATTTGTATTGATTACAGGAATTAATTTTAAAATTAATTAATTCTACTTAGATGTTTTAAATTTGTTAAAATAGACATCATTCTTGAATTTGGAATATCAAATAAAGATTAGGCTGAATTTTTGGTATTTTTCTGAAAACATCAATTTATGATGAATAGTGAGACCACTTAGTAGTAGTTAAAAAACTAAATTTTTGATTTAAATGAAATTTTACCACTTTTTTGAATTAAATTTTTAAATTATAACATAAATGGTTGTTATCAATAAGTAATATTTGGTTCAACAACATGAAAATAATTTTTGGTGATTAGAAACTTTTGACTTGTATTTACCGCTGTTAAAGGTAAATAGGGTAATTCAAGGTTAACAGAATATTATAATAATTAAAATTACCATAAAACTTGTCCTAACATTATTGGATGTGTCATGGACTACCATGGGAATATTTGTGTCCATTTTGGGTCCCCATGGAGCCACTTGGTTGTGATAATAATACTTTAGATTAATTAATTAAATGTAAATGCAAAAATGACATATTCAAATATCTTTTAGTAAATTAATTATTATATAGGGTTATATAAGTTATAGTTTAGACTATAAATATTAATTGGTAATATAATAACATTTACTATTTCATGGTATTTTATTTATAATTTTTATACATCAAATAAATTAAATTATATATGACGAAATAATGATGTAGTGTTTACCTCTTTATTAAATGATTTAAATAAATAAGATTATAATGATTAAAATATTGACCAAAACATGTCAAATTATTATTGTATTATTTTATTTCTAATATGAGTCATCTTATCCTTGACTTTAATTATTTTTGGACCTTTAGAAACCGATGATATGTTTATAATAAAATAATATTTTTTACACATTCCTAAAGAGCCCCTCCCCTCCAATATAAAATGAGACCAATTTTAACCAATTTCTCACACCTCTCAAGACATTTGGCACATACAAACATTTCCCAATTAATCTCCTTACATCCCTATCCTCCTCCTAGAAGCCTTAACTTAGGCAGAAGTAACTTCAATAAGTCCTTTGGTTCAAACCAAAAAGAGTTACCCAAATTAAAGGTAACCGTTTCTCTTAAATTATTTTCATTTATTTTACTTTCCAACACCTAAACTCTTTTTATTTTTTTATTTTGTAACAAAAATAGACTCCTCAATATACTAGGATGTTTTTATGGGATGGATTATAACTACACTTACACACACCTCCATCTAATGGATGAAGAGCATAATGTTTCTATGAAGGGAAAACTAATGCCTCACGAAACGATGATTGTTCGAATACATCTTAACGCCTCTCATGGTGGCCATTATGAGGGAAAAATATTTATATATGAAATATATTATGTTTATTATTTCCTTATGCTTCTGTACCTCCAAATTATATCAAGACATTATGGTTTCATAGTGGGTAAATATGATAATCTCATTTGAGGAAGTGCGGGCTACCGCCCCTTAAAGAGATGTGACACATTAATGCCTTGTGTGGGATGTTTAAAGGATAGAGTTAATGATATTATATATGAAATTATACTAGAATTATATTATACCTATGTATCATTATGCTTTAATTCCATAAAAATTATAAATAGAAATTAATGTAGCATTCATGCATACGTATGGCTTACCGTCTCCATGAATGGTGCATTTCATTTATTACCTCCAAATGTTAGGTACTATTATAAATAAATGTATATATAGGATATATATGATATATATGATATCTAAATCATGGAAATAATTCTAGATATAATTTACTATTTACCACAGGGAAAACCTGTAATATTAGGTGTTCATTTTTTACTCAAGTACCAAATATCGACAAAATGAATGTTATTAACTTAAATGACTAAATAATGCTTATACCATGGTAATAAGTAAAATAAAAGGAATAATACACTTGAAAATTGTTCATAAGAATTTATAAATTAACATAAGTTTATTATTCAGGAGATTAGAGAATAATCGAGTCAATTCGGACACAAGATAATGGACTTCGTCTCAATCTCCTTTCATTGAGGCATATTTTGATCCAATACACGACATTCTTTTATATGCTGTATAAACACCATTGAATTTTCATTTCATTCAAAGGGAATATTTTTCTACAAAGTGTTTTACTAAATGAAAAAAATGAATTTTTTTTACGTAAGCGGTGACAACGACCTTTCCTCCACCGCGAGTATTATTTGATCATTTTATTCCTTAACAAGCCGTAATGTTTATATATGGAAAAATAAATACCATATACTCTTTTTATGTATATTGGTATTGAAAATGACTTTGAGAATGGATTTATTATTTCAATATATTGAAATGATATTTTTTTTATTACAATGTGTAAATGTTATCTTTCCATTATGATTATGTTATGTGTTATGATCATGTTATGGTTCTTGGGAAATATATATGTATACAGGTGGTTCCGTGATAAACCTAGGGTGGGTGACCCCAAGATATCTCTCCAATGCATTGGGTAATGTGATGGAGGTAAAGGTGAATGTTTCTCCTAATAGATTTAGGGAATATACTGTGATTGGTATTCCAAAGTAACTCCTTATGTAGCTGTGATAGCTATAATGTAAGTATGTTATGGATGCCACAAGTTACCTTTATGATTTATAATTACTATGCTTCTTTCATAAATCTTATGATTTCATGAGGTATGTAAAAGAGGTCATGTTTTGTATGTATTTATGAGAAAATGTTTTCATTCATTTTTTTATAACCCGTACTGATCTTTTTAAGCTCATCCCATGTTTTCAAATGTTTTCATAGGACTTAACAATTAATAGGGTCATGGATGGGATCAAGCAAATGTCATGCTGTCTAAAACCTGGAACTAGAAAAGACTTATTTTTTTGAAGTGTTTTTATTTTATGAAAAAAAGGATACTGGGTATAATTTCCTACATGTAATATTAATGATGTTATGTAAATGTAATGACTTAATTCTGTAAAACTCTAAACCTGAAAAGATCCTCAATGTGAATTATTAATTTAATTCAATATTATGTATTAGTTAAGGCTGGGTCCTTATAATATTATTTTTTTAAATTACTTTAATTATAATTTTGTATAAATATAATATTTAAACCTCCCATTCTCGCTCTTTCTACAATGTCCTTTTAAAGGTCGGTTTCCCACATATAGAGACATTTCCATTCCAAAACATATAACCTAAATCGTGGATGACTATTATAAACTATATTTAAAATTTATATGTTTTGTATGTTAATGGAATAATTTTTTCTAATATATAAATTACGTTGAAAAAAATTTAGATATCAAAGTGAAAAATGAAATTTTAATAAAAACATGATATAAAAACATTTCAAATTCATTAGTGTAAAATAAGAAATATAATCCAATGATTATAATTGATAATAATTTTTATAAACTATATAATAATTATCCATATATATGTTTTCATAAAAATAATTTTATTATTCCAGAGGAGGAAAATTGATCAAACTAACAGAGAATTAAGGTAAGGGGATTTTCAAACATAACTCCTTTTCGTTGAGTTATACATATTTCACAATATCATTGGTGTGTATAATCCTATAATTATCATTAAATATCAATTAATTTAAATTTCATTTTTTTGGTATATATATGTTCCCAATATATTATATAAAAAATACAAATATTTTCCTAAATAAATCTAATTTTGAAAGCATATGTTTACTCCTCTTGATTTATTTATTATTCCCTAAAATTGATGATTCATATACTTAATATTTTTTCCCTTTTACATTTGTGATACAAAAATTTATTCATGAAACAAATATTGATGAAACCCAAATTAAATCCATTCATTTACATGGTATACATCATGACCACTATTTATATACATTCCATTTGGGATGCATGATTATATAAATGTTATGTAGTGATGGGTGGGCCTAAAATAATATAGCCATCTAATGTTTTGGGTAATTATATTTATATAATGAGATAATATTTATTAATCATGTACATGATTCTATATTTGTTCACAATGATTATGTTATTATTATGCACATATGATATGTGTGAACATGATCAATCCTTTTTCACAAATATGTGTGGTATTTGACAAATATGATATGGAGTATCATTTTTATGCACTGTCCCATTCAATGCGTTTATCAGATGTTTACCTCATGATGTTGATTATGATCATATACTTATGATAGGATAATTATGGTTATCCTAACCCATGTTATATAGGTTCAGGTATATAATAAATCCTCTTACTAGGAATCTATATCACACATTTATTTGATTTATATCCTCATGTTAATAAATGTAATAAGGATAATGTATTCTATAGAAGGATAAATAATAAGAGTTAAAAATGTTTATGTTTTATTATGTATAAGTGATGTATGGTTAAAATTTTCCAAGACACTAAATTGTTGTATATGATATTGTAACACTTTTATGATGTTTGTCATTAAAATGATATAATAATCATGGATGAAAAATCAGGGTCACTATAGTTGGTATTGGAGAACATTTTAGCTGATTTGGTAACTTTTATTAGAGACCTTAGTGAAAACCATGAGGATAAGAATATGTATGTGTAATCATCAAATATAATTTATTTTAGATAAGGATATATATAGGGGTCCCATAAGATATGTTTTAATTTTAATTGATGAAAAGAAAAAAATATTTATTCATGATTTTTTGACATATATTTAGTTTATATATTTTCAATTTTAGATAATGGTAGGAACCAGGAGAAACCATGCAAACAACCCTTGGGATAGAAAATTCAATGATTTCTTGAAAGACATCACCAATTCCAAGGGTAGTTTATTTTAAAACTTCTTGGAAAAGCTTACCCTATTGGATCATGTTTTGAATAATAACCAGAACCATGGGGATCATTTGACATTATCCAAGAATGATCTAATAAACATTCCATTATTTTATGTACAATTAACGATGAGGCTTAGTGTTACTAATGATCCACTTTTCGTGGAGTAGTGGGAAAAATCAATGGATTTGATATTTTCTGTGATCCATTATACTGAGATGGGGACGTTTAATTTGGATATTTATTATTTAAGTAGATAATCCGTTAAACGGTGGGAATTCTACAAGAAAACCAAACCAATGGATTAATAGGACGATATATAATGTTAAGAATTTATAAAGACATATATATCTAATTATTTATATCAAAATCCTCAAAATAGTATAGAGATAATTTAAAGAGTTTGAGAAAAAGGAATGTGATTTTTCTTGTCTTACAAATAAAACATCAAAAGGATTTCCAGATACACCTTTGTTTTTATTATATTTATAAGAAAATAGATATATTCGTCAATGATTTCAAACCATAATATTAAAAATATATAGTTATCTGTGACTTTGGGAGTTATGAAGAAGTATTTTGATATGCTATCAATGTACAAATGGAGTTCATAGAGTGGTCCCATGGTTATTTTTATATTAATAGAAGAATGTAATTTCAAATTGGAGGGTTTAATGACAATGGGGGAAATGGGATCTTACTTCCCACATGTCAATAATTTTTGATGAAGCATCCTGTGAATTGCCTAAAAGTTATGGGGTAATGATTCATGTGTGGGAGAGATGGCCCCCAAACTCATGAATGTTAAAAAGATATGGAGAAGTTGTCCATGAGGATAAATTAAAGGAAGTAACTACCTTACGAAACACCCATGGTTTAATTCTTAAACTATATGTAGTAATGGTACTATACAAGCCAATGTAGTAATAATCATGCCCTTGAGGGTAATTAGTGTTAGTTACCACCAAAGGGTAATTAAAAATTGAATGCTTATACCATCATTACTATAGAACTGGATCATGAAATTGTCGTTGTACATGGTTAACATCTAATACACTCAAGAATGGTTATTTTTTATATAATTTTGGTTCTATTCATTCCATTATACCCTAAAATGTTTACTGGAACCATTTAAATGAATCCCCAATTCCATGTTGTAGAGATAACTAAAAAATAGTGGTGAAATCATTACCCTAAATTCTTGGGCTCTTATCTTTTATGAAACTATGGGAATATTCGTCCAGTGAATCATGTAATAATTACCTTTTAAGAGTTAAATGCTTCAATGTGTATGGTTTGGATCTTATTTTATGTAGAATAAATTTAATATTGAAAAAATAAAATCTATTTTCAAATTTTGAACCATCCAATGGTCCTAAAAAATATAAATAATATCATGAATCCCCATTGGTAAATCCCTAAATATTGTCGGGATTGATGCCTTGTGAATATGATTAACTTTCCCAAATGGTTGAGTCAAATTAACATATGATCTTTGGAAAAATTCCCATTTTAAGGAATATAATAATTTATTATTTGAAGAGTTACCCGTACTTACAATAGATTTTGAGGTTGATATTTGAATAAAACATATAACCAATGCCACTATAATCTCAAAATTTTCCTATAGGATGGGCTTGATCGAAATAGAAGAGTTAAATAAGTTTCCACAATATCATTTCTAAAAATGTTTCTTACTCCATATTGCATCCCCATAGGGCGTTCTAGTGCTCTTTCTTAATAAAAAGGATGGAACAATGCAGAAATGTATTGATTATGAGGATCCTAACAAGATCACCATAACGAACAAGTATCATATTCCAAGGATTGATGACTTTTTTGATCAATTATGAGGATCTCCATACTTTTCAATGGTGGATATTCAATTAGGATATAGTCAACTGATGGTGAAGAAGGAAGATTTCCAGAAGACAATTTTATGTACAATGTATGGGAACTATTAATTCATATTGATGCCCTAATGACTTACTAATTCCTCAAAAATATTCATGGACTTTATGAGTAGAGTCTTTAGAGACTACCATTAAATTTTTTGGTAGTTTTTATTGATTATATTATCATTTACTCAATGTGAAAGGAGAACCATGAAGAGAAAATAAGGAATATGTTGGCTAAAATAAGGAGAAAATATAGGCTAAATATATATAGTGTGACTTCAGGTTGTAGAAAGTCACATTCATGGGGAATGTGATCACATGTAATGAAATATCTATGGACCCTTTAAAGAAAATGTAAGATGAATAATGGACTACACCCACTACTGTCACCAAAATCCATAGATTTCTTGTCTTATCCGTGTACTACCGATGTTTTTTGTGGAATTTATCATGATTTTCTAGCCCGATGACTATGTTATCTTAGAAAGAGGTGAAGTATGTATGGATGGAAAAATGTTAGGGAATCCTTAAGGATATTATGAAGATGATAATAAATATTTATGTACTAACACTACCAATAAGTGGAGAATGCATTGTTATACACAAAAACACTAAAAGGAAAGGCATGGGTTGTGTACTCATACAGAATAATAACATGATAGCCTATTTTTTAGGGAAGATGAATATCACTGAGTAGAACTACCTGATACATGATCTAGATTTATCAATGGTGATTTTTATTTGATTATTTTGAGACACTATATAAATATTGATAAGTGTGATATATATATATATACTAATAAAAATATTATAAATAAGTTATATATTCACAGAGAAGAAGATCAACGTGAATTAAAGAAGATGGTTAGAGATATTCAAATACTATAATTTCTCAATTCAATACCATAGAGAAATGGTGAAAAAGGTTGTTATTGATCTTAGTAGAAAAAACCTACTACTCTATCAATGATGTTTATTGGGAGAGACCATATCTTCTTGGATAAGAAAAGGATGGATTTTTAAATCATAATGATCAATAATATATCCCTCCTTTACCAACTGATTTTCCATTCTTCTATCTAGGAGACGATCAAGGAGGAATAAAGTGATGATATTGAGCTAGAAGAGTTGTTCAATGAAGCAAATTAAGTGACACTACATGAGTTATACATCGATAATGATGTTGTGACTTTGTTTGGAATGACTCTTTTTGTTACTTCATCAGTTGGGATAAAGATGAAAAAATTGGAAAATTCAAATAACTCCCCTTTCTCTATACATCCCAAAAGTACCAAGATATAGAGTGATCTTTGATAACAATTCTAGTGAGTGAAAATTTATGAGATTGTGGAGTGTATCCCATGGAGTTTAGTGTGTCAGCAAGTTAAGTGAGATCGAAAGACATCCCAAGGGATAATCATAAAATTTCTTGTACCCATGTGGAAATGGGAGAATTCCACCATTGAATTTTCCAATGTTCTCCTAGTGAAATCAAAATGATAGAATTCAATATGGGTAATGGTGGATCGACTCACCAAGACTTCCAACTTTATAGCTATTGATGAATATTTCTCTCTTGAAAATATTTCAATGATATATGTGAAGAAAGTGGTGAGAAATCATGGTGTTCCCCTTTTAATCATCTTTGACCATAATCCATGGTTCACCTCCAAATTCTGGATTAGTCGCCAACATTAATCAAATAATGAACTGAATATTAGCATTACCAATCAACCTCAATCAACTGGGAAATATGAAATGACTATCCATATGCTTGAGTACATGCTAAGAGCTCACTCAATGGAATTAGAAGATGGATGGGATCAACATATTCCACTGGTTGATTAATCATATTAAAAAAATATCCCATTTGAGTATTCGAATGGCTCCATATGAAGCTCTTTATGGACTGCAATGAAGAACATTAAATTATTGGGATGATATTAGAGAATAAAAGTTATATTACCTGATCTTGTGCAAATGATGACAGAGAAGGTTAAAGCCATCCCAAAGAATATAAATTCTATCCAAAGTGGATCAAGAGCTATGTTAACAACTTTTGAAGGGGCTTTGAGTTCGTTGTTGGAGACAATGATGTCCTCAAAATATCACCATGTTATAGAATCATGTGATTTGTAAAAAACTGAAATCTTATACTATGGAACATTATACCCTTTTTAGAACGATGATCCCATAGTTTGAGTGGCCTATCAACTTTCACTCCCACAAAATATGACACAAGTTAATGATGTGTTCTATGTATCACTCTCATAGAAGTATATACCCAATCAGTCACATGTATTGAATCAAGAGGAGGTACCAATGGAGAATGACCTCACATACAAAAGTGACTCGAGAAGATCTTAGAACTTATAGATAATGTTCTATTCAATAAGATAACTCAACTTGTCAAAGTATTATGGAGGAACCCTTAGTATGAAGAGGTAAAGTGGTAAACATGGGAAATAATAAAATAGAATTACCCTCATCAATTATCAACTGTGAATATAAGTTGAAATTTCTATGCTAGTTTTTTAAAAGGGGGGATAATGTAACCATATAGTTTTTATTAGTAATATATGATTCTTGAAAATTTGGTGTTTTATTATATTATATAATATTATACACATAAAAAATATGCAAAATCCAAAAAAGACTTTATTTCATTACTAAATTGAATTACATTAATCATTAATGAAATAAATTACAATTCAATACATTACAACTAAGAAAAACATAAAAATAGAAGAGGTAAAATGGGAAAATATTAATCAAACTATTCTATTAGAAACATCACCCCAACTACAAACACTGTAGAGAAGAAGAAAAATATTTATAAACCAATCAACATTTAAAAAATGGAAATATAAAACTCTGAGAGGAATTGAGTTGAATATTAATTTAAATAGGTACATAGTATTTTTATGAGGTAATGTGACTTTTGTAATAGTAATATATCTATTGGAATAGTAACCTCACTATCAGGAATAGTAACATGACCATTGGAATAATAATTTTACCTCAAAATAATAAATTATTTTATAAATAATATTTATCAATAATACCTTATATAATGTAAATATTATAATGAAAAATATATCACCATTAAAAAACATAAATAAAAGATAAAAATATTTTTAATGAAGGGTATTTTTAATGTATTTCATAAAAATCATATTTTTTTATTTAAAATAAAAATTAACTATTTTATAATTTTATTTTGATAAATTGAATATATTTTATAAAATAATTAAATCAAAATTTTCCATGAATGACTATTTTTATAATTCTCTAAAATACTTTAATTTTTGAATGAATTGCAAAAATAAAGTTTTTTTCATAAAAAGTCTATTGTAAAGTAAATAAATCATTATATAAAAATGATCTAATCCTTTCTAGAAATTTATGTTTGGAAATGATATATTATATTTCATAAATGAGTTATTAAAAAAAATAATCATAATTTTTAAACCCAAAAATATATTTCTAAAATCTAATGTCAAAAGTGATTCTATAAAACAATAATTTCTCCAAACTTTATAATTTCATTTTTACTAAACTAATGATTTCTAATTATAAATAATATTTAATGTCTTAAAAACATTATATTATATTTATATATGAATTATATTTTCCAAAAATCTCTATTAAGAGGGATATATTTGATATAGTATTGTATTCAATATTTTGTTCTAAAAGTACCCCTCTCCTCAAATATTAATAAGCCCTCTCCCTTCCATAGGAAACCACTCCTCCCACCAATTAAAAGTACCATGTACTACTAAAATCACCCCTCTCGATCCCCTTAGTATAATTAGAGAAATTATAGAGAAATACAACTCCAATACTCAAGGAGTTGTAGTGCCATACAAGTGAAGCTACATTGAGGAGATATTAAACCTTAAATAACGCTTCCCTACATTCTAAATCACTTTCTATTTTCCCAATTCCATTCAAAAACATAGAATACTAAATTAATGATATATAAATATAAAATTAAATTAATGATTTTATCCTATTGTAGATATCATATAAATGAAAAATATTAATTGAATACATCCCATTCTTGATTTCCCAACAATTTCCCGTTAAAGATCAGTTTACCACCTAAAGAGACATTTCCATGTCAAAAAATATAATGATCATCATGTTTGGATATTATAAACTCTATATAATTTATTAAAATGTAGTTATAATTTAATATTATTATGGAATTAGTTATATTAATGTATTAATTACTTTAATCAAAAATAGAGAAATCAAAGAAAAACTATAAATTAAAAAAACATGATATCAAACCAATTCAAATAAATCATCCAAAATTAGGAAATATAATCCAATTATTATAATTGATAAATATTATTTTAAATTACTATAATAAACATCAAGATAAATTCATCAATAAATATATTTTTATTACGCAGGAGGCCTAACATTGGTAAAATAATGTTGGAAATATGGTAAGGGGATTCTCAAACCCAACTCATTTTCTTTTTGTTATCTCTGTTTCACAATATATTTGGTTGGAATACTCCTATAATTTTTTAAATAAAATTTTATTATCCTTCCCATTTGATTAAGGTATATAAATGCTTAATATATGATTTTCTGAAAAAAAATGATTTTATAGAGGAACACTTCTTCACATAACACATCATGACTCTTATTGAGTTGTTTCTTATTTATTGAAAAATGATTAATCAGATGCCTAATATGTTATATTACCATTTCCATTTTGGAAGAAAAAATTTAATGAAATTATGATTGGAAAAATCTTTATGAAATCCATTCCATTAAAAAGGATACTTTGAACATTGATTGATATATGTTCCATGTGGCATGCAAGATTACGTAAATGTTATAATGTGGTGGGTTGGACTAGAATTATATAGACCTGCAATGCATTGGGTAATGTGATTAATTCCCTGAGACGATGTGTATCATGGATAGACATGATGTTATCTTTTTTCATAATGGTGACATTATGATTATGAACATATGTTTGTCATGAACATGATTGTAGTACTGTCCATAATTATGTGTGGTATTTTACCACTATGACGTGACATTTAATTTTTCTGCATTTCTAAATTACATGTGTTTATAATATGTTTCCAAATTTATATTGATGATGATCATATACTAATGATATGATGTTGATGATTATAATTACCACTATTATTGCAACACCCGAG
Organism: Viscum album; assembly: GCA_963277665.1. Classification (NCBI taxonomy): domain Eukaryota; kingdom Viridiplantae; phylum Streptophyta; class Magnoliopsida; order Santalales; family Viscaceae; genus Viscum; species Viscum album. The sequence continues at coordinate 1,200,999,216 of OY728121.1, read as the reverse complement.
GTAAAGATTTAATATGAAATTTTTATATTTATCCATATTTGTGAGGAAGATGTTAATATTAATTTAATGGAAATGCTATGGTCGATGGCATAACCAATATGCAACAACGACATTCTTTAAAATCTTACATTGCACTTGAATAATAAAATAATATTATTTTAAATAGTAGTTAACACGTAGCCATTGTATTGGAAGGAATGAATATAACTATCTAAAATATGAATATTTATGTTTGTTAGATGTTTTTACATTTATCCAATAAAAGATAAAGGCGTTAAATAAGAAAGGAATTCAATCTTAAGCATAATTACTCTAATAAACACTAAAAGGCCGATTTATCACATTTTGATGGATAACCCTCTTTAAAAATAGTTTTTTTCACTCTTGTACATTCTCTTGGACCAAATAAAATCTTTCTTTATAATCGGGACATCATGATTTAAATGGTGTAAATTTTTTGTTATTTTTCTGATAATGTTAAATTTTTAATGAATCGTGAAAAATGTTCTATTTTAATTCAAAACCTATTTTTAATCTAATTTATTTATATGATTAGATTATCTTTTTAATTGGTTTTAAAGTTAAATTAGAATATATTTTTACCATTTAATCCAATGGTGGTCATTGGAATTAATCTCACTTTGAAATTGGACTTAAACTAGTGTCAATCTTTTAATAGATTTTGTTTCTTAAAAACACGCTATTTGTTTTGACAGCGGGAATTAATTATTAAATTAATTAATGCAACTTATATGTTTTGAATTTTGTAAAATATACATCATTTTTGAATTCGGAATATCAAATATAGCTTAGGGTGATGTTTTGGTATTTTTCTAAAAAACTTCAATTTTTGATGAATAGTGAAACCACTATGTGATAGTTAAAAAGCTGATTTTTCATTTAAATGAAACTTTACCACTTCTGTGATTTGATTTAAAAAAATCTGATGTACATGGTTGTTAGTAAAATGTAAAATGTGGTTCAATGGGATTAAAATAATTTTTTGGTGAATAGTAACATTTATGTTTTATTAATCGCGATTAAAGTTAATTAGTGTAATTTAAGGTAAAAATAATGTTTTAATAATATGAAATGACCTTGACACATGTAATATCCTTATTAAATGTGTCATTCCCGACCAAGAGAATCCATGGGTCAACTTGAGGACCCCATGGAGCCACTTTGGTAGGAAAATGTCATTAATAACTTTTTATTTAATGTTACAATAAAAATGTCACAAACATGTGTTGTTTTACTAAAACAATTTTTAAATGGGGTTATACAATCATCATTTTGACTATAAATATTCATTATAAATCTATAAAAATTTCCTACATCATGATTTTTTTTATAATTTTTAGACATTAAATAATGTAAATTATTTAGGACACCATGATTATGCAGCGATTACCTCACTATTTAACGATTTAAATAAAATGAAAAGATAATGTAACATCTAAGACCTACACATGTAAAAAACCTATTTTATGGGTCTATTTCTAACTCTTTTCACCTTACCCTCGAAATTTATAATTTTGGGACCTTTTAAATCCGAAAATCATTTTATAATAAAGTATCATTTCATAACATTCCAATAGTGCCCTCCTCTACTCTTATAAAAGGCCCCCACATCTACCTCCATACCCACACCTCTCATGCCATTGGATCGGCCAAAATCTGCTCATTTTTTCTCTAAACATCCCTTTATTACTACTAGAAGACTCACATTGGGCATAATCCTTTCCAAGGACGTCTTTGAGCTCCAATCAAAAAGTGTTACCCGATTTAAAGGTAATGTCTTCTCTAATGTTCTTTTGTTTTATTTTGCTTCTCCAACCCCCTAAACTCTTTTTATTTATTTATTTTGTAACAAAACAAGTATATTCAATATAATAGGATGTTGTTATGAGGAGTATTCGAGCTACAATAACACACACCTTCGTCTAATGGTTAAAGAACATACTGTTTCTGTGGCTGGAAAATTATTCCCTCACAAAATGATGATTGTTCTATCTTCTCATACCACCTCTCATGGTGGCCATTATTATGGAACTATATTTATTTATGATATATTTATATTTATTATACTCTCTATGATTCTTTATTTTATATTTAATACATAACATTATTCTTTTCATGTTGTGAAAATGTGATAATTTCATTTGAGGAAGTGTGGACTACCGCCCCCTCAAGTGATGTGACTCGTTCATGCAGTACATGGAATGTATAAAGAATGAAATTGAGGAACATATGTGATCTATATAACATATATATTATACTGGAATTATAATATATATATATCTCTCATCTAGTTTTAATTCCATTAATGTGCCAAAGAAATGAAAGTAGCGTTCATGCGTACGTACGGCTTACCGTCTCCATGAACGGTACATTTCATTTCTTATCTCCAAATTTTATGTACTATTATAAGTACATATATATAATGGATATATATGTCATATATTAAATCTAAATTATGGATATAATTCTGTAATTATAATATATATATCTCTCATTTTGTTTTAATTCTATTAATATGACAATGAAATGAAAGTAGCGTTCAGGCGTACGTACGACATACCATCTCCCTGAACGGTGCATTTCATTTTTTATCTCATAATGTTATGGAATAGTATAAAATGAATATATAATGGATATATATGATATTTAAATCATTGATAATATTCTGGATAGGATGTACCTATATCTTCATGGAAAATACTTTTCCAACAAGCTCAATTTTGACTCATGTACTGAACATCGAAAAAAACGTTTGATATGAAGTCACTTTATTAACCCATTATTATAAAATTTTAATATGTGATATGAACTGAATAATAATCTTTAAATGAGGTGCTTAAGCAATTATAAATTAACTACATTTATTATTCAGGAATATAAAGAAACGAACAAGTAAAGTCAGACTTGAGGTAAGGGATCCTACCCCTCTCTTTCTTTTTAAGTACATTCTTTTATGTCATTACTTTTATTCTCATCTTTCTTATGATTGGGATGTTCTTTTATATTAATATTAATGTAATTTTTATGGTCATATGATTAGAGACCCTATTTTCTCTCATCAATCCATTTTGGAAGTTTTGAGCGGCGCCGTTAGACTGCCGAATTTTCGTAAGGGATCCTACCTCTCTCTTTCTTTTTATGTACTCTCTTTTATGTCATTTCTTTTAAGCTCATATTTCATATGTTTGGGGATGTAATTTTATATTCCTCTTACTGTACCTTTTATGTTCATATTATGAGATACCATATTTGATCTCTTAAATCCGTTTTGGATGTTTTAAGTGGCGTCGTTAGGCTGCCGAGTTTTCATATGGGATTTTTCATCTCACTTTTCTTCCCGTGAGATTTATGCTACATTTTCCATCATTTCCTTTGAGTGGTATATGTACTTCCCATTATTATACTTTATGTGTAATATAATTTCGTTTAGGGGTATTTATATCAATTTTATATAGTCCTTCTTTCATGGGGTGTACGTTTCGAAAGTTACCCAACTCAGTAACGGGACCTTTCACCCTCCTCTTCTTTAAAAAGACTTATTTTTGTTATGTATTTTAATTTACATATTATTTTGTTTGTATATGTTCTCATATATCCTTATTACTATAAATTTAATTTACAAGTGATGAGATACCATTTTTATCTCTCATCAACTCATTTTATGAATTTTAAAGTGACGTTGTTAGGCTATCGGATTTCTGTAAGGGAACTTCTTAACCCACTATCAATTATTTGGGTTAAACCTCTAATTCATGATTTTATTATGCCAAGATTATTTGTGGAATCTCAATGTTTTAATTTCCACAAATCTTTGGGTGGATATACTATTTCTACACATCATCATTTCATTGATAAATTCTTACGTCATTTAGACAAACTTGAATGGGAAATCATAACTCAATCTCATTTCATTGAATTAGATATCTACGTCATTGGTTTTTTTCAAGATTATGTGTTAATGACCTCTTATTGTATTACACTTAATATCCACTTATATTAGGTGTATTTATATTTGTCACACATATTTATGAGATTGATTTATCCTTAATTTAAGGATACAATCTTTATAATGGATTTTATCTCAATTTACATTTCCATTGAGACTTCATTGTGGTTATTCACCAATTCACTCTTATATGGTGTATTTACTGTCCTTTGACATGTTATATCATGAATTCCTTTATTCTCATGATATTATAAAGTTCTGATTAAATGTTATTCCGTAATTATTTGTATTCAAGAGTCTCTCATTTTGTTAAAAACTGTTTAACAAAAATATCATTTTTAAATTTTTTAAAGATTTATTATTATAAATCTTTATATTTAATGTCCATGTTTTAAAAATGTTTATAAGTATTTATTTATATGGAAAATAATTTTTTAAAATTATAATTACATTAAAAACTCTAAAGCGGTATGGGACACGTTGATTCTAAAATCTACTTTAAATGTCTTCTTTTGATATTTTCAATGTATAATGGGATTAATCTCTCATAGATTTTTAATGATTTTTTAAGATGTTTTTATTTATGATAGTATCATGATTTTATATCTTGTGATAAATTGTGGAAATGTATTCGTTCCTTTATAATTTTTTTATGTATTATGATTTTGTAATGGTACTTGGGCATTTGACGGGTTGTTACGTGATAAACCATATGACGGGTGGTGCCGTGAATACCAGGACGGGTGGTTACGTTATGACATCTAATGCATTGGGTATGGAAGACAGCCGTCTGGCTATTCCATTTAGTTATATGTGTGGAAGTCAACCGTATGGTTATTCCATTAATGAATGTTTATGTCCCAAGTTACCTTTATATGTTATGTGTTCTTTATATGGTTATTATGGTAATCATTTGGTTACAAAATGGTAAGTAATGGTCTTTTATTCAGTAAAGAGTTTTTACTACTTCATAAAGGTGAAAAGTATTACTTTGGTAAAGTATTCATGGTTTACTTGTTGTTTGGAATAACAAACAGTTTTCCTTCTTTTTGTATCATTTACTGTGCTTTTTATGCTCATCCCATGTTTTTGAAATGTTTTCCACAGGATTTAAAGATGAATAGGGTCAAGGATTGGATCAAGTAAGGACATGATACCTAAAACATTGAACTATACATGTTTATTTTTAAGAGTTTTTATTTTAAGCAAACTTAGTAGAAGTGTCTACATTGTAATCTTTTGAGATTTTATAGTTATGACCTAATTCTTTAAAACTCTAAACCTAAAAAATCCTTTATGTGAATTATTCATTTAATTCATGATTATGTAATATTTTAAGGTCGGGTCCTTATAGTTGGTATCAATGGTCGGTTTAGATAACTTTAGCGGTTAGGGTATCCTTTATTCATAAGTGACATTACCATAATGGTTAGGATTTCAAAAAGAGTCATTGTTCATAGATAAAGTGAATGAGTAATTATATCTTTGTGTTTATCTTCCTCATTAGTACATGATAATTTTGTTGATATACTAACACTGACATTTCTGGTTTTATTAAATAGATGGATCTAGCAGGCACGAAAGTGACAATGGGTTTGAAGGAAACTATGGTGGTTCTCTGATTAAGAGACTGGATGAAATGGGGGATTCAATGAGGAAACTCTTGGTTGTTCTAAACCAAATATCAATGAGTCATGATCAACCACTTGAACCTTGGTAAGTTCTGTAATGCATCATGTATGATATGACCAATCGATGTGGATTTTTAGGTAATAATTATAAAGGTAACCATTAGGGTTTATATGATCCTTACTTTTGAGGTAATTATGGGTTAATATATGTTATTATAGAAAATTAAAGGCATGAGATAAACTTGAGGTTAAATTATGTTATGGTTATTTTTGAAGATTTTATCGCTTTGTGGGGAATTATATAAGAATTATATAGTTTTTGGAAAAAGGACAACACGCGGACCATGTGACAACCCATCGCGTTGGACAAAGCTGTGGGAATCGAACCCACAACCAAAGTGCAACTCTTATTTATCGCCTACCACTGGACTACGTGAAGTACCTTATTATTTTGACTAATTCTTTTTAGTTATATGATTTTAGGAATCAAGAATAAGTTTATATTGGGTTATCTATGGAAATGATTAACTTATCATGGAGGATATGCGATTAGGTTAATTACTTTTCAATATGAGGTTTTAAGAGAATGTAATTTTATTTGGAGATAAATGTTAATTTTTAACTTGGAAGACTATGTGATTAAATCATTCAAATATTTGGGTTTCAATCATAGTTTGGTTTATCTGATGAATTTTATGGACAAATTTTTTATTGAATGGTCTTTATTGAACTTTTGGTATTGTTCGACAAATTTTGGAGATTAAGAATAGATTTATTTTATAAATGATTATCCTTTTTGGGTATTATTTGATCTCATACTAACCTTTTTGGTTTTAGTTTTTGTTAAGGTCTAAAGACATGGTAAGTATATAGTTCTCTTTTGTGGAATAGGTGACTCTCTAGAAGTTGATTATAGCGCTCTTAATGTGAAAAAGTCATCCTAAATGATCATCATTTGGAGAAATATGAGTTTGTGTAAGAAATCTAGTAAAAGTTGAAAGTCAATATTACAAGTAAGTACGTTTCATTATGTTTTAGTTACACTCATAAATAAATTCCTCAATTAAATGTAACTTAAAAACATAAATGTTTCATGTTAAATTTTCCTACAGGGGAATCAAATACTGTTTAACCCATCACAAGTTTGTGATTTGCTGGTGGTTAACATTCTCCTAAACATGTTTTCTATCACTCTCCCTCAAAACATGACCCTTTGTTTTTTATTCCATATCCATGTTTTCATACATGGAATCCTAGTATGGGTTAACTCAGGTGACCTTTGTACTTCTGTTTCTTTCTTTTAATGTGATAGTTTAATTTACTATTTTTCTGATGTGGTTCTTTCAATGATGTTTCCAATCCCAATTTTAAAATTGCAATGACGCAATTCCCGAATGGGGGGAAGGATGTAACACCCCAGTTAAATAATGAATATGACATTTTTATATTTATCCATATTTTTGAATAAAATGTTAATATTAATTTAAAGGGAACTCTATGGTCGATGGCTTACCCAATATTCAACAATGAGTTTCTTTGAAATCTTACGTTGCACTCTAATAATAAAATAATATTATTTTAAATGGTAGTTAACACGTAGTCGTTGTATTGGAAGGAATGAATATAACTAACTCAAATATTATTATTTATGTTTGTTAAATGTAAATAAATTATCCAATAAAAGATAAAGGCTTAAAATAAGAAAGGAATTCAATCTTAAGCATAATTACTCTAATATTCACTAAAAGGTCGATTTATCAGCTTTTGATGGATAACCCTATTTAAAAGTATTTTTGGTAACTCTTGTACATTCTCTTGGACCAAATAAAATTTTTCTTTACAATCGGGACATCCTGATTTACTTTGTGTAAATTTTTGGTATATTCCTGATAAAGTTCAATTTTTAATGAATCGTGAAAAATGTTGTAATTTAAATCATAAACCACTTTTTAATATAATTTATTTATATGATTAGATTATCTTTAGAATGGGGTTTGAAGTGAAATTAGAATATATTTTTACCATTTAATCCAATGTTGGTCATTGGAATTACTCTCACTTTGAAATTGTACTTAAAATAGTGTCAATCTTTTAATAGATATTGTTTCTTAAAAAACGCTATTTGTTTTGACAGTGGGAATAATAATTAAATTAATTAATGCAACTTATATGTTTTGAATTTTGTAAAATATACATCATTTTTGAATTTGAAATATCAAATATAGCTTAGGGTGATGTTTTGGTATTTTTTTGAAAAACATCAATTTTTGATGAATAGTGAAACCACTAAGTGGTAGTTAAAAAACTGATTCTTCGTTTAAATGAAACATTACCACTTTTGTGATTTTATTTTCAAAAAAATTACATAAATGGTTTTCATTAGGATGTAAAATGTGTTTCAATGGGATTAAAATAATTTCTTGGTGAATAGTAACTTTTAAGTTTTATTAATCACAATTAAAGTTAATTAGTGTAATTTAAGGTAAAAATAATGTTTTAATAATATTAAATGACCTTGACACATGTCCTAAACTTATTTTATGTGTCATGGACGACCACTAAAATCCATGGGTCAACATTAGGATGCCATGGAGCCACTTTGGTCGGAAAATGTCATTAATAACTTTTTATTTATTGATAAAATAAAAATTTCCCAGACATGTGTTGTTTTCCTAAATCAATTTTTAAATGGGGTTATACAAGTCATAATTTTGACTATAAATATTCATTAGAAATATAAAAATCTTTCCTACATCATGATAGTTTTTTTATAATTTTTAGACATTAAATAAATTAAATTATTTAGGACTCCATGATGATGCAATGATTACCTCATTATTTAACGATTTAAATATAATGAAAAGATAATGTAAAATCTAAGACCTAAACATGTAAAAAACATATTGGATGAGTGTATATATAAATATTATCACCTTATCCTCGAAATATATAATTTTGGGAGATTTTAAATCCGAAAATCATTTTATAATAAAGTACCCTTTTATAACTTTCCAAGAGTGCCATCCTCTCCTCTTATAAAAGGCCCCCACCTCCACCTCCTTACCCACACCTCTCATGACATTGGCTCAGCCAAACTCTTTCCTTTTGTCTCTCGACATCACTCTCTTACTCCTTGAAGCCTCACTTTTGGCATAATCCTTTCCAAGGAAGCCTTTGAGCTCAAATCAAAAAGAGTTACCCGAATTAAATGTAATGTGTTCCGTAGTGCTCTTTTGTTATATTTTGCTTCTCCAACCCCCTAAATTTTTTTTTTTTTTGTAACAACAAAAGTATCTTAAATATAATAGGATGTTGTTATGAGGAGTATTCAAGTTTCACTAACACACACCTCCGTCTAATGGTTAAAGAACATACTGTTTCTGTGGATGGAAAATTTACTACCTCACGAAACGATGATTGTTCTATCTTCTCATACCACCTTTCATGGTTTCCATTATGATGGAACTGTATTTATTTATGATATATATTATATTTATTATCCTATCTATGCTTCTGTATTTTACATTTAATAAATACCTTTATGCTTTGCAAGTTGTGCAAATGCGATAATTTTATTTGAGAAAGTGTGGACTACCGCCCCCTCAAGTGATGTGACTCGTTCATGCAATACATGGAATGTATAAAAAATGAAATTGATGAACATATGTGATCTAAATAAAATATATATTATACTGGAATTATAATATATATATCTCTCTCTTCTAGTTTTAATTCCATTAATGTGCCAAAGAAATGAAAGTAGCGTTCCTGCGAATGTACGGCTTACCGTCTCCAGGAACGGTACATTTCATTTCTTATCTCCAAATGTTATGTACTATTATAAGTACATATATAGAATTGATATATATGTCATATATTACATCTAAATTATGGATATCATTATGTAATTATAATATATATATATCTCATTTAGTTTTAATTGCATTAATATGACAAAGAAATGAAAGTAGCGTTCATGCGCACGTACGGCCTACCGTCTCTATGAACGGTGCATTTCATTTTTTATCTCAAAATTTTATAGAATAGTATAAAATGAATATATACTGGATATATATGATATTTAAATCATTGATAATATTCTGGATATGATGTACCTATAACTTCCTGGAAAATTATTTTCCAGTAAGCTCAATTTTGACTTCATGTACCGAACATCGACAAAAACGTTTGATATGAACTCACATTATTGACCCATTATTATAACCTTTTAATATGTGATATCAACTGATTAATAATCCTTAAAGGAGGTCCTTATGCAATTATAAATTTACCAATGTTTATTATTCAAGAATATAAAGAAACGAACAATTCAAGTCGGACTTGAGGTAAGGGATCCTACCCCTCTCATTCTTTTTAAGTACACTCTTTTATGTCATTACTTTTAATATCATATTTCTTGTGATTTGGATGTTATTTTATATTAATCATACTGTAATTTTTATTTTCATATGATGAGAGACCCTACTTTCTCTCATCAATTGATTTTGGATGTTTTGAGTGGCACCGTTACGCTGCCGAATTTTCGTTAGGGATCCTACCTCTCTCTTTCTTTTTAAGTACTCTCTTTTATGTCATTTCTTTTAATATAATATTTCTTATGTTTGGGGATGTTATTTTATATTAATAATACTTAAATTTTTATGTTAATATTATGAGAGACCATATTTGATCTCGTAAATCCATTTTTAGAAGTTTTATGTGGCGTCGTTAGGCTGCCGAGTTTTTGTAAGGGATTTTTCATCTCACTTTTATTCCCGTGAGATTTATGCTACATTTTACATCATTTACTTTGAGTGGTATATGTACTGCCCATTATTCTAATCTTTGTGTAATATACTTTAGTTTATTGGTATTTACATCAATTTTGTATAGTCCTTCTTTCATGGGGTGTACGTTTCGAAATTTACCCAACTCTGTAAGGGGACCTTTCACCCTCCTCTTCTTTAAAAAGACTTCTTTTTGTTATATATTTTAATTTACATATTATTTATTTGGGATATGTTCTAATATATCATTATTTCTCTAAATTTAATGTACAAGTGATGAGATACCCTTTTTATCTCTCATCAACTCATTTTCTTAATTTAAAAGTGATGTCGTTAGGCTGTTGGATTTCTCTAAGGGAACTTCTTAACTCACTTTCAATTCTTTGGGTTAAACCTCTACATCATGATTTTATTATCCCAAGATTATGTGTGGAATCTCTATGTTGTAATTTCCATAAACCTTTGTGTGGATATACTATTTCTACACATAATAATCTCATTGATAAATTCTTACGTCATTTAGACGAACTTGTATGGGAAATCATAACTCAATGTCATTTCATTGAGTTAGATATCTATGTCATTGGTTTTGTTTTTCCAAGATTATGTGTGAATGAACTCTGATTGTTTTACACATAATATCCACTTATATTTGGGGTATTTATATTTGTCACACATATTTATGAGATTGAATTATCCTTAATTTAATGATACCATCCTTATAATGGATTTCATCTCAATTTACATTTCCATTGAGACTTCATTGTTGTTATTCACCAATTCACTCTTATATTGTGTATTTACTATCCTTTGACATATTATATCATTAATTCCTTTATTCTCATGATATTATAAAGTTATTATTAAATGTTTTTCCGCAATTATTTGTATTCAAGAGTCTCTAATTTTGTTAAAAACTCTTTAACAAAAATATCATTTTTAAATGTTTTAAAGATTTATTATTATAAATCTTTATATTTAATTTCCATGTTTTAAAAAAATTTAAGTATTTATTTATATGGAAATTAATGTTTTAAAATTATAATTCAATTAAAAGCTTCAAATTGGTATGGTACACTTTTATTCTAAAACCTCTTTTAAATGTCTTCTTTTTATATTTTAAAAGTATAAAGGGATTTTTCTCTCATAGAGTTTTAATGATTTGATTAGATGTTTTTATTTATGATAGTATCATGATGTGATCTCTTGTGATAAAATGTGGAAATTTTTTCTTTCCTTTATAACTGTTTTATGTATTATGATTTTGTAATGGTACTTGGACATTTGACGGGTGGTTACGTGATAAACCATATGACGAGTGGTGCCGTGAATGCCAGGACGGGTGGTTACATTATAACCTCCAATGCATTGGGTATAGAAGTCGTCCATATGGCTATTCCATTTAGTGATATCTGTATAATTCGTCCGCATGGTTATTCCATTTATGTATGTTTATGTCCCATGTTACCTTTATATGTGTTGTGTTATATATATGGGTTTTATGGAAATATTTTGGTTACAAAAGGGTATGTAATGGTCTTTTATTTAGTGAAGAGTTTTTACTACTTCATAAACGTGAAAAGTATTACTTTGGTAAAGTATTCATTGTTTGAAAAAACGAACATTTTTCCTTCTTTGTGCATCCTTTACTGGTATTTTTATGCTCATCCAATGTTTTTGAAATGTTTTCCACAAGATTTATAGATGAATAGGGTCATGGATGGGATCTAGGAAATACATGCTATCTAAAGCATGGAACTAGACATGTTTCTTTTTAAGATATTTTATTTTATGGAAACTTAGTAGAAGTGTCTACTTTTTAATCTTTGGAGATGTAATACTTATGACCAAATTCTCTAAAACTCTAAACCAGAAAAGATCCTTTATGTGAATTATTCATTTAATTCATGATTATGTAATGTTTTAAGGAAGATTCCTTATAATTATATTGATTAATTTACCTAATTTATCCTCTTACTGGGATTTTATCTCACCCATTTCATTGGTGTATATCCTCAGGTGACATCTTTTAATAAAAAAAACAAGATATTTATAAGGATAAATAAGAATATTTTAAATAAATGTTTATCTTTTTTATGTATAAGTGATGTATGGTCTTAATTTTACCAACACACTGAAACTTTTTATCCAAAATATAAAATTTTTTATCTTTAAAATAGTGTAATAGTCATGGAAAACATTATGGTATCTATATATTTACTATAGGGTGGTGAAAATACTTTTAAAAACATAAAATAATTATAATTAACAGTGTAATATATAATTCAAATATAAAATAATGAAAACATGATTTTTTTGAGTTGTTCAGATTAACAAGATTATAGTGCATTATTAATCATATCTTCTAGACAAGAAGACAAGTGTTCACTATGAATCGTTTTTGTAAGGGCGTGATATCTTAGTGATAAATGTACCTTTTTCTACATTTCTAGTATAACTGTAACTAGATTTTACAGGAGTAAAAACCCACCATACTTTATACGAGAGTTATAAACCACCCAATTATTTTCTAGAAATCAAAACATGTCTTTTCTATTGAAATAAGCGGCATATAATTGTAAGACAACATTTGGATGTGAAATTTTAATTTCAATCTGGGAGTAAAATTAGAATATACAAAGATATAAACAACGAAATTCCAAAACAAAACAAAGAACAAAATTTTAGAAGATGATAATGAATTTTGATGCAACTCAAAAACATAAAACATTTTTTTACTAAAAAATAAAAATTATAGAATTACATCAAAATCATTGATATGAAAAACTAGTCACATTAGGGTTTTATTGATTCACAATTATAACATGAATGTTGTATTATTATATCTTTATTATTATATGTGAATAAACTATATTATGTTTATTTTATAACTTTCATCATTTATCAAATTCCAATAGATAATCCCGTATAATTAAATTCTAATATCTTCTAGAGGTATGGAGGTGCATCTAGATAATTCATCACAAAATACCACATTAAAAATAATAAATAATAAATTACACTCATTTCATGCAATATAAAATATCATTCATTTTTATTCATGCATGGAATACCATTATAATATATAAAATATAATAATTAACAAAAATATTATTTTTATAATAAATAGAGCATTAAAGAATATATTTTATAGAATATAATAAACACACAGTTTATTAAAATATCAAAAAATTATTGAATTGAGAATCATAATAGAAATATTTTATCTTATTTGTATAAAGAAATAATATACAAAAAAAATTTATTCAAACATCTATTTATATTTTTTTAAAAAATTATATATATTCTTATTGAAATAATATTTAAAATATTTTTCATAAGGTGAATGAAAAATTAAAACTATAAAAACAATTTAACTAACGGTAGCAGATATACAATTTAAAGGGTGGTAGAAAATTATTTTTACCAATATTATATTCCTAAAACTATAATAAGATGGCATTTATTTTTTATATGATGATACTATTAGTATTTCACTATTACCTCTAGAACAGGTTCTACCATTAGAAAAAAAATGGGTTGCTCCCATTATAACAAAATATATTGCAATCACTTTTATTTAAGGGAGTGATACCACTAGTTCAGTGATGGAAGATAACATTGGTGTAATGTAATTATTCAAGTGAAATATAGGGTACATCCATTTATATCACAAGGGTTGGATTATATAGATAAAAAAGGTATATCAATGAATATGAATGTGTATATGTATGTTCAACGTTTTACTACATGTGTAAAGTAAGATGTAGTTTTCATAAGTAACATAAGGGTAACATTGGCGTTTTATGAACTATGTAAGGGTATGTTTAAAATTTAGTAGCCTGTGTAAAGGAATGGTATCTCATTATGTAAATGTAATTTTAATTATAAATAGGTTATACAAGGGTAGACTATACACTGCATAAGGGTATATTGGAAAGATGCATAGATGTAATGTGTGTTTTATAATAGTATAAAAAGGATATAGAATTCTCTGTGTATTGTTATAATGAATCTCATGTAAAGGTAACATGAAATTACATAAGGGTATTCAAAATATAACTTTATGGTAAACAAATCATTTTAAGAGTTTTCAATGGGATATCAAACAATTACTCTTCTTATATAACGGTAGATTAAAATTCATAAAATCTTCATAAGGATAATCTAATGCTTGTGTAAGGGTAAAAAAATTTATATATTTAAATGAAAATTTTCAATACTAAAATGAGGGTAGATTAATGATTATAAGGATTTAATGAGGCTAAATTAATGCTTTGTAAGGATACCTAAAAACATATGTAATGAAAACTATAATTTTTTTAGAGCCCACATAAGGGTGGAATATATGTTGCATAAGGGTATAATGAAAACCTATGTAAAGATAAAAGTATTTATAATGAACTTATATAAGGCAAGAAAATTATTTTAAAAAATATGATAACATGTGATATATTTTTATTTAAAATTAATCTAATTCAAGAATAAACAAAATTGAAAAAAATATAAAAACATGAAATATATTTTATATAAAAATAATCTAAATGAATAATAATAAAAATAAATGAAAAAAAATATTAATGAATGAAAATGTATTTAGTTATTAACAATTAATTGATTTTAATTTTTTTATAAATAATAATATATTCAATTTATTAAATTATTAAAAAGGATATAATATCAAAAAACCCTCAACCAAAACAATCTTTCACTTTTTGTAAATTTGAAAAACCAAAACCAAATTTTTGATTTATAGAAACCCAAAAATTCCCCTCCCCTTTTTATAATTAACATAAATAAAAATATAATATTGAAAAAATTATCCCTTTTTTTTGGAATTTAATGATTTATTTAATCAAGATATGCTCATATAGATAAAAAACATATTTTGTCCCCCAATATTTACAAACATGGGATAAATACCCCTAAATTTATGATTTTCAATCATTGATATAAGAAAAA
The DNA here is from genome assembly GCA_963277665.1 of Viscum album. Lineage (NCBI taxonomy): Eukaryota > Viridiplantae > Streptophyta > Magnoliopsida > Santalales > Viscaceae > Viscum > Viscum album. The sequence goes on along the minus strand of OY728121.1, from coordinate 1,200,983,869 downwards.
AATTGCATGATCATTACATCTCCCTTAAACCAAGTTCAAACTTTCATTTATCAAAACTTACAGAATCTAACCGTTTAGTAATGATATCTATAAGATGACCTTCTATTAGAAAATATTTTAGAGTGATTTCTTCTTTATTAACATGCTCTCTTATCAAATAAAGTCATATATCAATATTTTTTTCCTAAAATCATGAAAATAATTGTAGATATCATTATAAAAGATGTATTCTAATAAATATGTATGTATTTTATCTAAATAAAAATTAAAATCTGATAGATTTTATTCTTCTAAATAATTTTATTATATTAATTTTTAAATGAAATATACTCATCCTCAGCTACGGATAATGAAACATGGAATTGATTTTTAGAAGTCCATGAAACTAAAAATTTACCAAGTATGTTACTCACACCCAATGTGCTTTTTCTATCATGTCGGCAACCATGAAAATTAGTGTCAAAATAGGATAACCAATTAAAAAAAATTATAATTATAGTAAAAGAATATATTTTTAATAATTCCTTTAACATATATGATTGTTCTTTTAATATCATTAAATAACATTATTTTGAATTAGGCAGATATCTTTTACACATGTAATTTGAAAACATAATATGAGTCCTTCATATTTTCAAATAAATAGACTTTCTACCAATCTTATATCCATTTTATCAATAATAGATTTTCAATATTCATCAATACCATATTTTTATTTAGTGATCACTGGGGTTATAATATATTTATACGAATCAAGATCTAATATTTTTAAACCAATTCGCTACCAAATATTCTTGGATGCATAACTTCTCCATCATTTATTTATAATGTTTGAGGAAAAAGGAAAAAATTAATTTCACCGATTAAACTCATATGAAATTCAGCTATCATTAATTTTGAAAATTAACTAATGATCATATAATTTCATATCCAAAAAAATTATATTAAAAATATATTTTTAAAATTGTACTATATTTATTAAATTTCATTATAAATTAATTTATGATAAACCATTACCAAACAAAAAATAATTCAAATGAAATATAGTTACTCTATCATTAAAATCCTGAAGATATTTTTTAGACCATAAATATATTTATATATTTTAAAAACAGGACTTGTAAAATTATCAATTTAAAAAACATGTGGTTTGTTAACACAAGACTATATAGAAATTATACCTTTTTAATATTCACATTTTACATTCTTTTGAAAGAACTTAATTTTTTATAATAAGAAAAAGATAATACAATGTGATTGGATTCTATTCTAGATTCTAGTTAAAATAAATCCTGAAAATCATTATCTTTTTATTATAAATATACTTGAAAAAACAGTAGAGACTTATTTCTTGCTATATTTCCGGACTCCTCCATTTTATTTGGAAAAATTTATTTTGGTCCAATATACTCTTGAATTTTTTAAAACTAACAAATTTCATACTATATTTCATTCAAATTGATTATGTTCATATTGTAAAACATTTATTCAGTTTAAATCATTCAATTATTATTAATCAATAATAAATATTCATCAAATTCATAATTTGGAAAAAATATTAATACTAATTTTCTTGAACTTTTTACCAAATAGACATTTTTAATTACATTTTATAAAGATTGATATTTGTAAGTATTCTAATTCACATAATTATATTAAAGAGATTTATTGTCTCCCTAAAATAATGAAAGAACATTTATAGGTTTAACTATTTCAAAATTTAACACTTTAATTTCATTATCATGATTATCAAAATCTATAAACTATTTTTTATTATTTTCAATAAAATTCATATGAAAATATTCCTCCAATGAATTAGTTCCATTATTGTGTACTCATTTTTTTTTGTAGAATGAGGACTTTCCCAAAATGGAAAACCTAATTTATAAAAATAAAATATAGATTTAGATTCATGAAATGTGTATTTTTTAAAATAGTAATTTCTCAAAAATGAAAATAGGTCTTTAGGAATATCGTTGTGCCTGGTCAATCTGCTGGGCATCACCCTTTTTTTGGCCATCAGCCATAAAATTGTCATCATAGAAGGAAAGATAAATAATTTAATTCATGGTCAAGAGAGATTCTATGAATTTAATCCACCTAGAAGTGGGTTCCTAGGACAAATAAATTGTGTTCAGATTATTCATAATAAAAACTCGTCAATTAGGAACATCATAGTGAACAGTCTTAGGTTTTTTTGCTTAAATAGTTCATATGTTATTCTCATTAACATGGGTCTAAAAGAAAATATATTATTAGATATATAATTTATTATTAAATTATTCTCCTCCAATATATTTTGCTAAAGTCAATTCATTTATAATAGTTTTATCTACTCCATCAATAGTTCCACTTTCCCTCTAAACCACACGATGTTTTGTGATGTTTTTGGAGAAATTTTTTAGAATTTTTTATTATCTTAAAAACATTTCTCATTATTTTTGTTAACAAAGTATCCATATTTATCAATTTCAATTGATGTTATTAAATTGAATTGTTATTATAAATTTTATTACATAAATCAATATACTTGTTTGGGGTTTCACTTTTATGTGATATTAAATGAATATAAGTGAATATATAAAAATCATATATAATTACAAACTCATATTTAATATGTTACAAACAATAATTTCTCATGGGTCCAAATAAATCAAGATTAAGAGGTTATAAAAATATTTTTATATTAACATTATTAATAGATCTAAAATTATATTTGTGTTTCGTACCATTTCAACAAGATTCATAGAAAAAATATATACATGTTGTGAAAATTAGATGTTCCAGAACCTATCCATGTTTTAATTAATTTGGAAAACTTTTGAATATGATCATCTCACAATTTGTGATGCGAAGAAATACTGTATGTTTATATATAATTTAAACACATTACATTTTTATGGGACAATTATGAAAACTCTATAGAGTAGATATTTTATTCTCTATTATAATAAAATAAAAAATATTATCATTATAAAAATAGAAATTTTTTTATCACTAAATATTACAACCATTCCATCATAAAAAGGTATCGATATAATAAAAAAATTATATTTTAATCCCTCTATTTAATTTATATTAGAAACTAAAACAGATTGAAAATTCATGCTTCTCTAAATCCTCTTCCTTTTACTTTAGAGTTATAACTCAAATTAAAAATTTCTCCATCAAATCAATTAAAAGATAAAAAATTATTAATGTCACCATTCATGTGGTTGGAGCACCCACTATCCATATTCTATATATCACTATGAACTATTTAGTTTGGTTTACTATAATATATAGTATATAGATATGTTCTTTGGTTCCCAATATACTTTGGGTCGAATTGGATTAGTGATAAAACATTTAGGATGCCATAATGATTTTATAAATTTATTATAGTGTAATAAATATGGAATGTTATTATAAATTAAAGTATTTGAATGAAATAATGACTGATTAAATCTTACTAAACATAATTTTTCTTAATCCCCCTACAAATTACATGAAAAGCAACTAACATTTGATTCATTCCCATTAATTCCATTAGAAAAAGTAACGAAAAAAATCATAAACATTAGTGGTAGAGGGTCATACATGGAATCAAAGAGAACTAGGATCAAATATGGGTGGGGTGGATTTCTAGGTTACTGTAGCAGTAGAGTAGTAGGTACTATTTTATATTGTAGCTGCAAACACTATTTATTCAATTTGGTCCTTCAGCCCAATGGTTTGGGCCGACTTTTCTTTGGGCCTTCAGGCAACCTAAGGATTTTGAGCAATAATGTCTTTCAGCTATAGGAGTCTTCGGTCCATGAATGGCCTTCAGGATACAAGGATTTTGGGCCATAGAAAAGACCAAGAAAAACCTACGGAAGACTACACAAGGGAACACCCAAAAGAAGAATTCATAGAAAATAATAGTAACCACCAAGGAAGTTCTAACTTGAATGGAAGAATGACAGGTTATGATTACTTATATAAGCATCAGGAACTATGCAGTTATCTATGGGGAAATACTATCTAATTAGCTATGTGAGTTTGGAAGCTAGGCCCCTTCCGGATATAGATTCTGGAGAGAAGATGTTTCATTTGTGAGGGAGTTATTGGGCTTTTAATCTCATGTTTTGGGTTATTTAAGAGCCTTGATCCTTTGGCATACGAGTCATGTAAGGGTTACACTTCAACCCTTAAAAGGAGGATTATCCAAAAAAATAAATTAAAAATAAGGCCTTCAGACCATTCTGGGATTAGAAAAAGTAAATCTGTGTAGATTTGGAATATGATTGTTATTAACAAATCATTGTTTATAATCATTGTTTTTTATCATAGATAACATCTTATAAAAAATTTCCCTGGAACAAAACAATATATGGGATAATTTATAACATGAATATCGTTTCTAATATTTTAATTCCCTTTTTGATTATCTTCCATGCCATTATATATTCTCTCATTCAAATATGACAATTTTTTGAATTTATTATTTTCTTGTTTGATCTTATTACATTATTTTTCAATTTCACATAAATAATTAAAAACAAACCTAAATATACATTGTTTATATATATAATTTTTTTAATGAAAACTGTTATTTCTTTATTTCATTTTTCAACTTTGAGCATTATTACCTTAAAATTTGTAACCTTATTATCTTATACATTTCTTAATGAATAAAATTTCAGTTATTCGTTTTTTTATTTATCTTTTTTATTTTATCCCTCTAATTATCTATACATTTCATCCATTTTAATAACATCCTTTTGAATCTTTTCAATTTTTTGTAAATTTTTTAACTTCAGTTTCAATATGAGTGTAACGCCCCGACCCCAGTTACCCAGAGTCGGTGCATTAATTACATAACATTGGCATGATCACAAGAAAGATCAAATCCCGAAAGACCAATTGGTTTAGTAGCCTTGGAAACACTAGATATAATCATAAAGTTTTACATTACATTTCAAAGTGAAAAACTACTACAACAAAAAAGTCTTCATATCCACACTATTAACCCCTCATAATATCCCTGCAAGTCATTCATAATTTACTTCTTCACTACCTGGGAAAAATAAAACATAGAAAAGGGGTGAGCTCAAATGCCCAGTAAGGATAACAATATAGCGGAACATTCAAAATAAGTGTAAACATTTAAGGCAATGAATTACTAAAACAAAAGCCTTTTAAAATTGAACTTCAACATAGTATGGCAAAAGTAAAATGAAATAATGCCATTTACTTGTTCACATGGATATTATACTAATCGAATAATCACATGCAATATCAATAACCACTTTCATAATTATGGAATGCATAATGCCAGACTATCATAACCACATAACCAAGGCCTCGTGCCAAGACTACAAATAAGATTTTGTCAAGGCCTTGTGCGAAGACACTAGTTTGTCTCATGAGACCTACCGATGCATCGAGGAGCTATAGCGGGCTCCACCCGTCACTTAATAAGTCCAATGCATTCCCATATGAAAAAGGTTTAAACATAACATAAACATTCGTATTAAAACTAGCATACGAAATGTCAATAATTTCACCATAAACTATGAATGGTATAAAAATAGCACATACACAGTCAAACATATCACAAAACCTTCAATACAATATAAAAGTTTTGTATCATAATAAATCAACTTCAAATAATCTTAAAATCCATCAAAGGATGTTGACATAGATGAAATCAAAATTCTTTTTAAAGAAATATCTCCTTTAATTTTGAAATCATTTAAGATCCATATAAAATAAGACATTTTCTTTGAAAATATTCTTATAAGCTTGTAAGGAAAGCTTCGATGATTTATAACGGCGGAAAATAACTGCACCCGCCGTATAAGTTAAAAAAACATTCTTACCTCAATTTTGTCGAAAAGGTTAAAAAGGACCTTGTTTTGAAAACGACGGAAAGATTCCTTTATAAACCTCTTATAAAAAGTCAAACAAGGGTATAAATGACTTTAACCCATATTCTTGTAAATAGTAAAAATATTTTGAAATACAATTTTTAAGAAACATGGATGTGGATGTTAAAGAGATCCCAGTAGATTATTACGTATAAACAACCTCGAATAATGAAGAGATTGTGAAATAACCCTTACCTTGTACTTTTCCTTTGTTGGGGTAGGTTAACCTCCTGTATAATGGTGAAATAATTGTTATTAAATTATACAAGAATCATATACATTAATATGATATCATATATGATCTTTTAATATTGGTATCTTAGTATTATTGTTGTTTCAGGTGTTAACTTACTTGTTTTCTTTCATATGTTTTGTTACGTAAGACATGTTTGTAAAGGATAGGTTGTATATTATTCATATCCAGAATGATATCAAGTCCGTAAACATCATTTTTAAATCATCAAATGATAATTATACTTTAATGGTTACGATGGAGAATGAATCTCATCGCGTTCGTGGAGACGGTAGTCCGTACGTACGCACGAGCGACAATATCATTCTTTTGATATTAAAATAATATATAAATGGATGTTATATCATATATACAGAATCATTAACATGTTATATTTATTATTTACATGAGTTACACATCATTATTATACCCATCCAAATAATAATATATTGAATAACAATTACACCACGACGTGGAGACGGTAAGCCGTACGTACGCACGTATGGTGACATGTTATTCAAATGGTGGATAGAATACTAAATATGGTTGTACCATATTTATAATAACATCACAGTATATGTAAGATACTGGAGTTATTATTTTAGAATGGTAAGAACAAAGAAAGAGGAAGTGGAAGAAGAAAGGAACTTAGAAAAGGGTGGTGAAATCATTACCTCTTCTTCGGGTTCTTCCTTTTGATTTGATCAAAAGGGCTCCTTAGGTTGGCTTTCTGATCAAACTAAGGTCTCTAGGTTGTATTGAGGGATGTTGGGAGATTATTTGGGCAGATTTTGGCCGAACCAAAAGGCTTTAGAGGTGTGAAGAAATGAGAAGGAGGAGTGCCCTTTTATAAGAGGGGTGAGGGGCACCTTTGGAAAAGCTAGAAATATTAATTTATAATAAATTCATAATCGGTTTCCAATGGCTCCAAAGTTCACTATTCAAAGGATAAGGTGGGGATGGGTCGAAAAAAACTCAACCAATAGAATTTAGACAGGTTTGGGTACTTATATTAACCTTATCTTTAATTATTAACTCTAAGTTAATTAGTTTCACTTTTACAATGTCTCTTTGTATTTTTATATAAAATGGTTAATAAACTTACTATATACATCCAAGCGACCCCCAAGTGGTCCATTAATGATTAAACTATCATAATATAAGTCTCTTGGACGAACCTTAGATTTTTAGTAATTTAATATCAATTAATAATATAATATTTGTTTTAAGAACTCTTTTATGTCAATTTTGACACTATTCAATAGTTGATTTTTGTGAAACTCATAACAGATTTATTACTTCGAACAAAGTCAATTAAATCAATCCTAATATATCATATTATCCTAGAAAATTAGTTTAATTCATTAAAAGTTTCATATTATATTTATTTGGGTATTTATAATATCAATTATTTTAATTTTTCACTATTATAGTAATTACTGCATCATCATTGTGTCATAAATAAAATAAATTATTTAATGTCTAAAAATTATAAATAAAATATCATTATGTAGGAAATCGTTTTAGCTTCCTAATGAATATTTATAATAGAAAATACAACATGTATAACCCTATGTAAAAATTGTTCTTCTAAAAGATGTAAGCTTATGTCATTTTTATTTTTATTTTAGCTTTATTAATATAATGTGTCATTATCACTTACAAGTGGATCCATGGGGTCCCAAAATAGACCCAAAGATGCCCATGGTCGACCATGTATCAACCAATAGTGTTAAGACACGTTTTAGGTTAATTTAGTATTATTATAATATTATTTTTTAACCCTTATTTACCGGATTTACCCTTAACCATGGTAAATAAAATATTTACCGCAGTAATTATTCAAAATGTCTAAAAATAAAAGTTGCCTATTTACACAATTTGAACATCCTGATTCCAAATATGGAATCCATTTTTATAAATTCAAAACACAGAAGTGGCAGAAATTAATTTAAAATTAATTCCCGCTGTCAAAACAAAAAGCGTGTTTTTAAGAGATAATAACTATCAAAAGATTGACACTTGTTTATGTTCGGTTTAATTGTAAAATTATGTCCAATGACCAAAATTATATTAAATGGTAAAAATATATTCTAAATATACTTTAAAACCACTCAAATTCATAATTTATCACTATTAATTATTTTGATTAAAAAAAAGTTGTTTTTAATTAAAATTTAGTAATTTTCACTATTCATCAAAATATAAAAGTTATCCGAAAAGTACCAAAATTTCACCCTAGGATAATTTCGATATTCCGAATCCAAAAATGAAGTCCATTTTGAAATATATATGATTTCAAAAAGTAGGTATTACTATTCACAACGGCTAGTTTAATTAGTTGTGGTGTGTGTTAGAACTCGAGGTTGCGTACAACACACGCTATCGCATTATTCGAAGGGAAACGTACCGTAGAAGCTTGGGGTGTTACATTCTCCCCTCCTTCAAATAATTGCGTCCTCGCAATTTCTAGGGTATTACTGCATAAAAAGACTCGGGTGGTTCTTCATCATAAGTTCCTCGGGTTCCCACATTGCCTCTTCCATCTTATGATTTCTCCACAAAACTTTTACCAGACGCGTCGTCCGGTTTCTCAGCACTTGTTCTCTTGTATCAAGAATCCTGACGGGCTCTTCACAATAGGAAAGATCGGGTTCCAGTTCTAAATCTTCATAGGTGAGTACATGCGTTGGGTCAGGCATGTATTTCCTCAACAGAGATACGTGGAACACATCGTGAACTTTGGAGAGACTTGGCGGCATTGCCAATCGATAAGCTACAGCCCCAATTCGTTCTAGAATTTCGAAAGGTCCGATGTACCTGGGACACAATTTACCTTTCTTACCAAAACGTATGACTCCCTTCCATGGAGATACCTTCAGGAAAACATGATCACCGACTTGGAATTCCAAATCCTTCCTTTGATTATCGGCATAGCTCTTCTGCCTACTTTGAGCTGCTTTGATGTGATTTTGGATTACCTTCACCTTTTCCACCGTTTCCTCCACCAGTTCTGGGCCTACAAGTTTTCTTTCACCAACGTCATCCCAACAGGTTGTTGTACGACATCTCTTTCCATATAACGCTTCATATGGTGCCATCTGGATACTCGAATGGAAGCAATTGTTATAGGAAAATTCTACCAGTGGTAAATATTGATCCCACATACCCTGAAAATCAAGTGAGCAAGATCTCAACATGTCTTCTAAGGTCTGAATAGTCCGTTCTGATTGTCCATCTGTCTGAGGGTGGTAAGCAGTGCTCAAATGAAGTTCAGTATCTAGGGATTTCTGAAGACTTTTCCAGAATCTTGAAGTAAAACGGGGATCACGATCAGAAACAATCGATAGGGGTACTCCATGAAGTCTTACAACTTTATTAATATATAGTCTTGCTAGACGTTCCAGGGGTAGATCTTCTCTTATAGCAAGAAAATGTGCTTACTTGGTAAGACGATCAACAATAACCCATATTGCATCGTTCCTTCTAGGAGTCATTGGTAGCCCCATGACAAAGTCCATCGTAATATTGTCCCATTTCCACTCCGGTATGGGAAGAGGTTGCATGACTCCTCCAGGCTGTTGCCTTCCAGCTTTCACTTTTTGACAAACCATACATCTTGACACAAAATCAGCAATCTCCCTCTTCATGTTGTCCAACCAAAAATTTTCCTTCAAATCTCTATACATTTTGGTGCTCCCAGGGTGTATAGAGAAATTGGAACTATGAGCATCATCCAGCAATTCCCTTTTTAGATCAGGTAAATCGGGAACACAAAGTCTCTTCCCGAATTTCAAAATTCCATCTTCATACACAAAGTCTCTTAATCTCCCATCACTCACAGCTTTAATCTTCTTTTGGAATTCTTCATCATCGGCCTGAGAACTCTTAATCCTTTCTAGTAAAGATGGTTTGGCAACCATTTGAAAAAGCATTGATGTTTCACCTTCCCTGGTTATTCCCACATCCATCTTCACTAGATCCATGAAAATTGGATCCCTTTCAATTCTTATATTGTTCAAAACTCCATGGTCTTTTCTACTCATAGCATCTGCCACCTTGTTTGCCTTCCCCGGGTGGTAGTGTATCGTACAATCATAATCCTTGAGTAATTCAAGCCATCTCCTTTGCCTCATGTTGAGTTCTTTTTGTGAGAAAATATACTTCAAACTCTTGTGATCAGTATAAATCTCACATTTTTCACCATAGAGGTAGTGCCTCCATATCTTCAAAGCAAAGATCACAGCTGCTAACTCAAGATCATGAGTAGGATAGTTTTGTTCATGAATTTTCAACTGTCGTGATGCATAGGCAATAACTCTATCATTCTGCATAAGGACACAGCCTAGTCCTTTCTTCGATGCATCACTATAAATAACGAACCCATCATTCCCCGATGGTAGAGTCAATATAGGAGCATTGACTAATCTTCTCTTCAGTTCTTCGAAACATTCTTCACACTCTTTTGTCCAAACAAATTTAACCCCTTTACGTGTGAGCTTCGTTAATGGGTTAGCCAATCGGGCAAAATTCTGGACGAAACGTCGATAATAACCTGCCAAACCAATAAAACTGCGTACCTCAGTTATACTCGTAGGTGCTGGCCATTCTTGGATTGCCTTGGTCTTAGAAGGATCAACAGAGATTCCATCTTTAGAGACAATATGGCCAAGAAAAGAAATCTCTTGAAGCCAGAATTCACACTTGCTAAACTTCCCATATAATTCATGCCTCCTCAGAGTCTTCAAGATAATGCGCAAGTGATTTTCATGATCTTCGTAGGTTTTGGAGTATACCAAGATATCATCAATAAATACCACCACAAATTCATCGAGATACTCCTTGAAAACTCTATTCATCAGATCCATGAATACTGAGGGTGCATTAGTCAATTCAAAAGGCATTACAGTAAACTCGTAATGCCCGTACCTGGTTCGAAATGCTGTCTTCGGAATGTCTTCCTTCTTTACACACAACTGATGGTTTCCAGATCGAAGGTCAATCTTTGAAAAGTATTGAGCTCCATGCAGTTGGTCAAATAAATCATCAATACGAGGTAGGGGATACTTGTTCTTTATCGTTATAGCATTGATCTCCCTGTAGTCGATACATAACCTCATAGATCCATCTTTCTTTTTAACAAAAAGAACAGGGGCTCCCCATGGAGAAACACTAGGGCGAATAAATCCCTTATTACCCAATTCCTCTAGTTGTTTCTTTAGTTCGACTAACTCTACAGTGGCCATTCTATAAGGGGTCTTCGATATAGGCCTTGATCCAGGAATCAAATCAATGGAAAACTCAACTTCTCGTTCTGGAGGATGTCTAGGTAAATCTTCTGGAAATACGTCTACAAATTCTTTCACAACAGGTACATCCTCTATTTGAACATTCCTTTCCTCACCGACAGCTATTTCATTCTCTTCCTCCCCAATAATTGAATTAAGTTGAGCTACTGGGGGTGGATCTAAATAAGAATTAGGTGGTGACGATTCTGCTCTAAAAATAAGGTGTTCCTTATCATTATCATCAAGAATCGTAACCTCTTTCTTCTTACAATAAATCTTCGCATCATAGTCCGAAAGCCAGTCCATACCGAGGATTATATCAAACTCAATCATAGGTATGACGATGAGATCAGCAGATAAAGAAAATTTATGTGCTCTAATGGGGACTGATTCGCAAAACTTTTTTGCAATGATACTTCCCTTAGGAGTTTTGACTGACAACTCCCTTATTAAATCAAATTGGAAATATCTAATTTTCTTAGCAAACTGGGAAGATATGAAACAATGCGATGATCCAGAATCAAATAATGCATTTGCTAAACTTGAGGAAACCATTAAATTACCTGCCACCACGTCTTTCGGAGCTTCTACCTCAGCAGTAGTGATAGCATAAGCCTGGCCTTGATCCCTTGGCCTTTTCTGAGGTAAGTTCTCCTGACACTTAGGACATGCATTTGCATAATGCCCCATCTCCCTACAATTGTAGCACTGAACGTTGGTAGCTTCCTTCTTCCCCTTGCAATTATGAGCTTGGTGGCCTTTTTCACCACACTTGTAACAGACTCCCATTCCCTTCAAGCAAGTACCAGGATGTTTCTTCCCGCCTTTACCACAAGATGGATATTCAACCTTTCCCTTCTTCCCCTTATTTCCATTCCTAGATTGATCAGCAGGTCTCTTCTTCTCTTTCTTTGATTTAAAGTCATAAGACTTAGAGAATTCCTTTTCGGTCTTGATAGCACATGAGACAATGTCTTCGTACGATGAAAAGGATTGTAAGACTAATGCTCGACGGAGAAATGGTTTTAACCCATCAAAGAAACGATCAATCTTACTTCTTGGGTTGCGAATATAATCACCAGCGTACCTCGCTAACCTTGTAAAGTTAGCCTCATACTTTGTGACATTCTCATCCTCCTTTTGTCTCAGACTCAGAAATTGCCTTTCCATATCCGCTCGATGGTCACGAGGAAAGTATTTTTCTAAAAACAGATCTTTGAACTCCCTCCATTCCATATTTGATACTTCATCATCTTCCTTCGTATTTTGAATCAATGACCACCATTGATCAGCATCTCCAGTGAGGCGGTAAACTTCCATGATAACTTTTTCCCTTTCACTGCTCCCCAAAGCCTGAAATATTTTCTCTAGGGAATTTATCTATTGCTCAGCTACTAAGGGATTTGTACTCCCATTGAATGTTGGTGGTTGTTGCCTCATGAATCGATCTAACATTTATCCTCCACGCTGCGGATCAGGGAGCTCCATACGGGTAAGGTTATTATTCATAACCTGAGTAAGTTGTCCCAGTATGGTGATTAGCTGATCGGCACCAGTTGCATCAACAGCCCCACTATAATTATCTTTAGCAGGAGGGCAATCCCTACATGGATGCGTGCATTGATACTGTTTCCATTTCTTCCACTAGGCGCCATTTCTAAATAATGGCATAAACTAGATCAGTTTATGAATCAAAATACATAATCCCATACTTATAAAACACTTAACATAAATTGAACTATTTATGGATATAATCCATAATCATAAAAATGTTTTTCTTTGAGGAAGTATATACTCATAAACCCTTCATAATGATTTGTAAAGAAAGTGAGAGTTATCCTAAGAATATCACCCGGGAGTATCGTAACCAAGAGTGCAGCAAGGCCCGTTGTCGTGCACCAGTTCCCGTTCGAGTCTAGCTCCAAGCGGTGTTTTCGGGTTTTACCCCTAGGTACATCTGTGCCAGAGCCGCCTCTACCTGCTCGTATCCAGACAGGGATGTATTGCTTGGAAAACTCACAAAATCTCTACAATACCAAAATTCTAGGAAGTTATTCTATACTAATCCTCAATGTTCATCTTAGGTCTACGTGCTCTAATCAGAGTTTATCTAAATCTAGCTTCCAAGGTTTGTACTAAACTTCCTCTGATACCAACTGTAATGCCCCGACCCCAGTTACCCAGAGTCGGTGCATTAATTACATAACATTGGCATGATCACAAGAAAGATCAAATCCCGAAAGACCGATTGGTTTAGTAGCCTTGGAAACACTAGATATAATCATAAAGTTTTACATTACATTTCAAAGTGAAAAACTACTACAACAAAAAAGTCTTCATATCCACACTATTAACCCCTCATAATATCCCTGCAAGTCATTCATAATTTACTTCTTCACTACCTGGGAAAAATAAAACATAGAAAAGGGGTGAGCTCAAATGCCCAGTAAGGATAACAATATAGCGGAACATTCAAAATAAGTGTAAACATTTAAGGCAATGAATTACTAAATCAAAAGCCTTTTAAAATTGAACTTCAACATAGAATGGCAAAAGTAAAATGAAATAATGCCATTTACTTGTTCACATGGATATTCTACTAATCGAATAATCACATGCAATATCAATAACCACTTTCATAATTATGGAATGCATAATGTCAGACTATCATAACCACATAGCCAAGGCCTCGTTCCAAGACTACAAATAAGATTTTGTCAAGGCCTTGTTCCAAGACACTAGTTTGTCTCATGAGACCTACCGATGCATCGAGGAGCTATAGCGGGCTCCACCTGTCACTTAATAAGTCCAATGCATTCCCATATGAAAAAGGTTTAAACATAACATAAACATTCGTATTAAAACTAGCATACGAAATGTCAATAATTTCACCATAAACTATGAATGGTATAAAAATAGCACATCCACAGTCAAACATATCACAAAACCTTCAATACAATATAAAAGTTTTGTATCATAATAAATCAACTTCAAATAATCTTAAAATCCATCAAAGGATGTTGACATAGATGAAATCAAAATTCTTTTTAAAGAAATATCTCCTTTAATTTTGAAATCATTTAAGATCCATATAAAATAAGACATTTTCTTTGAAAATATTCTTATAAGCTTGTAAGGAAAGCTTCGATGATTTATAACGGCGGAAAATAACCGCACCCACCGTATAAGTTTAAAAAAAACATTCTTACCTCAATTTTGTCGAAAAGGTTAAAAAGGACCTTGTTTTGAAAACGACGGAAAGATTCCTTTATAAACCTCTTATAAAAAGTCAAACAAGGGTATAAATGACTTTAACCCATATTCTTGTAAATAGTAAAAATATTTTGAAATACAATTTTTAAGAAACATGGATGTGGATGATAAAGAGATCCCAGTAGATTATTACGTATAAACAACCTCGAATAATGAAGAGATTGTGAAATAACCCTTACCTTGTACTTTTCCTTTGTTGGGGTAGGTTAACCTCCTATATAATGGTGAAATAATTGTTATTAAATTATACAAGAATCATATACATTAATATGATATCATATATGATCTTTTAATATTGGTATCTTAGTATTATCGTTGTTTCGGGTGTTAACTTACTTGTTTTCTTTCATATGTTTTGTTACGTAAGACATGTTTGTAAAGGATAGGTTGTATATTATTCATATCCAGAATGATATCAAGTCCTTAAACATCATTTTTAAATCATCAAATGATAATTATACTTTAATGGTTACGATGGAGAATGAATCTCATCGCGTTCGTGGAGACGGTAGTCCGTACGTACACACGAGCGACAATATCATTCTTTTGATATTAAAATAATATATAAATGGATGTTATATCATATATACAGAATCATTAACATGTTATATTTATTATTTACTTGAGTTACACATCATTATTATACCCATCCAAATAATAATATATTGAATAACAATTACACCACGACGTGGAGACGGTAAGCCGTACGTACGCACGTATGGTGACATGTTATTCAAAGGGTGGATAGAATACTGAATATGGTTGTACCATATTTATAATAACATCACAGTATATGTATGATACTGGAGTTATTATTTTAGAATGGTAAGAACAAAGAAAGAGGAAGTGGAAGAAGAAAGGAACTTAGAAAAGGGTGGTGAAATCATTACCTCTTTTTCGGGTTCTTCCTTTTGATTTGATCAAAAGGGCTCCATAGGTTGGCTTTCTGATCAAACTAAGGCCTCTAGGTTGTATTGAGGGATGTTGGGAGAGTATTTGGGCAGATTTTGGCCGATCAAAAAGGCTTTAGAGGCGTGAAGAAATGAGAAGGAGGAGTGCCCTTTTATAAGAGGGGTGAGGGGCACCTTTGGAAAAGCTAGAAATATTAATTTATAATAAATTCATAATCGGTTTCAAATGGCTCCAAAGTTGACTATTCAAAGGATAAGGTGGGGATGGGTCGAAAACAACTCAAACAATAGAATTTAGACAGGTTTGGGTACTTATATTAACCTTATCTTTAAGTATTAACTCTAAGTTAATTAGTTTCACTTTTACAATGTCTCTTTGTATTTTTATATAAAATGGTTAATAAACTTACTATATACATCCAAGAGACCCCCAAGTGGTCCATTAATGATTAACCTATCATAATATAAGTCTCTTGGCCGAACCTTAGATTTTTAGTAATTTAATATCAATTAATAATATAATATTTGTTTTAAGAACTCTTTTATGTCAATTTTGACACTATTCAATAGTTGATTTTTGTGAAACTCATAACAGATTGATTACTTCGAACAAAGTCAATTAAATCAATCCTAATATATCATATTATCCTAGAAAATTAGTTTAATTCATTAAAAGTTTCATATTATATTTATTTGGGTATTTATAATATCAATTATTTTAATTTTTCACTATTATAGTAATTACTGCATCATCATTGTGTCATAAATAAAATAAATTATTTAATGTCTAAAAATTATAAATAAAATATCATTATGTAGGAAATCTTTTTATATTTCTAATGAATATTTATAATCGAAAATCCAACATGTATAACCCTATGTAAAAATTGTTCTTCTAAACGATGTAATCTTATATCATTTTTATTTTTATTTTACCTTTATTAATATAATGTGTCATTATCACTTACAAGTGGATCCATGGGGTCCCAAAATAGACCCAAATATGCCCATGGTCGACCATGTATCAACCAATAGGGTTAAGACACGTTTTAGGGTAATTTAGTATTATTATAATATTATTTTTAACCCTTATTTACCGGATTTACCCTTAACCATGGTAAATAAAATATTTACCGTAGTAATTATTCAAAATGTTTAAAAATAAAAGTTGCCTATTTACACAATTTGAACATCCTGATTCCAAATATGGAATCCATTTTTATAAATTCAAAACACAGTAGTGGCAGAAATTAATTTAAAATTATTTCCCGCTGTCAAAACAAAAAGCGTGTTTTTAAGAGATAATAACTATCAAAAGATTGACACTTGTTTATGTTCGGTTTAATTGTAAAATTATGTCGAATGACCAACATTATATTAAATGGTAAAAATATATTCTAAATATACTTTAAAACCACTCAAATTCATAATTTATCACAATTAATTATTTTGATTAAAAAAAGTTGTTTTTAATTAAAATTTAGTAATTTTCACTATTCATCAAAATATAAAAGTTATCCGAAAAGTACCAAAATTTCACCCTAGGATAATTTCGATATTCCGAATCCAAAAATGAAGTCCATTTTGAAATATATATGATTTCAAAAAGTAGGTATTACTATTCACAACGGCTAGTTTAATTAGTTGTGGTGTGTGTTAGAACTCGAGGTTGCGTACAACACACGCTATCGCAATATTCGAAGGGAAACATACCGTAGAAGCTTGGGGTGTTACAATGAGACTCATAAATTTAACTATAATAAGATTCTATGTTTACTTATTTCATTATTTTCAAGCATATAGTAGCTAATTATTATCCACTCTTAGAATAATCACTACTATGGTATATCTCATATGTGCATATCTATTCAACATATTGTGCATATTTAACTCCTCTTATTTCTTCTATTTCCCTTCTTGTTTTAGTTTTTTAAAATCATATTTGATATTTCATTTTTCTAGAACTTTTAGAATATTATTTCTGTAACATTTTATTAAATACTACTATATTTCTAATTATCCTTTATGTATTGAACTAGTTGATATCTTTTGGGTATCTTCTGTAAACCTATATTTCCTTTCCTGTACTCATAAACCCCCATATTAAAATTTTATATTTTATATTTATTTGTTTTTTGTAACTCAAAATTAGAGGAATTATTTGAAAAAATTACATTAAATATTAATTATATATCGTTTCATTTCTCATGTTTCTAACCATTATCAATCTTCCACCACATCGTTTATTGATGAATTGATATTATTAGTTAACGCATTGTATAAGTATTGAAATAATTACTTCAATCAACCATAAAACTATTTGAGTTCCACGTTTTAGATATATATTGATTTATTAATTCAATAATTACTTTATTCTTCATAATTTCCCCAATTGAAACCATGTTATTTATAATTTCAGTGAATATATTATATATATGGATTTTGAAATATTTATCATTCAATATGAATTCTTGAAACCCAGACCAATGAATTCCTAAATAGGTTCTCTTACATTTATCATGTAGAGACTCCAAAATGAGTAGACCAAATCCAGTGGTTACTTTATTACATTTTTAGTATATACAATAGTTCAATTCCCAAATCACCAAAATGTTTATTAGTCTTAGATAACTAGATACAAACATGATTCTCGTTATAAATTGGAAATAAAAATTAAATAGTGTAATAGAATCTTTTTATCCTTAATTAAATTCAAAATATCCTTCTTCATATCCTATGTAAAGAAAAAAATAAAGGGGTGTGATTAGACACTCAGTAAGGGCATGCGTACCACATAATATAATAAGGCATGGATAATATGAGAAGAATAAATAATTATTGAAATAATTCCATATAAATAATCCAATGATTTAGAAATGTATCCATGGATTTTAAAAAACCCAATAATCACATGGGAATTAAAATCTATATTCATAATATGGTAAATCATGAAGCAATGAAACTAAAACTTATCATTTGAGGCAAGACTCAGGATATCTAACAATATCATCGAGCCCTTGTGCTATGAATCTGAATGTAGGTGGGTAAGGCATAGGAAAAAACACAATCTAGTTTGAATCAGGGGACCAACAGATGAATCAAGGGATATAAAATGAATCACCTATAATTTAATATATCTAATGGGTTCCATATATGAATAAACATAAAACTTAATCAATAAGTTTTAAAAATTAATAACTGGCCCTATTGAAAGAATTAATATAAAATGTATCAATATTACTCCAGTAATTATGATCATAAACCATATGAAGATATATGTTTGATGTTATCACTCGATTACATCATCAATTAAATATTCTAAAAAGTAGGATGACATTGAGGAAAATACATTACAAAGATTTTTTGAAAATTTCTTGAGGAAAATACTCAGTTCACTTTGAAAATTATTTTTAACATATAAAAAACATCACAAAAATTGATGAAACAATTTTACTTGAAATGAATGTAGTGAACATAAAAATTAATCATTAAAACATTGATATTTTATAAAGGAGGTAAATTATATTCTTGTCTTATAAGCTAAAAAATATTCCTTTCAAACTATTATAAAAAGGACAAAAAGTTATTCATTTGGAAAATGATTAAAAGATTCATTTCAAACATTTTTTGTAAAAAACAAAATATTTGAAAAAATATGTTTTTTATATAATTTTTATATTTTTTATAACTTTCATAAAAATATTATTAGAAAACATCGACATGGAAGTGAAATGATATGCAACTGAAGAGATAAAATAAGCCAAATTCTTGTAAAAACATTATCTCAATCATTTTTAGTACCAAAGAGACGAAAATGGTACTATTACATGATAGTTTATTGAATAAAAAAAGTAGGTGAAAAAAATTGAGATTTATATAGAAATGTCAAACAATTCCCCCACAAGGGTGGATTATATAGAAATAATCCTGAATAATAAAGAGATTTTTATATAAACTCTCAACTATACATCGACTTCATATGTATGTATCAAAACATGTTGTATAAAAAATATAGACTTATTATAAATATATTCAAGAATGATAATAACATATATAATACCTTATATTATTTACATATAATATTTTATCGCTCATTTATTAACAACCCCTTTATTAAAATCATTGTTATGAGTAATAATTATTTTGTTATTCATATATGATTTTGGTTTGGTAGTTTGATTCATTTTACTTTTATCATTCTAAAATAAGCTATATAATGTTAATAATGATTAATATATCAAATATATTAATTATATAAATATTTAGTGTCATACATAAAATTTATATATAGAAAACTGATTTATAATGTTCATCTGGACGACCCTTGTTTGGAGAATAGAAATAAAGAATGTTAAATAATAATTATAATTTTTAGAATTATTATTATATCATATAAATAATATATATTAATAAAATTAATCCTTACTTCCATTCAAGTAAAACATACATGAATAATGGATCACATCACTTCATAGAGGTGGTAGCCCACACATACAAACAAGCGAATTTATCATTTTCCAATTGATTGGAAGGAAAAAAGAAATATATTATATTATAATTCAATACGAAAATTTTTCCCATAAAATTTATATATATCCATTACTTCCATCATTACATCGATCTAGTGAAATGGTGATGAAAAACAAATTACACAATTTTGTGGAGGGACTAAGTTGCATGTGCACAAGAGCAATGTTGTCTCTTGGCATAGGATGGAAAATAGATTGAATATACTTGTTCCATAATCATAATAAAATATAAATAGATTTATTATACTATTTTATATCTTATTATTGTTAAAACACATCAATAGGAAGTAGAAGATGAAATAAACTCGAAGGACTTGATCCATGATGATTACCGCTTCTTTGGAAGGATTCCTTTTGATATATTCTTATTGATAATAGAATGGGTATTTTTGACTAAATATAACATATATAACATGGATAATTATTTTAATAGAGTAATTTAATGGGTTGGTTGATCTTTATTTCTCAATTTGGTGTAAATGTGTGAGGTAGGGTGCCCTTTTATAATTTTGGTGAGGGGTCGTTTTATAATCTCATAAATGAATAAAATTTAATAAATTAATTCTCAATAGAAATGCATCCAAATGTTATAGGGTTCAATTATTGGTTAGTATATGTTTGAAATATCATCAAGAAATAAAATTTAAGTGGGTTATTGTAGTTTTTAAAACATTATATTATGAATTAATCCATAGTTAACCTATTACAAACTTAATCATGATAATTTATTTTTCACTATTAAACAGATATAATTATATATATCAGTTAAATATTAACTAATAAATTTAAGGATGATGATATTTTAGATCATATAGTACCCCGTTACCTTTTGATAATTTTAATTATTTTTATATATTTTAATAAAATTTCATTTTGATAAATAATCATTAATATAAATTTTAAACTATTAACTTAATTTGTCATAAAATACAAAATGGAAGAGTTGGATTTCAAATCTAATAATTTTTATAAAAATAATATTTCTAATTTATTTTAAAAAATATATGTAAAACTATAAACCGATAAAATTATATAACTTCAAATATGTTAAATATCTAATATTTTTTTCTATTAATTGAATAAATACTGCATTAGGGTTTTCCAAGCATTTAATGTAATTATATAATAAAAAATAGAACGAAATTATGAATGGGAAAATAATTTCAGTTTTTACAAGATTTAAATTTATTTTAATTCATTATTTTTATTTGTCACTATGTAGACATGTAATAGATAATTGAAACTAATAGTGTGATATTTTGTAACTTTATGTGATTTAAATAATATATATTTTATTTATATTTATATGTGTCCACTAAAAAAATAATTTTTATCCTATTTTGATAAGGTTATAATTAATTTCATCCAAACATAATTAAAATTGATTATTATGAGCTTATAAATTAGTTATAACCTTTGTTATCCAGATTTACCCTTTATTGAGGTGATAAAATTTTCCACAGTTACTATTCATATTAAGAAAATATAAAAGTGGACTATTTACAAAATTTGAACATATTGAATCCAAATATGGAATAAATTTTATAAAATTCAATTTCTATTTGATATAAAAATTAATTTTAAAATAAAATCAAGAAATGTGATGACAAATAATTTTTCAAAAAATCACTTTTTTTGAATAACAATATTTTTATACAAAATTAATTCAGAAATTGATTCCAATGAACTTAATTGAATTATTAATAATATAATATAAATTTTTTTAGTTTGAAATAATATTAAAAAAATTACAGCTTTTTAAATTCAGGAAATAAATATATTATTTGGAATAAAAAGTGGTATTTTTTAAATTCAAGGAAAAATCAATCATTTCAAAAAAATATTAAAAGTTTACCCAAATATAATTTATGTATGATGAATTAAAAAATTATATTGTTTTTATAAAATAATATATATATTTTTTAAATAATTAAAAAAATTTAACTAATCAAATAAAAACCCCTTTTGAAAAAAATCAATTTCTGAACAATAAAATAACATTACAAAAAATGAGTACTTATTTCCAATGATTTAATCAATATATATATTATAATTCATTTTAAACCATTCATAAATACCAATTAAAGAGATATGTTATAATGGTCTGATTTAAACAGTATTATTACATGGTACATTAAAACATGGTGTTTCGTATCTTCTATGCAATCAAATAAAATTTTTTCCTTTTAATATATCATTGTGTTACATGTTCCCCTTCAATAAATAAATTCCTCACAATTATAACATATGTTCTTAATCAAGGTTTTAAATATGAAAATTATTTTTAGAAAAACCCCAACATAAAAAATATTAATAAATCATCTTAAAAAGAGGGAAAAGGATACACAAAGTCACCACGAAACTAGTTTTCGAAATAAGAGAACATCAGTGGTAGGGGAAAATATAGACATGAAAGAGAACACTTATTCACAAGGAATATTAGTGACTAATATAAAAAATGTTCATAAGAAATATAACCATCATAAAACTCTAAATCTGTGATGGTTTATGTGACCATTAATTTCTCAGTAAAAAAAGAAAAGAGGTATTATTTTTATTTCAATGTCCTTTCAACAATTGTACTGTATTATCTTACTATCTAGATAAAGAATTCATGAAAAAAAACATAGTTGATATAATTCCTTGTCCTAAGAATAATCCTATCATTTTTTGGTTCATCAATCAATGTAGACTTTATATCTTATGATATGAATTAGATATTTGAGATAAAGTTTTTTTTCCTGATGAACTCAAATAATATTTTGACAAATTGTAAGATCCATAAGACATTATTTTTTATATGAACATTTACTAAAAATAAATTGGTAATAATATGTTATCTCATATTTTAGGTCATTCATTAACCTCAAATAATAATATCCATTGCTTAAACTAATCCATTCTATATGTAGTAAACCCTATGGATCAAATTTATCTGACAAAATTCACAAATATAGAAATTATGAAATAAGGTCACTAAATTACCAAAACCATCATATCAATAATCCCCAATTAAGTGAGTTTTAATGTCATATGTAAATACATTGATCACTTGGTGATACCATTAATCATTAACTATCCGGAATACACGTATGTTTCAAAAAAATTTACTATTTCCTTATTCCTTAAATAAAATCATATATTATTGGAAATAAATCCAAAAATATAGTAAACTCTGTCATGAATTATTTTTTCATCAAATCACTAAATATTTTAAGGCAACCAATACTATCTCATTTTATTATTTATTATAAATTTTCTCGTTATCCAAACTATAGATAATTAACTAAACATCATGATAATATTATGGGTTATCTTTCCATTATTCACGATTTCTCTAATATTATCACCTTAGCACTACATAAATCTTCTTAGTTATCAATACTACTAACAATATGATTTCAAATAATTAATGGTAAACCATTTCAAATCTAGTTTTTGATTTTTCTGTATTTATATAACCTTAATATCATTAGTATGAAACTTATAGATCATAATTTATCAAATAAAAATACAAAATCTTTTCGCTCTTTCCACTCAACTATTTACATGGCATAAACCCTTTTTTGGTTTAAGAGTTATCTCATAAAATAAGAAATTTAATTGGATAATTCCCATGTTTCCCACACATTTTTAATTGAACTACATAGAAAATATTTTCTATGAAAACATAATTTCCATTAAAAAATAATTCCCTTTATTTGAGACATTCCATAGGGGGTAATTTTTTGTTTTTTTATATGAATGAAATTAGGAATTTTTTCCTCTATAGTATCCCTTACATGAGCTGTCAGAAAATTTAATCAAAAACTTATTTAGTGAGTCCAAGAGTTTGTTAAGGTTCAAGTTGTTAATAATTTATGACGATAAATGATTACAAATAATCAAAATATATTTCACTAAGTCATCATCCCATTTGGATTCATATAATAACTAAATATTTCATCAAATTCAATGTTAACATAGAACCTTTTAGTTACAACCATTGATTAAAATAAAAAATTCATAGTATCATAAAAAATAATTATACAATTTCTTTATCTTACCAAACCATTAGGATGTTATCCTAGAGCCACTCATAGGGTCACGTTCTCTAACATATGCACTCAAAATCTATTTCCCAAGGTGTATACAAAATTTTCCATGACACCAATTGTAAATAATCTGACTGAAGTAGCCAATATACAATGGATACGTTTTTATATTGGTAATAAATACAATATATCCCATCTCAAAAGACCATATAGTTTATTAGTCCTATAAAAATTGATAAAAATATTATTTTCCATATAAAAAAAGAAAATATAAAATATATAGAAAAAAATAATTTTTTTATTTATAATATTATTCATAATATACTTCTTCATATCATGGGGAAATGAAAATAAATAAATTTGTCAGTTATAACACTTATTAATTCCATGTATACAAAAAAATCTAATAAACTATGAATAATATGAAAATAATATTTGATGAACAATATAATTCCATAAAAATAATCACATTAAATAGAAACACATACATTGATAAAATAAAAAAATAAAGTAATAACATGTAAATTAATAACTAATATTATATTGAGGGAATTCATAAGGCTGAACATATGAAACATTCAATCTAGACCTTATCCAAGAAATAAGAAAATATAATCAAGGCCTTATGCCAGGAAAAATAAAAATAAATTTATAAGGCCTCTGTTAAAACCAATTATTTATTGTCTCTTTAGACATTCCAATTACTTGAGGGTCTATCTTGGTCCCTCCCATAAATTAATAAGTATAATTCATCTCCTATATGAATAAATGATATAACATAATCAATATTCATTAAAAATCAGCAATTTTATGTTTTGGAAGAATTAGCATACAAAATATCTATATTTTCCCCTTTTAAACTGATTATAAACTATCCAGATAAATATGTTGGATGATATCATTAGATTATATCCTAAAACTAATATCTAATAAAGGATAGTGAGATAGATAAAAATACATTAAAGATATTATATAAATATTTGTTGAAGAAAATACTTTTTCGACATTGAAAATCAGTTTTTAAAATATATAAAAATTAGAAATATTAAAGAAACCAATTTATTTGAAAATTAGCAAGTAAATTTTTTATATAATCTTTAAATCATTGATTATTTATGATTATAATAATTTAAATTAATACTATATAAGTTTAAAAAACATTCCTTTCTGACAATGGTAAAAAGGTGAAAAAGTATATTGTCAAGAAAAAATATAGATGATTACATTAACTTTTTTATTGAAAAATGTCAAAGATGGGTTAAATTTAACTTAATTAATCATTTGGAGAATTTTAAAAAAAAGTTAATATTTTGAGATAACATGGATATTGATGAGAAATGATATTCGATCAATGATACAAATAATGCCAGCTTTTATAAAAATATATTCCCAATCATTTTAAGTACCAAAGAT
This sequence comes from Viscum album, assembly GCA_963277665.1. Taxonomy (NCBI): domain Eukaryota; kingdom Viridiplantae; phylum Streptophyta; class Magnoliopsida; order Santalales; family Viscaceae; genus Viscum; species Viscum album. The sequence continues at coordinate 1,200,958,295 of OY728121.1, read as the reverse complement.
AGTAATATGGTACCATTATTTTTGTTTTTTTAAATAAAAATGGGATAATGTAAAATTTAGGCTTTATAGTCAGTATATAGAAAAATTCCCAATAGGTATACATAAAGATAAAGAATCTCAAATAAGGATGAGATTATAAAATAAACCCTAATCTTAGATTAGACATACTTTGTATGTATTAAAACATCTTATATAAAAATTATATACTAATTATGAATATATTGGAAACCCATACGTACATATTTCATACCTTATATTATGTATTAAAAATCTGTTATCATATTTTTGTTAACAATTCCTTGTTAAAATCACTATTTTGGGTAATAACTACTTCAATTTTCATGTACATTTTAGTTTGGTAGTAACAATAATTTTATTTTCATAATGATTAAAAAATATTAATAATGTTAATAATTATATTAATATCATATATATTCATTATATATATATTTCTATTCTTCCATGAAATTTATATAATGAAGAATGAAATACATTTTTTATTGAGATGATTGGGCATACATACACATGAACGTCATTATCTTTTTTTTGGTGGATGGAATGAGAGAAAGTTAAAAAATTATTATCATTTAAAAAATAATTTTTATATCATATATATCATATATATTCATAAAATCCATACTTATACCCTCCATATAAAATATAATTCTAAAATTGATCAGATCGTTTTATGGGAGGAGGTAGTCCACACATACGCAAGAGCAACACAATAATTTTACAATTGTTTGGAATTACACATTTTTATATACGATATTATAATTATATACAAATATTTATTTCACATATATTTTATATATTCATTAGTACGATAATTATTATCATTCAACTGTAATGGTGACAAAAATCAAATTACATGGCTATGTGGAGATGATAAGTCATTCATATGCACGATATATGATTTGTCTTTTAATTTGATGGTAAATGGATAGAATATCATGGCCCCATAAATATAATATAATATATGTATATTTATGACATTTTATTTTTTTCATTATGATGTAATAAACACTTTAATTGTAATTATTTGTTTTATAAAACATGTAAGACTTAGTAAATATGATTACATCTTCATCGGTATAAATTATTTATATATTTTCATAAGATAGAAATAGTAGGTTTATTGTAATATTAAAAAACTATAGAACATGTATAAGTATTTCAATAAGTGGAATGAGTAAGGTTTGGTCAATCTAGATGGCTCAATATGGTGTAAATAAGTTACATATGAGGTTCCCTTCTATAATTGATGTGAGGAGATATTTTTAAATTTCTGAAAAGATTAAATAATAATAAACTAATATTCAATAAAAATGCATCCAAATTCCTATTTATTTGAACCTGGGTAGGATAATTTTGAAATATAATAAAAAATTAATATTTGGATAGGTTTTTTGGTGTTTTGAACCTTATCTTTACATTTATCCCATTAGTTAACCTATTTTTACATTAACCATTATAATATATGTTTCCACATAAAGGGTTATAATTTTTACTATAATGAAACTATTGACTAATTAATGTGACAGAGACAACATTTTAGACCATATCGTACCCCATTTTCCTTTTAAAATATTTTAATGTTCTTTATAAAATTTAATAATACAATATTTTGATAAATTATCATCAACTTTATTTTTGAAACTATTCATTAACATTAACTTTAAATACACACATACAATGTTTTATTTTGAATATAAATAATTTTAACTTAAATAATATGTCATATTTATATAATTAATTCTTTAAAGACTATATATTATTCAAATTATATCACTTTTAATATTTATATTATCATTTATTCTAATTTTCTATTAATTAAACATATTCTTTTATAGTGTTTCACATGTTATTATGGAAATTACCAAATCCATAGAAATTGTAAATAAATATTCATCAGGAATAAAATTTCATTAGAAATAAAGTTTACATTTATATTGATTCATATTTTTTCCTCTATGTGGACACAGAATTAATATTAAATACTAAGAGAGTGACAATGTGTAACATTATTTGTTTAATATATTATAGAATACGGTTTTATGGAAATGTGACCATTAATAAAGTCCAATTTTTGAGTAAGGTGACAATGGTATATTTAATTTCATCCAATAATAAATATGATTAAATATTTTGAACTTATCAATATTTTTTAACCTTGTTTTACTAGATTTATCCATAACCAATGTCATAAAATTTACAGCCATTACTATTAATATTGATGAAATAAAAAGGGGACAAATTTACCAAATATAAAACAACTAATTTCAAATATGTATTTAATTTTATAAAATTCAATTTATATAATTGGTAGAAATTAATTTTAAATAAAATGGATAAATGAGGAGGAAGAGTTTAAAAATGCATTTTTATGTATAGAAATGTTTTGGGGGAAATGTATTTCAAACTAATAGAATAGAATTACTGAAAATTGAGTACTTTTTTAATATTAATTAATAAATATATATTTCATAATTTGGTTAATATTATTCATACCTGTAATTTTAATAGAGAGATTATAATGGGAATTTTTAAATAATAATATTTTGTGGTTCGTTTAATCTCAGTGTTGCGTGTGGTGCACACTATCAAACATAATTTTATTCTTTAAAAATCTCAGGGTATTACATAGAAGTGCCTTGATGTGTGAATTTTAAATTAGACCACATGTCAAGTACAATTTTACATGATGAAATATGAGAATACATATTTCTTCTTGATGAAAAATATAGGCAATTCATAACTTTTTAGTTTAGAACTCATTTTTTAGTATCATTTTGGGTTAGAATTTATAAATCGCCTGAAATTATTTTTTTAAAGAATGATTGAAAAAAATTCGAGACCTATATATATTTTTTTAATTTAATAAATCTAATACATAATATATATATATATAATATCTGTCATTGAATTGAATTGTCCATATGGGGTTCAATAGCTCAAGGAACTTCTTTCCCCTTCTCATAATCTTGAGAAAGTGGTGGAATGTTACATGGCCTTAAGAGACATTACCATGATTTTAAATGCTGTTAATAAATTCCAAAGGTCATCAATACATGTGGAAGATGACTTTTCCTTTAAAAATAAAACTTCAAACCAAACAATTCTTAACAAAATAAACCACTATATTATGCATGATAATAATGAATGTAATCTTAAAATTTCATTTATAAAGATGAAATAAGCACCATGTATCACATAAGAATACTAAAATATCAATGTACACTATAGAATACAAAAAATCAACACGACTCAAAGAAAACAACAAATAAAATGCTTCAACAAGAACAATGCTCCAAATCCACCAAAAACCCCAAGTATCATGAGGTACTACTTAATATGTGTGAGAAGTTACGTTTTACCATTTATCGATAAACAATATATGTAAAAGCACCAATGTGAAAATGCATGGTTGAGTACTAAAACATATCAGGAATATCCCAAATTGTAACACCCGAATGTATTTGTAAAATATTTTCTTTAAATAAATTTAATTTTTCAATAGCTTACATTACATGTAATCGTGAGTTTAAATGAACCACGAGATGGATATAAAAATATGGAAAGGAAACATAGGTACATATATACATAAGAATGAGATCATACTTTACCCATAAAACATAAGCACTTTAACATAGCTCATAAAATCATTAATAAATCATAGAAATCATAAGACATAATGGTAACTTGAGGCATTCATAGCATTCTTACGTAGGGAGTAAACCTCTTGGTTACGTTTGGAATACCCATCACAGTATATTCCCTAAATCTCTTCGGAGAAAACATAACGTTTCACTCCTTCGCGTTACCCAATGCATTGGAGAGCTATATCGGGCTCACCCGCCCTTAGTTTATCACGGAACCACCCGTCATCATAATAATGCCCAAGAACCTCAACATAATCTTATCACATACAACATGCATAAAGGAAACATAACATTTCCACCTTTCAATCACAAGATATCAATACAAAACATTGATATAAAAACACTATGAAAACCATTTTCAATACCAAAATAAATGTAATGTAAAACATGGTATTTATTTTTCTTTTAAAAAGAAGGTATGGCTTGTAGAGGAAGCCGAAACTCAAATAATGGTCACGACAGTGGAGAAGTCATTGTCGCCGAATACGTACAACAAAACATTCCCTTTTGTCATTTATTAAAATGCTTCGTATAAAAAATATTCCTCTTGGATAAATGTAAAAGGAAAAGGGGTTTATACACCATATAAAAAAAGTTTTGTATAAAATAAAATATGCCTCAATGAAAGGAGATTGAGACGAAGTCCCATACATCGGGTCTGACAGGACTAGATCGTTCTTTAATGTCATGAATAATAAACTTGAGTTAATTTCTACTTTCATAAGAACCTTATTCAAGTTCATTATTCCTTTTATATCACTTATTACCATGTCATGAACACTATTTAATTATTTTATTTAATAACGGTCGTTTTAACGATCATTGGTACTTGAGTCAAAATATGCTCTTTATAATTACAAGTTGTTCATGTATCCATTATATCCAGAGATATAATCATGATGTATATATCATATATATCATATATATCCAGTATATATATGCATTTATAATATTATATAATCATTTATAGGTTAGAAATTAAATGCACCGTTCATGGAGACGGTATGCCGTACGTACGCATGAACGCTACTTTCATTTCTATTTCATATTTTATAGAATGCAATCATAATGATATAAAGTTATATTGTAATTCCATTATAATATCATATATAATATCATAGCTCCATCCTTTATACGTCCCACATATGGTATTTAACGAATCAAATCACATTGAGGGGGCGGTAGTCCGCACTTCCTTAAATGAAGATATCGCGTTTAACCATAATGGAAACCATAAAGGTATGACCAAAATGAAAAATACAGAAGCTTAAGGAAAACATAAACACATTATATATCATATATAAATATAGTGACATCTTAATGGCCACCTTTGATGGTGTTAAAATAATGTTTAATGATCATTGTTTTGGGAGGCATAAATTCACCATCCACGGAAACCGTATGTTCTTTAACCATTAGATGTAGGTGTGTGTAATTGTAGCATGAATAATTCTTATAACAAAATCCTAGTATATTGAAGATACAGGATTTGTTACAAAATAAATAAATGAAAAGAGTTTAGGGGGTTGGAGAACCAAAATAAGACAAAAGGACTCAAGTGAAGACATTACCATAAAATCAGGTAACTCCCTTTGGTTTGATCTCAAAGGCTTCCTTGGGAAGACATCTGCCAAAAGTGAGGCTTAAATGAGTAAGAGAGGGAATTGGAGAGACAAAATGGGAAGGGGTTTGCCGAGCCAAAGGCTTTGGGAGTGTGGGAAAGGTGGTAGAGGTTGGGGCCATTTATAAGAGGAGAGGAGGGGCACTCTTGGAATGTAAAGAAATATTACTTTATTTGAAAATTAGTTTCGGATTTAAATGGTCCCACATTGATATAATTCGAGGAAAAGGTGATAAGGGTTCGAAATCCACCCATCCAATAGGTTTTGGGCATGTTTAAGTCATAGATTTTACATTATCCTTTCATTTTATATAAATCATTTATTAATGAGGTAATCGCTACATCATTATGATGTCATAAATACATTTATTTATTTAATGTATAAAAATTAAAAAAAATACTATGATGTAGTAAATAGTTTTAGCATTCCAATGAATATTTATAGTCAAAACTATGACATGTATATCCCCATTTAAAAATTGTTTTTGTAAAACATATTATGTTTGTGTCATTTTTACTTTTACATTAAATAAAAAGTTATTTATGTCATTTCCCAACCAAAGTGGCTCCATGGGGTCCCCAAGTTGACCCATGGATTTTCTTGGTCTGCCATGACACATCCAATGAGGGAAGGACATGTGTCAACTCATCTCATACTATTAAAACATTATTTTTACTTTAAACTACACTAATTACCACTAATCGAGATTAAAAACATAAAAGTTACTATTCACCAAAAAATTATTTTAATCTCATTGAACCACATGTTACTTCTTAATGACAACCATGTATGTCGGATTTTTGAAATTCAAAACACAATGGTGGCCAAATTTCATTTAAATGGAAAATCAATTTTTATAAGTACAACTTAGTGGTTTCACTATTCATCAAAAATTGATGTTTTTCAGAAAGATACCAAAACTTCACCCTAAGCTATATTTGATATTCTGAATTCAAAAATTATGTCTATTTTACAAAATGAAATTCATATAAGTTACATTAATTAATTTAATAATTAATTCCCATTGTCATGTCAAATAGCGTGTTTTTATGAAACAATAAGTATCAAATGATTGACACCAGTTTAAGTCCAATTTCAATGTGAAATGTATTCCAATGACCACTATTGGATTAAGTGGTAAAAATATATTCTAATTTCACTTTAAAACCAATTCAAAATATAATCTAAACATATAAATAAATTAGATTAAAAAGTATTTTTGATGTAAAATGAAGTATTTTTCACTATTCATTAAAAAAATGAACACTGTCAGAAAAATACCAAAAATTAACACAATGTAAATTTTGATGTCCCAATCATAAAGAATATGTTTATTTTGACAATAATAGCTTATAAAATTGTCAAATGATAGATTTAAAAATTGTTTGCCATCAAAAGGCAGTAAAACAATCATTTAAAAATATTATTCTATTTCATGCTTAAGATTGAATTTATTTTCATTTTAAGCCTCTAAAACACTATCTAATTCATTAATATGCATAGATAAAAATATCTATTATTCATTACTTACTTGGGTTGTTACATCCTTCCCCCCTTTAGAAAATTTCATCCCCGCAATTTATTTACTTATCAAATAAATGGGGGTACTTATCCCTCATTGCATTTTCAGATTCCCATGTTGCGTCTTCCATCATGTGGTTCTTCTACAAAACCTTTACCTGATTAATGACATTATTCCATAACACTTGCTCCCTGTGGTCAAAAATCTGGACCGGTTTTTCCTCATAAGATAGGTTCTCTTCCAGCTGAACTACCTCTAGACTCAAAACATGATATGGATCAGGCATGTACTTACTAAACATTGAAACATGAAAAACATTGTGTACCTGAGATAAACTTGGAGGTAAAGCCACTCGATAAGCAACTGATCCAACTCTCCCCAGAATTTCATATGGTCCAATGAACCTTGGACTCAGCTTTTCTTTCTTTCCAAATCGCATCACACTTTTACATGGTGATACTTTGAGAAAAACATGATCACCTACCTCAAAAGAGAGATCCTTCCTCCTGTTGTCCCCATAACTCTTCTGCCTACTCTGAGCTGTTCTCATTTGTTTCTGAATCAGCTGAACTTTTTCTGCCAAATCTTCTACCAATTCTGGTCCCATCAACTTCCTTTCACCCACTTCATCCTAGAAAGCTGGAGTTCGAAACTGCATCCCATATAATGCCTGAAATGGTGCCATCTGCATACTAGAATGAAAACTGTTATTATATGAAAATTCAACCAAAGAATGATGTTGGTCCCAACTTCCCTGATAATCCATCGAACAAGCTCATAGCATATCCTCCAAGGTCTGAATTGTTCATTCTGACTGTCCATCTAATTGAGGATGAAAAGCTGTACTAAAATTTTATTCAGTACCCAACGACTTCAGAAGGCCTTTCCAAAAGTTAGAAGTGAACCTAGGATGACGGTCAGATACAATGGAGAGGGGAACTCCATGTAACCTGACTACCTCTTTAAGATACAAACAACAATGTTGATCTAGGGAAAAAGTATCTCGTATAGCAATGAAATGAGCAGACCTGGTCAAGCGATCAAAAATAACCCAGATTGCATTATTACCTTGAGATGTCTTCGGTAATCCCACAACAAAGTCCATGGATATATTCTCTCATTTCCACTCTGGCACTGGTAATGGCTGAAGCATACCTTTCGGAAACTGCCGCTCTGCTTTAACCTGCTGAAAAGTTAAACACTTCATAGTAAAATCAGAAATATCTCCTTTCATTCCATCCCACCAGTAATACTCTCGAAGATCTCTATACATCTTAGTACATCATGGATGAACTGAAAATGGAGAACTATGAGCTTCACATAACAACTCTCTCTTCAACTGTGAACCACAAGGCACACACAATCTCTTCCTAAATCTCAAAACACAATCATTATCAATGTTAAATTCAGGCAACTTACCTTTCTGAACCAGATCTACCTTTTTCTGCAACTCACTTTCGTGCTTCTGTGCTTGCTTGATTCTATCTGATAGAGATGATCTCACTGATACCTGAAAAAAACAGAAGAACTTCCTGCACCAACAACTTCTATGCCAAATTTCATCAAATCCTTTACCAAAGGATCACGATCCAAATGCAACATTGCTAATGAAGCATTACTTTTTCGACTCAAAGCATCGGCCACTTTATTTGATTTTCCCGGATGGTTATGAATTGTACAATCATAATCCTTGATTAATTCTAACCATCTATTTTGTCTCATGTTCAATTCATTCTGAGTGAATATATACTTTAAACTTTTGTGATCGGTATATATTTCACACTTTACTCCATACAAATGATGCCTCCAAATTTTTAAAGCGAAAACAACAGTAGCTAATTCCAAATCATGTGTAGAGTAATTTACCTCATGAGTTTTCAACTGACGTGAAGCATAAGCAATTACCTGATCATTCTGCATTAGGACACAACCAAGCCCTTACAATGAAGCATCACTGTATATGACAAACTCAGCATTCCTGGAAGGTAGTGCAAAAACTATAAAATTCACCAATCTTCATTTCAATTCCGGAAAACAATCATCACATTATTTTGTCCAGATAAACATAACACCCTTCCGAGTTAGATTAGTCATTGGACTTGATAATCGTGAAAAATTTCTAACAAACCTTCGGTTATAGCCTGCCAAACCAAGGAAGCTACGAATCTCAGTTACATTTGTGGGTCTTGGCCAGTCATCCACAACTTTTGTTTTTGCAGGATCAACAATTATCCCATCTTTAAAAACAATGTGACAAAGGAAAGAAATTTTTTGCAGCCAAAACTCACACTTTGTGAATTTTCCATACAGTTTCTTTTCTTTTAAGGTTTTAAAGAGAACCCTTAAATGAATTTCATTCTCCTATTTACATTTAGAAAACACCAAAATATCATCAATGAAAACCACCACAAAAATATCCAAGAACTCATGGAAAATTCTATTCATTATGTCCATGAATACAGCAGGTGCATTGGTTAGCCCAAAAGGCATTACTACAAATTCATAATGGCCATATCTTGTACAAAACGCAGTCTTCGGAACATCTGCTTCCTTTACCTTCAGCTGATGGTACCCTGATCTCAGGTAAATCTTTTAAAAATACTGAGCTCCCTGGAGCTGATCAAACAAATCATTGATATGAGGCAAAGGATATTTTTTCTTAACAATGATGTTATTCAAGGCCCTATAATCAATGAAAAGTCTCATAGAACCATCTTTCTTTTTAACAAACAAGACTGGAGAACCCCATGGTGATGTGCTAGGTCAAATGAAACCTTTATCTAATAACTCATGCAATTGTTTCTTTAACTCTAAATGTTAAACTTGAGCCATTTGATATGAGGGTTTTGAAATTGGCTTAGCATCAGGAACTAAGTCAACAGTAAACTCAACTTCCCGATCTAGTATTATTATATGAAACTCATTAGGAAAAACATCAGGATACTAATTTACCACTGGCACATCATTAATCTGAACAGTTCCCTTGTTTTCAAAAATATGTGCAAGGTAACATTCATTTCCATATTTTACAAGTTTCTCAGCCTCTTGATATGTTATCAACAGTAAGGGTTCATTCTTGTACATAAACTGAAAGTCATTCTGAAAAGAAACTTCTTCAGCTCTACAGTCAATCTTAGCATGGTAAATAGAGAGCCAATCCATACCCAGGATATCATCAAACTCTACTAGAGGTAGACCAATAAGTTTTGCAAGTAGGTTCTTTCCACAGATAAGGATAGGAAGATTCTTATAAATTCTTTTTGCCTCAACATTTCCCCCAGGTGTTTTTACAGCAAGTTCAGGAGTAATTTCTTGATATGGTATTTCAATTTTACTTGAAAAGGATTCAGAGATGAAAGAATGTGTAGACCCCAAATCAAAAAACACACTGGCATAATCTGAAAAAAAAAGCAATGTACCTGATACATCTTCATTTGATGGCCCAACATCTGCTGAAGTAGTTGCAAAGGATTTCACCACCCCTTTCTGATTGTATTCTATCTGCTTCCCATCACTCAAGCTCTTTGTCAGACACTCATTTGCATAGTGACCAATCTAATTGCACTTAAAACATTTCACTAACTGTAAATCAAATTTGGTCTTACCTTCACCTTGATCTTTTTGAGTGAAATCACGAGCCTTATGTCCCATATTACCACATCAGTAACACTTTCCAGAATTATGAAGACATTCCCCAGTATGCCTTTTGCCACATTTATCACAAACATGAAACTTAGTTTTCTTACCGTCTGACTTTTTTGAAAAATTCTTACCTCTCTCCTGTCACCTCGGTCTCTTCTTCTGCTAGTTGTTATAGAATACTTGGTCATCTGAAAACTCCATTTCCACCTTCTTAGCACATTGAAAAATATTTTCATACCTTTTAAACTCACGAGAAGCTAATGCCCTTCGATATTTTGGCTTTAATACTGAGTAAAAATGATTGATTTTACTATCAAGGTCTCGGATAAAATTTGGAGCATACCTTTCCAATCGAGTGAACCTTTATTCATAGGTAGCCATTGAGTCTTCCTCATGCCTCAATTCCAAAAATTGCTTTTCCATCCTAAGTTGAACAGCCTTAGGAAAATACTTCTCAAGAGGCATACCTTTGAATTCATCCCAGTCGAGAGCATCAAACTCATCAGTGTCCCTGATATTTTAAACCATCGACCACCACTTATCTGCCTCACCCTCCAAACGGTAAATAGCAAGATGGGCCTTTTGATTGTCTGAACACCCCATTACATTGAAAATCTTCTCCAGTGCTTTAATCCACCCTTCACCTAACATAGGGTTAGATGATCCTCAGAATTTTGGGGGATGTTGCCTCATGAAATGTTCCACCACTAACATGTTCCTCTAAGGTTGATCTGGATGATATCGTGCATGGATACCACCACCATTTATGGCCAGAGTCAATTGTGCCATCACTGCAACAAACTGTTCAGTTCCAATTCTGACCATCTCAGGATGCTGATTCGGAAGTTTATTTCCTTCTGCATGCCTTCCTAGCACTGCTTCCCTGTTTCCTCTGCGAAAAACCAATATGAACAAACATGTCTTAGATGAAGCAACATTGTAATCATCAAATGCTATATCATTTCAAAAAAAATATTTTTGGATAATCATTTAATAGAATTATAACTCCCAAAGTTATCTAAACCGACCTTTGATACCAACTATAAGGCCACAACCTTAAACCTTACTTAATCTTGAGTTATTACAAGATTAAACATTGAGGATCATTTCGGGTTTAGAGTATTAGAGAATTAGATCATAAAACTTGCATTTACAATCCACATATAAACAATGTGGTTACATAAAGATTGTATTATTCTTTCCCATCAATGGAAACATATTTAAAATAAAACATGGATTCTTTCTTGACACTTCCTTGACACTATCATCATATCATGTACCTTTCCCTTCACCAGTGAAAAACATTTCAAAAAACTTGGGATGAGCATAAAAAGCTTAGTAAGGGATATAAAAATATGGAAAGGAAACATTGGTACATATATACATAAGAATGAGATCATACTTTACCTATAAAACATAAGAACTTTTACATACCTCATGAAATCATGAATAAATCATAGAAATCATAAGGCATAATGGTAACTTGAGGCATTCATAACATTCTTACGTAGGGAGTAACCCTCTTGGTTACGTTTGGAATACAATAGAATATTCCATAAATAGCTTCGGAGAAACCTTAACATTTCACTCCTTCACGTTACCCAATGCATTGGAGAGCTATATCGGGCTCACCCGTCCTTAGTTTATCATGGAACCACCCGTCTTCATAATAATTCCCAAGAACCTCAACATTATCGTATCACATAAAACCTGAATAAAGGAAAAATACATTTCCACCTTTCAATCAGAAGATATCAATACAACAAATTGATATAAAAACATTATGATAACCATTTTCAATACCAAAATAAACGAAAAGTAAAACATGGTATTTATTTTACTTTTAAAAAGAAGGTATGGCTTGTAGAGGAAGCCGAAACTCAAATAATGGTCACGGCGGCAGAGAAGTCGTTGTCACTGCATACGTACGACAAAACATTCCCTTTTTTCATTTATTAAAATGATTCATATAAAAAATATTCCTTTTGGATAAACATAAAAGTCAATGGGGTTTATACACCGTATAAAAGAAATTTTTGTATAAAATAAAATATGTCTCAATGAAAGGAGATTGAGACGAAGTCCCATACCTCGGGTCCGACATGACTCGATCGTTCGTTAATGTCCTAAATAATAAACATGAGTTAATTTTTACTTTCTTAAGAACCTTATTGAAGTTCATTATTCCATTTATTTCACTTATTACCATGTCATGAACACTATGTAATTATTTTAGTAAATAACGGTCGTTTTAACGATCATTGGTAATAGAGTCAAAATATGCTCTTTATAATTACAAGTTGTTCATGTATCCATTATATCCAGAGTTATAATCATGATGTATATATCATATATATCATATATATCCAGTATATATATGCATTTATAATATTACATAATCATTTAGAGGTAAGAAATGAAATGCACCGTTCATGGAGACGGTAAGCCGTACGTATGCATGAACGTTACTTTCATTTCTATTTCGTATTTTATAGAATGGAATCATAAAGATATAAAGGTATATTATAATTCTAGTATAATATCATATATAATATCATAGCTCCATCCTTTATACATCTCACATATGATATTTAACGAATCAAATCACTTTGAGGGGGCGGTAGTCCACATTTCCTTAAATGAAGATATCGCGTTTACCCATAATGGAAACCATAAAGGTATTCCCAAAATGAAAAATACAGAAGCTTAAGGAAAACATAAAAAAATTATATATAATATATAAATATAGTGACATCTTAATGGACACCTTTTATGGTGTTAAAAGAATGTTGAACAATCATCGATATGGGAGGCATAAATTCACCATCCACGGAAACCGTATGTTCTTTAACAATTAGATATAGGTGTGTGTAAGTGTAGCTTGAATCCTTATTATAACAACATCCTAGTATATTGAAGATTCTGGAGTTGTTACAAAAGAAATAAATAAAAAGAGTTTAGTGGGTTGGAGAAGCAAAATAAAACAAAAGGACTCAAGTGAAGACATTACCTTAAAATCGGGTATCTCTTTTTGGTTTGAGATCAATGGCTTCCTTGGGAAGACTTCTGCCCAATGTGAGGCTTCAAGGAGTAATAGATGGATGTGTAGAGACAATATGGGCAGGGGTTGGCCGAGCCAAATGCTTTGGGAGTGTGGGTAAGGTGGTAGAGTTGGGGGCCTTTTATAAGAGGAGAGGAGGGGCACACTTGGAAAGTAAAGAAATATTACATTATTTGAAAATTAGATTCGGATTTAAATGGTCACACATTTATATAATTCAAGGAAAAGGTGATAAGGGTTCGAAATCCACCCATCCAATAGGTTTTGGACATATCTAGGTCATAGAATTTTCATTATCTTTTCATTTTATTTAAATTTTTTATTAATGAGGTAATCGCTACATCATTATGATGTCATAAATACATTTATTTATTTAATGTCAAAAAATTATAAAAAAATTCTATGATGTAGGAAATATTTTTAGCTTTCCAATTAATATTTATAGTCAAAAATCCGAGTTGTATAACCCCATTTAAAAATTGTTTTTATAAAACATATTATGTTTGTGTCATTTTTACTTTTACATTAAATAAAAAGTTATTTATGTCATTTCCCAACCAACGTGGATCCATGGGGTCCCCAAGTTGACTCATGGATTGTCTTGGTCGTGCATGACACATCCAATGAGGGCAGGACATGTGTCAAGCTCATCTCATAATATTAAAACATTATTTTTACCTTAAACTACACTAATTACCACTAATCGCGATTAAAAACATAAATGTTACTATTCACCAAAAAATTAGTATAAACTCATTGAACCACATTTTACTTCTTAATGAAAACCCTGTATGTCGGATTTTTTAGATTCAAAACACAAAGGTGGCAAAATTTCATTTAAATGGAAAATCAGTTTTTATAAGTACCACTTAGTGGTTCCACTATTCATCAAAAATTGAAGTTTTCCAGAAAGATACCAAAACTTCCCCCTAATATATATTTGATATTATGAATTCAAAAATGATGTCTATTTTAACAAATTCAAGTCATATAAGTTACATTAATTAATTTAATAATTAATTCCCGCTGTCATGACAAATAGCGTGTTTTTATGAAACAATAAGAATCAAAAGATTGACACCAATTTAAGTCCAATTTCAATGCGAAATTGATTCCAATGACCACTATTGGATTAAATGGTAAAAATATATTCTAATTTCACATTAAAACTAATTCAAAAGACAATCTAATCATATAAATAAATTAGATTAAAAGCAGTTTTGAAGTAAAATGCAGTATTTTTCACTATTAATTAAAAAAATGAACATTGTCAGAAAAATACCAAAAATTCACACAAAGTAAATTTTGATGTCCAAATCATAAAGAATAAGTTTATTTTGAAAAACATAGCTTATAAAATTATCAAAATATAGATTTAAAAATGGTTTTCCATCAAAAGGCAGTAAATGAATCTTTTAAAAATATTAGTTTATTTCATGCTTAAGATTGGATTTATTTTCATTTTAAGCCTCTAAAACACAATCTAATTCATTAATAGGCATAGATAAAAATATATATTATTCATTACTTACTTGGGATGTTACAATAAATATGATTTGGTAACATGGGAGCAAGATAAAACAAATACACAAAGATACCCGAATATATTGTCAAATATAAATTTGAGTTAAAATATTAGGGATGAAATTTATAAACTGGGAATGAATATAATGACCCATACATTATAAATGTTTTTTCATTCTTAATTAACCATGTGTTATATTATGTAAACATATCCACATAATCCAAATAGTGAATACTGAATACTGATTAACGAAATGATGTATTATTTATAGAAGGTTATGTTATATTTGAGAATAGAAACATGATTGATGGAATATAAATTTTAACTAAAAATTAAAATATGTAAAAAAAATAATATTTATCATGAGTAATATATGAAAAATATAAATATAAAATTCTATGAAATAAATATTTGAATTAATACATAAATTAGATTAATAAAAAAATTGAAAATTTAATATTATTTATTTATTAAAAGTCTGTATTTTTATATTAAAAGTTCAAATTACTAATGATAAAAATTTATTTTTCTGAAATTAATTTCCATTCATCATAAAAAAAACAAGGGGTAATTTGTTTTAGTGTTCCACAATAAATTAATTTTTAGCTGAATAAGTAAGAATTTTTTTTTGATAATCGCTGTAATCAAACTACATAATTTATAATCTAAGAAATTCCTAATAAATAATAATAAAAACATAAATATTTAATTCTATAAATTATTCATTTCTATAATATTAAATTATTATTATAAACTTAAAATGTTTTTAAAAAATTCTAAATTCTAATGAATTCTGTTAGAATAAAATATTTTTTTATTTAACTTTACCATTTAATAAATTATTAAATTCAATTTTTCAAATCCGCAGAATTCCTAAACTAATCACATATTATATAAATGTTAATTATAACCTCAATAATATCCCTATAATAATTCATACCTTGATATTATTCTCTATTTATTATTTTGTCCAAAAATACCCCATTCTAAATTATAAATAACCCCACATTCCTCCATTGATAAAAAACATATCTTCTGCTTAAAATTTAAATAAATATACCAATATACCCTCTAATATTTCTTTTATAATCCATATTTATTATATAGAGTCAATAAAATCCAATAATTCAGGAAATTTAGCATAGTAGAATATTATAATCACTAAGTAATTTGTAATTTTTCATCAACATATTCCCTAATTTTCTACTTATATTATACTTTTTTCCTATACCATTAAAAAAATATTCCATGATTAATTATCTAGTTTGATGAAATTATATTAATAATTTTTTAAAAAATTAATTTTTATATTTATGGAATATTTTTTATTCCACTTTCCACCACTTTTAACAATATCCAATCAATGAGCATTTAATTGTCTATGAAGACATTTTTTGGTATATTATTATCAATACAATTACAAGTGATAAATATAAACATATTTTAATAAAAAAATATTAAATATATATAATTGTGTATTATTTATATGAATATAAAAAATATATAAATATTAATAAATTAATATCATTACACCGAAAAATACATATAATTGATTGAATATATGAAGGAAAAACTTTTGACTATTATCAATGAGAATTAAAATAATAGAATCCAATTATGAAACATATTAATGGGAAAAAATTAACATAATCCACTTATGGTTCAATGTTTTAATAAACCTAATTTTATTATCTAGGAGGTGGAAACAAGATGAAATGAATTGGGATTTATGGAATGTGTATTCTCAAACTGAACTCCTTTTTTTGGATATCACTGTTTTCACATTTTTTATATTTATATGTTCCAGTTATGTCATTACCTAATTACATAACTTTTATATATGGGAATATACATGTCTAATAATTACTCTAAATGTACACTAATAAACATAAAATTATTTTTAAGAGAGAAATTAATTTGAAAAACATTTCACATTTTTTGATGATATATATCTTCATAAGATAAGAATAATTATTTTTATGCCAATATATGATATCTTTTAAATTTTTTAGAAAACTATATTTTATTAATGAACTAATTATTCATGAAAACATAATGAAACATATTCCCCTATTTGGGTTTATTCCGTGACTATGATAATTATATGTATCCCTTCCATGTGGAATGAATGGTTATAAGGAATTAATGACGTGATAGGTCGACCTTTAAATATATAGTCTTCTAATAAATAGTTTAATTTGATATATCTTAGGAGTTTATTTGAATTTAGAATAAACATGATACTATATTTCATCACTATTATAATGTAATGTATTATGAAAATTCTTTATGCATGAACATGAAGACAGCTTGGTTAAAAACAATGTGTGGTATTTGATAACAATGTATTGAGGTTTCATTTTGATTGATGTTCCACATTATACACCGTTCTCATGTTTTTCACTCCTGATTTTCATTATGATATTTTTCTTATGAAATGATGATTTTGATTATTCTATGCCTTTTTCTATTAATTCATTCACCTTATTCATTACATGATATACAGCTCCTCACTATGATTTTATCTCATTATCATATTTTATGTATACAGTTAGGTTAATACATGTATTAAAAAGAATGTGAGAGTTTTATGTGATAAAATATGATGTATTTTAATAATATCTACATATTATTTTCTCATAAGATGTATCACTCTATGTTTCCAAACATAGAAATCCATTATATATTTGACTGTATCATTGATATATTGAAAATAATTAAGATTAAATAATAGTTATTAATTA
Organism: Viscum album; assembly: GCA_963277665.1. Taxonomy (NCBI): domain Eukaryota; kingdom Viridiplantae; phylum Streptophyta; class Magnoliopsida; order Santalales; family Viscaceae; genus Viscum; species Viscum album. Next base: position 1,200,940,517 of record OY728121.1, on the reverse strand, counting down.
AAAAATATTCCTCTATTATAACCCCTATTTAATATGATTTACATTAGTGATAACCATACTATATATACCAGTAACTCCCATTTTCTAATCGACGTGTAATGGTATGCACATATTTTTATGAAATACATAAGCGTAACACTAGTGATGCGTAAAGTTATCTTGTTTTCTCAAAAGATATATAAGGTTAACAGAACAACTCTTTGATACTAGGATAATGGCTTAGATCCCCATAATGGTAAAACCATGTTACCCTTATGTAACAAACATTTTGTGTAAAAGTATTTTAAAACACATGTTTCTTATTTTCATTATCCTATATGAGCCATAAAAATTGATTTAGGATTTGAAAATCCTAAAATAATGGGAAATAATTTCATTAAGTTATTTAATTTTATATGTTCTTTATTGATGGTTTTAAATTCTCCAAAACAAATTGATCAGTTAAATGATAAATTATTGATGATTTTCATTTTTTGTTTTTAATTCTATAACATATTAAAAGGTTTTCCTTAGTAAAAATATTTGAAACATCATTAAACTCACTATTTTTATTTTATAGATTATGGGATTTGTATTTAATCCATTCTCAATATTATTTAATTCCACATTAATCATATCATTTTCATCATTTGGTTTCCTTGAATTGTTGAGCCTTCTCTATCAACTTAAGTGTGTGTGTGTGTGTGTGTCATTTGGGAACTGTATATGATTCTTGATTGAATGATTATTTCTCGAGTTGATTATTAATATATATGATTTTGATCACATGTTGATTAATTTGTACTACGTTCAAATGATTTTATGCATTGATTTCTTTTTTTTCTCAATTAAATTAAATGTTTTTAAGTGCGTTAGTGTATGTTTTATTAATACTCACAATAGGTGGACTGTATCAATATATTTATCAAATTGATGTGGAATGATAATGAATTGTGATTGTCCGGACGAGGGACCAAGGGAATGGTAGTTGTATGCTGATACCATTGGGTCCATGTTTATGATTTATTTGATTATTCATGGATTCCATGTAACATTGTGCTCGATGCATTGCGGATTAGGAGTGGAATTGTCAATTGAGTCCCAATGAATCATTAGTATAATGAAATACTTGATTCCAAGGTATTAGTGAGTCCCTTTTACACATTATCCAACATGGATTATGATTGAAATATGCAATACCTATTTTGATAAAAAATTTAATATCTGAAATGACATTTTTTATCCATCAAACATGATGTTGAGGCTGGTATGACTAGAGTTTTCTGAAATCAGTTTTATAACACATATGCTCTGCACATGATTGTATGTTATTATTTATTTCTTAAAAAATTATTATTATTATTAAATACACCACTTATACCTGTGAACATTATCTATGTGTTCATTGGTGGTGTCACATAGGTTTATATTACTGAAACAATGTATATGAATCTCATTGTGCAATAATACAAGATGAATAGGGATCCATGTAATGGAAATGGGCCCATGGTTGATCAATGAGGATATGAGTATGGAACTTGTATTTTACTGAGGTGATCTTTAGGGGACTCCACAAATATTTTTTTATTTTCATCTATGTATATTTATATTTAGTTTTTTCTTTCATTATTAAGAGCCTCGATTATTTACTAATATGTCATATGTTCGATCATTAAGTATTTGAAATGTTACATTGATTATATATTTATATTATAGTTATTATATTTATTTTATATGTAAATGACAATATACTTATTGTACTATCTCCCCAATGGTGGATTTTGGACACTCATTACTAGTTTGTAGCCTATTGTATACTGGTAGGCACCCTTGAGGTCATATAATTATTCTACTCACACCCAATAGTACCTGTCAGTGATTTAAAACAATTGAAAAATATGTTATTTAGGAATATGAAATGAAACATATATAATATTATATTTTTCATTATTTTAAAACGTATAAAAATCCAATAGGATATATTATATTGGCCGTAGAAAAATATATGATTCTTTAAAGGGTAGTTTTAATAATATTTAAATACATTTCATAGAATAGAAAGAAAATTATATGTTTTTAAAGATGATTTTAATATTTAAAAAATCATTAATATAATTAAATATCTTATATTAAATCATTCATAAATTTATATATTTTATTATATCATAATTATATCAAAATTACATCATAATATACACCATATAAATTTTTTTTATTTTTACTATTCATCTAAAAATTCCATTATCTAAAAAAATCAAAAAAACTCCACTAGATTATTTAAATATGATAACCCTAAAATTTGAGTAAATTTAATATATTTTTTACATTTTTATAAAATATTATTATTAAAGAAATTATATTATTTTTAAATTATTTGTTTAGAGATAAAAATAAATAATTGTAATTTTAATACATATTCATAATCCTGAGAAATATATGGGGAATTTCATTGTTATTATTTTATTATTAATAATTATATAGTTTTATTAATTAATGAATTATAATATTATAGTTTTTATTGCCTTTAATGTTAGTTTGTAATAGTTAAATTATTATTTTATTTCCATGTTACTTTTTTTTATCCCATCAATCACATTAAAAATTAATTGTAAAATCACCCATTTTAAAGACACATTATTCAGTTTTCTAAGAAAATTAATTGCATTCCCTTAGTTTTCTGACCATGTGTGGTACAATGAAAATAAATTTCATCCTAAAAATGGAAGACATGTTATTATTTTTAATTTTTTACATAATAAGATAACTTAATTATCCGAATTATTATTATTTATTATATTTTTATATTTTTTATAACAATAGTTTTGGAAATTAAAGAGATTGAAACTCTGTAGTTTTTATTTGACTAATGTGATAATTTAAAATATCATCTATAATGTGATGAATGATATGAACCAACAATAATGAACATACATGATCTAATAATAAACATGATTGTCCCATAAAACACAAAAAATGAATCGCATATCCATAACCCATGTTTCAATTCCATTAAAGGTTATCTACGTAATGATAAAATTTTATAAAATGATGTACTTTTTCTATATAAATTCATCATATATAACAAACATCAAGATACATCATATATAATAATATTATTTATTACCATTGAATAAAGATATAAAAAAATAGTGATCTCGTACTCTCAATATAGGGTATAATATAAGAGATACCAATCAAATCCATATAAATTTTCATATTGACGTCCACTTGTGATTAAACATAAAAATCATATAAATAAATTAACATAATCATAATATCATAACCATTTAAATAAATCCAATTCAATATATCATGAAAATTACATGATCATATAATAGGACATTAGAATTTTTCACATTCATATACATATACAATAATATTTTTTATCAATTATTTCTTCCATGACCACAATAATATAGTGGATATACATGTCTCATTACATGGTAGACAAGAATAACATAAAATTCACAATAACATTGAAGAGAAAGATAACATACCATTTATGATAACATAGTGGAATCATATTACATCGAGTGTCCTGTAACATAACCTTTCATTACCAATAATCATTACCCAATTTATTAGACGTTATATAATCCCAATATCACAATTCACATAGTGATATAACAAGTTATATGTACAATAGAGGAACATACAAGATTTATAAAACCATCATATCATAGTTATACCCTTATAATAGATTTTGTTACATATATATTTCCATTTTATATAATAATAAATTATTTAGAGACATATTTTTTCTAAATTCCATTAAACTATATCTCTAGTGAAATCGTAATAATCATATATATTTTTTGACATAGATAAAAACGTTTCATTCTATGTTAATAAATAATATAAAGGATATGAATAAATATAAATGTTATTTTGATAATACTTTTATAATGAAATAAACTATAAATTCTATGATTATTGGACATATATATATTAAAAATTATTATATTTAAAAATAATATGTATTTTCAATTTCATAATCATAAATAAAATTGATAAAAATTGCTTAAAACATACCAATAGAGAAATTTAATGTAAGATAAGTAAAATTATTCCTTCATAAGTTCATAAGTGATTATAATTAAATTTTGTGTTACATTATCATGAATATAATTTTGGATAATGTCCTTAATAAAATAACATACAAAATACGAATTTGGAAGATAATGATTCAAATTGATAGTATAGGTAAAGACAATTTAACTTACAAATGATGTAATCAGTGAAATATGAATCCGTCATGGGTGAATGATAGAAAAATATTCAAATAATATCAAATAAAAACCTCATAAAATTTTTAAAATTTTATTTTATAAAATAAAAAACACAGATATTGAAATTTAGTCATATATAATCTAAATTACGGAGATAGATTTTAAGAGATAAAAACCACATTACCCTTGAATTTCGTCAACATACATCAACCCCAAATATTTTCAATAGATACATCTTAATAATCTAGTTTGAAACCTCCTTGTTCTTTTTAAATTTCATATTTATCAAATATATTTATTTATAAGATATATTTTTTTAGTCATTATTTTTATTGATCGTTACATAATAGTTTTTTTGTTATATTGTTCTTTTTTTTCATATAAAATATTAATTTCTATAATATTTTTATATGTTAATCATCCATAAAACATTCAATGAGGTATAATAGTTTTTTTAAACTCATTTATAACAGCACATGATAATTTAAATTAAGGTCTGAGTATATTTCACAATAATGAAATTAATAATGAGTATGTTTCAATTAACATTATAATGAATAATCTGTGGCATTATAATGATTGTTCATGTAGTGTCACATTTATAAAACCATAATAAAAAACTATTTATTATTTATATCATGTATTATTATATATGTAGTTACACTAAATAATATGGAATATGATCATTATAATATGACATCATTCATGTATTTGGATGAAAAAACAAAAAACAACATGTTATAATAAATAATGTTTGATAAAATGTTGATATTGATGGTGTTGGTTCAATAAAAATAAATATATTGTAGTTATAATTACCTTAAAATAAAATTATTTAATAATTATTATTATATTATTGAATGATGATTTCTATTTTTCATAACATTTTATTTGATAATATACATGGTGTATGGCCACATTGAAAGGTCATAATATTTCTTCACAATGATGAGAACCCAAAGATTATATGCTAGTAAAATTAGATATATGATATATGGACTAATGAAATAATTTTATTGCATATAGAACATATATGATATTAGTTTTGGGATTATCATTAGACATTAAGACATTTTTACATGAATTTCACACATGGAAATCTATATGATAGGAGGTCATGAGAGTAGAACCAATCATATGAATTCCATTTATTATATATTTAATTGGTTATTACCATCGATTTATGTTCTAATTAGTCCTTATACATGTGGTAATCATTAATGTATATAATTTGATATTAACATATATATAACTACTATAATCATAATGATATTTATCTTTCCCCTCATGATTAATTATAGTTGACAAATATGGACATTTGAAAAAAAATGGAACAATATTTTTATGTCTATCAATGGTGGTATATAGTGTAGAAAATTTAAAAAAATTAAATGAATTATATATAAAAAAATATTTTTATGAGACAAGATATGCATATTTAACGATCTTTTATTTAGAAAATAATATTAAATTACATGGAGATAATTCATTGGATGGTTTTCAACATTGCAACATTATCTGTATTCCCTATGTGTACCTTGAATTTTTTGTAGATAATGATCCTAGAATTTTGTCTAGTTATCTATATTTCATTGATAATGGATCTAAAAGGGGAATAAAGTATTGTTTCCATAAAATCAGTTAAATTCCATTCTAAATTAAATATTTAATACCATTTTATTATCATGATGAAAATATAATATTTGTTCAAGTTGTGTTGATATGTCTTTATTTATTTTTGAATAATGTATAAACATTTATTTATTTAAATAATGTATTGTCATTATAAATTCAATAAATAATAATTATGAAAAATGAAATGAGTTAAGTGTTTTATGATAATGATATATGAAATAACATTTTGAGAATTCTTGAAATCATTGTTTAATAAATGTTATTTATATTACCATTGATTCTTTTACATATGAATGAAATAATAATAATACGGCTAATAATAATAATAATTGATTTGGTATTCTCTAAATATTAAGATATTGGTTATGAGACTATGTGAAAAAAATTCTTATAATTTCTATATAAACATGTATTTATCATTTATATGGTCAGTTGTGTTCTGTGTAAAAACATACCTAGTGAGACTCCAAACCCAGAGAGAAAATTATTTTTATCACACTCAAGATTCAAGATCAATGATACCCATTCTCCATTTCATTTTTTATATATAATATAGATAATTATTAATTATTTATAGGGATTCATGGTAAAATAAATGACGAATGACATAAAATAGTTAGAATCGTCTATGAAAACTCCTAGTGATTCAATGTTGATGTTATAATGTTGATGGATAATATGCTGAAAATACTATATGGTTTATACACTACGATCCATCAATAAAATAATGATATGAAAAAAATTTGCCAAATTATTTGACAGTGAAGAAAATATCGCAGCCAAAAAGATATTGTAAATTTTATAAAATTAATTATAACTTATATGAGAAGGAAACACTATCTTGTTTTTGGTATTCATTAATTTGTATTATTCATTAGAAATATTTATTTTTCAATATATTTATGTTTATTATGTATTATATATGATTAAAACCCATGATATGATTTATTTTTCATTAGAATTCAATGAACCCATATCCATCAAGTTGAATAATAGTAGTTATATGTCAATTTATAATAGTTTATTAGTCATTTATTGGAATTATGCATTTCATGTTAGTATTTAATTTCCTGTTTTTATTTAATTAATACTAATGTTATATTATTTCCTATAAACAATTAATTCACATTAAAATGACCACAAAAATTCTACAAAAATATAAATAACCCTTTAAGATTTCATTTATTCGTGCCAAATATTTTATCCAGATAACATATATTCAAGACATTTGAATAAAAAGTATATGTTTTTTTATCTATGTTCATCAATGAATTAAAAATTGTGATATATTTGGTACCTAATTTGAGAAAATTTAATATGATTCCATTTCAAACTATATATTTATTTTAATTTTTTACACAATGCTTTACATGACTAATAATTCTGTAGCAAGTTTACAGATCATGTAGACCCACATGATTATGACACCAAAAATCGAAAAACAACATGATCAACGTATATGAATTTTATTATTTAATCTATATATATTGACCAAAATAGATGATATTTGATGATATTAGTTTTCATGTTGTGTAGTTGTTATACATAATGTGTAACACATATTTTTTCAGTGAAAACACACTGAATTCCAAAGCATGCAATTTAGATTGCTAAAATAGAATTACACTTCATGTAGAAATACATCCATCCTACATAACCTAAATGTATTCATATAGGGGGAAAATAATTCATAGTGTTAATAATGTGAAAAAGGAATTCACAAGAAATTAATTATAGCATTAATCTAAACAACACATTGCATAAATGGTGTACATGAATTGCGGTAGGGTTTAATAAAATAATGAATTAATGAATTTATAATAATTTTTAACAAAATAAGATTTTTCTATAGTCATTGTATACTTCTTGTAGTTTATTATATTTAAAAAAATAAATATGATGAATATTAATGACATGGATTTTGTCATAAATATCAAAAAGGCTATGTTGGATTACTCATTTATCTAAACACTATATCATATAATGAAAAAAATTTATGATATATTACATGTATGTATATAGTACACTCTCATTAAAAAATTGTATTCAAATATATTATTAGTGAAATACACAACCATTTATTATAAAATGGTACACAATATTCTGAGTCTAGTATAGGCAGTGTTACTAACTAGAAGTCTACACATTCTGTCTCTTGTCAGTTCATGCAATGCACATAATGAATTTATATATTATTTATATTTATAGTGTTTAGTAATGTAGAGAAAAATTCATATTTTTATATTATGTTCATATATTAATTAAAAAATAAAATAATTAATAAATAACTTTAGTGATATTATCTTAATAAACAAGATTTTGAAAAAAGTAAAAGTTAATATCTAATTGAATATTTGTTGTATGTGTGTGTGATCATGAAAATTATTGAAAAATATATTTCAGTGATTAGTTTTATTTTTAATATTATTTCTTGTGGTTTTTCATAATTAATGTAGAAGTAAAATGACGGTTAATGAATCATTACAACCACCTAAATTTTTATTTTTATGTTCATGTACAATTAATTTTATGTTAGTATATACTATTAAATCCCCTCACCTATGTGTGAGTATCATATGTAAAGGATGAATCCTTCATGTGAGGTTTGACACCCATTCTACCATTTACGGTTCCATAAAAACATAAATTATATAATGACTGTGTTACAAACTAAAAATTCACTGACCTAAAAATATCATAATTATGAGAACAATTGAAAATTTTACATTTCATACATTCATAATAAAATTTAGTTTTATATAAATATATAAAAATAACAAAACATAATAATAAAAAATGAACAAATTTCTCAACCAAAGAACCATTATATAATAAACTAAATAATCCATAATGAGTCCATAATATCTCCCATAAAATCTCTACTATATATGATATATATATAAGTTGTAAGGATTTTCTTCACAACACAGTGGAATGGAAACATAAGTAGCATTTAGCTGAAATGATCAGACTAAATAACAAATAACTGACATTGAAAAAAATATAATCTACTAATACATAATATGGTAAGATTAAATAATATTAATATTTCCAAATAAAAATAGACTACATAATTCTATATCTATCAAAAAAATAAAATCATTAATAATAATTACTCGTCTCATATTGATGGAATTTATAATGAAATAAATCAAAAACATTCTATTGATGTCCTCATCCAAGACACTACACCGATATGGTGTGAGGTACACACCAAAAATTTTATTTTAACATAAGAGATCTATTCATTCAAAAATTGTATATATATTGGTAGAACAAATATTTTACTTTATTATGTACACTACATTCAGTATATGATTCAACATGATGTTTCATAACATTCCCCATTGAACATCCTGATGTATAAATACATGGATATATATATATTTAAATATTAAAAATTTCAATACAAAATTAACCAATGTTTGTACTATGAAATCATGAAGACTATCAACACATTTCCCCATGTCAATAAATGGGATAATATGATCTTAACCCATCAATAGAAAAATAATGGATGGTAAAATAATATATAGTCAATATAATTATAATCCTCCATATTGGAATTAAAATTTAAGAATCCTGAATACATTTCCTCTATCATTAGATTAATATTCCATTAAGGTGTTCATAATCCAATAAAAATTATTTAAAAACTTATGATTACAATATACAATGGAATGTCTATAAGAATATGTAAATATAATAATAACATTATTATAATAAATCTTGAGAAATATGGTGAATGGTTTAAATGAACATATCCACATGGTAACAATAGAAACCTATAATTCTTTTTACATATATGAAAAAACATTTAAAAAGAATTATTGAATAATTCCACCCATGAAATGATTGGGAAATGTTTTTTTCTGTCCCATGATTTGATTCATGGAAAATATAAAAATATATATATTGAAAAGAAGTCATTATTAGTTTAAATACCATTAAAAATGGAATGTGAAATGGATTTGAAATCTTAAAGTAAATTTTAGAAACCAAAAAAAATAAAGTACGATGATGTGTTATAACCCATATCCAAATGTAATTTTTTTAAAATAATGAAGTAAAAAAACCATTTAAAACCCTTAATTTTAATAAATAATCTTCAAATATAGTTACTTGAAAATAAATATTGTTTATTATTGGGAAATTATAACATGATGAAAAAAATATGAAAAGAGTGAGGAAAAAATAATTTTTTTATTTTCAAAATATCACTATTTGAAAGTCACACTGTATGTAGTGTAAAAAATACATTTTAATAATGGTTAATTTTTTTTATAAAAATGTATAAAATATGTATTATAATAAATAGATTTGGTGGGATAACCCATGCATGAGAGATTAATGATAGATCCATGTCATTTCAATGATTCCAGTCCTCATTTGTAATGACTGTTGACTTGGGGCCAGGGTTATGTCGGATTTTATCACATCTAAACTTAGAAGGAAGAAAGTGTTATTAGTTTCCCTTATCAAACACAAGAAAAATATTTCCAAAATCATGGAGTTCGCCTGGCAGTTCAAAGTGCATGGTTTTTTGCATGATGATCCCTCTAACATGCACATTTGGATTTTCAGGCATCAAAACTACTCTGTGGATCCGGTCCAATCTGGTAACCAATTCATCACCACTAATTTGACCAAAGGAGACATTTCATTCTTCATATATGATATCAATTTTCGTTGTGATCCAAAACAAAATAGAAATTTTATCGATCGATCTTAATGCTTTCAACCCCAGCACCCACCCCTAGTTTGTTGAAGGGGATTTCGACATTGTGGTCAACCTAGATGAAAGGAAAGGAAGAGGCCCATTTCAATGAATGGATTTTAGGTAATTAGGTTAGTTCATGGCTGGGAAGGGATTGTGTGACCTTGACTTATTAGGCTACTACTTCGACTATTACAACAACCAAAGGGGCCCGCATCACTCATGAAGTCTATTGGAGAGATGTCTAGCTAGTATCCATGCCACAATTGTGTTCTCTAATGCCAAGGTATGTCATCTAGCTCATGATATTTCTGATCACTCTCCCCTTCTAGTTTCAATTTCTGCGGGGTAGGTTTACTTGGTGCGGTTCCACTTCTACTATCAGTGGAAACACTCCCCAGGTTACCAGGAGGTGCTTTAGAATTTTTGGGGATCACTTGTGTAAGGCCATAACTGGGTTTCCATGCATGAAAAATTATGGCACCACAGGTCCAACATTAAATTGTGGGCAGAGGGAATTCCCTCCCAAGATAGTGCCATCATCGACACTATGAGGGAGGTAGATACCCTTGAGATTAAGCTGGAACATGCATGTGATGAGCTCATTTTCGAGGAGCTCTCTGTAAAGAAGGGTGCTGTGTCAGAGCTGCTTCTATCACAAGAACGCAAGGAAAGGGAAGATTCAAAAATAAAATTTCATGGAGAAGGTTATAGGAATACCGTATTTTAAATTCATGTATCAAGGAGAGAATGAGGCATATCAACCCAATCATGATGATGGATGAAGGATCATATTCTGATTACAGAGATGTTTTAGGGACCTAGGTTTTCGATTTATTCTAGAACCTGCTATCTGAGCCTTATGTATGATGTCAAATGGTTATACAGGATGGGAGAATGAGATATTAGAGGTGATTCCAAGAACTTTTTCAGAGAATAATAATGAGAAGATGAGATCCATACCTGTTGAAATGGAGTTCTTTAACGCCATGATGAATCTTCATCCAAATAGTGTGCCGGGTGTAGATGGGTTCCTGGGAACATTCTATCAGGCCTCATGGGAGGTGGTGAAATTGGTCATTGTATCGGTCATTCATGATTGTTTATGGGAGGTAATCTGCGGAGGGTGGCATGTGCTACTAATATGGTGCTCCATACTAAAATCAAGAATCCCTTTTTGGTGTCGCAATATATACCAGTGAGGATATGAAATATTCCAAAAAAAATCCACTCAATCAGCATCAACACAATACTATCGGTGCATCATTCATATTCGATATATATGGAGCAGCAGGGGTTCCTGATGGGTCGGTCCATTCAAGGTGTTAACTCTAATGCCAAGGAAATGTTAAAATATATCCATCACAGATCTTCTGGCTCCAATATCATTATTAATATTGACATGAGTAAACCATACGATCGTATGGAGTGCGGTTTCATTAATAATGTGATAACATTCATGTGATTCTCCCCCACGGAATGTCGATATGGTCTTCTGATGTTTATTCTTAGCATGGATGATGATCTCTTTCCTGGGAAAATATTATTGTTTTTTCATGACCACACATGGCCGGAGACAAGGTGACCCAATCTCACCGACCACTTTCACCATATCTTAGGATATCCTCAGATGTCGCATCCAAAAGAGCCTGAGCAGAGGAGAGACTCTGGTGTTTAAAAGGAGTATGAGAGATCAACAAATTTCACACCTTATGATTGCGGATGACACCATAATTTTCACGAACGCTAGTAGTTCCTCAAATAAAGGCTTGAATTCAATGCTGGAGGATTACTACTTCTGGAGTGTCCATGTGGTCAATAAGGAAAAGTGTCTAGCTACATCCCTAAACATTACACATCTAGGAGGAGTCATAAGATTCAACACACCTTTTTTATGAGACATAGATTCTTCCCTATGGAATACCTAGGGGCCCCTGACTCTCCCAGCAGACTGCTTATATGGGATTTTTATTCTCTCGGAAGTAAAATAGCAGACCACATCCTTAACTGGAAAAGAGGTATCTATCATTTGGTGGTTGTATTACGCTCATTAATAACGTGTTTTGGGCAGCTCTGGTCAACACTATTTCGGCTATTAACCCTCCGAAGCGGGTCATCACTAACATTTCAAATCTCTTGGCTAGCATCCTTTGGGACCGCCTCATGTAGGGAAAATGACATTAGGCCTCATGGAAGAATATGTGTAATCCCACTAAGGAAATAGGATTTAACATGCAATGTCATGAAGACACACTCAAATGCATGCACACTAAACTATCCTCGGATGTTATGGAGCATGGTACGTTGTTGGGAAATGCCATGCATGCACAATATGGGTTTCAACACACAATGGATGTTCAGGGCTCGCCGTTCTAGTAAAAAATATCCCCCATAAAAGTATAGTTGTTCTAGCTCTCTCAATGGATTATTTGGAGAGGAGATGTCTCCTTCTGGCACCACAATAGGGAAGGGCGGGTGCTAGGGTTCCCAAATTGTCCAGGCACTACCCTCACGTTAAAGGAAGCTAGTATGTATCTGAACATCATTAATGTGGTGCTGGATGAGGAGAAACAGGACAACATTAACCTCATTGAAATCTCCTCGGATTCATATCATTGTGTGTTCACCCTCTCAACATCAGGGGCTATTAATTCTTGGGACTACCGACGATCGTGGGAGGCTCTGGCTTCTGGTGATTGATGGAATGAGATTTTATTGTTCAAACAAATCCCTTCGAAATAAAACTTTCTATTATGGATCATTAGAAACAAATCCATTCCTACTGATGAAAATACCAGCCAATGTGGGATCCCTACTGTGTCTCATTTCACATGTTGTGTTGCTAGTGATGAGGAGAGTGCATACCATCTCTTCTTGAGAGGTGAATAGGAATGTGCTCTTTGGAGCTACATTAGGGAGTTCAATGGACATATAGTTGAAACCATGACAGGCACTCCTTTCCTGGATAGCTGGTTTCCTGGTTCAAGGGACACGTGGATGGAGAAGGTGGCTCGAACCTTGATCATGCTTGTTGGGTGGTGGTCTATTTGGCAGGTGAGAAATAAGCTTCGTAATGAAAGTGATAGATCTTCTTTCCAGTACATCATTCTCAAAACAAAGAGTGTACTCATCGACCTAGCCCGTATCTTCCGCAAATGGCATGGGGATCCCTCACTTCGATGGATGAACATGTAGGCTCATGTCTCCCAACCCATCAGCAGTAGTACCTATGGACATTGAATCTGTTGGAACCCTCCCTCTAGGGGATTGAAGATTAATACAGATGGGTCATGTTGTGTAGGGATCCTGCACGACAGTGGTGTGGTCTAGTATTTTCAAGGTTTTGTGGTAATCACATTCTAGGTTCATGTTGGCTATGGCTCTTATCATCATGCAGAATCCAGGATATGATACAAGGATTAAGAATTATCATGAAACATGGTATTGTGATTTCAGAAGTGGAAACATACTCGAGAATCTTCCATGATGCTCCGAATGAACTTTGTCTAACTCTATGGGATATATCCTACATCATCAACTAATCAAGGAACATGATCAACCACGATACCTCTATAAAACAGACCAATTGAGATGGAAATCATCTTGCAGATTACCTTTCTTCACTTGAGGTAATGGGGCCTGATCCGGTTTTCTTGCAAAATGTTCGAAGATTGAAACCAGATGGAGTCAACCTCATCAGGGGGATTCTCTCAGCCTTCACTATTTTGGACCTCCTAAGGTTCCATCCCTTGCATTTGGGCATGTGGGCATGCAGCCATGTTGGTAGTGGTCATGTGGTCATGTGGTCAAGTGGACATGTATGTTTTATTGCTTTTCCAATGATTGAATAAAAATTGAAATGATGATGATGACAGATCAATGTTTAGGATGAAACATTATAACTCAATGAAAAAAGATTAGTGATATCAATATCAGTTATGGGTAACATACTCGATGAATCAAGAATCATTTTAGAAGTGGTTTATGAATTAAATATATTATGAATGAAATATTACCAGCTAACCAAATCAACTAGTTGAGCTTACCCTTCTTATAAGAAATAAATTAATGTGAACTATCATAAATCATTGAATGAAAATTTAGTTACCAATAAATATTACAACTAGATAAACACTTATGTCAATAAATATTTGAAGAAGAGAATAACTCTTATTTCTGTTTATCCCTTGAAATACATGGAAATATTATTATTATTATTAAGGTGATAATAATTCAATATATCATTACATATTGGTATCATTATACATAACATGTAACATGTCTCAAATAAAAATAATTGATAACAAGAAAGCCATTACAGGTTGATTATCATTTCAATAAACACCCATTGAATGATTGGCATTGTAATTTAACATGAAGTTCCTTTATTAAAATATAATTCATTATACAGTATCTGAAATAGGTATTATACAACCCACATTAATGGAATTTTCTTCATAATATAAAACATGTCTCAAAGAGATGATTTATTGAACAAAACACTTACCTGAAACATAACTATTTCTACACATGGTCTAAATATTATGACTAATTAAAATTTTTAATTAAATATATAAAAATAGATGTATTCAAAAAAACAAAAATTTATACTCCTCATTAATAATAATTCTATTATTATATATATTTTATTTTTATTATATAATATCGACACTGTGTGTAAGAAATAATTATCACATAGAACTAGTTTAACAAAAGAGGTCTCTATATTGATTTTTGATAAATAGTTCATCAATATAGCACAATTAAATGCACTGAAATATATTTCCACTAATATTATTAAATATTATAATTCATTTCACGGTAGTTATTGTCACAAACAATGATGATGAAATCCTCATTGATAATGTTTATGTTATTCCTAACAAATGAATGTTTTTTATTAATTAATGTGTTAAATATCTATAAAACAATTATATATATATATATATATATCATGCTATTTAATAAAATATATTCTATTTTTTATTATTTATATAAATTCATTGCATAATCTATGTAGATGATGAATCATTCCCAAACAGGGACCCACTTAATTAATTAATGATTATATTGGGGTTTAGATGTATTATAATTATAGAAGGAGAATTATAATATAATTTACTATTTAATAGTATGACATATCATAATACTAAATTTTTATAATGATAATATAATTTATATGATTTCATTTTTTTGAAATAATATATCATTGTCCCCTTATTTCTCTTATATTAATTGATTTAACTTATGATCATTATTTATTGATCATATCCTTAATAGGATATCAAATTTATCAATTAATAACATAAATTTTATAATAAAAATAATATTTATCCCTTAATACCATATGTATTAACAAATAAGTATTTCATAATTGAATAAAAAACAAAAAAGAATCATTCTATAGAGGTGGTTGTCCACACGTACACATGTTTTCAATTTTATTTTCTATAGACAAGAAGAAATGATTAATTAGGTTATATGTTTCAGAATCCAAGAAGAGATATAAATATAATAATAATTCATTAAATTATTCTATAATACCATCCATGTGTTTCATTGAGTAAAAATTATACATGTTTTATTATGGAGGTTTTACTTCTCCCAACACACGAATGATGATAACACTTTTCAATAGAAAATAGAATGGTTATTAATGAATGTTACACTATAATAATAAAGTATAATAAAATAAAAAAATTAATCATTTAATAGGAAATTTATTATTATAATTATATATGAAAAATAAAAATTAATGGACTAAAATAAAAGAAATTCATAACCACATTGAGAACATTGGGATTTTTCTTGAATAATCCTCGAGAAATGGATGGCGTAAACAAATCTATCTTGTCCAAAAGAACAATGTAGTAAATGATAATTCTTTTTTATGTAAATATAGTGTATTTTTTAGATTAAAAAGAATAGTAGTTACTTGAAGGGAATTTTATATTCCCCTTATTTATATTGTGAGAATATCATTTTTGTAATTATTTCTACATAATATAAGTATAACGTCCGTAAAATATAATGACCCATATTTATATCAATAAAATATCCCTTCTTATAGTATAAAAACATAAATTTCATAGTTAAAACAATAAATATAATTTTATTATACATTAATATGATAAATTATGTAGTAAATAACCCATTAATAATGAAAATATTACAATGGGAAAATCCATACAGAAAAAAATAACAATAATTGGAAAATTTATAACTACTAGATCAACAAGAAGGACAACACTCAAAAAAAGATTAATAATATAATGTATTCTTAGTAATTAAAATATCATTTTTATTATTAAAATATTTTCCATTGAGAGAAAATAAATGAATATATTAAATATGTGGTATTTGTTGAATTTAATGAAACTTATACCATTGGGAAAAAACATGATCATTTGATTAATAATACAACCATTAGGAACTGTAATCTGTACATTAAAATATTAACCTCACATATTGATTTTTAAATAAGCAATGGTTATCTTGAAAATGAACATATGATATACATATATCATGATATATTTAAATTAATGTTTTATAAATGATAAATTGATGGTTGTTTTTTCATGCAATGTAATGGTTTATTAAATATTTAATAATTAATTTAATTATTTACAAATATACTTTCATAAAATTGATTAATATGTTATTTTTATTTTGAATAATAATTATACTAAAATGTAATGAGACCTTAAAAAATTCCTCAATGGGTCAAAAAATGATAATGATAATAAAATCGATATTTTTTATAAAGGATAATTTTATTTTAATATTATTTACATAAAATTCATAAAATTATTATCAAAAATTGAAATACATTATACAAATATAATATACGAATAATGGTTATGTTTATTTTTGGGATTATTCTAAAATTATTGAATTTTTGGTGGAATAAGGAATTCATAAATTTAAGATATTTAATTTTTAATTCCAAATACAGAAATTTTTCTTTCATGTAATTATTTTGATATAAACAATACCATTCAATTTATTTAGTCATATAAATCAACAAAATTAATTCCATTGAGGAAAAAATTAATATAATTATGAAAATCACCTATCTCTTCCCCTATAAATATCACCCCTCCATATCCATTTTAAGAAAACATTTGTATCCTTGCATATTTCTAATATTCTACTGAATTACTCTCAAAATATAATTCCTCATGTAATATTGTTGTTTTCTCAACCAAATTCTAATTACATAATCCATAAGTATGTTCTCTATGAATCCATATTCAAGAGAAAAAATCATCCTTCTTTCCCATTCATATTTTTGGTTTCTTGTACCATATCATCATTCCCTCTATAAAACTTCTCATGAAAACAAAAATATATTATATATATATATATATAATATAATTATACACTTTTAATGGAACTTCAGTCATCAAATCCCTTTTTTCATCCTTTGATTATAAAAAAGAAAACTATGTCTGTAATATGTCAATCCATCGCCTTCATGGGAGATTAGTTTTTTTTTCATGAAGTCCATCAAGGCCGGTGATAAAATCGTTATTTTTGTTAAATGAGAATGTTATAATTATATTATAACAGATTTTATGTACTATATAATATATATATATATATATATATGTAATATTAAATATAATGTAGGTAGATTGTGATTATTTAAAACTGCCAGAAAACTCAATATTTGTCATTATCATTTTATTAAATGGATCATCCTCATACTATAATAAAAAATTATATAATGAAGAATTTAAAAATAATTTAATATATTATAGTCACACTTTTGTAGAATTATCCTACCCTTCAAAATAACATCAATATTTTTACACAAGTGATCCAATGTTTATTTACAAAATTAATATTATTATTTTGTGAATATTACATGTTCTAAAAAGTTATATTATAAATTCCCTCCAATAAAAATCCCAATTAAATGGAACATCATCACTTTATACACATTTTCATGTAAACTCTATATTCTATTTTAATCCACCAATATTTTTATAAAATCTATGGTTTTATCTAGAAAAATAATCTTTTATTAGTTTTGGTTATATACTATCAATTATTATTTTATCCTCATTAATGGTTCTAATATTTTCCATCAAACCACACGTAATATAGACATTTTTAATGTTACATAACATCAATATTTACTATTTAAAATTCAGTGGGCCATTATTATTAATAACATGTTCATATTTATCTGTTATGATTGACCATGAATTAAATATATTTCTATTCATGGATACCATTGTTATTAACTACTTTTTATGTCTTATTAAATGATTACCTTAACCATTTAATTCCATTGAAAACCCTTATGTGAATACAAAATGATTGATTCTTCTTTTGGAACAAATATTAATGAACATATTTTGATCGGTGCACCCATATAGTGATAAAATTAATTGGGTAATGTTTATCATCATGAGAAGTTATGTGTTGATAAAATAAAGTAAAGCTAATCCATTATGGATTATTTTTCACCAACTAATATAGTCTTTGTTGTTATACTAGGCTCATGTTTATGTCAATTAATATGGTTCTTTTATATTTCAATATTTTTATTGTTATATAATTCTATGTTCTCTAGGTTAATTTCTAATATATTAATTCATAACATATGTCTTTAATGATATCATGTTCTCCATTATAAATCATGTGTTTTTCATGAATCCCACATTTATAACCATTCTAACATTTTTAGGTCTTCTATATTTTATATGTAATCAATGTACTATCCTATGCTATTATAGAAGTTCAAAGGGAGTTAAGATCTCATTTTGGATATTAATAAAAAATTTATTCTATTTTTATATTTAATAATTATGAACCTAGTCATCTAGAGACAATAAAATTTTCAATCATTGGATTCTATTTATTGTCTAATTATTCTAAAAACATTAAAAAAATAGTTGAATGAATTTTGTATCTATAGTTGGTATTAAAGAAAAATATATTTAATTTATTTTAGGTATATAAATCATTAGTATGAACCCTGGATATAATTATATCATCATGGAGAAACAATATAAAATAATATGGAATCATACCTAAGGATATAATTTTCATTTATTTATAAAATACCTAAATGTTAATTGATTTCATTATTATATGCTCATTATTTATGAATTGAATCCCAGAAATTGTGTTTTATTACATTTTCATAGTTAATATTTGCAAATAGGGGGACATGTACTAAGAATCTATGAGGTAGGAAATGTGATGGTTATACTACGGATATTCTAAAAATGATTGGAACAGGATACTGAAACAACATGAAACCACATGATCAACTAGATCATGTTATGAATAATAACGTTAATAGTATGTAACACAATCCTCCTCCAATGAATGTTCGTGTTATAGTCGATTATGTTATGTGATAAGGCCTCCAATCCTTATTGGATATTCTGGTACACTTATCAGGTAAAAATGGATTATCTCCATTGAGATGATATTTAATTTAATTTAATTCTCAAAAGAATAAAAAATATTGCAGATAGACTATCATTTGGATGTGTAATCATATTAATTTATTAAACTGATTAAAAATGAATTTTTAATGAGAAAAATGGATCTAACGATTGCGAAGTATCGATTAAAATATATTGACATACATATTATCCACAAATACTCATTCATAAAATGGATTTGGAGTCCGTCTATCTAATGAAAAAGGGAGAAGAATATATTTGGGTATATAATGAAAAAAATTAAAATTCATTCATGATATGACTGTTGATATTTCAATAATGCTAAAAGGAAGGCCAATCAGTAATTTATTTCTTTTAAATAAGAGTGTATTAACATCATTAGCAATTTGATTATTTGAAATATTTGATGATATTTGATGATTTTATTATATGGTTGAGATGGAGATTATAGTTTAAAATTTGTCTCAATGTATTAGTACTAAAATCTATAAAATATAGTTTAATATGGTAGTAAAAAGAGAAAAATATTGAATCGAATGAAATCCCGACATCCATCATGTAAAAATTATTGGAACAATCACCATAGAAACCATATAAATGGATCACGAGGTACGTCAAATATAAAAAGTAGGAAAAAAAGATAATTATTTTCAAAGATGTTTTAAGATAGTCTCTAATGTTGAAGAAGAATGGAAGGTTCATATCAACACTCATTCTACACTTTCGTGGATCAATTTCATGGAAGAATCTAGTTATTTAAAACCATTCCACATGAAAAGGGTTTTAGAAGAAATCATATAAATCGAACTCCATGGGATAATGGAATGGTATATTCATTCACTACAGATAAGGTGGAGGTGGTGGTCTACACAACACCCAAATGATGATCACATATCTTAAAAGAAAACAGATAGATGATTACTGAATATTACACATGAATAATAATTTCAAATAAATAAAACAATTATTATATTATTAAATAGGAATCTGGAAATTATAATTTAAATAAAAAATAAAAATGAATGGGGATAAGTAAAAAACCATAACCACATAGACAATTTTAGGATTTTCGGGGAAGATCCAATGGAAATAGATGCCATTAACCTATAAGTATTGGCCAAAATCAAAATATAGTGAAGGATTATTGTAAGGTATATAAAAGTGTATAATTTTAGGAGGAATAATTTCTTTTATTTTTTCTATTTGGGAATAGTGATATACAACTTTTAGAAGTGGTGAATAGGTCATTGTTTTTATTATTTCTCCTTAATTTAAATTTTGCAGATGTCAAATGTAACGATCATGAATTTTATCAATGTAATTTATATTCTTATAGTATAATATAGACAAATTACATAGAGGAAACAATAAATATATTATTATTTTAAATTAATAAATATACATCAGTCATAAAATAAACCATTAAGACGTCCAAATATTATAGTGGGATAATAAATATGAAATTAAATACCAAGAATAGAAAACATTGGATCTACTCGATATACTAGAAATACCTCACTCAAAAAAACATTACAAAATGAAATTAATGTTAATAATAAAATATTTATTTTTATGATTATCACATTTAACATGGATATAAAATATAATAATTAATTAAATATGATGTATTTATAGAAATTAGGGAACATATATTATTGGAATAGTAACATGATAGTTAGATTAGTAATAAAACCATTAGGAATAGTGATATGGACATTAGAATGATAATATAACCAAATAATTAATAAATAATCATTTGGTATTTGTAAATTAATATACGATATCATCATATCATGGTATATGTGAATAAAATTTTGAAATATGAATTATTTAATGTTATTTTTTTTTTGTAAAATGAAATATTTTTTAGGAATTTTAATAATTATAAAGTGATGTAATATAAAATTTAAAATATTAAAAATGACTTATATGTTATTATTACCTTAAATTATAATTTTACGATAATTTTATTCGACCTGAATAAATTATTCAACGGGTCAAAATCGATTATAATATTAAAATCAATACATTTCGAATATATGATAATTTTAGTTGAAAATTATATTCATAATATTTAGAAATATTTTTTCATAAAATTTATTCTGTTTTATAAATATAAATAAAGAATAATTTTTTTGGATAGTTTTTTGGATTTTTCTAAAAAATTAATTTTCTCTTAATAATGGATTACAACAATTTAATGTAGTTTACATTCATAGAAAAATACATGATTATTACAGTCATTTAATTGATTAAACCTATGATGAAACAATTTTTAATTTAATCATATGAATCAACACCGTTGATTGTATTGAGAGATAATAACTAACATTTGAATATAATAATAAAAAACACCCATCTAAGTAAACTATAAAAACCACCACTCAATACCTCTTTTCCTCACACATTGTGAGCCTTAGATCATTTCAATATATTACAAAATTCCACACCAAGACAACTTCACCACGTCCTAGTGATTGTTTTCACACCAAAATACCAATTCCATGTTCCTTATGTCGGTTCTATAGGAGACGATATCCATGAGATAAAACACATCTTCTTTCACTTTTATGTTTTTTCATTTTTGTTCCATATCATCTACCCCAAAAATAAATATTGACATAAAAACACTACTATGATATATATAAAAAATATATATCTTTCTAATGTAATTTCCATTATAAAATCCCAAATATCTATCTTTTGATGAAAAATGTAAGACAATGCATGTAATATGTATGTTCACCGTATTCGTAGGTGGTGTGTATTCATTTTCCATCACCACCTTCATGGATGTTTATAATATCATTGTTATGGATAAATAAGAGTCAAATATTTATATTATAGTTTATTTTATAATAAATAACAAATATATATACAAAATATAAAATATAATTAATATATATTCTTATGATCAATAAGTCATCAAAAATAAACTACAAATTTATTCATAACATGTCATGAAATGAATCATCCTCATACAATAAGAAAAAAATTAAAACTTGAACCATTTAAAAGAGGTTTAATACTATATTATTTCACCTATGTTGAATTATCTCCCATTTTAAAATTTCATCCATAATTTCACATTGTAGACCAACCATTAAACCATCTATAGAACTCTCCCAAAACAATTAAATTGAAATCTAAAACATTGAAAAATGGAAATAATTGTAAATAATGAAATTGTAAAATAAAAAATAAAAATATAAGCAGTTATAAATTAAATAATTATAGAATCTAATTTCAATATTTAGTTAACTATGTAAATGTGTATAATGTATTGGGATATAAGGTAAAGGACCTCTCCAAACATCCAAATTACCATTTGGATAAAAATTATTTATTATTTTACAAAATAATATCCTCATTATTCATAAATAACTATATTATGTCATATTTTTATGTAAGAAAAATATTTATATATCTAAATTAAGATATATTTTATTGGAAATTACATTTTTTAAATGGTTCTCTTATTAAGTTCTCTATGTTACAAATCCAGACTAATGGTAACTTCATTACTTCATCCCCATTTTCATATACCCTCTATAAACTATTTCAATCAAAAACAATAATTTTATCCTGAATTAAATATTTCATTTCATTCCATGTTTTAGGAAAAACAAATCTATTATACACTTTAATTTATTTCTATTATTTTCTCAAAAACCACACTTCATATAGGCATTTATAATGTTACTCAAAAACTGTCATTATTGTAACCAATTAAGTGGGACATTATTAGTAATTATATATTACAATTTTTCCTTTATGACTTAATAATAATGATTAAATTAGTTATTCATGGATATTGTTCTTATAAACTCATTGATTATACCTTCTCATATGACGATGGTACGGATCTCATTCCATGGATAACCCTTATTAGCATTCTTTATGTTTGATTCTTCATTTGTAACATAGATGCATACACATGTAATAATATGTGTATTGTAAGAACCTAGGGTTCCATATGATGTATATATCACTTATTTTTAAGTCTATTTTCTTAATAATGGCCTTATATTAATTATTTTCGGGATCAAGGAAGTCTCTAGTGTGTCTGGTGTTGGTCTGAAGCCAAAAACCCAAGAGTGTGGGAGAAAAAGGTAGGCCACTGATTTTGTGAAACCTAGTGTGATGGGCCGCACCTCTATGTGGATAGGTATAGAGTTTTAATTGAATTTTCAACGGATTATGAATTTATACAAAAAGGTTACTTGAAATCATGCAGGATGACCGTGTGCTATACCCCAAGGTTACGGAGGGCTGTGAACAATTTCCATAATATTTTACTAATTTTGAGAAAAAACAGCGTGACCCACATATTTTGTGTAATATTAAAATCTCCCTTAAAAATTTATTAATCATAAAATAATATTATTAACCATAATTTCATTTAAGAGGTCACAATATTGGTCAAAAATTGAATTTCATTATTCCATTTAGAATCCCTTCTCTGCCCATCCTCTGAATCGAGTGTCGTTCATCTCTGGGATCTGCAATAGTGAGTCCACAATCATATTATAACTTCTCTTCAATCTTCCTAGTGATTTATATTATTTTTTATGTTAGTAAAATATTAACAAATTTCTATTCATCACCCATTGGTCATATTTCTCCAATACCGGGACTAATCAAGACAGAATACTGGATGAGCACTCCACCATCAGGTAGGGTAGGTGGTATATACTTTTCGTTTTTTCTTTAGACACATTCTAGAGAATTAATCCTTTCATCACCCCTCATATTATTTGGATATGACTTGATTTTGAACGTGAGACTAGATTTAGATATTTTAAAAACTATTAGTGATAACCATTGGTTCCATTATGTAGTGATTACAGTTCTTTCCCCAAAAAAGGACACGCATGTGGTGTGCTAAAAACACCATCCAATCATTCTTTTTTAAACCACCCATGGGATGTTGTCATATGATTTCATAGATAGCGGATTCCCATTAATCATAGATGGTTTTAAATATATTTCCCAATGTTATTAGGGTATGTTATTCATATATGGATGAAATGTCTTTGGAGATGTAATTGATTTTACCCAAGGGGATTTGATGTGATTAAATTGTATGAATTATTGAATGGTTTGATAGATGGAATTGAGGGATTTCTATGGATTTGGAACCTGGATGTGGACACCTAGAATTGATTATGATCCTTCGGTATTGGTTCTGTGGGATTCCTCATGCCTTTTTACCCATTTGATACACCACTTCATGGTCCACACTCCTTTATACAATGTGGATAAGGGAATAGTTCAAGATTCTTTATATGAACATGTTGTGGATTTTATAGGTTATTTTTTATTTGATGATTAAATGATTACTATTTCTTGATGGATGCATGATGTGGTTGATTGAACTATTTTCAATATTTATATATTCCTTGTTAGGAGTCGACACTTGATATTAGGGTGCATTGAGAGGATGGTTATTATTGCTAGTTGTGGTAGACTCATTCCTTGGAAATCACACATACATTACCAATTTTTATACACTGTTTTGGCAAAATTATTTTGTTTTTTATAACTGTATAAACTTATTATACATTTCATACTATTATCTTAATCTCACACACTACATGGGCCTCCATAGGGACCGATACAAATTACATGGTTGTGGGATAAAATTCTGTAAAACACCCTAGTAAAAGTTTGTGATTGTTGTTTTGGAGTAGGGGACTATGAGACCTTGTTGAGTCTTTTTATACTGAATGGAAATTTCAATTATATATATTTTTTAAAGATTTTATTTTATTTTATTTCTATGTACCCCATTAGGAATATATCTAGATACATGTATCATTTGCATATTTGTATATATGAAATGTTTTGAGATTGTTAATTATTCCTACTTTTTTTGTCTTCTTATTTTACTACATCTTCTATACTATGATTAGACATACTCTAGGAAATAATCCAGTAATGAGGACATAGCCTCCACACTAATATACCTATTCCCACACTTCTAGTAAGTAGCCTCTTGCATTTTGGGAGATGTGCTTGAGGCCATGTGGAAAACCAGGCTTAGGGCACTATTGAGTGACATTTGGGTTCTAGACATTAGAAATTGATATTCGATCCTTTTATATTGTAGGCATAATATTAATAGAAAATAGGAAATGATTTGAAGGGAATATAGTTTAAGTTTTTATGAAGAAAATTTATCCATCACATTGATAAATTCCAACATTACTAGAATAGATTATAGTTTTTTGGATTTTGGAAATTAGTTGTGATTTGATTAAAACATTTGGAAATACACAAGTGTTGTGTTGTCAATACTGATATTTCTGTGGGATCAATTCTCATTGTGACCCGATGATATGAGGGTATTCCATTTCAGTAATTATAAAGTCCCTTATTAGAAATCACCATCCATGCATCATGCCATTCCATTTAGGATGCATAACTTTTTTCTAGCTGATGTAATCTGTTATATGGAAGTAATATATACTGTTGTGATAGAGAATGCATACTGTACACTGATGTGACATCACATATCAATTAATATGGTTTATGGGCACTTATGGATTATGGAATTAAGATACATTTTACTCTTATTATGTGAATGGAATATTATATAGGTATAAAAAATTAGTACATGATGTTTTATGTCCCCTAATGTTTTAGAACATGGTGGAATATTGGATAGAAAATTTAAAAAGTGAACGTTAAATGACACATGTATTAGGATGATATGTAGAGACTTGATGAAGAACTGAATTTTGAGTGAGTGAAAGGCATAGTTTGTAGTTTGATAAGTTACTATTAATTATACAATTCTGTCCTATGGAGTTGTTTGTGGGATATGACATGGTATTAGGAGGGTTTTGACATGACATACCCTTTTGAGCAGCAATATTGATATCATTCTTTTTTAGAGAGTATGTTCGTAATTTCAGAGGCCTTACACCTTAACGACCTCTAGTGGATCACAACGTGGTAGGTGATGACCATACACTAGTGATAGTAGGACATGGGCTACTGGTTGATTATTCTTCAGTTCCATATATGACAAAGAGGTTGTTCCATACAAAGGTTATGAGTCAATGTTCTTTGAGGTTTTCTTTCTCTATACACAGACATTTTAGGGAGTAGTTTAGTCTTCCTAGTCCATGGATTGGCTAGCATAGGTGTTCTAGTAACATCATCCTCCAATTTTTTTGGGGATGGATGTCCACATGCTATTAAGATATTCCTTGAGTCCACAATAGCTTTTTTCAATCAACTTGAGACGACTCGTAAGAGGAGGGTAAATATCGCAATATATATGATACATAGAGTAGAATAGAACTTTTGGGATGTTATGAACTAATATGATGGGATATAAGATATGTTATGGACCGATTTATTAACCCTCTTTATTGACTTCTTTAACCCAGACACACTGTGGGAAGAGATGGCTAGTGATTTCATGAATCTATGGGTGGGTGAGTTGATGATAATGGAGTACTCAGCTCACATTAAAAAGTTTTGGTGTTTTGAACTGGTGTACCTTTTTGATGAGCTAACTAAATATATATTCTTCACGGAACGCTCATACATTTTCACAAATATCATTTTAATTTTTTACAATTGTCTTCTATTATGGATATTGTGTACCACGTGATGTCTACATAGAATAACCTAATGGAATCATGATGTGCAGGGATTTCTGGTATTGTTTCCCAACTATGTAGATCTGCATCTCCTGGAAGGAAGAACCATTTTAACAAATCTTGTATGTTCAGTTCCATTCTTTTTCTCATTACTGGTAGCTCTATGGTTTGTCACTTGTGTGGCATGTAGGGTCACCTGTGGAATCAATGATACCACATCCGACTCTAGTGTCATGTTGGTGGTAGGATAGTACATGGAAAGTGTTTTTATGTCAACTTTCATCATAATATTAGGGTTATGGGGTCGACCCTAACATTTGGTTCCTATGAATGTTCCCTTTATCCATGTAAAGAAAGGATTTCGAGCAATGATGGGCAATTTGGTTGATCCAACTATGGTCATCACATTTGAGTCCAGACAACATCATCACAAAGACATTAGGATGAGAAAAAATTTTGTACTGAGGTTGTGTCACTATGCCACAGTGCGAGGTAGTTATTTTATGAACATCCAACCCCCATGATGAAGGGTGTCAGATCATCTATGGTGAATAGTACAACCAAAGTATCTTATACTGTTGTTTTTAACTATTTGATATTGGTGCAACACATTGTTTTATATCTACTCCAATGTTATAATTCATTGTCTCATTATGTTATCATCTGTGGGCATTGTGATTCTAGACTAATATTGGCAATCAAAATTGGAGATGTGTTCTTATTTAGGGAGTCCCCCTTGAGTTTTGTTAGTGTCACTTCATCAATGATTTATATGTCCTCGAGATGACCGGGTTTTACTTCATTCTCATGATGGACTATCTGGTTGCTTATCGAGTTTATGTTGATGACTATCACAGGTGGGTAAATATTGTATCACCAAAGGGTTTAGAGTTTACCAAAAATGTTGAATGGAATGTCCAGGAGATCCGAGATGGAATAAGGAATCATGGTCTTAGTGATATGATTTCCCATATTTATAGTTTGCGTTTTGATTAAAGGTAGTGAGTTGAGCACACAATCCTCCAATAGTTGAACACTTCAGAGAAGTCTTTACCAATGAATTAATGTTTTACCATCTAAGTGAAAGGTTTATTTATCCATCAATCTAGTTCAATTATCTATATTAGTTCCCATTCTTCCATATAGAATGGCTTTGATGGAGTCTCCAAAACTCAAGAGGCAGTAATAAGAATTGGAGGTGAAGGGCTTTGTTGGACCCAATACTTCCACACGGTGTTCAATGGTCTTTTCATTGAAAAAAAACGATGGTACCTTCAGTCTATGAATAGGTTATTAGAAAATATACCATCTAATGGTTAAAAATATATATCCCATTTTATGGATAGGTTACCTATTTTATTAGATTCATTGGCATGATTTTTCCAAATTATCGACTTAAGGTCAGGTTATCACTAGGTTAGTGTTTGAAATGCATACATACCTCATAAAAACATTCATAGTAGGAATGGTCAATATGAGTATTGGGTTATTTCATTTTGTCTCATGATCACACCTGAATTTCCTATGGCACTGATGAACATAGTTTTATATTCACATATGGATTCATTCGTTGTGGTTTTAGTGAATTATATCACTGTGTAATTTCAGAATCAACGTGACCATGCCAACCATCATGAGATTGTTTGGAACACACTGAGAGAGTGTTTGTTATATGTTAATCTCACAAATTTCCACTTTTGGATGGATCAAATTCACTTCCTAGGTCACATCATCTAGGAGATAGGAGTATCTGGGGACCTAGAAAATGTGGGAAATATAGTTTCCTATGAATAAACCTAGAATATTTTTAAAAAAATTGGGTTTCGTGGAGATATATAGATAATATTGGAATTTCATAATGTACTTCTTAGTGTTAAAAGTGCCATTGATGGGCTTGATTATATGGGTGTGAAGTTTCTATGGTCATAATCTTATGAGATAGCCATTTAGAAACTAAAATGGATGATGACATCAGTAGTAGTCCAAATACATCTAGAGTATGGTGGTAGATACATGATGTATTGAGGCAAATACGGTATTAGGCTAGGAGTAGTGCTGATGTTGGGGGATTGAGTCATGGTGTTCATGTGTCGGTAGTTGAGGACACATCAGAGGAATTATCAGACATATGATATTGATCTAGATGACATTGATAATAATTTTCACTATTGGAGAAATTATTTATATGGATAGTTTTTTAGTGTACATGATCCACCAATGTTCGAAGTACATATTTACTCAGTGTGATCAAACACTGATGCAACGATGGTGGGATGAGTATCTACAATCCATTGACCTAGAACATTCTTACATGCCAGGTAATTTCAATGCAGTTCCCGCCGTATGGAGTAGGAGGACTCAGATACAGGCAGTGAAGTTCACCCGAAACGAGTGGAAACTTATTTTGTTTTCTATGAGATGCATCTAGAGGTGCACGATAGGAAGTGAAAATCATATTTATCATCATTATTTTTGACCTAAACCATAGAGGATTGTGTATGAATTTGGAAGCTATCATATTTTAAGGTCCTCGTACAATGGTAATGTGTTGAAGGTAAGGATCCACCTCCTAGGGGATGGTAGGAGAGGATGAGAACATACATATCCATGGTCGTGTATTGGATTTGGAATAAATATTTGGGTAGATAATGCGGTATTTTCATGCCTCATCATAGGATGTGAACCATGGAGTCACCAATATGTATCATGGAATAGGCAGATATTACTCGTGTCCAGGTATTAAAATAGTGTTATTTGATATTGTTACACATATTTTCAACTATCCGTAGTCGAGGAAAAAACATTAGCTACAGGCATTGATTTTATAGAAGTTACATATAATGATGTGAAAATCAGATTATGTCACATGTAATTCTTTAACTAGTTTATCGACTTCACCTTGAGGTTATGATGATGTGGGGGTTGTTGTTGAAATGATCAGGATGGTTTCTCATTTAATGTTGATCATGGAGACCTGCAGTGTTGATGGACATGGATGGTTGTGTATCTATGAGATAGTAAAACTTCACAGTGATCAATGTAATATTATTTCATATTGGGATGCTATCATTACATCTCATTTCTGGTAGTGTTTTGATAGGGCACTCTGGACAAAATTTCATATAAGCATATCATTTCACCATCATATTGGTGACCAAACAGAGTGTATGGTACAAGTGTTGTAGGACAGACTATGAGCATGCAAGCACGATTTTGGGGGATATTGGGAGAGTCATATTTTTTGATTTTAATTCCCCTTCTATAAAAGTTATCATGCGATAATACAGATGAAACCTAATTAGTATTTATATGGTTGTACATTCCAATCAAACATGTTTTGGTTTGATGTAGGAGAGGATTCATTACTGAGACCAAGTCTCATGTAGTTTACTTCTATGAATGTCAACCTGATTTAGAATGGGATGGATACTAGGAAAGCATGTCATGAATATTATGTTGATCACCATAGATGACCTCTCTAGTTCGATGTCATGGATCAAAAAAAATTTAATTTGTTAATAATTTAGGGACACATATGGATTAAGAGCTGTGATTTGGTTTCACAATGATATGTCGGGAAATTCAAGATTATGGAGAGAGTTTGTTCAGATGTCTATCTGTTTCAGTTATGTCAATGGTATTGAGCCATGCATGACAACCTAAAATATCAAATTTCTACCACTATCACATAGAAACATCAATTATTTTTATCCCATTAATATTGTGTTGCATTGAGATTCATCTTTAATGTAGCATCATATTCAAATTGTTTATTGGAGCACGATGGTTCTCCAATGGTGGTGAGTTCTCTAGTGCGGGTGCTATGGAATCAAGGTCACAAACAAGAAGAGATATGAGAGCAGGAGGTTGTTGTATTTAATCAGTGGTCAGATTTGATCTCAAAATAATCATGACCACAATTTAGAGACAAATTTGGGGATGAATTTCTATAAGTGGGTGAAATGTAAGATCCCGAGATTTCATTTGTGTTACAAATCCTTTATTTTTACTATATAATTGCTTAAAAATTGACATATAGGGTACATAGATGGGGTTAATGAGGTCTCCATGGTGTCCATGGTGGGTATGGAGCTTGGAAATCATGTTTTGTGAGAAAATATGAGGCTTCATGTATTTCCTATCTATATGTATAGGTTTGTTGTTTTTGTTGTTTTTTTGGAGGCTTCCAGAGAGGTAGTACTTTGATAGTGGAACCCATTTGGTCTGATTGTGCACTAAAACCAAAAGATTCATATTTTTAATTATATTTTTCTCATGGTTCGA
This sequence comes from Viscum album, assembly GCA_963277665.1. Classification (NCBI taxonomy): domain Eukaryota; kingdom Viridiplantae; phylum Streptophyta; class Magnoliopsida; order Santalales; family Viscaceae; genus Viscum; species Viscum album. The sequence continues at coordinate 1,200,908,629 of OY728121.1, read as the reverse complement.
CTAATAGAGTGCATAATCCATGCGACATAGATATTTTGTATAAAATTATGGTTTTACCTTGAAATGTTTTTAAAAATAAAATCCACTTCTCCTCCTCCATTTAACAACAGTGGTAATGATTTTGTGTTCCCATTAATGAATATTCTTCTTTTTCAGCTCCATTATTAGTCTAAACAATGAATTGGGTGTCATTCTTCTCCTTGGATCTGAAATAATATGTCTCTAATTCCTTTTTAGTTATTCTTGATTCATCAAAAAAACGATTGTACTATTTTATTATAGGCTCATATGTCCTAATTTTTTTGTTCTCCATTCATTATTTGGATTTATCCTAAATTATAATGAATCAAAAATCTATACTATATGTGCAAACCACCATTGATCCATGTTATGTGGTACACACATTAATTTTATCTTTTGATTCCTTATAGAGATATCCTCATTTTTTCATTGGAATGACTTTTTGGAGAGTGTTTGATTTTGAATTAGACATTTGATATAGATAAGGGTGGTCCTATTATGTATTTCATTATAATCCTATAGAGTGTGTTGCAGTTGTATCCCCAACTATAGTCACCAATTGGGTATTTCAATGAAATTAACCAATTTTTTTAATCCACCTAATGTGTGAGTTCTTGTTATTATCTAGATATAGAAATCCAATTATAGTTATATGTGTTTGAATAGATTTCTTGGGGTAATCATATTATTCGATGCATATATTTCATAAATTAATTTTGTGATATGATTGGGTATACTCATTGGTATTTGAAATGTTTATATAGAATCAATGAATGAATGGTTTGATAGAGTCCATGAACGACTCTCCATGGATTTGGATTTCAATAGTGGATTCCATTAATTGTTTATTCTACATGGGTATAGATTCCATGTGAGGTTTGGGGACATGATACCCATTGGATTTGTAATACATGGAGTCACATAGGGATTGTTGGTACACATGATCTTAGATATGAAATTGGTACCTAAAATTAGTTTCCCAAGAGATGTTCCATAGACACGATAAGGATTTCTTCATACATGTAATGACCCACCAAGTTTCATTTTCTTGAGAGTAACTCAAGTCATTACTAGGCCTTTAGTGACATCCCCAAGGCACCAATGGTTGGAAATAAATGCCAAAGTGTTTCATGTACTTGTGGGGGACGATTTACCCTTTAATAAATACACCCATAAACCAAACAAGCATAACCAAACATTCAATATATCATGCATGAATAAATGAAATACCAACAAACATCTTCATTTATATCAAAACACATCAAAGTACACAACAGTGGAAGACCAAAATAAGCATCAATGTACATACTGGATGAACACCTCAAGACACTCAAAGGAATCCACAACTCCACACTCCACCCGCTCCCAGCACCATAACATCTCCCAATCACCACCACATGCCTATAGCAGTAAGATGCCGTACCGTTACCTGTGTCCTGATATACAACATCTGAAAAAGAACCAACATTCCAAAGCAGGGGTGAGTATAAAAATCTGTAGGCTTTCCCAAATGACTTCCCTACTCACGCAAATATGATAGATGAGTTTTCCACATTTATATAAAATAATTTAATATAAAACAATTTCTCAGAAGATGATTATAAATAAATATAAACAAGTTTCCAAAACCATTCATAACCAAAGGAATTCCATGAGTAATTAAAACCACTATTCTAGAAAGTAATTTTCCCAGAAAAATATCCAAACATGTTTTATAACCATATCACAATATCCCTTTTTGGCATACCCAAGTATTCCACAACCCATACAAACAACCATTCATGCTAAGTTATGACAGATACATACTCATGAGCGATTTCTCAATTATCTACCAAGTCGTCACAAGGTAATTGTTTCACATGTGCCATTACTCCTTTGGAACAGAGAACAAGGTCGTCTTTCAACCAAGCCTTGTACATATAGTTAACATGTTCCATTAAATGTTTGGCACCGAGCACAATGTCCTATTTCAACCATTCCATGTACATGAAATATGAATAGACAACACATATTCAAATCAATCATGCCAAAACACCTTTTCAATAAAAACACATTCTTATTGAAAACCATTTCAATTAAACCCATTTCAATTCCAAACCATTTCAATTCCAAACCATTTCAATTCCAAACCATTTCAATAAAACACCATTTTTATTGAAAAAATATTCCATCAAAGTCATTTCAACAACAAACCATTTCAATAAAACACATTTGTTTAATGAAAATCCACTTTTCCTCATACCATCTACAATTTCAGAAAATCCATAATATAAAATCAACATTTTATATTCAATAAGGAAAATTACTTAGCCCAAAAATTAACCAAGATTTCATAATCTCATCAAAACCATAAATCATCACTAAATATGATTTATTATATTCTTTTAACAATCAAATAAATTAAAATAATCAAATATGAATCTAATCCAATCAATTATAGAATGTGGAATCGAGAGTGAAGCCTCCTACCTCAACGGTTTTGATTAAAACCACTACGGTCAAAAAGCGCTCATGAATCCCAGGTCAATTCTCCAAAAACCCGCCATAGATCTCTTCTCCAATAAGATCAAGACCAAATATCATAATTTTGGGCATCCACAGACTTAGATCTACCCATTATGGTCATAGATTGAAGAAACCGAGATAAGTGGGTATGTATACCTATGTAGATCTATGAGGATGATCAAGAACGATGTAGAACGATCACGTACCTCAAGAATCTGGATTCGATTCCCCAAGAGAAACCTTCAGATTGCCTCCAGAATGATAGTAGAACCCTATATGACATTAGGAGAAGATAAATCCCATGTTAGGGTGGATTTGGAGCATAAACGAGGATCATAGAGGCAAAAATGAGTGAGATCTACTTTTATTGGATCTCATTTGAGTGGTTGTATGGTTAGTTTGCACGGTTTGAAAAAATGTGCTCTAAGGGTGCATTAGCTACTACCATGTCCACACTTCTCATATAGTTCGGAAGCATGGTTAGACAAACTTTGGTGCCACTTGTGTGGAAGCTACTGCCTCCAAGACCAACTACGCATGGCTTGGCTGCACGGTTTAGACAATCTGTGCACCACCCTTGCGACTTCCCCTTTTCCCTCAAAACATCATTCCATGTTCTCCCGAATCACCCATACATAACCCTTAACATATAACCATTAAATGCATCAAGAAAATGTTACATACTAGAAACTGGGGGTACTAAATTCTCATCACCATTGGCCTTTCCATACCTAGAAAGTATAATACCTTCAACTAGTTGAAAGAGTTCTGGTAACTTCTCTTTCATTTCCCTTTCACGTTCCCAAGTCTCATATCGAATCTAAGCATGCTTCCATAAAACCCGTACTAGACCGATGCTTTTTCCATGCAAGAAATTTTCTTGCCTATCCACAATCCATACCGTGATATATATCAACGATGCATCTAACTCTAGTTCAAAGTGATCCCATCTGATCACATGGTCAGAATTAGGCTGATACTTTTTCCACTGAGATACATGGAACACATTATGAAAATTAAAAAATCGTGGTGGTAATTCCAACCAATATTCCACCTCTCCAACCAATTCAAGTATCTCAAAAGGGCCAATGTATCTAAGAGATATCTTTCCCTACATACTGAAACAATGATGTCCAATCCTTGGAGAGATCCTCATGAAGACATGATCACCCACAATGAATGAAAATGGTCATCCACGATCATCTGCATAAGATTTCTGACTGCTCTGAGCCGTCTCCATCCACTTTCTAATCAACTTAATCTTCTCCATTGTTTATTGGACAAGGCTCGGCCCCACTAGTGATGATTCACTGGTTTCCACCTATCACAGTGGAGAATGATAGGGATGCCCATACAATGATTCAAACAGAGCCATGCGTATCGAGGATTGATAGGTATTATTGTGTGAGAACTCTACTATGGATATATGCTCCTCCTGTGAGCCACCAAAATCCTTTACACATTCCCACAACATATCCTCTAACATTTTTATCATCCGCTCAGATTGCCCATCCATATGAGGATGATAGGTCGTGCTCATTTTCAACTAAATCCCAAGGGCTTGCTGTAATGATTTCATGAAATGTGATGTGAACTTAGAATCTCTATCTGAGACTATATAAACTAGTACATGTTGCCTCTTTTCCACTTCTCATATACAAATTTTCAAAAGATCTTCCACCATATGGGTTTCACAAATCGGGATGAAATGGCCCGACATGGTTAGAGGATCTACTATCACCGATATGGCATCATGTTTCTAGACCGTTCTTGGAAGACCTGTAACAAAATCCATTTCTATCTAATCCCATTTCCACACTAGGATAGGTAGAGATTGTAATATACCAGCTGGTCTCTGATGCTCTACTTTAAACTGCTGACAAGTTAAGCACCATAAGAAGAACTCATCAACCTTTCCTTTCATGTCGCTCCACCAAAACTGTGCCTTCAATGCCTTATACATCTTCTTTGTACTTGGTTGTATATCCCATCTTGAATGGTGGTTATCATGAAGGATTTGTTCCTGATAAACCATAGGTACAACCATCCAATCAATGAAACACAAAACTGAACCCCCTTCATGTTTACAGCCATCAATGGTCTCCCCACCATTGAGTTTTGAACATACAACCCGACATTCTACATAAGATGTTTGTGATTCTTTGATCACCATTACAAAATCACGAACATGTGTAGATGAAAACAAAATAGCAAAATCACCTCGGTCTTCACACTCCACATGCACGTTGGGTAATACCTATATCAACTGCCATTCGTCTGAATCTAGTTTTTCTAATTGAGAATATGACTTTCTTATCAATTCATCCACCACTGAATTCCCTTTTCTTGGTGTGTACATCAAGTCAATTTCAATCATCTGGAGATAATCCATCCACCTCCTTTTCCTCAGATTTAAATCTCACTATGAGAAAATTTGTTTCAAGTAGTAATGATCTTTATACTTATAAATTTATCACCAAAGAGATAATGTCTCCATGTTTCCAAAGCATGGATGATTGCTGCTACCTCCAAATCATGTGTTGGGTAATTCTTCTCACGCACCCTCAACTTCCTTGAACCATAAGCAACCACATACTATCCATGAAGGATAACACAACCCAACCCTATTTCCAAATCATTACAATACACCACATACCCTGGTCCTGATTCAGGAAAGATCATGATGGGTGTCGATGTAAGAAGAACAATCAGTTCCAAGAAAGATGTTTGACATTCATCTATTTATTGGAATGGAGCATTATTATTTGTAAAAGCTATAATTGGTTATGCTAGTCATGATAAATCACACAAAATCATCGGTAGTAACCAACTAGTCCAAGAAAACATCATATATCAAACACATTATTTAGTGGTTTCCAATAGATAACAGATTCTATCTTTTCAGTATCACCAGAAACGCCTTTCTCAAAATGACATGGCCAAGGAAACATACTTCCTCTATCCAAAAACCACACTTTTATAATTTGTCATGCAAAAGATGATATTTCACGATTTTTAACAATGTTTTCTGGTGATCATCATGATAAGCCCTTGAATTTGAATACAAAAAGATTTCATCCAAAAACACCATAACCAAAGAATCCAGATATCACTAAAATATCTGATTCATCAAAGCCTTGAACACCACTGGTGCATTTGTTTGACAAAAAGGCATGGCTACTTATTTGTAGTGGCCATATCTACTTCTGAAAGTTGTCTTTAGAATATCCTACTTCCGAACTCGCAATTGTTGATATCCTGATCGCATGTCAATCTTAGAGAACCATTGAGATCCCCTAAATTGATCAAATATATCATCAATTTGTGGAAGTGGATATCTATTCTTTATCGTAACATGGTTAAGCTTACAATAATCAACACACAACCAAAGAGTTCCATCTTCCTTATTACAACCAAAATCAATGATGTCCATGGATATGTACTTGTTAGAATGAAACCCTTGCATTATAGCTCCTCTAACTGCACATTCAATTCCTATAACACTATTAGTTCCATCCTATAAGATGGAAGGGAAATAGTACTTGTCCCCATAATGAGATCAATCATAAACTCCACTTCCCTTAAAGGTGTAACCCTAAGATGTTTTTTGGAAAGTCATATGGAAATTGATCCACCACAGCTTGAAAAAAATCTCTCTAGATCTCTTCCATTGATGCTAGAGTGAACGCTGAACGTTGGTAAGAGATCATTCCCACCATTTGTGGAAACAAGCTCTTTACACCTTTCTTTATCATCCCCTCTCCTCTGATGATATGGTTGATGCCATCCTCAGCCATGAAACTAATCTTTCTCCTATAATAGTCGATGTGAGCCATAAACATTATGAACAAATCCATACCCAGGATTACATCATAGACATCCATGTCCAACATCGTGAAGTCCCATTTTTACTCAACTTCAACAACAGTTATAGGAAATTCTCAACACACAAAGGCTTGACATTCTCTTTTACAATGAAAAGTATTAATTTTAAAAATAGAAGGAATAATTTCCAGTTTTAAACATATCAAGTCAACTGCACAAGAAAAAATGAAAGAATTTGATGCAACAGTGTTTAAGAGCACTTGAATAGGGGTAGAATTCAAAAGAATCATACCACTAACCGTTGATGGTCCAGCCTGATCATCGATCATAATCAGTTTAACTCCATACAATTTCTCTATCGCTGCACTTCTTTCCTTGTTGCATTTTTGAAATTTTCCTGGATGAGGAGTCATGGTATTTTTAGAATGGCCATTTCTAGCTCTGTAATACTGACAAGACTAACTCTGATGTCCTCTTTCTGTCGAAGAATATGATGCTTGCGACACCTGAGAAGTGACCCGAGCATCCGACCTAGGAGCACTGTGACAATAGGGCTTAAGATGTCCCATATTATTGAAATTATGACATGCTCTATGTTTTTCCATAGACACTCACTTTATGTGGTCAGTTGAACCACATTGAAGGTAGCCTGCTTTTCTCTAGGGTTGTGGAGGAAGGTTCTATCATCCCGCTGTCTTGTTGTGATCTGCAATTGCTCTGTGGAAATATGTGTCCCTTTTCCTCGTGTTCCTAACTGTTGAGTTCCCACCATTTCCCGTAGGTATCATCATTCCTCCTCCCATCGATCACTAGATATCATGTTCAACAACAATCTCTCTGTTTACCATCTCTGTATAATACGTAATACAGAGCAATGCAATCTTCGATCGAATCTCTTTCCTTAGCCCAGATTCGAATATGTGGTCCTTCAACAACGCACTTGCTGCAACCTATGATGAAAAATGGAAAAAATTCATGAATTTATCTCCATACTCTGTGACAGAGATACTCTATTGTTTTAGGCTGAAGAAGTCTGTCGTTTTCTTGATCTTGAACGTGTGAGGATAGAATTTTTTGTTGAACAATTCTTCAAAATCCTCCCATGTAAGGCTTTCATCAAAATTATCCTGCACCGATAAATCCCACCACAAACGTGCAAGATCATGCAGCATATACGTAACCAACATTACATTAAGTTCTACTGGTGTGCCGATGAAATCAATGATATGATTCATCCTGATTTTCTAGTCCTCTGCATTTTTGGTTTTAGCATCACACCGAATGTTTGTTGGATTCTGCTTCATGAACTGGATGGTATGATCCACATGTCGTGGATCATTCCTCCATTTACCCATATCCTCGGCAGGAAAAGCTAGAACTATGCTCTGAACCAGCAGTTGGTCCACACATGGTTCAGGTACAACAACATTTTCCACAGCTTCTTCGCGTTGGTTTCGACGATGCCTATCAGGTTCCATTTTATAAACCAACAACAACTTTTTTCAATCTCACTCTCTCACAACTGATGTATTAAAAGTAAAATTCTATCACATCATTAATCACAACATTGTTATCAAAATAACCTTTTTCCCATAATCAATTTTTTTTAAAACATTCAACATTCTTTTTGAAAAATAGCCCATTTACAAAATACACCAAATACCCTGTTTTGAAAATCATTCACATAAAAAAAATATGCATATTTCAAAAATTCACACCTTGAACAAAATCCTTACTCATCCCTCACAATGTGATATGCAATCCTAGTGTGAATTCATTCATGTATAAGGCATGTCATTCCCCACTCATTGGCTAAACCCATGATAATGAGATTTCCATCATTCTAGAAGTGTATCCAAAACACTTATGTACCCAACATCCTGGTAACATGAAGTTCAGCATAAATTGGTTAGCTACATCCTTTTATGGTACACATTTCATGTTCCTACAATTCTACACTTGTCTTAGATTTCAACCCAAGGAATAGAAAAGAATGAATTTCAACTCCAAGACCAGGATCACTAATGAGTACTTTCTAGGCAAGGACCGAACAAACTGATATCATTTGTAATGACCCGCCAATTCTCATTGACTTGAGAGTGCCACGAGTCATTACTAGGTCTTAAGTAACATCACCAAGGTACCAATGGTAGGAAATAAATGCTGAAGGGTTTCAAGTACAAGTGGGGATTGATTTACCATTTAAGAAATAAACCCATATACCAGCCAAGCATAACCAAACATTCACTATATGATGCATGAACAAATGAAATACCAATAAAAAACATATTTTATATAAAACCACATCAAAGAACTCAATAGTGGAAGAACAAACTAAGAATTAATATACATAGTCGATAAACAACTCAAGACTCTCAAAACACACCACAACTCCACGCACCACCGGCTCCCAGCTCCACAACATCTCTCATGCATCACCTCAAGTCTCTAACAGTAAGATGTCATACCTTTACCTATGTCCCAGAATACAACATCTGCAAAAGCACCAACGAGTCAAAGCAGGGGTGAGTATAAAACTCAGTAGGTTTTCCCAAACGACTTCTCTACTCAGGCCACAGGTAAAAAAGAGTTATCCACATTTATATAAATGGTTTTTATATAAATTTTTTTTCCAAATCAGTTTATAACTAAATATAAATAATTTTCCAAATCCATTCACTACCATAGGCATTCCAAGAGAAATTGAAACCAATTTTCCAGCAAGTTATTTTTCCAGAAAAATAACTAAAAAATCTTTAGATACATTTCACCATATCCCTTTTTGGCATAACTAAACATTCCACAAAACATGGATACAACCATGCATTCAACGTTGTGACAGTTTCATTCTCATGAGTAGTTTCTAAACGATCTACCAAGTCATTACAAGGTAATCATTTCCCATGTTCCATAACGGCTTTGGCACCAAGCAAAAGGTCATATTTTAATCATGCCTCATACATATAGTTACCATGTTCCATTAAAAATTTGGTACCAAGAACAAGGTCTTATTTCAACCAAGCCCCATACATGCAATATGAACACACACGACAAATTCCCATCAATCATGCAAAAACACCCTTTCAATAAAATCAACTTTTTATTGAAAACCATTTCTATTAAAACCATTCGAATGCCCAAACATTTTAATTACAAAACATTTCAATAAAACTCCATTTTTATTGAAAACCCACTTTTATTGAAACCATCTACAATTTCATCTAATCCATAATTTAAATTCGACAATTTAAATTCAACAATCCAAATCACTTTGCACAACAAATCCACAAGATTTCAAAATATAATAAAACCATAAATCATCCCTAAAGAATTTTTATTCTATGCTTTTCATAATCAAGTTCTTTCAAATAAAACGATTTGAATCTAATACAATCAATTCTTGAAATAGGAGTCAAGAGTGAAGCCTCCTACCTCAACAATTTTGACGAAAACCACAAAGGTCGAAGAACGTTCAAGAAACCCGAGTAGATTCTCCAAAAGCGCACCTTAGTTCTCTTCTACTATCAAGATCATGACCAAATCTCATCATATTTTTCATCCACACAATTATCTCAACACGTAATAAGTGCACATCTAAGAAACCAAGAGAAGAGGAAAAGTAGATCATAGTAGATCTATGAAAACGATCATGAACGAAGAAGAACAATCACATGCCTCAAGAATTCAGCTTCGATTCTCCATGAGATGCCTTCAAATCACCTTCGAAACGATCGAATAACCCTCTTTGGCCATAGGGGATGAAAAATCCGGAGATAGGGCCACTTAAGAGCATAAACGAGAACTTAGAGGAAATAATGAGTGAGATCCACTTTTATTGGATCTCATTTAAGTGGTTGTATGTTTAGTTTTCATGGTTTGACAAACCATGTGGTAACCATGTGTTAGCTACAGCCTCTGCCACCCTTCTTTCATGGTTTTTCCACATGGTTAGACAGACCGTGCATAACCCATGCTGAAGCTACTACCTCCAAGACCCACTACACATGGTTTGGCCGCACAGTTTAGACAAAAAGTGTGCCGCCCGGGCAACTTCCCCTTTTGTGTCAAAACTTCATTCCAAGTTCTCCCAACTCTCCCAGACATCACCCATAACCTTATAAAAATTAAAATCATCAAGAAAGGGTTACAGACCAGAAATCGGGGGTATTACAATGCGATACACCATGGATATGTCACTTTGTGTAATTCCCATCATTATATGTTATAATTCTATGATCCTGACTGGCTTCTTAATACAACATGGCCATGGGTTCTAGATGTGCTTCTCTATAAGGAGCGACTGGTATGACTAGTTATTGATGGAGTTATAGTGAGGCAGTGTTACCTTTTTTCTATACATATATCTTCCCTGTTAAATGATGGAACATGTTTTAGGGTGGATTGATTGGATTATTGTTATTGCTATTTTTAATATACGCATTCCATTTGAATTAATACTTATGTAAATATATTACATACTATGTTTAGAATACTATTTCTGGTGTTTTGAATAGTATGTACTTCATATTTTTTTCCTACTAAGATGTTTATCTCACTCCATGTTTGTACCTCCATGTAGTACCAAATATATTAAATGGTTTTCGGGGATAATATGGAAAATCTATATGGTATAGGTTTTTTATCCTTGCTTTGGATATGGGGGGAATGAGACCATGTCGAGGCATGTGAGGATGCGCGGAATATTTGGTATATTTTCTTTTTAGACACATTAAATGAATTTTATCTCCATATACCTGATTTGTTTTCATTCTACATACATGTTGCATATGCATCATTCTATATGATATTTCTTTTGATATTTTTATATATTCATATATTCATTCTTTATATCTGTTGTATGCTAGTTTTACTACTTCCTCTATAATTTTTTTAGACATCCATTGTGAAATCGTCATGTAATGAAGGTTCAGTCTCCTGAAATATATTTTTAGGCCCCTATATCATGTATGCCACACTTTTATTTTTGGGATATGCACTTGAGGAATTGGGGCCAATCAGGCTTACAGAACTATTGAGTTTCATCAGTGTTCAGGACATTACATGCACCTAGATAGAGAAAAAATTATATTGGTAGTGTTTACTCTCATGAGATGCCATGTATGGAAATTAGGAGTAATCTTAATTGATTATGGGGTGTTTTCCACCATGTCATATAGTCATTGATGTTATCTTTATTTCATGTTTATTTCAAGTAATATATTTCTTTTACCATCCAATATTCCTATTTTAATATGATTATATATTTTGTATTATATGTTTTCATTTTGTTTCTCAAAATTAATGTGTTTTATGTAATATTGTTCTTCCTTCTAACAAATGTGTTATTCATTAATCCCATCATTATTCTATTGCATGGATTTTTAGCTCATCTATTTCATTAATGTAATACCCGGGTTATCCTATGATGTTACATGATATAAAATAGAGTAAAGATATAATTTGAGAGATTAAATAAAATTCATTTTATTCTAGTTGTATGTTTTATAATTATGAAAATAGTCATCAAACGAAACAAAAATGTTTTACCCTTGATTTTAATTTCATTTATAATAATGCTAAAAAATGTAAAAATATGTAATAAATAATTAGGTTTCTCTTATTATTATCTGAGAACGGTTGAGTTTTTTGGGGGATTAGGTTAACAAATCATTAGTAAGAACAAATTTAATAATTCTATTATTATGGAAATCCTATATTGATCAATTAGGATTCACATGTTTGGAAGTAATTTTCATTGATATCTTATTTCTTAAAAGCTCACACAATCCTCTTGTATCTTCTCTGTATCAAAGTATTTAAGCACCCAAAATTGGGTTTTCTTCCATTTTCTTAGTTAATGGTGTGAAATAAGGGGACCTACTCCAAAAATCAATGTTATATGAAATTTTATGATTTTCCTAAGGTGATTCAATCCTTTATGGGAATTGGAGCCCCAAACATAATGATATTTCTTACTCGACTAGATCAATTTTTTAATATTAACATGAAATGGTGTGGAAGACCCTCCTTCACTTATTATGTTCATGTTCAGGTTGAAAAATTTTTGTGATAAGGCCTCTAATATTTAGTGTATCTATTAATCCCCTCCTCACAGAAAGATGTCCTAACTCCACTAAGATGATATAATTTTTCATTAAAAGCTCAAAATAAGAGAATGCATAACCAATAGTATATCATTTTTATGATGAATATAAAAAAGTGGTGGAAACTATTTATAAATGAATATATAAGGGGTAAATTGACTGCATTGATTAAGAGTTATTGACGAAAATATTTTTCAATAATTATTGTACATGAACTCTCAGTCTTTAAATGTTGAAGGAGATACTTGGACTGAAGAAAAAAATAAGAAGATTCTATTAGTGAGTACGAGTAATGAATTACAAGGATTGAAAAATATGGCTATAGAATTTTCATGAATGCAAAATTTCAATTGTTAAAAATATTTAGTGGTTCATCACTAATTCTATGAAAACTATTGGAATTTTTGTACTATGACATCTATGGGGATATTTTTAGATGTGAAATTATGTTTGAGATGATTATTCGATACTCTAATTAGTCAAGATCCATAATTGATAAAAAGGGAAAATATGAGTTTAATATGTAAGGATCAATTAATAAATCTCATTATGGAATGAAATATATACATCCATCATGTTAGTAGTGTTTGAATAAATATACTATGAAATTTCTAAAGGGAAATATGAGGTACTTCTTATGTGAATGGGAGGGGCATCATTATAATTATTTCAAATGGGATTTGATGATAGCCACTGATGTGGAAGAATAAAAAAAATTCAGATAAACACTAATCATATATTGATGTGTTTCAATTTCAAATAACATTGTAATTATTTTACCAAATTCCAAAATCCTTGTGTTGTAAAATAATATAAAAAACTACTTCCATGGGATAACATTATTGTATATTTCTTCAATACAAGTGATGTGGAATCCAATAAATATGTTAGGACATTTATCTAGTTTATTAATTCAATAATTATTAACATATTAATTGATTTAGGTTTTATACATTAATTCATATATGGGAATTTTAGTAGAACTATTCTAATCCCCTACCAAATATGATGGTTGGTTATCATTTGAGAATATAGATTTTGTAATTAATACATATGTTGTATTTAAATCATCTTTTATAAATGTCTGTGGAATAAACCTTTCATAAAAAAATACAACATCAACTATTAGGAACGGTAGATTACTATTCACATCTAGAGGTGTCCCTATGTTTTATAAAAGTTTCATGAGGTGATAGATATTCATTATAATAATTACAATATTTATTGATTTTTTTTCCTTGTGACAAAGAATATCTTGGTTAACTGATTGAGACAATGGAGAGGATCATGATAGAACAGAAGAATGTTATTAATGTGTACACATATGTGTTCCCGAAATAAATTCATGGTCTTCCTCCTGACATAAATCATGTTTTTTTAATATATTTAATATATGTGTCTCATTCCATATCTTATACTAGTTTCTTGATGACCATCATTAATTTTAAGGTGTTGTTGAAGCAGATGCAAGAGAATAAATACATGATTTTTTTTACTTGAGTGATTTAATGTGAGGCTTTCCAGTTCTCTTTATTATAAAGATGGTTTAATCAATGAAAAAATGAAATGATTTTACAAATATAAACAAAACCTGATAAATAACTATAACCCCTTCCTCAGATATTTTACTTTTTCAATAAGAAATTTGGCAAAAATTATTTTTATTTGGTATTAATTTTCTCTAGAAATCACTAATAATGTTTAATAAAGAAGATATTCACAAGACATCCTTTCAAATGAGGAATGGAATCTCTATGATAACATTAAACCTCTCTTGGGTCAATAATGATCTATTAATATTAATATAATTAATTCATTTATTCTTTATAAATTCCTTAATAAATTTTTAATAGAGTTTATATACGATATTCTTATATACACCATGATCATAGATGAATGTGATTGAATTTTTAATACTGATGTAATGAATTTTGAATGATATATATTTTATTATATTAATATTAAATGTGAATTTTGGATTGTGGACGTATCATACTTGGGTACTGTTATCATCAATAATGGAGTAATTGTGGACCCTTATAAAATAGTTGTAATTATGGAGTTGCCTAAGCCTACATCTGTAACAATGATCTATATTTTACCACAATTTCCATTTTATTACTAATTATTGGTTAGGAAATTCTACTGATTTTCAAACCCCATGACCAAGATGACAAAGAATGTAGTAATGATTATCTAGACTAGTTAATTTAAATTCTACCTCAATGATTGCGAAAATACGATGATCATTACATCTATATATAATATAACGAAATGTGTGGAACTATCTGGGGTTTAAAATTATTCATGCAATAATTTATTATGTTTTTGATAATGTAAAATAATAAATCAATAGCCTAATTATCAGGGAAGTTTAATATTCCTGATAAAAATTATCACAAAAAATATCTGGGTTTGGGGATTTGATATCCCCCTTGATAATTTGGATGCATTATCTGTATGGGGAGAAGTGTCAATAAATAATTCTTATATGAGAATAAAATAATTATTCTCTCATTAGGATATTAATATACTCCAGTTAATATGGTTAATGGTCATCAATTATTATGAATTCACAATTAAATATCATCCTGGTAAACCGAAAAATGTTGATGAATCACTATGTAGAAAGGATCTTGTATCATTATCAATGTATACCATTGAGAAGGATCTAATATAGTTAGACTTAAAAGTAAGGAAAGGGGAATCATAATGGAATTTAAATCATTATTCCTTTTAGATATGATTAACCAACTGTTATTTTTTTGAAAGATATAGGAAAAATAAAAAAAAAGTGTTGAAATATAGGAAAAGGTAGAAGCTACAAGAATGGGGAAATACTGCAGATAAAAAATGATGTGGGATTAATAGAAAAATATGTGCCATGACATTGTGTAACATCAAATAATGAGATAATGGTTGATATTTTTAATGATGGTCAAAACAAGAACACTTCATTTACCTAGGGAGCACAATGTTGTATAATGATCTGTGAAATCACTATTTGTTGGAAATATAAAGAATTAGATTTCTAAATATGCATCATTGTGATTGGTATGTTATCATGTAATGGATGAAAGGAATAATGTATAATGTTTTGACATATCTATTTCCCATACCTCCATAGAAATATGAAAACATCACTATGGACATTGGCACTAAACATTCAAAGACATCCGGAGGATATAATTCTATATTTTCCATTCTGCATCATCATTGAAGTAAAACTCACTTTAGTGTAATTTGTGATGAATTGTCTTTTAACAAACATGCATGGATATACATTGGAGATGTTGTGAGTCTATATGTTACTGTATTATAAATTATATATGATCGTGATACAATATTTACCTCCATGATCATGAATAATATCTATAATGTTGAAAGTACCACGTTGAAAATCATTTCAACATAGAAATACAAAACAAATTTCCAAATTAAGTGAACTATTCCGACATAAGAAGACATGTTTAGGGTATGTTCAATAGAAGTCAAGGGTTTATAGGGTTAATATCTTACATTGGTCGACTTCTTTTAGAACAAATGTTCAAATCATGAATTAAAATTTCCCCATATGAATCTCATTAGAGGAAATATGGTAAAAACTTTTAGGAAGGGATGAATTTGGTGAACATAAGCTACCAAGACTTGAAATGTTCAAGGAAATGGAAGAAACAGTGAGAACTATCTAGAAGCATATTTGGACATCCAAATTTCTATATATGTGTTGAGCATATAGTAATTGATAGGACATATACATTGATTTTGGGGATAAGGTATTACTATTTATATCTCGATTGATATGATTCATAGGATTTGGGAGAATCCTAAGGTAATTCCAAAGTAAGTTGGGCCATTTTTTGATTCTTTTTCATATCTAAGATATGGCCTATCGACTTAAACTTCCACCAGCCATGCCTCAAGTAAATTTTTTATAACATTTCTCCCTTTTGAGTATGTACAAAATATATCCATAACATGATTTGAATGAAGATATTTTACTGCTATAAAATTTTCTATCTTATGGGGAGTAGTCGGTGATGACTTTTTACTATAGTGATTTGTTTTTCTGTTACAAAACCACTAAACTAGTGATGGATTTATAGAGATATTATATATATGAACAATTGAAATTGTAACTAAGGTATGTTATGAAGGTGAAATAGCAAAACAAGTTGTCACCTTATTTTGTAAAATGGAGTGTTTATTGTGAAATTTCCAATGGTGGAATGATTATGATGATCCAAATTTTTATCAATGAAATTTAACTTTTTAGAGTATAAACACCACAAATAACATAAATAACACCATAAAAATTTATCTTAAATTAATAATTAAACATTAGTCATAAGAGAAGCGAAAAAGAATTCCAAATTTTTGCTAGGGGATTATAAATTAAATAATGTAACAATAGTTGAAAATTTTATATTTTCTAAATCTACTTGAATGATGGCACCCATGAACAATCATATAGTAATAGAAAATAATGTTAAAAATAAAATTTATATTTTAAAGTAGAATGTATAAATCTTTGATAAAAAATATAATAATTTATATAATAGATTGTATTTATAAAAATTAATGAACCTATACTATTGGACAAGTAACATGACCGATGGAATAATAATCTTACCATTAGGAATAATAGTTCAATCATTGTAATAGTAACCTGACCTATCAATGTATAAATAAAATTTATTATCAAATAAATAAAAATAAGATATAATGATATTGTTGAATAAGATAAAAAGGATTTAAAAATAATTAATTAATAATTTGTGTTTTTGTAAAACAAAAATATTTATTTTAATCCTTATAATTAATAAAATGAAATCAGAGAAATTTAATTTTATAAAATTTTTTCATAAAATTTATATTACGTTTTATAATAAATATAATATAATTTTATGAAATTTTAATTAATTATTAAATGATTCTTCAAATAAATAATAATATAAAAAATAACATTTTTCAAATAAATTAAGATTTTATTTAAATATTAAATTTATTTTATATTAAAAATCATTTTCATAAAATGGATACCATTATTGAAATATAAATGTTGAAAAAAATTTAGGTTGGTTTTTTGGTACTTTTCTAAAATATTTGAATGTTTTTCAAATTGAAAAATATTGTAATTTAAGGTACTTAACATTATAAGTCACATATATGAATTTTTGAGTCATGGATTATGAATATGCCCATTTATTACAAGGCACTATAATCATTTTCTGTATTTACACAATGTGAACATCCCTACTAATATACATGACCCAAAATAATATAAAATTGAATATAATAACAAAAAAATTCCCCTCTCTAACCATATAAATACAACCTCATTCCAGCTATTATCATCACAAATTCTATGACAAGGACATTTCCAATATTCTTCCAATTCCTCCAAAAAGATTTTTCCTGATGTACAAGTGTTACAGGTATCACCAAATGGTCAATTAAATGTTCTTTAAAGTGGTTTTAAGGTTGTTATACTCATGAAGAAAAACCATAATTCCTTTTTAAATTCACACATTCTTCTAACTTATACTTACACAAATACCCAAGATTACATAATAACACCAGATTAATATATATTTATATATATTAAAGACATATCTTATTAATGGAATATGAATCATCAAATCATATCCATTATTCATTTATTTTAAAAATTAAAACATCGTTCAAAATATGTCGGTTTATGATCTTTATTGAAGAAATATTTTCTTTTTTCCATAAACTTCATCATGACAGGTAATAAAATCAATATTATAGTTTAATTATCTTTTAATATCATTTTATTATATTTTCATGTTTTTAACAAATATATTAACATAATATTAAATAAAATTAAACTATTTCATGATGATAAAAAAACTAAGAAGAATAATTTAAGCATTTATAAGTAATGTTTTATCCAATGAATCAATCTAATTCGATAAAATAATGATATAATACACCATTTAAACTTATGTAAGTTCATAGATACTATATAATCCATCTAATGGGTTTTTTTTCCAAATTTTCTTATACATCGATATTTTAAAATAAGAAGTACGACTATGAATCCATGAAATGGATGCTCTCGGAATGACAAAATTAAACATAATAACTCGTCTAAATGACCATAAATGAACCAATAAAATAATAATATATTAAGTATATGTTTAATTTGTCTTATTTAAGTAATTAATGTATATAATTTTACTATTTATGTAATTATGATCCATTGAAGAACACATTTGGTCCTAATATATGGGATCTCTTCGATCATCTAAATTACCAATCAGTTACACTTTCTCTATCTTTAAAACAACGTATTAGTCATTAATATTTTATAATTATCATATACTTTTATTTTTTATCAAATCATATTCATTATATCATTTCATCTTAATTTTATCTGGTATTAAATTTTTTAAATTCTCCTTCCACAATTCCTCCCAATAATCAATCCTGATTAAAGGGAACTTATATATTTTTTATCAACACTCGTATATACTCCATAAATTGTTTTATGCCAGAAATATTATTTTAAAAAAAATATTTTATAATGAATATTTTATATTATTTAATTATTAGTTTCATGAAATCAAATATTCCATTATCCTCTTTAATAAATTCATTTTTCCCCTATAGACCCACTTAAGTTGGACATTTCAATGTTTACTTAACCATTATCATTACAATTTCCAATTTAGTGAGACTTCATTATTCATGATATATTATTATTTTTTATTTTATTATTTACCATTCATGATTTATTTCTTTTATAATGGAATGGGTTTTTATACACCCCATGTTTATCCATTATATTTGGATTATGATACCTATTTAATTTGATGGGGAACCCATATTTTTATTCATTATTCTTGTTTCAACATGTGTGAAAAATATGAATAAAAATTTTATGATGGATGTTTCTATATTGTGATCCAATGAGTTGGGTAATATTTAGCCTCATGAGAAATCATATATTTGATTACAGAGCAATATTAATCTGTTATGGGGCTTTTTCCACCCTATTATATAGTCATGTAAGTTAGGACTGACTCTTTTTGATGGCATGTTATATGTTTTTTATAAATTCCAAAAATTCCAAGATCATTTAATTCAAGGATCAAATTGATAGTGTTTCATATAATTATTCATGATCCACTACTTTTATGTTATCATTTTTTCCTTATAAATCATTTACAATTCATTATTCCCGTGATTATCGCCTTACTAGGTTTTTTGTTTCATAGATTTTTTTATGTATTCCTAAGTTTATCAAAGGATGTTAAAGAATCTTAAATGGAGTTAGGAGATGATTATCCAGATTAGGAAGATGATGTTTTATTTTAGAATAATCATTTCTAATTATTTGTTATTTCTTCAAAAGAGACTATCCTTTTCAATCCTTGTTTGGTATTTAATGGATAATTATTATATAAATCAAGATAAATTTTGTGTAAAACTCTTGGGATCCAATATTAAAATTTTAAATTGGATCCTAAATAGACGAATAACATCATGGGTTAATACAAAATGTTGGTCAAAACATCATCCACCAAATTATATAAATCATTTTAAAAAAATTCACACCCTTAACATTTGAATTATTATATTTACCCATTTATATTTTAACGCACTATTTCATTAATACGTAAGTTTACCTAATAATAATGAATAAAAAAAATTTCATCCATATTAGATAATTTATGACCACATATTATAAATTTTTAATCAAATTCTGTTTATTCAATTTTTAAAAGTGGTGATAATTAATCGTTAAATTAAATTCTAAAATATATAAAACAAATTCATGAAAATAATACATTGGATATATACTATCGAAAATGTGTTTGTAAATTTCTAAAAATTATAATTATAATTTCAGTTATAAAACACAAATTTTGGTATTTAAAAGATTCCATTAATTTATTGTTCTTACTTATATACCAATAATTTTGTAAAAAACATGTATTTGTAAAAGTTATATTTCTCTCCATTCAACTATAGATAATTATTTTTAGAAATATCCTAGAAGATAATTCTATGTGTTTATTATTATTATATCCACCAAAATTATGATTTTTTTAAATTAAATTTATATTATTATAATATTCAATATTTAGTTATTCTCCCAAAATATATAGGGAATCAACTCATTTTATAAAGATAATTTTTTAAAATGTTTACTATTATTTATTCCAAATACATATCAATTAAAATTTAATTTATTGGAAATTAATTATTCATATTATAAATAAGTTAATGTATCCTTTAATTATAATATACTTAGTTTTCCAAAACCAATAATTTTAGAAATATTTAAATTTTTATGCATTAAGTGATATTCATAGTTGATTTAGAAATATTAAATAAATTTTAATAATGTTAAAGGTAAAAATTATTTTTTTCTATATATACTGAAAAATACAATTATACATATTATTTCCTGCAAATTTAATTTGTAGGTATTAATGGACATATATAATATTTATTTATTTTTCAAAATATACAACAATCTCATTTTAGTTAGATATTTTGTGTGGAGAAATATATATATAACACTATAATTTTCAAAAGATAATCATATATTTCCATATAAATGTGTTAAATATAACACACCAAGATTTAATAAATTATGTATTTTGGTAGAAATTTTTCATTTATAGTTTGTGTCACACATTTCTATGAGTCCA
The DNA here is from genome assembly GCA_963277665.1 of Viscum album. Taxonomy (NCBI): domain Eukaryota; kingdom Viridiplantae; phylum Streptophyta; class Magnoliopsida; order Santalales; family Viscaceae; genus Viscum; species Viscum album. Next base: position 1,200,887,484 of record OY728121.1, on the reverse strand, counting down.
AAAAACCATTGACAAAACATTATAATGAAATTATTTTTTGTCATCACATAGAAATTGTATTGATGTGAATGAATATGACTAAATAAATTAAAAAAATTGTCTTGAAAATTTCAAATTCTTTTCGTTAATTATTATATTATTATAAGTGATAATTAAAATCATTTGATAATAATGTAGTTGTTTTCCCAAAAATTAGTTTTCAGTTTTCTATTTATTTTTAGACTAAAAAATTAAATTTATCACCATTATTCAATTATTTTAAATAAATATTATATAAGAAATTTTATTTTATTTTATAAAAATTCATCTAATATTTAAATAGGCATGGGGAAAAATATCTAGATTGATGCTTAAAAACTATATTTTGCTTAAAAGTGTTTTTTTCATGTTTTTCCAATTATACTATAATTAATTTCTGCATAATGTAGGTATGGAAATTAATATAATTAATTATAGAATTATAATCATGTAGTTAAATTATTTTAATAGGTACCTTTTATTTTTAAAAAATATGAATAGTAATAGTGGTAAAATTTGCAGTCACAATAATGAGTGAATCCACTTATTCTGGCATAAAATAATGGGACTAGTCCATAAATTTTTTAATATGTAATCTAATTGGATGAATGTAATTTTATAAATATATTATTAGCCATAAATTTTATTTTGTTAATGTGAAAATGTGCGTTAAAATTAGATTCATGATGTATTTAACATGTCATGGGTCTGTAATTATTTTCATGATGACCCTCACATCATCTATTGGTTCATAATTGATGTTGATGATGATGTCAACTTTGTCGAGCGAGCTATATAGATCTAATATAGAAAGGATAATTTGTTTCATGGGCATGATATACCATTTGATAACGTCTTATAGTGGCACAGTGGAAATGCGGAGAGAAGCAAGGACTATGATTCAATAATACATTCTCAGTACCCCAATCTATTTGATATTAAACTCTTCCCTCATAACATTTTTTGATAGGTGATTTTAGAATCATTACATTTATGATTTTCCATTCTCTTGTTTTTTTTTGTGGAATTATCTCTTTTTTTATTTATCTTCTGTGAAGGATTGCTTTTTTGAATATTTAATTTTTTTGTTGTTCCACATTGTTCCTTGATGTTGAATTAGACCTCCAATTGTGGAAAGAGCATTGAGAGGTACTCATAGGGTTGTTTTTTTGGAACCTTTTATTTATGGGTTAGATTTGGATTGTCGCATATGAGACTGTTTTTTGGTGTATCTGATCTAATGTATCATGCCTCTATGGTTCATTACATTAAAAAATATTTTGTTTTTCGGGTTATAGGAGTTCATGTTGACATATTTGTAACACTTTTCTAAATTACTAGATTTTTAATAGTGTTTCCAGAATTGTGAGACAGATGTGAGCAGTGTCATTGGTGATACATAACTGAATTATGACTTCCGTGAGACAAATTGGAATAGTTTCATTGGTGAGACAGATGCAAACAATGTCATGAGTGTGATAGATTTTAACAGTGTCATCAGTAAGACAGATTCAAATAGTGTAATTAATATGACATATTTGAAAAGTTTCATCACTGAGATTGATGTGAAAAGTATCATCAGTGAGATAGATGGGAAAATTATCATTAGTGAGACATGTGTTAATAGTGTTTATATCATCACATAGTTTCTCCCCTCTGATGTTATATTTGATGTAAAATTCATTAAAATCCTTCTTATATAGAACACAAGGCTAACATGTATCCCATAACTCATATATAATTTTTTTACTAAGGGTACTGGTGCCAATACATGGTCAATAAGCATAGACCAAATATATCCTCTTTTAATGGAATATCTAAAAAAATAAACAGATGATTCGGTTTGTTTTTTGAAAGCATTAGAGACATTATGTGCCTCTTAATCATCCTTGTTTTCCACTGTACGGGATGCCTAGAGTTCTTCCTCACATAGGATTCATGTTATTAAACATCACACCTTGGATGTTTTCCCCCTTTGAATTTTCATTCAAGAAGTACACCCCTAATTTTTGTGAGACTAGGAAGTCTTGATCTGTCATCAATATTTGTCATTGCGAGAGAGGTGATCATGATTCATTATAAAGGAAATTACCATTTAATGAATTTCAGAAATATTTTGATTTGGGGGATTTGTCTCCTATTTATTTTACTTATGTGTAGGTGAATATTTGTCATGAATAAGCAATTGAATCAAAATAAAATTTAAATAATAAATACTTGAACCTATTTAAAAAATTGTTATAAATTTCATAGTGATAATGATTCCTATTTATTTTCATGAAACTTTTATATCTATGCCTTGATTTTTAGCAAGTTATTGTAGTTGAAATTTGTAATGACTGTATGCTGGAATTAATTGATTAATTAATTGTCTTACAGATTAAATATTCATGTTAATGAATCTGTTTGTTGTTTTAATTTGATAATAGTCAAATTAATGCAGTATTATTGTTTAATTGAATTAATTGTTAAAAATGTAGTTTGTTTGTTATTGTTTATTAATCTCATGCCTAATTAATTGTTTAGTTAATTTTGTGAAATCCAGATAGCTTGTTGTTTAAATTTCCCATATTTTGAACAAATGATGATTATTTGGATCATTAAAAATGGAATAATGAACCATTTGTTTGATAAATATAATGCCTTGTTTGGTCTGAGATACCCACTTTCTATAAAGTCCAATGGAATTATGAGTAGATTTGTGATATATTTTTGTTTGTGAAGACTGAATTACTTACATTGGGTCCAGAATTCTAGTTCTATTGTTGTTTCCTACAAGTAGTGATGTGATGTGAGCATGAATGGTTGTTGCGGTTGTATGGGATGATAGACCCGGATGTGTTTTGAGTGAGAGATGGCTGATTCGGGTTGGCTATTGTGATATTTTTTATTGGAATTAATATTTTTTTTCATATCATCTTACTCCTAGAGTGGTAATTCATATTAGTATATTCATGAGAGAATTGGGAAGGAAACTAGAGTTGATCGAACAGGATGATGCTAGGCTTACTTGTCGATGTGAAATGGATGCTTGTGGAACCAAATTAGTGTTATTTGAATTAATTTCCCTACTTCTTGAGGTGGTTGGACTTTCTTACACTTCATCCAAAAGGGTAGAAAATGAATGGTGTATTTCACATGCATTCTGTGTTTATCTTCTTGAGGATACATTGGTCTGCACACCTACTAATGGTGGAAATGAGTCGATGGGATTTTTATCTACTCACTGTGTTGAGCCCCTTATTTTTGGAAGTATAATTGTTTTTTAATAAAAATAGAACTGTAGATATGAGATAATGTTGTTAATAGATGATTGAATAACTGATTTTGAGCCTATTGGGTTTGATCTTTCTTGGATGTAATGTTGAGGTTCTGTTTCTAAGAAGTCGTGGACACTGTTTGTTTATTCCTAGAGGGATTTGATATTGTTGTTTTGCTAATAGAACATAATATATAAAGTTTATACTTTTAATTTAATAGTTAAATAGTTATTTATTGTAACTTAAACCAAATAATAAAATGATATGGTGAATAATAATGTTATTTAAAAGATATTCTACATGAAGAATATCTAAAATTAGCAGTTGCAGTACTGAGTCCTTGATACATTAGCTGCAGTTGAGTCTAATAATTGTTTATGTCCATAGTTTATTATGATCTCTTTTATATCTTTTATTTTTTTCTATATTCTACTACACCCCGTCGGTATGGGAGACTAACACCCTAGGTATTCTGAGGCCAACGTGGTGTTTTCTCTAACATCTAACTTGGAGGACGAATGGATAACTACATCTTTTGGATTTACTCTATTCTCCTTGTAGTTACATGTTCTTCTATGAATGGCAGTTATTTTTTCCCATATATTTGTGTAGAGGTAAATAATGTCTAATTTTTATTTCATTCATGTGTATTCAATATATAGTCTCCTATATACAACTCTATGTATAACATGAATAGCATGTGAGGGCCTGAGGATCCTTACATGATGTATGGGATGTAATGGCTTATGTTATAATACCAAATGTTCGATACACATTGGTCATGCTATGGTGGCTCCCTAGAACTTCCTCGTTACATTTGGATATGTGGTGGTTGTGTGTTCTGTGATTTTCATATTAGTGTGCCACATCAATGTGTCTCCGGGGAAGCCATTTTGGTGAGATATTATCATGACATGCGATGTCGGATAAAAGTGGAAATCCTATTGTGAATTAGTCACAAGGTACCCTTGATTTTCATATAATATTATATTGAATTAAATGTGATACACGGTGAATTAATTATGGTTAGTTAGGGAACTTAGTATATCTATGTTGGTGATTTTTTTTCAATTATTAGTCTGGATACATTAGAATGATTTCCTTACTTTGGAATGAGATGATCATGGGAGGATCTAGCTGAGTATACCATTATACTCTACCTAAATTTTATAAACAATTTTTAAAATTAGTTGGAGTAGGTTAGCGATCAGGCTGGTTACAACTACCTTGGTGTTTTGCATTATCTGTTTGGGTTTCATGGTCCCCACCATTTTACTTTCTTTTGGTATATTGATTTTTTGTCGTACGATTATAGTAGTTCCTACAAGAAATTACATATGTGTACATGATTTTTTAGGTTGAATCCATTATTTGAAAATGTACTCCTATTAGTAGTGGAAATATTTATTCCCACATCACAGAATAGTGGAAATTCTCTATTGAGATGATTTTACTAGTCTTTCAATGCACAAAATAAGGGAATGTAGTACAAAATGACTATAATTTTTATGGTGATGATGATCAGTAAGAAACTCTTGTACAAATTGAAATGTACAAGGAAATTTTAATTCAATAGATTTTGATTTATTCAAGGTAATATTTATTTATAATTTTTTCCCCTTCACTCTCAATCGTAATCTGGACATGTTGTTCCTCAGTTTGATGTAAAAAGAAGAGGAATCTATAGGGGGACTCAAGGAAAAACATATATGTTTAGCACGGTATGCCTATGGGGTTTTCATGAATAATTTAATAATATTAAATCACATATTTCGGAGTATAGTGATGATTTTGTGAATACTAATGTCTATTCAACACAATCCTCGATATGAAGAGATTAAATGAAGTTCCATTAATGGTGAGATGGATATTGGAGACTCTCAAAAGTATAGCTATCCAGGATAAAAATTCAAATATAGTGTTTTATATGGGTTGGTAAACAGATATATTTCATGAAGGAAATAAAACCAAACATACCAAATGTCGAAATGGTAAGAAGAAACACAGTAGTTATATAAATTGAAATAGAAGATGCATCAAATGTCCAAAAGAGGGGGATCAATATAATAATTCTGAAAGGGATTTAAAGGAACACTCTAATTATGATGAATAATGAAATTTTCAATAAATAATCATCTTGTTGTTTCGTGTTTAAATTTGTTGGATCATTGGAATTTAGTGATCCAATTACATAAAACAATAGTTGTCAAATAAAATTGACAAAAATGACAACCAAGGAAGAAAGGAAGTGTATATGTTATCACTACTGGTATGATGATTCCTCATTAAGATTTGGTGATATGAAAAATGGATAATAATTAAATAAAAGGGAAAATGAAATTACATTTTTGTTTTATGAAATATTTCATATTTGGAATATTTTTAGAACAATTAAAAACACACCACAAAATTTGAATAATTAGTTATATTTGAAATTAACGAAGGGGAAATTACTAAATATAATGTATGAAAGACATCCCTGAACATTTTTTGTGGATTAAACCATCCATAAAATATCATATTTCATCCATTGTGTATTTTGGTTTGGGTATTTTATTTAATAATTGATAGATATCAACAATTCCTAGTAATGGATGTCCAATCATCTCATTATAAGGCATCCCCCAATACTATAATAGTGTACATAGAGGATTAATTTTATAAAAAATAATTTACTCAATGAAGGATATTATTTTTTTTATTAAGACGAATATATACATAAAATATTTATAAAATGGATGGGATCATGCTCAATGAAAATCCCATTGTTAGATACTACACTATTGTGTTCGAAGAAAAATTTATTATTCTTCCTCCAAATTGAGAGGATTAGTTATAAATTAATCAAATATATATATCTCATTCAATATTAAATATTTCTTACTGGGTGGCAACAATTTTATTGTGGGAATTAAAAAAGAAGTATTGAGTAAATTTGGAAATTGATTTATATGCTAGTGTGCATCACAGAGGGGTTTTCTAGTCCTCGTTTTTAAAGTGAGGTATGGATCAACACAACTATGAATTAGTTATTATGAGGACAACAAATAGAAATAAATAAAAAGTACCCACATCTACTAATAGATTACTTGTTTAATGAAAAACGTGTCGTCATGTATTTCATTAAGGTATACCTTCAGTTAGGATATCATAAATCAATTATTAGGATGGAAAATGTCTCCATGACTACCTTTAATGTGATTAATGGTCACTTAAAGTCTATATTTATTCACATCATACACACAATTGATTCATCATTATTCAAAGACGACCGGAATAGTGTCATTAGAGACTACCATGAAAATTTTATACTATTCATTATCAGGGATATTTTTATATACAAGAAGAGCAAAGAGGAATACACGAATCTTTTTAAAACTATGAAACTGTTCACCAAAAGGTAGAAATAATATTAAATATTCAGTAAATGTGAATTTTTTAAGGAAAAAGTATCATTCTAGGTTCATATATTCAACTATAAATGAATACATATTTATATCCTTATGAAAAAAAGGAAATTGTGGAGTGGCCCAAGGACACATCTATAATAGTGATCTATAGTTTCATGGAAAAATCTGTGTATTACTCATACTTTTTAAAGAACTTATAAGGGTTTCTAAACAAACTACCCTAGGATAGTCATAAGAGAGTAAGGTTTGTTTGGACTAATTAATGAACTTTCTTATTGAATGAGTTGCAAAAGAGGCATATCATTGAAATACTACAAACACTACCGACAAATGTGAAAATTGATATTGTATATAATTATTTTTCAAATAATGTATAAGTATTTTTATTGATGAAAATTTTTATAGTGATAACATATGCCTCATGGAAGTTCAATGTTCACGAGAAAATTAATCCCATGCATGATGTCATGAGATATTCATATTGAAAATATTGAAGCCCAATTTAATGGGGGAAGATTGAGATATATAATTGGTATAAGAGATTAAAATATATATTCACCAAAAAGGAGCATAATATGTACTTGTGATTGTAGTAAGAGATCATCATATATTATTGCTGATCAATTAACTGTTATCATAGAAAATTGAATACGGTGGAAGATTACCAATCTTGAATGAATCTTGTAACATTATCAATGATGATAAATTAGAAGGATATACTCTTATTAAACATTGAATGGATGGAAAACATAATAAAAAAGGAAGGAAAATCATCATTCCTTTAACAATTTATTCCAGAACGTTCCCATTTATAGGAGATAATGTAAAAATGAAGATATGATGTTTAAATCAATAAAAAATTTAATTCTATATGACAGTGTAAATCCATAGTGATCAAAATTGATGGGATTTTTTTTATAACATATTTCCTGATAATTTGAACAATAACAACATAGGATAAAGATGTATATGTTGAAATATTCACACAACATGATGTTATCGACTGCCTCAATGATCATAAATAATTATAATGACCTATAATAGAACAGTTATTAGGAAAATATAAACAAAGGAATTATAGAATACACATTAAAGTGATTTTCATGTCATCATGTGATGGATGAATGGAGAAAATGTAAAATGGAATGATGAAACCATTAGCTACACATACCTGGGAATATGATGACCTCACTATAGAAATTGTACTTATAATAAAAAATACATACAAATAAATGGTAATATATTGTTCATTATGGATCATATTATAAATATAACTAACTTTATGGTAATTTTAAATGACTTATCAATTTATCAACATGGTTGAATATAAGTTTGAGAAGTGGTGAGGGATCAAGGAGCACCACTATAAATTATATCTGATCAAGATACAATTTTTTAATCTTTGTTCTAGAAAAGTATGCATCATTATCAAAATAATATTTTGAACTTCATTAAAACTTATGACTCCAAAACTAAATCACAAAATAAGCACAAAATTCAAAAATTAGATGACATGTTGATGGGAGGTTCAGTAAATTTCAAAGTATGATGGGATCAACATCATCCACCAGTTGAGTTCTCTATATGAATTTTTAAATAAATAATAAAAATGGATCAATATGATTTAATTTATTGGAAAATATGTCAAAAAACATCATACTATGATGATACTGGTGAATGTAATATTTTATTACTTGAAATGGTTGAGGAAATGGCAGAAATGGTGAGGATCATCCGGCATCATATCTGGAATACCCAATGTAAATAAAATATCGTTGTATATAATCACTTATGGGACTTTGATTTTGTGGTTAATGATAATTTATTCCACTATATATGTCTATGTAAGTGATTCATGAATTTTTTTATGAATTGAGATCTATGTACAAGGTACATTGGAACCTTCGATATTATTGATCACATAAATGTCAGGGGATGTCGACTTTCACTACCACCAACAACATATCAAATACATTATTTATACCTTGTATGTAACACGCCATGTTTCTACAGTACGTTTTTTCTTTGAATAATGCGATAGCGTGTGTTGTACGCAATATCGAGTTCTAACACACCACAACCAATCAAACTAGCCGTTATGAATAGTAATTCCTAGTTTTTGAAATTTTATAAATTTTATCTCTCAAAATTGACTTCATTTTTCAATTCGGGGTATCAAATTTAGCCTATTCTGATATTTTGGTTCTTTTTGGATAACTTTTAAATTGTTGTGAATAGTGAAAATTATAAAATTTTAATTAAAAACAACTTTTTTAATCAAAATAATTTATAGTGATAAATTATTAATTTGAGTGGTTTTAAAGTATATTTAGAATATATGTTTACAATTTAATACAATTTTGGTCATTGCACATAATTTAACAATTAAACCGTACATAAACAAGTATCAATCTTTTGATAGTTATTATATCTTAAAAACACGCTTTTTTGTTTTGACAGTAGGAATTAATTTTAAATTAATTTCTCCCACTTCTGTGTTTTAAATTTGGAAAAATGGATTCCATATTTGGAATTAGGATTTTTAAATTTTGTAAATAGGTAACTTTTATTTTTATACATTCTGAATAATTATTTCGGTGAATATTTTATTTACCATTATTAAAGGGTAAATCCGGTAAATAAGGGTTAAAAAATAATATTATAATAATAATTAATTACCCTAAAACGTGTCCTAACCTTATTTTTTGATACATGTCCGACCACGGGCATCTTTGGGTCGATTTTAGGACCCCATGGTGCCACTTGAAAGTGATAGGGTCACTTTATTTTAATTAAGTTAAAATGAATACAAAAATGACACAAGCATATATCATTTAGAAATAAACATTTTACATAGGGTTATATATATTGGCCTTTCGACTATAAATATTAATTAGAAAGATAATGAGATTTCCTACATAATGGTATTTTATTTATAATTTTTAGATATTAAATAATTTAATTTATTTATTACACAATGGTGATTTAGTAATTACCATAATAGTGAAAAATCAAAATGATTGATATTCTAGATACCCAAATAAATATAATTTGATACTTTTAATGAATTAAACTAATTTTCTAGGTTAATATGACATGTTAAGAATTATTTAATTAACTTTTTTCTAAGTAATCATTCTGTTATGATTTTTTTTAAAATCAATTATTGAATAGTGTCAAAATTGACATAAAAGATTTTTTAAAACCAATATTATATTATTAATTGTTATTAAATTCATAAAAATATAAGTTTCATCCAAGAGACATATATCCAGATAGTTGAATCATTAATGGACCACTTGGGGGTATCTTGGATGTATATAGTATGTTTATTAACCATATAATATAAAAATACAAAGAGACATTGTAAAAGTGAAACTAATTAACTAAGAGTTAATACTTAAAGATAAGGTTAGTATAATGACCCAAAACTATCTAAATTATATTTGATGAGTATTTTTAGACCTATCACCACCTTAAAATTTATATAATCCACTTTTGAGCCATTATAAACCGAATATGAATTTATTATAAAATAATATTTCTAGCTTTTCCAAAGGTGCCCCTCACCCCTCTTATAAAAGGGCACTCCTCCTTCTCGTTTATTCACACCATAAAAGCATTTTGGTTCGGCCAAAATCTGACCAAATACTCTCTCAAATTCCCTCATTTCGTCTTAGAGGCCTCCCATTAGTCAAGAAAGCCAACCAATGAGCCCTTTTTATCAAATCAAAAGGAATATCCCAAAGACGAGGTAATGATTTCACCACCCTTTTCCAAGTTCCTTTCTTCTTCCACTTCTTCTTCCTTTGTTATTAGCATTCTAAAATAATAACTCTAGTATCTTATATATACTGTGATTTTATTATAAATATGGTACAACCATATTCAGTATTCTATCCATCCTTTGAATAACATGTCATCATACGTGCGTACGTACGGCTTACTGTATCAACGTCGTGGTGTAATTGTTATTCAATAAATTATTATTTGGATGGGTATAATAATGATTTATATTTCATGTAAATAATAAATGTAACATGATAATAATTCTTTATATATGATATAGCATTCAATTATATATTATTTTAATATCAAAAGAATGATATTGTCGCTCGTGTGTACGTACGGACTACAGTCTCCACGAACGCGATGAGATTCATTCACCATCGTATCCATTCAAGTATAATTATCATTTGATGATTTAAATATAATGTTTGAGTAATTGATATAATTCTGGATATTATTAAGGTACAACCTATTCCTGAAAAACAAAGCTTATGTAACAAATCATATAAAAGAAAACGAGTATGTTAACACCCAAAACAACGATAATACTAAGAAATTATTAACAAATCAATGTTAAAAGATCATATATGATATCATATTAATTTATATGATTCTTGTATAATTTAATAACAATTATTTAACCATTATACAGGAGGTTAACCTACCCCCAACCAAGGAAAAGTACAAGGTAAGTGTTTATTTCGCAATCTCTTCATTATCCGAGGTTGTTTATACATAATAATCTACTAGGATCTCTTTATCATCCACATCCATGTTTCTTAAAAATGTATTTCAAAACATTTTTAATATTTATAAGAATATGGGTTAAATTCATTTATACCCTTATTTGACTTTTTATAAGGGTTTTATAAAGGAATCTTTCCGTCGTTTTCCAAACAAGGTTCTTTTTAACCTTTTTAACAGAATTAAGGTAAGAATGTTTTTTTAACTTATACGGTGGGTGCGGATATTTTCCGACATTATAAAATCGTCATAGATTCCCTTACAATCTTATAAGAATATTTTAAAAGAAAATGTTTTATTTTATAAATATATGACTCTTAAATGATATCAAAATAGAAAGAGATATTTCTCTAAAAAGAGTTTTGATTTCATCTATGTCAACATCCTTTGATGGATTTTACATTTATTTGAAGTTGATTTATTATGATGAAAAACTTCGATATTGTATTGAAGGTTTTGTGATATGTTTGACAGTGGATGTGCAATTTTTATACCATTCATGGTTTATGGTGAAAGTATTGACATTTCTTATGGTAGTTTTAATACGAATGTTTATGTTATGTTTAAACCTTTTCATATGGGAATGCATTGGACTTAATATGTGATGGGTGGAGCCCGCTATAGCTCCTCGATGCATCGGTAGGTCTCATGAGACAAACTATTGTCTTGTCACAAGGCCTTGGAAAAATCTTATTTGTTTTCTTGGCATGAGGCATTGGCTATGTGGTTATGATAGTCTGACATTATTCATTCCATCATTATGAAAGTGGTTATTGATATTACATGTGATTATTCTATTAGTAGAATATCCATTTGAATAAGTAAATGGCATTATTTTATTTTATTTTTTTCATACAATGTTGAAGTTCAAGTTTAAAAGGCTTTTGTTTTTGTTATAAACTGCCTTAAATGTTTATTCTTATTTATGAATGTTTCCGCTATATTTTTATCCTTACTGGGAATTTGAACTCACCCCTTTTCTATGTTTTATTTTTTCCAGTATGTGAAAAAGTAAATTATGAATGACCTGCTGGGATATTATGAAGGGATAATAGTGTGGACTATGGAGACAATTTGTTGTTGTTGTAGTTTTTTACCTTATCATGTAATGTAAAACTTTATGAATATATCATGTGTTTCCAAGGCTACTAAACCAATCGGTCATTTGAGATTTGATCTTTATTGGGATCATGTAAATGTTATGTAATAATGCACTGACTCTAGGTAACTAGGGTCGGGGTGTTACATTGTTCCCAATTTAGGGTGTACATACAACATAACATAAATGTACTAAAATAAAAGTGGGCTTTTATGTAAAATTATATCCCATATAGGGAATAGTGTGAGATGATTTTTTACCAAATAGACAGGGTTCCATGTGAAAAAACCACTCACACATTTATGTTACTGTAGATAATGCATATGAATGCTAATCTAAAATGGAAAATGGAGGATATAGAAAATGAAACATACCATCACCTATTCTCACCATTGTATGTAAAATGAAATATGGATAGGGAAATTTCATAAGGGGGATGGGGATAGATTGTCACCGCTCATCCCCCGGGGCCCGTGTCGTGACTACCCCCAACCGACCTTCCATATGCCAGTGGTTGGAAATTAACAACATAAAGGCATATCCCTAAAATGGAAATGCATTGCCTCAAAACATGTAGACACATAGATAGGGTACACAACGGACAAGTAAAAACAACTAAAGAAGAAAGCTACAATCACAACTAAAACCCACCACTGATTGTAAGTGTGAGTACTGAAAGTAAGGGGGGCCAAAATACAAGCCTGACTGAAATGGAAATACAAAAATAATGAAAAACAACTCATAAGTTCTGGCACCAAGGTTCCTATATCAAGGGTAGGTACCATTCATCACCACAACTCTCCAAGTCTATAGGTCAACTTTGACCACTTTCTATTAATTACCATCATGCAGCATCAAGCCCTATCACCTCAAGAATCAGTCAAGCAGTATATTGTCTACACAACACACAACATGGTGCGCGCAAAGGATGTGTAAGGATGAGTATAAAAATACCTCATAGGGACCCCGAGAACCCCGATGGTCTCCTAGTAATCAAAAATGGAAAATCCACAATTCATGAACTCAATTATCAGGTACAAATTAAAATTCTCAGCTCAAATGAGGTATATAACTTAGAGATCTTGAAAACTGATGATTAGTCATAAGATACATCATTTTATTCCATTCACAACTAAAACAAAAATAAGTTATTCTATTTTTGATCCACCTTAATTTTTTTGTCATTGATCCACAATGGACCTCTCTAAGGATGGTCCTTGATGGGTCGCGCACTGTTGATCGACATAGGGTCTCTAGAATGATAATCCACAAAAGGTCACTTGAATTCTGATCCACCCATGATCACTAGATTGATGATCCACATAGGGTCACAATGAGTCTTATCCACACAGGGTCTTTGTGATGATAATCCACATAGGTTCACTATTATGATGATCCACATAGAGTCACTATGATTCTGACACACACATGGTCTCCATGATGTTGATCTACATAGGGTCCCGATGATGCTGATCCACACATGGTCTCTATTCAAAACACATCCTTCCCCAATATTCACTACACTTGGTATGCTTGAGTTACATCGAATCCGCTCCTCAATATATCATTCATGCCTCAACTTCAACAATGTTTCAAAAAGATGTAACCATATGAATTGTCATTTAATATGGGTTCCAATACAATAGATGGCACATCAACTAGATGCACATTCTATAAGTTATAGGAATTTTATTGTCGAGGGCCCAGTTGGATTCTGGTATGATCCAACCCAACCAAACACCAACTTTCCCCGAATCACTCACGATGTATCTCAAAAGTACCACCTCATCCAAAGGAATTCCGTTCCATATATATTTCATAAAAAAGACATCTGATTTAGGAGACACACCCATTTAAGTGTTACTGGGCTAAAAACGGGGTCCGGGTTTGGTCCGACCAAGCCCCCCAGGCCCCACATGATGGGGATAGGCTTTTCCTAGTACGACTGGGCTCTGTCCAGTTCGCTAGGCTACGAGCTTGGCCTCACAGGACGTGGAATCGCACATCCCATTGGCCGAGCGCGGGAGGTCCTCTACCCTCATGGACAACTGAAGCTATTCAGTCTTTAAACACTATGGGAATGTTTGGAGCCGCCTGTCCCAACCGGTCTCGCGGGACCCATCACGTGTGAGACCAAATGACCGCATGTTCACCCGCCGACACACATTGATTTTTCGGACATCCACAGTGGCGATACACTGCAGCGCGCCACACCACTTCAATGAAAATTGTAATAGAAAACCGCCCCCTTGTCTTCCCTGGAACCTTTGAGCGCCACCGTTCCGTTTTGGTCTTTGGTTTTCGGCCGCCGCCTCCCTTGGTCGCCTGTGCCAATGCATCAGCAAAGACTATGTGGGCCACTGGTGATGTTCTGGTGGTCCGATTTTATTCTCGTCTGTGTCTACGGCCCTCCCATAACGGTGCCTGCACTGCTCATTCCTTGGTTCCACCATGCCTCCAAATCCACTGGTTGTCCATGAAAAATTCCACCATAACAAATTTCGGTGGAGGGTATGTGCCTTGTTCGAATGGCTCGCGCCCTTCACATTGTCATAACAAAATGGGATGTATATTTTAAATATAAAATCTCCCATAATGAATTCTCTACAATATCCTCCTACATTAAGGAATAATAAATGGATCAACCCATTGGATGTTGGTTCTGTGTTCTTCATAATAATCAAGAATGGGTAAAAATGGGATAAATCCAGAATAAACTCCCTAAGTCGAATTTATTGGAAGGCGTTGCAGAAGAGGAATGTGTGGTAAAAAAATAGAAGAGTCAAGCCATTAAATGACTTGACAACCTAGTTGTCTTGTCCCCACCAATCAAGAGATGGTAGAAAAATAAATTGACATTTTTATGTTATATTATTATAATTCAAAATGTAAGTAAAACTATCATTTTCACCAAACCTATTATGGTCGATGTAAATCCTCCCTTGAGCGAATCTCAGCACTGCAGATTCAATAGTGACCTTAGATTTTTAATCTAAGAACTGGTTCAAATGAATAAAAACTCGACATAAATTTTTACTAAATGTACCCTAAAAAGTTAAAAAAAAATCAGTTTCAGGCCTCAGAATCATGCACCATGACTTTTTTGTAGACTATTATTAATTTCATATAATTAATGAAATATACAATGAATTTTTTGGTCATTACATTGTCACCACCATAGGGGTTTTCATCCCTGAAATCCACTACAAATGTAGGGAAACAAAAAGGTGGGTGTATTGAGCATGTATCTGATCCCACTGCTCCTTAGTTCTCTCCTAGAGGTTCATGTGATGACACCATACTCACACTGGAGCAATCAACCACCTAGGAAGGTCCCTCTCCTATCAATCCACTATCTCCACCAGGATCTCTACAAAATTCACCTCATCATCAATTACATCGAGCCCTGATCGATATCATGTGACGATTCTTTCACGTACCCCCAATACTGCGACACATGGAAAAAATTATGCACCTAGGGCATCTGTTGGGTATCATCTAGATGGTAGGACAACTTTCCTACTCTGCTAGGGATCAGGAATGGTCTGATGAACCTTATAGATAACCTTTAACCCTATACAAATCTTCGATATACATGTCGGGGTGATACCCTTAGGGAGACATGATATCTATCTTCGATGTACATGGGGTTTTTCTCTATAGGCATAAGACATATTTTGGCTCTTTTTAGTC
The DNA here is from genome assembly GCA_963277665.1 of Viscum album. Taxonomy (NCBI): domain Eukaryota; kingdom Viridiplantae; phylum Streptophyta; class Magnoliopsida; order Santalales; family Viscaceae; genus Viscum; species Viscum album. The sequence continues at coordinate 1,200,871,471 of OY728121.1, read as the reverse complement.
TTCAACCTCTCCAAGATGATCTTCACATTCTCCATGGTAAAATGTTCAAACTCTTGACCCATAAGTGCTGACACCCTTAGGTCTATCCAGCTTAGTGGTGAACTAAATGGTCTATCATACATGTCCTTAACAGGATACATGGAAACAGGGGAGTGGTAACTGTTGTTATAGGCGATGTCCAATGATGGAATGTAGTGGTCCCAATTGCAGCCAGAATCAAGGTCAAAGGCACTATGAATATCCTCAATTTCTTGTATAGTATACTCCATCTGACCATTTTTTTGAGGATGAAAAGCGGTGCTCAAGTGTATATATGTCCCAAACGCCTCCTGCAATTCCTTCCCAAAGAGAGATATAAACTTGTGCATGATCTTAGAAAATCATCGATGGCACCCCGTGAAGTTGAACAATCTCCTATACGTAGAGACATCCCATGATCTTTATTGATCCCTTCTCTTGAGTGGGTAGGAAGTGTGCCGACATGGTGATTCGGTCAATGATCACCCAGATGGAATCATGGACCTGTAAATAAGTTGTAGCCCAATAATTATGTCCATGGTAACACTATCCCACTTCTATTCTGGCACATCAAGTGGCAGAGCAATGCATGCTGGATCGTGATTCTCAGCCATCAAATGGTGACAAGTGCAGCATTGTGAAATGAATTCTGCCACCACATTCATCATCCCTGGTCACCATTATTGATGCTAGAAGTCCTGGTACTTCTTCTCCACAATAGTATTTAACACCAAATAGGATTTATGGAACTCCCTCAATACCTCCTCTAAAAGCGTCACTAAAACCATGGTGTGTCCTCTGAAAAAGACGGCGTTCTCCCCACCTATAGAAAATCCATCAGAATCATGTCATAAGGATATCTCAGCACATTGATCGACATATTATACGTACCCAATATGTGACTACCTAACTTGATGAAAGAGTGGAGGAGTAACTATCATAGACTTGAGGTATACTACTCTAACAATACCAATGAAAGATAACTGCAACATTTCTTGCTACTCTGTCGCCTCACTTGACATCTGTATCCCAGACCTCCCACTGAGGGCGTCTCCCACCATGTTCCCCTTACCAGGATTATGGACTATCATAATGTCATAGTCTTGAAGGAACTCTAACCATCAATGATGTCTAAACAATTAAAAATCCTATGGTCACCATTCCATCCATTTGAAGGACGACCCATTTTAACTATTTGGTGTTCCATCAACCCCCCTGGTAGTGGTTACTCAATCTCCACACCCACATGGATAATGTTCTGGTAACCCAAACCTAGCCTCAAATACTAGGTCTTACTAAGTGATTCATCTTCAAGTCTCCCAACTACACTCTTAGCTTTGGAAGATCCATGGGATCCATCCGATATGAAATTGTGGATTTTAGTGACGTCCCTAGGTATAAGACATATATAGAAGTCCCTATCCCTTTTGGGAGGTAATCGTCGAAACAACAATACAAAGTATTTACCCACACTTTGCGACTATTATTGGGAAGTGTGAAATTGAAACTCTTGCTTCCACGAGGGTAAGGCTATCCTCAAGCTACCTGTGCCTAGTGGGGACCACATTGGGGTGGTGGTTGTAACATGTCGATATATATACCACCTCGTAGTTCACTCCTAGCTCTTATTCGATGTCTATTGCCAAGTTGATCCATCTGTCCCTATCGCTTATTCTTCTCAAAACATTTTACATGCCCATGTCTCTAAGATATGTGTCACTTTCTTTTTTTACCACTGTTAACTTTAACAGGCTATATCTTCTATTCCAAATAACATTCAACCACAAAGGTCCTCTCTAGCACAATAACACAAGTAGGATTGCACTGTGGAATAGTACCAGTTCAGATGTCCCTAAACGCATTTTTCTCAGAGGTCAAAGCCAGAAATCACTATTCTTATCTTATTCATCAAGTACCTGGAATGATTGTTAAGCCTCAATGAATACATAGCTACTAACATGTCATCATTTCGAAGCTTGTATGCTCTTTTGAACACATACCCCAGATCATTTTATAGATAGAGACCCCTTCACTGAGAAAAGGTTTTATGCTATGTCCATGGAAACGTCACCTCATCTATAGATAGGGGAAATCAAAACCCTGCCATCACTCTACTGAGGCAGGTTGAATCCCCACTGTCAGGACTACCATTTGATATAATGGTGCCCTGGCTATATGTGAACTCGGTCACCACGTCATGACAATCCTTAGCTACCTGTGAGTCAGTAACACCATGGATCTTAAGATGTATCATTTAGTAAAATTTGCATAAGGCATTATGTCTACATGTGTCCCCTACCATTAGTGCTAGCAGTAACATTTGACCAACATGTAGTGGTATCGCTAGGAAACCACCCAAAGGTACCATCTTTGGAATCAATCCTTGTACTTAAACATCATCACTCAATTGACCATCCTCATGGTCACATATTGAAATCGTTGATGGATATATGGTTGGAAGAGTCTTGAAAGAGTGTCATGATGAACCAAGATATATAAGTTGTATGTGGTGAGTTGACTAAAAATAGATCAAGATAAAAACAATTTCAAAACACATGAATGGGGGCATGAATACAAGACCATCTAAAATGAGTAAAAATAAAAAAGGTAATATTGCTTTTGGAGTTTCCCGCATTGTTTCCTACATGAAGGGTAGGTACTTCTTGTCCTTGAATCTCATCACGTCTATCGATCAACTATGTACACAAACTTTCAATCACCTACGAGCACCGTCAATCCAAGACTCTTCAAGACTCAGCCTAGGGTTTTGTCCATTTCACAAGACACAATAAGGTGTAGTTGAATCCATTGATGTTGGGAGTATAATAATACCCAGTAGGGACTCTGAGACCCCTGGGGGTCTCCCAAAATTCAACAAAGGAAAATCAATAACACTTGATCTCAATCTCAAATCACAAATCAAATGACATAGTTAAAACAATGTATTAAACTTATAGATTAGGAAAATAAATGATTAGTCTTATGCTACAACATTTTATTCCATTCACAACTAATCTACGATGATGTAGTTCCATTGATGATCCTCACAGGGTCGAATGTCATTGATCCAAGATGGGCCGCTCTAATGTCGATCCTCGATGGTTCGTACACTACTGATCCACATAGGGTTTTTAGAATGTTGATCCACAAAGATTCAGTATAATTCTGATCCAAAAAGGGTTCCTAGAATTTTGATTCACATATGGTCTCTATGATGCTGATGCACAAAGGGTCTCTATGATGTTGATCAACACATGGTCACTATGATGGTGATCCACACATGGTCAAAATAATGTTCATCCACACATGGTAACTATGATATTATTCCACACATGGAAACTATTACGATGATCCACATATGGTCCCAATGATGCAGATCAACATATGGTCTCTATTCAAATGAAATCCATCAACATGATTCCATGTGCTCGGTGCACTTGATTTCTGTCGAACCTTCTCCTCAAGATATAAATCAGGCCTCAACTAGCAAAAATAATCACAATGAAGCAACTAGATTTTCCATCATGTCATAAGGTTTTAGACACAATAGAAGGATCATTAATCAGATTCTCGGTCAATAGGTTATAGGAATTTTAGTGTAGAGGGCATGGTTGGATTCATGTACGATACCAACTAGAAAAACTAAAACATTTATGAACTCTCATGGAGTATCTCAAAAGTTCTAGATCATCTTAATGGAGCTGGAACTGTAGATGGTTCATCAAACATACATATGATTTATGATATATAACAATTTAAGTGTAACTGGGCAAAATAGTGGGGCCTGGTCAAGTCAGAACCATCCCGCTAGTCCCAAAACAAACGGGTTGTGCTTGTCCAGGTTTGGTTGGGACTGGTCCGGCATGCGGTGCCTCAGATTAGGCTATGTCGGACATATATTCAGCCATTCCCACAAAGTGGGGAGTGACCCACTGGGGCGTCTAATCACTCGGCTTGTTGGCTGAGTGTTGGGGTCAGCTCACATCCAAAATGGCTAAAGTCATTCGAGCCATCAAGGCATCAGTGCTGATTAGAACAACCTATCTCGGTTGGTCCTGGAGGACCGGTCACACATGGGGACCACAGATCATGGGTCCTCCATCTACCATGGCTCGATGCCACAACCTTCCTATACATCATAAAGCTGTAGAACTCCACTCTGATTAAACACAGTGGCCAAGGCCAGCTGCTCCCTTGTCCACCGCGGTGCCTTAGAGAACTGCCATTCCTTCACTAATGGTGGTTGCTAGCCACCGCCTTCCATAGTTGTTGGTCCCATCATGCCAATAAATTCTCCACGGGCCATTGGTGATGATCTAGTGGGCCTATTTTACTCTTTTCCATTCATATGGACCTCCACGGATGGTGCCTATGTTGTGAAACCGTTGGTTCCACATTGCCACTGAATCTTCTGGTTTTCAACGAAAAATGCCACCACAACTGAGTTTGTCAAGTGGTCTGGGACTTGTTTCATTTTTCACATGACCTGTGCGTTTGCATAACAACATGGGAAATATATTCTAAAATATAAAATCATCCATAAAGAATATAGTGAAAATTCCTTCAATATTAAATAATGAAACATGGATCATCAGGTTGGACAGTAGTTCTATGTTCTTAAAAAATATCATGAATGTGGATATAGGGGAGAACTCATGCATAAACCCCCTACCATGAATTTTGGGAAGGCAATTCATAAAAGGAAGGAGTGCCCATATTTTATGAAGCCATTGAAGTTCCTCGTTTCCATATTGATTCCCCCAGTGTTTTTGTCTGATCCTCCATTCTTCATTGGTGGAAGATATGGCAACACTTCGTCAGATGGTCCTCTCTTATGTGACAAAAAACCCAAGATCAGATTTTATTTAAATAGATGGGAAAGAAATTTATTGAATTTCCTGATTAATGAGGTTCATTAATTTGTTTTAATTAATGAAACTCTTAACTCTCAATGGTGTTGTCACAAAACAGAATAGTCAAGATATTAAATGGATTGACAACCATGCAGTCCATCCACCGTTGCTAAACAGTTGGTAGAAAAATAAAATAGCATTTTTATGATATTATATTACTCTTCAAAAAGTATGTAAAAAGATCATTCTATCCTAATCTACTATGGTCAACGATAATCCTCCCTTAATATTATCCTGGCACTATAGATTCAATGGTGCCCTCATATTTTTAATCCGAGAACCCGTTCAAAAGTTAGAAATCGCCTCCTGTAGGTTTAATGAACGTATAAAAAAAGTTAAATCATCGGATCTGGGCACCCCAGGAATCAGATTCAAGAACCCTCAATTTTCACAGACTCATTATAATTTCATTTAATTTAAAAAAATTACATGTAATTTTCATGTCTTTACATAGAATTTATATACCTACAATTTTATCAATGAAATTAAGCATCACATATTATAAATCACATATATTAAATAAAGAAAAAAAATTATTATTCAAATAATTGAATAATTATATGATAATCAAAAAATAATAAATCAAAAGTGAAAATTCTTTCCACAGGTCAATATATTAAAAATCAAATAAAATAAATGGAATAATGTAGATTATCTTGATCTTCTAGAATGGCCATACGAACAAAAAAACTATACATAAAAAAATATTGTTAACATAAAATATTAATTTTTAATATTAATATATATAACATCGATGTTGAATAATAATTATTTAATTATGAGGCAATTATTGAATTTATGGATCATGTACACATGGAATAGTAACATTCCAATTGGAATAGTAATCTAAACATTTGGAATACCAATTTTGACATTTGAATAGTACTTTCACCTATGAAAGTATTAATAGAATTATTTTCTCTTATAAATTAATATATTATATAATTATGTATCAATTCACGTAATTAAATGATTTATAAATAATAAATTAATTTTTTGGTGTTTTTGTAAAACATAAAATTTTAATTACAATTTTATAAATTATATAATAATTTTAAAGAAAAAATATGTTATAAAATAGATTCATAAATTAATATTATGTTTTAATGTATATATAATATAATTTTATGATATCATAAATAATTCTTCAAATTTTCCAAAAACAGAATATAATATAAAAATTGATTATATAAAGAAAATGATTTCATTTAAAAAAATGTATCGTTTATAGTAAATTATTTTCATAAAACAGATTCAATTATATATATATATAGATTGAAAAATGTTTATGGTGAATAATTTGTTTTTTATAATAAATATATAAAATTTGTGAACATTAAAATACTATAATTAAAGGTATTTTACGTTATAAGTTAAATTTATGTATATTTTAGCCATGGATGATATAATAAACCTTTGGTTCAATTACTATAGAAAATTTAAAATATTTAGTAATATGAATTAATAAAATTTATAATATTCCTCAAAAATTTTAATCAAATGAATTAGATAATCAAAACCAGCCATATCCTCCACTAATAAATACCACCACTCACCAATTATTCTCCTAAAAATTCTATTCCTTAGATCATTACAATATTATTCCCAATTCTGCTTCAAGTAATCATCATGAACTCATACTGTTTTTTTCTCTCTATCATACTATTTCCACATACCTTAATGTTTTTCTAAAAGATATGATATCCAAGAGGTAAAACCAAAATTCTTTCTGATTTAATGTATTTCTCCAATATTATCCACATACAACCTATCCAAATTGTTATAAGAACTATTGAAATGTATATATATATATATATAATATAATTTTATTTAATTAATGTAATTTCAATCATTAAATATATTCTCATAATTTATATGGTAAAATTGAAATCATTGTTTGTAATATGTTCATTCACTGCCTTTGCGATGATAATTTATCATCATCCATTACCTTATTCAATATTTGACATAAAAAAACTATTATTGTTAAATAATATGGTACTATTTATTTTTCAGATTTTTTCATGTTTTGATTTTAAAATTTATATATATTTTATAAACTAAAAGGAAAATAGTTCATGATGATCAAAAAAGTGCCAAAAATAAATTAATCATTTATCAAAAAATTCATATCAAATAAATAATTTTTATAATAGATAAAAATAAATAAAAGATCATTAAAACAATTTTAATATCAGTAATACTATATAATAAAAATAATATATAATTATTTTACATTTAACATATTTTTCTATAATTTTAAAAATGCAATCCTACGTTTATTCCATGAAATTGAAGTTCTCGAGAAGAAAAATTTAACATTAATACACATTCCAATGACCAAAAATAAACTAAATAAATTTATTATAAATCAAATAAAATTGTAGATTTTTCTTATGTAATTAATTAATTTAATATTATTATGTTACACATTATGTTCATGGGAAGAAGGAATTCATACATAAGATAAAGGATCATTCAAAACCTCAAAATTACCATCTAGATATGCATTGTCTCTCTTTAACCTAGTGTATTTCATCATTGATATTATATAATTCCCCTATATTCTGTTTATCTCTTCCCGAAATAATATTATAACTGAACTCATGTTTATTTAAGGTGAATTTGTTGTTTGGAAATGTTCCATTCTCAATTTCTAATGATAAGAAAGATCTATTAATAAAAAACATCACCATTTCTTACTCATTTTCTTGTATATAACATAAACTATTTTATGAAACCATTATAATCATAAAATCACTAATTTGAACATTATAATTCAACATTATATAATTTTAAGATTTAATAAATTGATTATGAATTTTTCCCGTTTATTGTCACTTTCATCATTTCCCCAAAATCATACATTATTTGGATATTTCTAATGTTACTTCTACACTCTATCTATTATTTCCAATTAATTTGGAACAAAATTATATATTACCTATTTTTATGTTTCAATTATGAATTAAAATTAATGATTTGAATATATTTTCATTGACACCAATTTTATAAATCCCATTTATTAATTGGATTCATTAATTCTATATAAATGAATCAGCTCTTAAAATAGATGTTATATTAAATCTTCCTCTAGGATGGGTGTTTGTATCTTTTGGAAAAACGTGGCGGAGGAACTTGAGGATCATGATGAAGAAGGGATCTCTCAATAGCAAACTGAAGATCATCGTTTGAGTGATGTCATTGGAGGCTTGCTGTGGGGTCAACTAACTCTGAATCATCCTCAAAGGCGGACATTCTCCAATGATCCTGAGTTAGAGTTTGTATTTGGTATTAGATTCAAGAGTTGTCAAAAATAGTTCTACCCTCTTTCTGTCAAGCTTACGTAGAGGGCATGGTCCAACTGGACAAGGCTCGAACCCTATGCCTTTTTTTGGAATTTTAGGGCATTCTTCACGGGCATTGTATTCAGGTTTGAGGGAACTCGGGATGGCGGCTGAAGGCAGCGGCCGAAAACTAACAACCACGGAGGAGAGAGTGGCTCTCCATCAGGCACCACTGGCAGAAAATGTTGTGAATTGTGAAGACGGCGTCTGATAATGGCCAACCACGATGGAGGAGGCGTCTCACAACTGCATGCTTCCGGAGGAGATGGTCGCAACATAATCTATAGGGGATAGTAACAACCGGCACCAGCTAGTTGTAGGCATAAGCCAATAGCATGCCACCACGCATCGTTGAAGACAATTGTGGCTCAGAATCCATAGTGTTGGATTGGGTCCAGTGGGTGACCTGGCATCCCCAAGAGGCACCACCGCTCCATCTCCAGAATGGGAGAGACTGCTCCCCCCCCGCATGAAATCTAGGGCGGACCCCGAACAATTGGGTTGTACCTTAATATGGGTCGCGCCATGCATGCCCAGCATGTTGTGCCACTTTAGGGCTAGTCCATGGGTTCCTAGCGGCCTATTCCCCATGTGGGCATGGCCATGCGAGCATAGTTGGTCGCGACATCACTGGCTGGGCCGGGCCGGGCCAAACCCGGATAGGGTTGGGTCACCCGGAACCGGGTCGGACTAGACCTTGACCCGTTCGGGCCCAGTTTCTCTATAAGATACTTAACTTGTGAACCAGTCATCTGCATGAGGAACCATCTAGGTTTTGGAACCATTCGATCGAGATGGTCCTTTTGGTATACTCTACTATAGTTATACAGAATGTTAGAGTACAGCCGGTTTGTATCTAACCTGAACTCAACTGGGAACTTGATACTAAAATGCTTATATGTCACATTACAGGAATATTCATAATGGTCTGTCTATCACAATTGATCCCTTTTGGCATGTAGTTCATTTGGGAATCATCTGTGGAACTTCAGGGTGGTAGAGGTAAGAATGATTCCTTTATAAGTGGATCTTTCCAGAATCAAGCATGCTTAGTGCGAGAATCTCATGGTTGACTGTGACATGAAGAATAATTAGCAACCATGTGTGGGTCAGTACCTATCGATCATCTATGGTTCAGTGCTCATTGATCCTGTGTAGGTCATTGTCTATCAATCCTGTGTGTGTCAGATCTAGTGTGGGTTAGAACATAGCGATCCTGTGTGGGACAGCGCAAACCAATTATGTATAGGTCACAAGCAGAGCCTCTCGATAGAATAAGATGATATACATTTACATCTAATCATATGTACTTCTATGCTTATGTTATACCTATTGTGATCTGATTCTTTATCTTTGTGGTACTTTTACTATCATGGGGTTAACATCGTGGTGTATCCGTGGTGGTATTTTTACCTTCTTTGTGTTACCTTTGTTGTGTTACCTTCGTTGCGTTACCTTGTGGTACATTTACCATGGTGGTGTTACCCTTTTGGTGTGACTGTTGTTGTATATTTACCTTTATGGTGTTACCTTCATGTTGTTACCTTTATGGTGTTATTCACTCGTGGATCAGTTGTTCACATTCTTAAAAGTCATAGCCTTATGTTTCTTCATGAATGAGAAGAGTATCTTTTGATAAATAAGGTATATGTATGGGAATATACCTAAGTAATGATGATGACTACATTCTATATTGTGATTGAAGTCTTTCTTTGTGGTATTTACTTTGTTGAACTCTAAGAGACCTTTAGGGATCTCGGGGTACCTATTGGGTATCGTTTTACTCCACCCTGCACGGATTATGCATGCATTATGTTGTGTCTTCTGCAGACGATAGTCAGTGTTGATTGAGTAAGAAGGAGTCAGTGTTGGACGATGATCAGAAGTGGAACATTTTATGTGACGCGATGTTTCACTACTAATAATGAGCTCTACATACCAATTAGGTAGTATCCATGGTGGATGATTCAGGAGTTGTTTTATATTTTTAGATGTACTTGTACTTTTCAGTTTGGATTGCATTCCAGCCCCATTACATTCAGTACACTTTTTACTATATCAGTTTACATCAGGATAACATCTTGTTGTGTTCATGGTTTGTGTTTCTATACATGTTTAATGAAAATTCCGTCCCATTATATGGATTCATCCTTTTGGTGCTAGTTTCTAGCCCCTGAACTATGGAAGTTAGGCTTCGGGTAGTCATGGCACGTGCCCTAGGGGATGGGTCGGGCCAAAGCAGTATTGGAGGAAGCAGTTCTACAAAAAAATTCTAGGAATCTGATATTTTCTATCTGTCAATAGTGTTAACTATTATGAGTTTGGTTTTCAGTTTGGGAAATCTAGTGTTGGTGTGGTAGTCGATGTATCCATACACCAATACCCTAAATTCAGATTTATGACTCAGTGCACAAAAATAATGATTGCATGTGTTTTGAAATGTTTTCCTTATGTTCTCATTGATTCATCTCACCAAGTATATCGTATTGACAATGGAACAATAGTTTTCTTTCAGTATATTTCCATGTAGGTAGGTATCCTGAATTCTCGAGAGAGTATGCGATGACGGCTCATCGAGTGATCTGGCCACGATGCGGGGGCCCTCTTACGACGATAGAACCATTGGGTGGTGTACCAGCAGCACCAATACATATTGGAAAATTGTTTCCTCCTTCACCACTAGCATGTGATGAACTCTAACTGAGTGTGTTGCATGATTTTCATCGGTAGAGGCCTCTAATGTTCTGAGGAGAGATGGATCTACAGGTTGATTGGGAATGGATGGAGGCTATGGGCCGAGTTCTTCATTTTGTGGGGACACCCCCCAATCTGATAGTGAACTTATCTTCATGTCTTTTCCAGGGATTTGTTGGGAGATGCTGGAGTTTGAAACATCAAATACATGATGAGGAAACCCTATCCAGGGTGGACATTGAGGGCCTTTTCAAGGGAGAGATCGTTATAGTGAGTCTACGTTCAGTACGTATACAAGAGTTGCAGCACTTGTAGCTGGGCATCATGACTATGCCCCAGTAATCGGCGATATTCACTGATCTCCCCTACTAGACCAGAAACATGTTACATTAACCTTTATTTTGGGCATGAACATTTGATCAGGGGCTCCGATAGGATATCTTAGCATCGATGACATCGTTCATCATTTCGACGCAGGTAGGTGTGCTATAACGAGCACATTTGGTGGTGAGCATCCTAGCTGAGCAAACACTAACAATGACAACCACCACATGATGTCAGGTTGCAGAGTCATCAACAAAAGGTAGTATATGGACGAAATAGGGGCCCATGCGGGCCATACCTTATTTTGGATGACCTCCAGCTAAAGGTCTAGTGGTGCGGGGATCACAGGAGAGAGGAGGGAAGATGAGGAGAATGTAGTTCTACCCATGCGGTGGCATGGTAAGAGTTCTTGCGACTACCCAACCAGCTATATGAAAGACCAACAAATGATCGACGGACTGTTACGGTTTGGGCAGAGGTAAGATCATGGAGGTCCGTAGGTAGCAAGCAGACATTGCAGAGGAGCTAGTCGTGTAGTGGACGGTGGGCGGTGATTCAACGTTCTACTACCACCACCTCCAGGTAGACCAACCATACCACATGGTGCATGTGTACATGGATGATCTCAAATCCATGAAGATCAGGAATATGAACAATACACTACAAAGATTATTATAGGTATGGTTTGTGTATATTCCACACTAGATTCCTTAATTATTGACACAAGTTCCAGTCACACTTTCATTTCCATAGCCCACATTCAGAGCTCATATATTCTGATTGATCCTTTGGATCGATCCTTATAGATTTTGACTCGTACGAGGGGGGGGGGATTTGATGATTAAACACTGGTGTGAGTAGTGTGAGCTTACTCTATGTGGAATGATCTTCTGTTGTGATATTCTAGTTTAAGTGTCAAGGCCTTACGATGCCATCATGGTTACAGACTGTTTATCTAAATTCCATGCTCTGATTGACGGTATTAGGTGCAATGTGCAGTGTTTCTGTGAGTATGGGACAATGTTTTCTTTCCCCAGTGAGAAGGGATCCTTTACCACACATGATAAAATTAACTAGACGAGGGTGTTGCGGATCACACATCTGTTGACTAGTCGTACCCTCAGAGCAGTTGATGTTGAGATTCTGAGCATTCCAATTGTAGTGGATGAGTATACCGATGTCATCCCTGATGATGTTTGAGGACTACCTCCACGCATAGAGGAAGACTATTACATCAACCTATACTCCGAAACGACACCGATATCTACACCATCATTACAGATGGATCCTGCAGAGCATTATGAGTTTTGTGTACAATTTTAGTACTTGTTGAAAATGGGGTTCATAAGGGCCTATGTTTCTCCATGGGCAGCCCTGATTTTGTTTTCCAATATGGCAGATTGGTGTTTGGGGCTCTGTGTATATTATCGGGGCCTCAACCAGGAGACCGTGAAAAAAAATTACACATTCAAGGATTGATGATCTTTTAGATCTGGTGAGGGGAATGTGTTGGTTTCAAAGAGAGACGTCAGATTCTGCTACCATCGTCTCTGGGTACAATATGGGGGTGTGCATAAAACATTTTTCAGATGTCAGTTTGGCCACTATGAGTTCATGGATATTCCATTCGGTGTGGAAAATGACCTTTCAGTGTTCATGGGACTCATGAATGTGATATTTCAACCATACGTCAATCACATTATTGTGGTCTTCATTGATGACATCTTGATATACGCAGCATCGGAGGAGGAGAATGCATATAATCTTCTGATAGCTCAGGATACACTCTATGAGAACCGGCATTATGGTATGCTCTCAATGTTCCATTTCAGAATATGGGAGGTCCACTTTCATGGACACATTATCTTGTAGGCTGGAGTAGCTATAGAACTGATGAAATTAGACATTGTTCATTCATGGGAGACACCCAGGAGTGTGTCTGAGGTGAGAAGTTTCATTGGATTCGCTTTGTACTACTGGGGATTTTGACTGGATTCTCCACAGTTGTGGCACCATTTCCAGCATTTAAAAAGATTTGACATCCCATCTTATGGATGGAGAGATTCCATCAATGTTTTCAAGAGATGAGGTAGAGACTGAAAAGTGCCCCCATATTGAGGATACCATAAGAGGAAGTTGGGAATGTATTCTACTACGACGCATCAGGGACTGGACTTGTATGTGTCCTGTTGTAGGAGTGAGTAGTGATCCCTTATAGATTATGATAGTTGAGACATCATGAGCAGAACTATGCCACCCATGACCTGAAGTTAGCAGTAGTGGTCTTCGCCTAGTATATTTGATGACACTACTTGATGGGGGAACAATTTACAGTTTACTATGATCATAAGAGTCTCAAGTACATTTTCAAACATAATGACCTAAATCTAAGCCCTCGATGATGGATAGAGTTCCTCCAGTACTATGACTTTGAGATAGTTTATACACCTAGGATGGTGAAATTAGTGGCAGACACACTCATCCAGAGGACTGGTCTATAGTTGCTGAGTTTGGTGATACAACAGGTAGCCGTATTTTAGATATCCTTTTTTGATAGAGATGGAGCAGCTTACCTTCCATCTATGACTATCACTCCCTTACTTCTTCAGTGATTTTAGGAGGCACAACTTGGTGAAATTGACTACGAGGCTCTAAGGGCCCAGATATCCTCAGGTCATGCACCTGATAGATTTTGAGAAGGTGGGGAGCATGTCATCCCCTTTAGAGGACGCACCATTGTACTTGTAGTACTACGAGATGAGGGTTTGAGGTAGTTCCATATAACCTCAATAGCGGTACATCCTACGGTTACATATATCTTCCAAGACATCTGGTGTCACCACTATTAGATAGGGATAATGAAGGCACTGGTGGAGTTTGCTTCACGATCCCTCACTTTTAAGCAAGTGAAGGGTGAGAATCATGTTCTCAGAGGCTTAGAGAAGACACTAGAGGTGCCATTGTGTATGTGGGATGGTATCTCCATGGACTTTGTGAAAGGGATTCAGCTTACATCTAGGGGACATGATTCCATCTGGTTGATTGTTTACTGACTCAACATGTCTTCCCACATCCTACCCATCTGAGAGTAGGGATCAGTAGAGGGCATGTGACACATCTACGTACAAATGATTGTATGTCATCCTGGGGTGCCATCGACAATTGTCTCTGACTTTGACACATGTTTTACCTCCCAGTGGTCAAAGGTATTACTGGAGGCATTCGATACTCAGCTACATTTGAGCCACTACTTTCATAGTAAGATGAATTGTTAGACTGATCAAAATATTCAGACACCGAAGGACATTCTTTATTCATACATCCTATATTTTGGATGAACATGGTATGATCTCATGTCCTTTGGGGAGTTTTCATACAACAATTGTTATCTATCCACCATCAGTGTACATCCAATTGAGGCATTGCATGGTCGACGTTGCAGATCTCCTCTACGAAGGACAGACCTAGGGTAGTCAGCAATTATGGGTCCATAGTTGGTATGAGATACAACCGAGATGTTATAGATCTTCCAGGTACAAATGAAGACTTCACTGATCAGGCTGATGTATTATGCTGACAAGAGATTAAGATCTCGTGAGTTCTAGATAGGGGACCATGTATTCATGTGAGTCTCCCATTGACACAGACTTTAGAGATTTGGCTGAGGAAGAAAACTATCACCGATGTTTATCAGTCCATTTTTGACATTTTGGAGGATTGGTGAGGGGGAATACTGCTTGGCACTTCCACTGTAGATACATTCACGACCCATCTCACATCATTGACCATGGTCAGCTGGAAATTGATGATGGGATGACTTTTATGAAGGATCCAGTGGTTATTGAAGATCGAAATGACTGGGTCCTTCATGGATGATCGACGCCTCTGGTGCATGTTCTCTGGAAGCATGGGAACCTCCATGAGGGCACATGGGATCAGTATGCTCATATTCATTCTCAATCCCCCTAGTTGTTTCCATAGTATAAGTTTTGTCTATGGGGGAAAAAATTCCCAAATGTGGGGAGAATATAAAGTATCATATTATACACATAATTTTTTTATTACATGCTATTATAACGAGTCTGTGAAAATTGACGGCATGTGATTTTGAAGATAGGTGTCCCCAGAATGACTTTCTAAAAATTTGTTTTATGGTATGTTCGGTAAACGTACATGCGGAATTTTATATCATTTTAACCGCTTCACGGATAAAAAATCCACGGGAACAGTTGAATATACAGTGCCCAGATTTGATTATGGAAGGATTCACCTTGACCATAGTGGGTGGAGAGAGGGATTTTTTTTTGCAGATTTATGTGGTAAATTAATAAAATAAATTTATTTTAATTTAAATTTTTTTCCACCTCTCATAGGTTTCATTTTGGGGACCACATGGGGGGGGGGTTATTGTGCATTAAATGTAGAATATTAAATGTTTAGTTACACAAAATTTGTAACCACCAATTCTCTTAATTAGTAGTATTCATAAATTTTAAATAAATAAATCACCTCTTAAAATTAAGAGTTTTATTAACTCTTACTATGGGCTTTGTGTTTGTTTTCATTGGAAAAAGGAGGCAGAAGATCATGAGGCACATGATGAAGCAAAAATATCTCAATTGAGAACCGAAGATTGTATTTCGAGCAGTGTCATTGGAGGCTTGTTGCAGGATCAACCAATGTCGACTCTTCCTAAAATGTGGACATTCTCCAATGATCTTGAGGTAGTGTTTTTTTTTCATTTTAGATTTAATAGTGGTTGAATCTTGTTATACCCGCTTGATATAATGGTGACATAGGGGGAGTGGGCCAAATGAACAAGGCCCGGACCCTCCAACTTTTTGGTAATTTTGGTGCAATCTTCATGAGCAATTTCATTAGGAAGGATGAAACTCAAGATGACATCTGATGGTGGTGGTCAGCAACTTCTAGCCTTAGAGGAGATAGAGGCACACCATCACACACAGTAAGTGGAGAAGGTTGCGGCCATAACCGCGATTGGTGAAGACGATGACCATCAAATTCCAATTGTGATAGATATGGGGGTGTGCCATCATGAACCGCTGGAGGATAGGGTCATGGCCTAATCCAAGGAGGACAGTGGTGGCTGACACCGGTTGGCCATGGGTGGAAGCCACAACAGTGGATTGGTACCAGAATCTAATACTGCAGGCGACGTCCCAGTGCCATGAGGCGCCGCCGCTCTGCCTTCCGAATGGGGGAGACTGCTCCCCCCATGCCAGTTCAGGGGGACCCCGCCCTAGCGGGCCACTTGTCCAATGGGTCGGGCCTCTAACGAGAAACTCCCCTTAGTGGGCTAGGCTACACGTACCTAGTGGGTCATGCCCCTTGTGAGTAGGGACATGTGTTCCCAGTGGGTCTTACCCCATGTAGGATGTGTCACGCGAGCCTAGTGGGCCGCGCATCCACTTTAAAGGATGGATTGCATCCCAATATGCCGAGCATGTCATGACCCAGGCCGTTTCAGGCTGGGATAGGCTAAACCTAGATTGGGTCAGCCCAGACCTGGTCGAGCCGGGTTAGACCGACCGGGTCGGACCATATCTGAACCCTTCCTGGCCCAGTTACCCTAAAATAGCCATATGATGTTAACCGGGTGTCCGTTTGACGCACTGCCTGCAATGACGAGACCCTTGGTGAGAGAAAATCATTTTCATATACTGCACTAGATATTTGGATAATGTTAGAGTATGGAATGATTTGATCAAACCTGAATCCATCTGTCCCCTCAGTACTAAAACACTTATAAGTTATAGAATGAGCATCTGATTGATGTGGAATTTATCACGTTGGAACCCATAAAACTAGGCGGTCCTTTGGGATAACTATACGTGAAACATTATAGAGGCTATGGAATGTCTAAGGGCTTGAAGAAATGATCCTCTCTAAATCATTCATGTTTTGTGTGGGAATCTCTTGACTGTCTCTAACATGATGAATGGTAAGCGATCCTGTGTGGGTTAATACATAATGATCCAGTGTACATCAGCACACAGAAATCCACTGTGGGCCAGCGCCTATCAATCTAGTGTGAGTAAGTTCCTGTGTGGGTCAGTACTCAGGAATACTCTATAAGCAGTGCATACAGATTCTCTGTGGGATTGTAGTAGAGCCTCTAGAAAGAATATGATGATCTATATTTACGTCTAATCATCTGTATTTCTATGATGAAGTCATACTGAGTGTGATATGAATATTTACCATTATAATACTATTACCATTATGGGGTTACCTTCTATGTATATCATTTTTGGAACTTTTCACTTCGTGGTGTTTCCTTTTTGGTGTTACCCTCATGGGGTTACATTTTTTGTACTTTTACCTTCGCGGTGTTACCTTTGTGGTATTATTTATTCATGGATCAGTTTTCCATTGGCTTAAAAGTTGGATCCTTATGTTATTTCATGAATGAGATGAGTATATTTGGATAACATATGTTTATGTTTGGAATATATGTAAGAACCCAAATCTTATTTTTGAGGTATGGGCTTCTTTTTTCTCTTTTCCTTAAGTGGTTTTGAGAAAATATGGAAAATGGGGGAAATCCTAAATTTTGGAACTACGCGTCGTGTACTTTTCCACATGCAGTGTACTTTTGGCCGTGTGGGATTGTTACACGGGTCGTGTAGCCATGCCAGCGACGAAGGGTGTATGAACCAACTACACGCCGTGTAGTGGTACCTTACATGTCATGTAGTTAGTCAATATTCCTAAATAGTAAGGTGGTGGAACAACTGACAACTGGGTGATAGTACGCGTCGTGTACTAGGGAGTACATGCCGTGTACTCATGTCAACGGATGAACAGTTTGGTGGTGCCGCCAGAGGAACTGTTAAATGATGAAAGAACACACCGTGTACTCAGAAGTACATGACATGTACTTTGTTTTTTTTTTGGCTTAAAACAGGCAGTAGCCTCATCTTTTGGCAGAGGAGGCATTTGATCCGTTTTGGAGCCAAGGAGGACGGTTGATCCTTTGATGATCTGTTGGGTGTTTGTCTGGAATCTGATTCGGCTTTAGACGATCTCGTTGGAACCGTGCGGGTAAGCCCTTTGTTATCATTACACAGCTCTTACCAATTCATTACTGAGGGAATGTTATTTATGTTTTAATGGGTTTTCTTCTTCACAATATCTACGCCATTCTTGGGCGTTTCTGGAGTCAGCGTTCGGGTATAACATTAGTTGGCTTATAATGTGTGTGGCTTGGTGTAAAATTTTCCAACTATCGTGCGTTTTTGTTCTTTTTTGTGCCACAAATCCATGTTGGGGTGTTGTGTGGCTGAGTTCGTTGCTATATTTAATGCATATAATTGCATAGGGGATTAAATTGTGATAATAAAATGCTGGTTGGGATCGTTGCTTGGATCTGGAACCACCCCGGGGGTGTGTTTGACTATTTATCCATTTGGCGAGGATACCCGAGGGTGTGCCTTTAAAGTAGAAATCATAGAATTTCCTTGTGAGGAATTTCTTTTTTACTGCATTTTGACATGTTGGGCATGGACCAGTTACCTGTTTTTCCAAATGGCGTTGTTGTGATTAGCCTGTGGGCACTGCACTATTTAGCCAAATGGCAGTAGATATTTTTGGCCTGAGGGCAACATCTTCTGTGCTTGAGGGCAATAAACTCTATGCCTGAGGGAGACACTTCCTATGCCTGATGGAAACTTCTGTTACGCCTGAGGGATTTACCTATAGGTTGGATTCTGTTTACCTGAGGGTAAGATTTTACTTTTTTGAGGATGTGGACTGTTTATATAGAAATTCACTGTGGTGGTTTCTAATATTAAATTGATTAAATGAATAATTAAATGGAAATATAGCAGTTATGTTAATAACTTTTTTTGTAATGCTTACTTTATTTAATTTTACAATTACACATTGTTGTTGAATGCTTACACGTAGTTGGGAACGAGCCTTTGGTGGGTGCCTACTGAGATATATTCTCACACCCTGTTTGGGTCATGCTTTTTGGACCAAAAAGATTATGTTTCTGCAGGTATAGATATGGGAAAATGTCCCTGTACAGGTTCTTGACTGTTGCTGAGGAGTATGATGGCATGGGACCGAGCCTAGGCTTGAGATGCAGTTGCCAGCTGTTTTGCTTTGGTTTTCTATACTCTTCTTTTTGTTGTACTGTATTGATGTATAACATGTTCTGGCTGTTTTATTCGAACTTGAGGCATGTTTCATCATTATTTATATACAGTTGGTTATATCCACTGCAGTTGTTTATTTCAGTTGTGCAGGGTTTACTGCTACCACTGTTTGTTGTATGTTTTATTTAAATTCTAATGCACTACACATTGACAAATGAGGGCATAGTTTCCCCACTATCAGACCTAGGCCCTCTCTGCTAGTCGGCAGCCTCCAGAATTTGGGGAAATGCACTTGAGGTAATGTGGTGAACCGGGCTCGGACCCAGTGTCACCTCTCCCTGAACACGCCATGTAGCTTTTGTACACGAAGTTTAGTGTTGACCCGGAGTCCGGCCTTGTAACTAACAACACGGGTCGGTGAACTCCATGAAAAAATAGGTTGTGTCACTGATGGACACACAGGGTGGTCTTACCTGGGGACATGGCCATGTAACGAACAATACGGGTTGGGTTCACCTCTCCCTGAACACGCCGTGTACCTGTGGGACATGCCGTGTAGTCTTGTCTGAGGACAGACTATGTGGAGTTAGCCGTGTGGCTGGGAAATTGGGTGGTGTACACGCCGTTTTTGGGTGTAAAACGCCGTGTAGTTGTAAGCCGAGTAGTCGGCCATGTCCCAAAACGACATGGGCAGTTGGAAAATAACACCATACACGTCGTGTAGGTTATATACACGTCGTGTTGTTTTTGATCAATGGACGTCGTGTGGCTTAGCCGTGTAGAAGGACCAGGGCAAGGGAAGGGAAGTCAATTACATGTCGTGTAGTCATTGTACACGCCATGTAGTCTTGTTTTTTAAATAGTGAAATTCCTTCGTCCCCTTGTTTCATTATGGTTCCTTCGCTTTTTGCTATTAATAATCTTGAATCTAAGGCATGCTTTTGAACTTGTAGTGTCATGCTGCCTAGATGACCACGCGTTGTTCTCCAGGAGAGTGGTGAAGAGTATACTCCGAAGATGGTGGGACATGGGCTACTAGTTGATCCTCCAGCAGAACCATATGCAGTTCCAGCTACTATACCGGACACAGGCGCGGAGGCACAGTTCAGTGAGGTCTTTATGCGGTTCATGCAGACCATTCAGGGAGCACCGTCGGCTGCCACATCTATGGTTGAGCTAACTCGTATCATTCAGCAGTAGCATCCGCCTATGTTTTCAGGGGATGGTAGACCACAGGCTGTGAAGTCTTGGATGGGGTTGATTCAGACGATTTTCAAGCATCATGAGACGCCTCCAGGGCGGAGGGTCAAGCACGCGACATACATGCTGCAGGATTCCGCCAAGAGGAGATTGGATGTTACCACCCAGTCAGAGCATCATAGAGATATGGCATGGGAAGATTTTCAGGTAGTCTTCTATGAGTTCTTCTTTCCTGAGACACAGAGGGCAGATAGAGCTCAAGATTTCATGAAACTGCAGCATGGTGCTTTGTCGGTGATGGACTATTCTGCTTGCTTTACCGATCTTCAGCGCTTTGCACCCGTGCTGGTGGGAGATGAGACGCTGTGAGCCAAACTCTTTGAGGATGGTCTTCTTCATGATAATCATGCATTAGTGAATGTTTTCTGGTTGCCTATTGTGCATGCTATTTTGAAACAGGTGCTGATTACAGAGAGGAACCTGCGAGAAGCTAGTGGTGTGGTCCAGGGCGGTCCAGCACCAATTACTGGTACTATTTCAACAGGAAAGAGGAAGAGATAGATGGACTTCTCTCAGGGCGGCAGTACCAGCTAGGCAGCTTCTTCAGGTGGACCGGTCAGGTGCAACCAGTGTGGTAGAGAGGGGCACAAGAGGCCGCAGTGTCCATGCGATCCATTAGAGTGTCAAGCTTGCGGCAAAATGAGTCATCTGCAGCACTTTTTTAGGGTGTTTCCACCTGTGGCTAGTGAGAGGGGTTCTGTACAGACTCCGCGTGTGGGATCAAGACCATGATATTCTTACCAGTCAGGGAACTGGAATGCGTCAGGGCATGCATGCAGAGATGGTGGTTATGGTCATAGTATCCAGACACCAGGATCTCAGAGGCAGCAGGGTGGGACAGCTCATGGTAGTCAGGCTGTGTCGCAGGGCCGCGGGACTAGGCAGGAATATGTAGTGCAACAAACCCAGTAAGAGCAGGATCCCAGACCTTCTATAGTCAGAGGTACTATTCTAGTAGCTTCTGTCTTGTCGTCTATACTTTTTGATACGGGTGCTACATATAGTTTCATACCTGTACCCATTGTGGAGAGACATGGGCTCGGTGTTTCTTCTTCTTCTGATATCATGACTCTAGAAACTCAGTTGGGGACTAGAACGGCTGGTGTGCGTCAGTGTAAGGAGTTACCCCTTGATGATGGAGGGTGTCACTTCTTTTGGGACCTTTATGTCTTAGAGATTAAGAGCTATGACGTTATTCTCATAATGGACTGGTTGGTTCCCTTTTGAGCCGTTGTAGACTACTATCATCGCAGGGTGCGTTTCACGTCACCAGAGGGCGGAGTGTTTCTGTACAAGGGTGAGTGGGATGTTTAGGCGAGTCGAGCTGGACCATAGCATCATGGGCGAGGTGGTGTCACAGCCCAGATTGTGAGTTTATATCTAGATGATTAGGGGACATGTGAGACGAATTTCCTTCCTTTGGTTGATCATTTTAGGGATGTCTTCCCGGACAACTTTTCAGGTATTCCTCCGGAACATGAGGTGGATTTCTCCTTCTAGCTTGTTCTAGGAGCAGCACCAGTGTCCATTCCTCCTTATAGGATGGGCACGCCTGAGTTGCAGGATCTTAAGAGGAAGTTAGAGGAGTTATAGGAAATGGGTTTTATCCGACCTAGTACTTCTCTGTGGGGTTCGCTGGTCCTTTTTGCGAAGAAGGAGGAAGGTAACCTTAGACATTGTGTATATTATTGGAAGCTTAACATGTTGACGGTTAAGAACCTATATCCCTTGTCGAGGATTGATGATCTGTTTGATCAGATTCGTGGAGCATGAGTGTTCTTGAAGATTGACTTGAGATCTGGATATCATCAGCTATGTGTGAGACCATCAGATATACCGCTTAAGGCTTTTCAGAGCAGGTATGATCTGTACGAGTACTTGGTTATGCCGTTCGGACTCACGAACGTGCCAGCATTTTTCATGGATATGATGAATCGTGTGTTGCATCTGTATCATGATTCTTTTGTGGTAGTATTCGTGGATGACATTTTGGTGTAATCTCGCACTCGACACGACCATTCCACCGATCATGAGATCATATTGAGTCCACTAAGAGAGAACCATCTACATGCTAAGCACTCAAAGTGACACTTTTGGATGGACCAGATTCACCTCCTGGGTCATATTATCTCAGAGGTAGGAGTTTCAGTAGACCCAGAGAAGGTGAGAGCAGTAGTTTCCTAGGAGCATCCTAAGAATGTGTTTGAGATACAGAGTTTCGTAGGGCTGGCTGGTTACTAAATACACATTATATAATACTTCTCCTACATAACAACCCTGTTGACAGGTTTTTCTAAGAAAGGTGTGATGTTCGTTTGATCAAAAGCTTGCGAGACGGCTTTTCAGGACCTAATGGGAAGGTTGATATCAGAACCGATCCTGATACTCCTAGAGTAGGGGAAGAGATATACCGTTTACTATGACACATTAGGTATTATGCTAGGAGTAGTGTTCATGCAGGGTGATCGATTCATTACATACGGGTCTCAGCATTTGAGGCCACATGAGAGGAATTACCCGAAGCATGATCTCGAGTTGGCTGTAGTTGTTCATGTGTTGCGCCGTTGGAGACATTATATGTTGGGAGAGCATTTTGTGGTTTTCACAAACCACAAAAGCCTCATGTATATATTTACTCAATGTGACCTGAATCTGAGGCAGAGAAGGTGGGTTGAGTACCTACAGTCCTTCGATTTTGAACTTGCCTACACACCTGGTAAAGGTAATGCAGTAGCTAATGCACTGAGCAGGAAGACACAGATACAGGCAGTGCAGGAGGCTAGTGGTGAGTGGTATCTCATGACTTTATTCTCCAATATGAATCTGGAGGTTCATGACAGTCAGGGTCAGACTTATCTTTCATCTTTAGCTGTGACATCTACCCTCCTGGACAGTGTGAGGATGAGGCAGCTATCTGGTTCTGAAGGCCTAGTTCTACGGGAGTCGGTGGGAAGTGAGGACCCTCCTCTCGGTTGGGCTGTAGGCGATGATATGGTTTTGTGTTTCCATGGACGAGTATGGGTTCCAGGGGATATACATGAGGAGCTGATGAGGGAGTTTCATGATTCAGTTTGGGAAGTTCATCTCGGGGTTACTAAGATGTACCGTGACTTGAGGCATCAGTACTAGTGGCCGGGTATGGAGGGATATGTAGATGGTTTCATTAAGAGGTGTTCCACCTGTCAGCAGTTGAAGGCATAGAATCATAGACCAGCTGGGCTGTTACAGCAGCTACCCATTCCAGAGTTGAAATGAGATGATGTCGCGATGGATTTCATGACAGGATTGTCGAGGTCACCTCATGGAAATGACGTCATGTGGGTTGTTATGGACAGACTCACGAAGGTAGCTCACTTCTTTGCGATTAAGGAAACCTTTGGTGTGGATGATCTCGGATGGCTTTATATCCGAGAGATCATACATCTTCATGGGGTCCTTCATTATATCATTTCAGATAGGGATGACCGCTTTACGTCTCATTTCTGGCAGAGTTTTTAGAGGTCACTGGGTACACCGGTGCTTCTAAGCACAACATACCACCCTCAGATAGATTTCCAGTAAGAGCGGACGATACAGGTGCTTGAGTACATGCTGCGTGCATGCATCCTAGACTTTGGGGGCTCTTGGGAGAGGCACATACCCCTAGTCTAGTTTTCCTATAACAATAGTTTTCAGGAAACTATTGAGATGGAACCTTACGAGGCTTTATATTGTAGGCCATGTCATTCACCATTGTGCTGGTTAGAGGCAAGTGAGGTATCTTTACTAGGACCACAGCTTGTGCAGGAGACATCTAAGCAATTCCAGGTTATTCGGAAGTGGATGGCTATCGCGCAGTCTCATCAGAAATCTTATGTTGGTCGCCACAAACAACCCTTGGATTTTGTGGTTGGGGATCAGGTTTTTCTACATGTTTCACCGAAGATGGGACACAAGTGGATCAAGGGACAGGGTAAGCTTTCACCGAGGTATGTGGGGCCATTCAAGATTCTGGAGAGAGTCGGGTTGGTTGCCTATCAGTTGCAGTTACCGCAGCGATACCGAGCCGCGCATGACGTCTTCCACGTGTCTCTGTTGCGCCGATATCATTCAGACATGTCTCACGTTTTTCAGCCTGAGGTGGTTGAGCTGGAGGTAAATGCGTCCTTTTAGGAGCGTTCGATTCGTATCATTGACAGGAGCAAGAAGGTTCTCTGAGGTCGGTCAGTTCCTCTCATACGGGTGCTATGGCAGCATGGGAGAGTGCAGGACGAGACCTGGGAGCGGGAGGCTGACGTACGTGCTCAGTGGCCAGAGCTGTTCTGAGCATTATCTTCGCCACCCTTTGAAAGGCAATTCGGGGACGAATTACAATAAGGGGGGAAGTTTGTAAGAACCAGTTTCTTAATATTGAGGTACATGTTTCTTCTTTTCTCGTATCCATAAGTGTTTTTGAGAAAATATGGAAAATGAGGAAAAATCCCATATTTTGGAACTACACGTCGTGTACTTTTGGCCGTGTGGGACGGGTACACAGAGTGTGCATCCATGCTGGCGACGGAGGGTGTATGAACTAACTACACACCATGTAGTGGTACCTTACACGCCGTGTAGTCAGTCAGCTAGCCAAAATAGTAAGGCGGTGGAGCAGCCAAAATTTGGGTGACAGTACACGCCGTGTACTTGGGAGTACATGCCTCGTACTCATGTCGACAGATGAACAGTGTGGATGTGCCTCCAGAGGAATAGTTAAATGATTGATGTACACGTCGTGTACTCAGAAGTACGCGCCGTGTACTTTGTTTTTTAAGCTTAAAACTGGCAGTTGCCTCCTCTTTTGGCAGAGGAGGCATTTAAGCTATTTTAGAGCCAAGGAGGACGACTAAACCTTTGATGATCCGCCAGGTGTTCGTTTGGAATCCGGTTCGGCTTAGTATGATCTTGTTGGAACCGCATGGGTAAGCCCTTTGTTCTGCTTACGTCGTTCTTACCAAATCTATCCCGAGGGAATGTTATTTACATTTGAATGGGTTTTGTTCTTCGTCAGATCTATGCCGTTCTTGGGCATTTCTGGAGTCGGCGTTCGGGTATAACATTCGTTGGAATATAAGGTAGGTGATGTGGTGTAAATTTTTCCAACTGTCGTGCGTTTTTGTGCTTTCTCATGCCACAAACCTAGGTTGGGGTGTCTTGTGTCTGAGGCCGTTGCTATATTTAATGCCTAGAATTTCATAGGTGATTAAATTGTGATAATAATATGCTAGTTGGGATCATTGCTTGGATCTAGAACCACCCCGGGGTGTGTTTCCCTATTTAGCCGTTTGGCCAGGATACTCAAGGGTATGACTATAAAGTAGTAATCATAGAATTACCTTGAGAGGAATGGTTTGTTTACTGCATTTTGACATGTTGGGCATGGCCCGGTTACCTATTTAGCCAGAGGGCATTGTTGGGATTAGCCTGTGAGCACTGCACTATTTAGCATTAGGGCAGTAGATATTTTCGGCCTGAGGGAAACATCTTCCGTGCCTGAGGGCAATAGACTCTGTGCCTGAGGGAGACACTTTCTACGCCTAAGGGTAACTTATGTTATGCCTGAGGGCTATACCTGTGGGTTGAATTATGTTTACCTGAGGGTAAGATATTACTTGTCTGAGGACGTGGACTGTTTACTTAGAAATTCACTATGGTGGTTTTGAATGTTAAATGGATTAAATGAATAATAAAATGACAATATAACTGTTAAGTTAATTACTTTTGTGTAATGCTTACATTATTTCATTTTTCTATTACACAATATTGTTTCTTGCTTACACGTAGTTGGGCACGAGCCTTTGGTGGGTGCCTACTAAGATCTATTTCTCACACCCTGTTTGGGTCATGCTTTTCGGCCCAAATAGATTACATTTCTGTATATGTAGATAGGGGAAAGAGTCCCTATATAGGTACTTTACTGTTGCTGGGGAGTAGGAGGGCATGGGACCGAGCCTAGGCTCGCGATGCCACTTCCAGCAGTTTTGCTTAGTTTTTCTAAAATTTGATTTTTGTTGTACTGTATTGATGTATAACATGTTCTGGCTGTTTTCGTAGAACTTGAGGCATGTTGAATCATTATTTATATATAGTTGGTTATATCCACTGCAGTTGTGCATGGTTTACTGCTTCCACTGTTTATTGTATGTTTTATTTAAATTTTGTTGTGCTACACTTTGAAAAATGAGGGCACAGTTTCCCAACTATCAGACCTGGGCCCTCACTGCTAGTCGGAAGCCTCTGGCATTTGGGGAAATGCGCTTGAGGTCACGTGGAGAACCAGGTTTGGGGCACCTGTTACATGACACCTTAACCCGAGATGTTACAATATACCTATGTAGAGTTGTTGAATTCGTTGTGATTTGTGATTGATTTATTGCATTGTGGTACTACTTTTTTGGAACTCTGAGAGACAATAGGGGGGGGTCTTAGTTTCCCTACTGAGTATCGATATAGTCAACACTGCATGGGATATGCCCACACCATGTTGTGTCTTATGCAGACAATGTACAAAATTGATTGAGGATAAGGGAGTCAGGACTTGATGGTGCTCATAGGTGGACCCTTTGACATGATGTGATGCAGGACTACAGATCATGAGAAATACCTACCTTTCAGTTAGGATCTTTGGTGGAATATCTTGGTGTTTTTTTAACATTCTTGTTATACTTGTAATTTTCATTTGGGCATTTATTATGTTCCCATTACATTTAGTATACATTTTACTACAAGTGTGTACATTTTGGTTAATTCATTTTGTTTTCTTGGTTTGTGTGTTTCTACTGGATTAAAGAAAATGAATTCCCATTATAGGGATACCCCATTCCGATGCTAGTCGCAAACCCCTGGATTATGGAAGGCGGTGTTGTGGTAATCACAACACGAGCTGCAGTGGACGGGTCGTGACAAGTAATGTTAATTCCATGTTATATGTTTCTTCCATATTGTAATATTTCCATGATCATATGATTCTAGATACTATATATTTTTATTTCATATGTTTATTCATGAATTATTCCCTATATGTTATCCTAGTATGGCATGTAGCTCAGCGGTTATTCTTTCATCCCATGTTAATTCTCCCATTGGGATTTGAATCTCATCCATTTTTCTATTGAATTCCCCATGACATCATATGAAATTATATGATCACAAATGGAATTAGGAGCTAATTTTGGTTATTAATAATGGGTTTTTTATTCAATATAAATGATTTCTAATTGGGTACCCTTATTCCAATGACAATAGCCAATATAATCTTTGGTTTGTATTTCATGGATAATTATGCAAACATTAATATAAAAATATATGTAAAAGTCATGGGTCACTATATTAAACATGTAAATTGGATAAAAATAGAAAAATAACATAGTGGTTGAAGATATAATATTGATCCCATCCACTTATACCCAACACATGACATGTTTTTTACCTGTTTAGTTCCCTTTACCAATAGAATTATTAATTTTGACTTTTAAATTTTCCATGGAAACTGTATTTTAAATTAGGTAAAATAATATTAATTACTAAAAACAAAGAGATAATAATTATATAATATATCCCCCCAAATTATAAACATTAAATCATTTTCATTCTATTCAAATTATAAATGTTATAATAATAAATTTTAATGTACAAATGTATAATTTATTAAGAATAATTTATGATAAAATATTATTTATATTGTAAAATATGAAATATTAGTTTCTATGTTAAAAATAAATTTTATAAAATAATAAAGGCACTTATAATGTAAATATTTGTTCTTATAAAATTATTTCATAAATTTATAATTCATAATTATATAATTATAATACCGTAAATTGTGTTGTATTTGTAAAAATGATATTTTTCATAATTATCCGTAAAACCGTTCTTTTTAGAAAAATTACAATAGTTAATCATAATTTTATATTACTATTATACCCATTATAATTTTTTTTATTTATGGAAATTAAATTTATATAATTTTATTATTCAATATTTAAATTATATTACAAAATATAAGGGGAAATATTAATTTATTAACTTAAATTATTAAATTTTTTAATATTAATTATTCTAAATACGAATCAATTAAAATATAATTTATTTTATAATATATTATTCATATTATTAATATATTTAATTATTATTATTTTATAATATAATTTTTTCCTAAAATACAACTAAACATTTTAATTAATATATTTTTTATTTATAAAATGATTTTCATCACTATTTTGATTATTTTCATTTAATTTAATTCATAAAAAAATTTGAATTTATCTTATATCAATTAATATCTAATATTTTAATCATTTTTATAATAGAAAATGAAATGTCTATGAATTAATGATCATACAAAATACATATATTTTTATCATAATATATCACGATCTAATTTTAGTCCTATGTTGTGCGTGGTAAAATATAAGGCCCCAGCCTTAAACCTTACTTAATCTTGAGTTATTACAAGATTACACAATGAGGACCTTTTTAGGTTTAGAGTTTTGGAGAATTAGATCATGAAACTTGCATTATATTCCACATTTAGAGAATGTGGATACATAAAAGACAGTATTCCTTTTTCCCATCAACAGAAACATATTTAAAATAAATCATGGATTCTTTCTTGACACATCCTTGACACTATCATCACATCATGTACCCTTCCCTTGACCTGTGAAAAACATTTCAAAAACTTGGGATGAGCATAAAAAGCTCATTAAGGGATATAAAAAATATGGAAAGGAAATATGAGTTCATATATACATAAGAATGAAATCATACTTTACCCATAAAACAAAGGCATATCAAATCATGAATAAATCATGGAAAACAGAAGACATAAAGGTAACTTGAGGCATTCATAACATTTTTTCGTAGGGAGTAACCCTCTTGGTTATGTTTAGAATACCCATCACAGTATATTCCCTAAATCTCTTCGGAGAAACCATAACGTTTCACTCTTTCACGTTAACCAATGCATTGGAGAGCTATATCGGTCTCACCCGCCCTTAGTTTATCACGGAACCACCCTTTTTCATAATAGTTCCCAAGAACCATAACATAGACATATCACATAAAACATTCATAAAGGAAACATAACATTTCCACATGTCAATCACAATATAACATTTTAGTATATTGAAATAACGAATCCGTTCAAAAAGAAACCATTTCCAAAACCATTTAAAACATTTAATAAGGAGATTTTTGAATCAAAGTGTCCCATACAACCCTGAAGATTTTAAAATTTTAAACCATTAATAGCCATATAAATAAATCCTTAAAACCATTTTGAAAACATGGATATTAATAAGAACAAATCATTAAAACATTTAAAGTGATATTTTGGTTAAAGGGTTTTTTACCAAAATTAGAGACACTTGAATACCATAATTGAGGAATAAAATTTAATCAGAACTTTATAATATCATGTGAATAAATGGATTCATGATATAATATTCCAAAGGACAGTATATACACCATATAAGAGTGAATTGGTGCATAACAACAATGAAGTCTCAATAGAGATGTAAAATGTGATGAAATCCCCTATAAAGAAGGTATCCTTAAATTAAGGACAAATCAATCTCAAAAGTATGTGTGACAAATATAAATACACCCAATATAAGTGGATATTAAGTGTAAAACAATAAAAGGTCATTAACACATATTTAATGGATGACATATTCAATGACTACATGTTGAACCCAAAGAAATCGAAATTGGGTTAAAAAGTTCCCTTGACAGCCTAACGGCATCACATAAAAATGAGTTGATGAGAGATAAAAAGTGTATCTCATCACTTGGAAATAAAATTTACATCAATAAGGATATATGAGAACATAATCCAACATAACAATATGTAAATTAAAAGACCCAACAAATGATGTCTTTTAAAAAAGAGGAGGGTGAAAGGTTCCCTTACCGACTTGGGTATCATTCAAAACATACACCCCATGAAAGAAGGAAAATAGATCATTTATGTAAATACTAATAAACGAAATTATATTACACAAAGAGTAGAATAATGGGCAGTAAATACACCACTCAATGGAATTTGTGGCAAATGTAGCATAAATCTCACGGGAATAAAAGTGAGATGAAAAATCCCTTACGAAAACTCGGCAGCCTAACGACGCCACATAAAACTTCCGAATATGGATTGATGAGATCAAATAGGGTATCTCATAACATTACAATAAAATGTAAAGCAAGAGGAAGATAAAATAACATCCCCCAACATTACAAAGAGGATCTTAAAAGAAGTGACATAAAGGAGAGTACTTAAAAAGAAAGAGAGAGGTTAGATCTCTAACGAAAGTTCGGCAGCCTAAAGGCGCCACTCAAAACTTCCAAAATTGATTTATGTGAGAGAATATGGTCTCTCATCACATGACCAGAAAAATTACATTAAGTGTAATATAAAAGATCATCCCAATAACAAGAAAGATGAGCTTTAAAAGGAATGACAAAAAGTGTGTACTTAAAAAGAATGAGAGGAGTAGGATCCATTACCTCGGGTCCGACTTGACTCGATCATTCATTAATATCCTAAATAATAAACTTGAGATAAATTCTACTTCCTTAAGAACCTTTTTCAAGTTCATTATTCCTTTTATATCACTTATTACCATGTCATAAACATTATGTAATCATTTAAGTTAATAATATTTGTTTTGCCGATATTTGGTTCTTAAGTCGAAAGTGGACTTCTTACAATTACATGTTGTTTGTGTGGTCAACTGTTCTTTATATACAAAATGACATTCCTGATTTGGATATCATATATATCATATATATCCAGCATATACATGTATTTATAATATCACATAATCATTTAGAGGAATGAAATGAAATGCACCGTTCATGGAGACGGTAAGCCGTACGTACGCATGTACGCTACTTTCATTTCTATGTCGTATTAATGGAATTAAAACTATATGAGACGTATGTATATTATAATTCCATAATTATATTAATCATTTGGATTTATCATACATCATATATATCCATTAGATATATGTACTTATAATAGTACATTATATTTTGAGATAAGAAATGAAATGTACCGTTCATGGAGATGGTAAGCCGTACGTACGCATGAATGCTACTTCCATTTCTATTTCATATTTAATGTAATTAAAACATAATTATACATAATAGTATTTTAATTACAGTATGGTATCATATATAATATCATTATATATACCCTTTATACGTACCACATATGGTAATAACGAATCAAATCACTTTGAGGGGGCGGTAGTCCGCACTTCCTTAAATGAAGATATCGTGTATACCCATAATGGAAGCCATAATGGTAAGCCACAAATGAAAAATACAGAAGCATAAGTAATGAATAAACATAATATATATATATATATAAATAGTGACATCAAAATGGCCACCTTTGAAGGTGTTAAATGAGTATTGAACAATCATCATTTCGGGAGGCAAAATTTCGTCATCCACAGAAACCGTATGTTCTTTAACCATTTGATGTAGTTGTGTGAGAGTTTAGCTCGAATAAATCTTATAACAACATCCTAGTATATTTAATATACTGGTTTTGTTACAAAATAAGTAAATAAAAAGAGTTTAGGGGGGTTGGAGAAGCAAAAATAAAATAAATGATCATGAGAGAATGAATTTCCTTTAAAAGTGTAACTCCTTTTGATTTGAGTCTAAAGGCTTCCTTTTAAAGGATTCTGAACAAAGGGAATCCTCTAGGATGAGTATAGGGATGTGGAGAGAGTAAATGGGAAAGGGTTGGACGAGACAAAGGCCTGAGGATTGTGGGAAAAGAGGTAGAGGTCGGGGCCTTTTATAAGAGGAGAGGAGGGGCACTTTTGGAAAGTAAAGAAATATTACTTTCTTTGAAAATGTGTTTCGGTTTTAAAAGGCCCAAAATTGATATAATTCGTGGATAAGGTGATAAGGGTTCTAAATCCCCCAATCCAATAAGTTCTGGACATGTGTAGTTCATATATTTTTCATTATCTTTCCATTTTATTTAAATCGTCAAATAATGATGTCATCGCTGCATCATTATTATGTCATAAATAATTTAATTTATTTAATGTCTAAAAATTATAAAACAAATACTATGATGTATTAAATCTTTTTATCTTTCCAATTACTATTTAAAATCAAAAATCGGACTTGTATAACCCCACTTAAAAATTGTTTTAGTAAAACATATCATGTTTGTGTCATTTTTACTTTTACATTAAATAAAAAGTTATTTATGTCATTTCCCAACCAAAGTGGATCCATGGGGTCCCCAAGTTGACCCATGGCTTGTCTTGGTCGGCCATTACACCTCCAATGAGGTTAGGACATGTGTCAAGTTAATTTCATATTATTAAAACATTATTTTTACCTTAAACTACACTAATTACCTCTAATCGCGATTAAAAACTTAATAAGTTACTATTCACCAAAAAATTATTTTTATCCCATTGAACCACATTTTACTTCTTAATGACAACCATGTATGTCGGATTTTCAAAATTCAAAACACAAATATGGAAAAATTTCATTTAAATGGAAAAATCAGTTTTTATAAGTACCACTTAATGGTTTCACTATTCATCAAACATTGAAGTTTTCCAGAAAAATAAAAAAAATTCACCCTAATCTATATTTGATATTCCGAATTCAAAAATGAAGTCTATTTTACAAAATTAAAAACATGTAAGTCACATTAATTAATTTAATAATTAATTTCCGTTGTCAAAGAAAATAGCGTGTTTTTATGAAACAATAAGTATCAAAATATTGACAAAAGTTTAAGTCCGATTTCAAAGTGAAATTAATTCCAACGACCACTATTGGATTTAATGGTAAAAATATATTCTAATTTCACTTTAAAACCAATTAAAAAGATAATCTAATCATATAAATAAATCAGATTAAAAAGTGGGTTTGAATTAAAATACAACATTTTACACTATTCATTGAAAAAATGAACTTCATCAGAAAGATACCAAAAATTTACACAAAGTAAATTTTGATGTCCCGATTATTAGGAACAGTTTTATTTGGTCCAATAGAATGTATAAGAGTGAACAAAACTATATTTAATGATGGTTCGCCACCAAAAGGCAATAAGTGAACCTTTAGTGAAAACTAGGGCATATAGCCTAAAATTGAATTCTTTCCGTATTTGAAGCCTTTGTCTTTTATTGGATAAATTTAAAAACATTTAAAAACATATATAATCATATTTTAGTTATTTCTATCCATTCCCGCCAACACAACGGCTACATGTTAACTACCATTTAAAATAATATTATTTTATTATTAGAGTGCAACGTAAGATTCCCAAGAAACTCGTTGTTGCATGTTGGGTACGCCATCGAGCATAGCTTCCTCTTTAAAGTCATATTAATATTTCATTCACAAATATGGATAAATATTAAAATGTCATATTATTTATTTACCTGGGGTGTTACATCCTTCCCCCCTTTTTGGGAATTGCGTCCTCGCAATTTTTAAAATTGAGCTTGGATACATCCTTGAAAGTCCCACATTGGAACAAGAGTCGGTAAAACAATCACTTTAAAATAAAGAAAGATATGTACAGAGGTCACCCGAGTTAACCAATACTAGGATTCCATGTATGAAAATATGGACATGGAGGAGAAAACATAGGGTCATGTTCTGATGGAGAGTGATAGAAAACATGTTTAGGAGAAAGTTAACAATAAGAAAATCACAAACTTGTGATGGGTTAAATGGTGTTGGGTTCCCCAGTAGGAAAAGTTAATAGACAAAATTATTGTTTTAAGTTACTTTTTATTGATGAATTTATTCATAAGGAAGCATAATCACTTATCATGTTGACTTTCAACTTTTACTAGATTCCTTAGTCAAGCTCATATTTTTTCCAAAAGATGAGTATTTAGGGAGACTTGTTCGCATTAAGAGTACTATAATCAACTTCTAGAGAATCACCTAATCCACAAAAGAGAACTATATACTTCCCATATCTTTATACCTTAACCATAACCAAAACCAAAAAAGTTAGTACAAGGTCAGACAATCTAGAAATGGATAACCCTTTATAAGAAAAATCTATTCTTAATCTCCATAATTCGTCAAACAAAACCCAAAGTTAAACAAGGATCATCCGATAAACAGTTTGTCCATAAAATTATTCAAATTAAACCAATATAAGATTGAAACCCAAATATTTGAAGGATTTAGTCACATAGTCTTCCAAGTTAAATCGTAACATTTATCTCCAAACAACATCAGTTTCCCCTAAAGTCTCATATTGAAAAGTAATTAACCTAATCACATATCGTCCATGATAGGTTAATAATTTTCATAAATAACCCAAAATCAACTTACTATTAATTCATAACATCATATAACTAAAAATAATCAGTCAAACTAACCAGGTACTTCACGTAGTCCAGTGGTAGGTGATAAATACCAATCACACTTTGGTTGTGGGTTCGATTCCCACAGCTTTGTCCGACGCGACGGGTTGTCACACGGTCTGCGTGTTGTCCTTTTTACAAAAATATATAATTCTTAAAACATCCCCCAAAATGAGATAAAATCTTCAAAAATGATCATATCATATTTTAACCTCATGTTTATCTCATTCCTTTCATTTTCCATCATATCATAGAGTAACCCATAATTACATAAAAAGTAAGGATCATATAAACCCTAATGGTTACCTTAATAATTATTACCTGAATTTCCACATCGAGTTGGCCATCTCGTACATAATGCATTAGAGAACTCACCAAGGTTGAAGTTGTTGATCATGACTCCTTGATAGTTGGTTTAGAACAACCGTGAGATTCCTCATTGAATCCCCCATCTCATCCAGTCTCTTAATCAGAGAACCACCATAATTTCCTTCAAACCCATTGTCACATTGGTGCCTGCTAGATCCAGCCATTTACTAAAACCAAAAAGGACAATGTGAGTATATCAACAAAACCATCATGTACTAATGAGGAAGATAAACACTAAGATATACTTACTCATTCACTTTATCTAAAACTAGGACTCTTTCTGAAATCCTAACCATTATGGTAATGTCACTTGTACTTAGAGAATACCCTAACCTCTAAAGTTATCTAAACCGACCTCTGATACCAACTATAAGGCCCCAGCCTTAAACCTTACTGAATCTTGAGTTATTACAAGATTACACATTGAGGATCTTTTTAGGTTTAGAGTTTTATAGAATTAGATCATGAAACTTGCATTACATTCCAAATTTAGACAAAGTAGATACATAAAAGATAGTATTCCTTCTTCCCATCAACGGAAACATATTTAAAATAAAACAAGGATTCTTTCTTGACACATCCTTGACACTATCATCACATCATGTACCCTTCCCTTGACCTGTGAAAAACATTTCAAAAACCTGGGATGAGCATAAAAAGCTCAGTAAGGGATATAAAAAACATGGAAAGGAAACATGAGTTCATATATACATAAGAATGAAATCATACTTTACCCATAAAAAAGGCATATCAAATCATGAATAAATCATAGAAAACAGAAGACATAAAGGTAAATTGAGGCATTCATAACATTCTTACGTAGGGAGTAACCCTCTTGGTTACGTTTGGAATACCCATCACAGTATATTCCCTAAATCTCTTCGGAGAAACCTTAACGTTTCACTCCATCGCGTTACCCAATGCATTGGAGAGCTATATCGGGCTCACCCGCCCTTAATTTATCACGGAACCTTCCGTTTTCATAACAATGCCCAAGAACCATAACAAGAACATATCACATAAAACATTCATATAGGAAACATAACATTTCCACATGTCAATCAAAATATAACATTTTAGTATATTGAAATAACGAATCCGTTCAAAAAGAAACCATTTCCAAAACCATTTAAAACATTTAATAAGGAGATTTTTGAATCAAAGTGTCCCATACCACCTTGATGATTTTAAAATTATAAACCATTAATATCCATATAAATAAATCCTTAAAACCATTTTGAAAACATGGATATTAGTAAGAACAAATCATTAAAACATTTAAAGTGATATTTTGGTTAAAGGGGTTTTTACCAAAATTAGAGACACTTGAATACAATAATTGAAGAATAACATTTAATCAGAACTTTATAATTTCATGAGAATAAATGGATTCATGATATAATATTCCGAAGAACAGTATATACACCATATAAGTGTGAATTGGTGCATAACAACAATGAAGTCTCAATAGAGATGTAAAATGTGATGAAATCCCTTATAAAGAAGGTATCCTTAAATTAAGGACAAATCAATCTCAAAAATATTCTTGTAAAATATAAATACACCCAATATAAGATGATATTAAGTGTAAAACAATAAAAGGTCATTCACACATATTCAATGGATGACATATTCAATGACTACATGTTGAACCCAAAGAAATCAAAATTGGGTTAAAAAGTTCCCTTGACAGCCTAACGGCATCAAATCGAAATGAGTTGATGAGAGATAAAAAGTGTATCTCATCACTTGGACAGAAAATTTATATCAATAAGGATATATGAGAACATATCCCAACATAACAATATGTAAATTAAAAGACCCAACAATGAAGTCTTAAAAAAGAGCAGGGTGAAAGGTTCCCTTACCGACTTGGGTATCTTTCAAAACATACACCCCATGAAAGAAGGACAATAGATAATTTATGTAAATACTCATAAACGAAAGTATATTACACAAAGTGTAGAATAATGGGCAGTACATACACCACTCAATGGAATTTGTGGCAAATGTAGCATAAATGTCACGAGAATAAAAGTGAGATGAAAAATCCATTACGAAAACTCGGCAGCCTAACGACGCCACATAAAACTTCCGAATATGGATTGATGAGATCAAATAGGGTATCTCATCACATTAAAATAAAATTTACAGCAAGAGGAATATAATATAACATCCCCCAACATTACAAAGAGGAGCTTAAAAGATGTGACATAAAGCAGAGTACTTAAAAAGAAAGAGAGAGGTTAGATCTCTTACGAAAGTTCGGCAGCCTAACGGCACCACTCAAAACATTCAAAATGGATTGATGAGAGAGAATAGGGTCTCTCATCACATGAACATAAAAATTACAGTAAGTTTAATATAAAAGATCATCCCAATAACAAGAAAGATGAGATTTAAAATAAATGACATAAAAGTGTGTACTTAAAAAGAAAGAGAGGAGTAGGATCCCTTACCTCGGGTCCCACTTGACTCGATCGTTCTTCAATCTCCTGAATAATAAACTTGAGTTAATTTCTACTTCCTTAAGAACCTTTTTAATGTTCATTATTTCTTTTATATAACTTATTACCATGTCATAAACATTATGTAATCATTTATGTTAATAATATTTGTTTTGCCGATATTTGGTTCTTAAGTCGAAAGTGGACTTCTTACAATTACATGTTGTTCGTGTGGTCAAAGGTTCTTTATATCCAAAATGACATTCCGGATTTGGATATCATATATATCATATATATCCAGCATATAAATTTATTATAATATCACATAATCATTTAGAGGAAAGAAATGAAATGCACCGTTCATGGAGACGGTAAGCCGTACGTACGCATGAACGCTACTTTCATTTCTATGTCTTATTAATGGAATTAAAACTATATGAGAGGTATGTATATTTTAATTCCAGAATTATATTAATCATTTGGATGTATCATACATAATATATATCCATTATATATATATATACTTATAATAGTACATGATATTTTGAGATAAGAAATGAAATGTACCGTTCATGGAGACGGTAAGCCATACGTACGCATGAACGCTACTTCCATTTCTATTTCATATTTAATGGGATTAAAACATAATGATACATAATAGTATTTTAATTCCAGTATGGTATCATACATAATATCATTAAATATACCCTTTATACGTACCACATATGGTAATAACGAATCAAATCACTTTGAGGGGGCGGTAGTCTGCACTTCCTTAAATGAAGATATTGCGTATACCCATAATGGAAGCCATAAAGGTAAGCCACAAATGAAAAATACAGAATCATAAGTAAATAATAAACATACTATATATATATATAAATAGTTACATCATAATGGCCACCTTTGATGGTGTTAAATGAGTATTGATCAATCATCGTTTCGGGAGGCAGAATTTCGCCATCCACGGAAACCGTATGTTCATTAACCATTTGATGTAGTTGTGTGAGAGTGTAGATCGAATAAATCTTATAACAACATCCTAGTATATTTGAAGAAACTGGTGTTGTTACAAAATAAGTAAATAAAAAGAGTTTAGGGGGGTTGGAGAAGCAAAAATAAAGCAAATGAACATGAGAGAATGAATTACCTTTAAAAGTGTAACTCCTTTTGATTTGAGCCTAAAGGCTTCCTTTGAAAGGATTCTGCAAAAAGAAAATCCTCTAGGATTAGGAGAGGGATGTGGAGAGAGTAAATGGGCAGGGGTTGGCCGAGACAAAGGCTTGAGAAGTGTGGGAAAAGAGGTAAAGGTGGGGGCCTTTTATAAGAGGAGAGGAGGGGCACTTTTGGAAAGTAAAGAAATATTACATTATTTGAAAATGTGTTTCGATTTTAAAAGGTCCTACATTGATATAATTCGTGGATAAGGTGATAAGGGTTAGAAATCCTCCCATCCAATAAGTTTTGGACATGTGTAGTTCATATATTTTTCATTATCTTTCCATTTTATTTAAATCGTCAAATAATGATGTCATCACTACATCATTATTATGTCATAAATAATTTAATTTATTTAATGTCTAAAAATTATAAAAAAAAATACTATGATGTATTAAATCTTTTTATCTTTCCAATGACTATTTATAATCAAAAATCGGACTTTTATAACCCCACTTAAAAATTGTTTTAGGAAAATATATCATGTTTGTGCCATTTTTACTTTTACATTAAATAAAAAGTTATTTATGTCATTTCCCAACCAAAGTGGATCAATGGGGTCCCCAAGTTGACCCATGACTTGTCTTGGTCGGCCATTATGCCTCCAATGAGGTTAGGACATGTGTCAAGTTCATTTCATATTATTAAAAAATTATTTTTACCATAAACTACACTAATTACCTCTAATCGCGATTAAAAACTTAATAAGTCACTATTCACCAAAAAATTATTTTTATCCCATTGAACCACATTATACTTCTTAATGACAACCATGTATGTCGGATTTTCGAAATTCAAAACCGAAAGATGGAAAAATTTCATTTAAACGGAAAAATCAGTTTTTATAAGTACCACTTAGTGGTTTCACTATTCATCAAAAATTGAAGTTTTTCAGAAAAATCCCAAAAATTCACCCTAAGCTATATTTGATATTCCGAATTAAAAAATGAAGTCACAAAATTCAAAACATATAAGTCACATTAATTAATTTAATAATTAATTTCCGTTGTCAGAGCAAATAGCGTGTTCTTATGAAACAATAAGTATCAAAAGATTGACACAAGTTAAAGTCCGATTTCAATGTGAAATTAATTCCAATGACTACTATTGGATTTAATGGTAAAAATATATTCTAATTTCACTTTAAAACCAATTAAAAAGATAATCTAATCATATAAATAAATCAGATTAAAAAGTGGTTTTGAATTAAAATACAACATTTTACACTATTCATTGAAAAAATGAACTTTATCGGAAAGATACCAAAAATTTACACAAAGTAAATTTTGATGTCCCGGTTCTTAAGAAGAGTTTTATTTGGTCCAATAGAATGTATAAGAGTGAACAAAACTATATTTAATGATGGTTCACCACCAAAAGGCGATAAGTGAACCTTTAGTGAAACTAGGGCATATACGCCTAAAATTGAATTCTTTCCGTATTTTAAGCCTTTGTCTTTTATTGGATAAATTTAAAAACATTTAAAAACATATATAATCATATTTTAGTTATTTCTATCCATTCCCACCAACACAACGGCTACATGTTAAATACCATTTAAAATAATATTATTTTATTATTAGTGTGCAACGTAAGATTCCCAAGAAACTCGTTGTTGCGTGTTGGGTACGCCATCGAGCATAGCGTCCCCTATAAAGTCATATTAATATTTCATTAAAAATATGGATAAATATGAAAATGTCATATTCTTTATTTACCGGGGGTGTTATATAAAATATATAGAAAACATTTTTCTTATTTATAGGTAATAATATATTAAAATATCATGTTTTTAAAATTTACAAGCTAGTATTTTACGATCTAGTTTTTTCCAAAAATTTATATATTTGATAGCCTACGAAAAAGATAATAACAAGTCTAAAAGTATCATGATAAAATAATATATTGTTTTTATAATATGTTAACATAATTATTATTTATTAGTGGATATGAATATGACTAAATAAATAATAAATATTTAGGACATAAAAATTTATAACAATATTTAAATAGTTATTAATTAATTATAAATGAAAATAATAATCAATTTAAAAAAAGTAGATACTTCATTAAACGATATTTTTTATCTGTGTAGTGTATTATTATCCAAATAAATAAAAATTCACTATTGGTAAATTATTTTAATTAAATTTTATAAAATATATTATATAAAATTTTTATCCCATAATCAAAAATATTCCTCGGCCTGGAATAAATAATATATAGTTTTACATTTAAAAACTATATTTTTCAAAATAGTGATTTATGTAACCTTTTTGGAACTTATAATATAAATAATTTAATCATATTATAGGTATATAATTGGATAAAATTAATTCTATACTAATAATCATGTTATTCTAATTTGGTTAGTGGGTCCCTTTTTTCATCAAAATGAATAGTTATCATGGTAAGATTCGTCATCTTGATATATGGTAAAGATGGGAAATATAAGAAAAAATAATAGATAATTCAATAACCTATCTAATATTATTTATTATCGGAGAAATTTAAAATTACAAATTTCAATTTTTTAATGAGGATTATTTTTTTAATAGACTATTTTATATGAATATGAAATCTAAATTATTGAAAACCGAAAATGTTAAAGTGAGAATATCATAGTATTAAAAATATATTATACATTAATATGAGGAAATAAGTAGTTATGAATGAGTCATGATATCCATTTTGAGAATAATGAAATTATTTTCAATGTATAATTTTTTTTATAATTATTAGTTATTATATAATGTCATAAGAAAATATAAAGCAACAATAGTTTCATATTTCTAAAATAAAAAATAAAATATATCAAATAAATTTATTAATATTAAATGTAATGAAATATGAGTGACCTATTTTATAAAAATTATTTTTTATTTATCTGAAATATTAGTTCGATTTTGTTGAATTATATCTAAAATAAAATAATCCATTATAGAGATTTATTAAAAATTAAATGACTATTTTATTAATTTAATATAATGATATATGATCAAATTAATATTTTTCTAAATTTAATAAATCAAATAAAAAACATAAAATTGAAAAATTGGTATAATAAATGATCTAAACTGACCTAACCATTTGATTTATAGGACATTTCGAACCATTAGGAATGAGAATAACTTTATTATAATTTATTCATTTATGAAATTCCATGTTGGTCCTCTATATCCCATATAAAATGAAAAGCATTGTGATTATACTTCCCACCACCTTTAAATAATTATCATGATGGTACCATAGTACATTGGTTTCTAAAAAATATATATATATGTTTTTGGAGGATATTAACTCCCCAAAATACAAACCTTATGTTCCTTGAAAAGGGAAAATATATGATGACTCCCGAAAAAAAAGTAGTTTGGTTACCTCTCTTCTTAAAATAATTTCATTTTATATATTATCTAAATATATGATTTTTTAATAAAATAATAAATTATTTGTCTTAAATATATTGAGATGTTATTATGATTATTAAACTACCTCTTTATACCAAATTATCAAATGGGATGTGAATGTATCACACATGTACACGTACGACATACCATCTCCACAAAGTTGTACAACTCGTTTTCCATCTCAACATTTATTGGATTGTAATTATTTTGGGTTAAAGGAATATATATGATATATAGAAACTAATTAAAAATCATTAATTATAATATTGTATCTACCTTCTTACCATTCAAACTGATGTGAAAATATAATGACGTTGGTGCGTATGTGTGGAATACCACCTCCATAATGAGATGTAATTAATTTTAAATTTATATAATACATGGATTTTTTAGGATGAATATTATGAATATATATGATTTATATAATACAATAATGAATCATTACTTTTTAATTATTATATTACATTAATTTTTTTCCATCCAATGAAAATTGAAAACATTTTTCATGCATACTTATTGGATAACGTCTCTATTAATGGTGTAATTAATTCTCAATCTCTATCAATACAGATGAAAAATATATATGAATATTATTAATATGAGACATACCAAAATTATATTCTCCAACTTTGTATTTGATAACATGTATTACACACATAACCAAGGACATATTGGAGTATATTAACCTGATACCTTAATTTATATTTACAATATTAACTAAATATGATATATTATAGGGATTTTAGGGCTCAACAACTCATTTTAGATTCGATACATGTAATATTGGCCTTCGTTGATAGGTTGTGTAACATATAAAGAGGCCTTCCTTGATAG
Organism: Viscum album; assembly: GCA_963277665.1. Classification (NCBI taxonomy): domain Eukaryota; kingdom Viridiplantae; phylum Streptophyta; class Magnoliopsida; order Santalales; family Viscaceae; genus Viscum; species Viscum album. The sequence goes on along the minus strand of OY728121.1, from coordinate 1,200,828,124 downwards.
CTTGTGTTATACACAAGACTACTTCTCATCTAGTGAAAATATATTACAAAAATATCATTAGTAAATGTAATATGATATAACAATTCCATTATGTTACTATATATTAAAATAATTAAATATCATAATAAATTTTATATTCTCTATAACAAAAAAATGAATTTAATGGTTATAATGTGATTACAAACCATTAAAGAACCAATTGGATATAAAAAGATATATTATAATTTTAATACATCCAAATGGGTTTTATCATAATAAGGAAATAAATTACAATTATATATTTATATAAATTAAATATATATGTTATATAATCCATCAACAACTATTAATTTGCATTCATTAGGTTTTATAGGCATAATATAATGACAAACAATATTTTGCACATAAAAACAAATATTTTAATGAAGAAAAATTAACCATCTTTTAATGGGGTACCCACTTAAATATTAATTATTACACATTAATTGAATTAATATTTTATTATAAAAATAATTTTTTAAATATGAACATAACAACTTGGTAGTGGTAAATATTTGATATTTCTCTAAAACATTCAATTTTTAATGAATAGATATAGTAATGAATTTTATTTCAAAAATTATTTTTTTATATAAACTATTAAGAAATTTAAATTATAAATATAATTGGTTATAAAATTAAAATATGTATTTTTTTTATTTAATTAAATTTAATTCATTTTAATACATTTACCTTTTAAATTGATTATAATAACATACCAAACATTCAGACATTTATACATAAAAAACCAATATTGTTACACTTCTACGGGATAAATGTAAATTAATTTCTATAACATCAATAATTTTAATTTTGAATAAGGTATTACTTTTTATAATTAATAATATGTTTTTATTTATAATGGGAAAAAATTTAAAAAATATATTAGTGAATGTGATTAAAATTTATAACAACAATTAGGTTATATTTTGATTAATTATGAAACACATCATGTCCTAAGGGCCCAAAACAACCTATTCAAAAGACAAAAATTTTTTGATATAAATATTTTGACCCTATCTTCCCTTTTGCCAATATGGGTTCATTATTGGAGAATCATTAAACATGATAAATGTGAGATGAATTCCATTATCAAAACATTATAATAGTGCCACTCCTCATTGACTATAAAAGGATACCTTTACTCCTCATTACTTAATGCTCTAAAACCAATTATGTTAAGAAATTATCTACTAAAATATCATTGAATCATCCCTCATATTGTCCTTGAATCATTAATTTTTTTTATAAATCCTTCTAATGATGCCATTTTTATACTAGAAAAGGATTTACCCAATTATTAAGGAATCAGTTTCCAACGATCACTTTTCTTTCTATTACATTCCCACTAAATCAGATCCTCTTCTTCTATGATAATATTATAAGAGCAATATAATAAATATAATTTTTTTCATTATTATTTTGACTTAAACAGAATCACACTTCTTTCAAATTGGATATGATCATATTATTTCATTGTACAGTGAACGACCGCCTCAAAAAATGATGATTGTACATTTTTCAATTATCAACATTCATGGGGGTATGTTATGAATAACACTCTATTAATATATGTTATATATGATATTTATCATTTATTTATACTTATTGAATACATTCATAACCAATTAATTAAATACATTCCATATTAAAATATCACAATATAATATTATGAGGATATGTGGACTACCGCCCCATCAAGGAGATGCAATTTGATCATAGTAAAAAAAATAATGTATTTATAATAATAAAAATAAAACTATATAGAATGTAATAAATAACTATGTTAATGGAATTATAATATAAATGTTTATACATATCATTTAATTTTCTTTATTTTTAAAAATAAAAAAAATAAAATGAAGGTAGTATTCATGCGTAAGTATAGACTAGTATCAATATTAATGATGTATTTCATTTCTTTTCTTCAAAACATTTCAATTTTTATAGATTAATTATTATTGGATATTTATGATTATAAATCATCGAATACATTCATGAGATGATAAAAACATGATATATTTAATTATATAAAAATAAAAATTTTAAACAAACTAAAAAAATTAATAATTTTACACTCGAATTTTTCAAAATAATTAAATGTTATAAAAAAATAATAATAAGATATAATAAGTGGATCATATATTGTTTCATAAATATTATTTTCGTTATATTATAAGTTATTAACATGTTTAAACAAACTATATAATTATTCAAATGAATATCACATGAAAGATAACATAAAGCAAGGTATTTCCATATCACTTGTTATATATGTGAGATAAATGACATATTCACTACTTATATCATTTTTTTTATGTACCAGCAGCCCATTTTATAATATAATATAATGAATAATATTAATTTCATGTTATATTGATGGTTAATTTGATGATTAATACTTTTTTTCTTTCAATTCATTTGTATGGGATTTTTTTTCAACTTACAATCCATTGAGACTTAATTACTGTTAGGAACTATGTTTATTTTATATATTGTATATATTTTAATTAATTCATAACATTAAAAATATCTCTATAATAATCAAATTATAGGTTTCGATGTGGAATGAGGCACTTTGGAATTATTTATGATTATTTTACACAACAATAATACTATTTATCATTCATTAGAATTTCTATTCAAAGAAAATATTTATCCATTTATCAAAAAATTCAATCATTATTCTCTAGTTATTCAGGATATATTTCGAGTATTATTACAAATTTCTACTCTTTGGTAATAATAATTTTATTTAAAATGGTTTCAAAAAAACTGAACATTATTTATCACTTTATCCAGGGATCCATTTTACATCTAAAATTCATTTTTATTAAAATATATTCAAAAATTCATTAAAAATGATTTGATAGATTCATTTTTATAGTTATTGATTTTACCAATATTATAAAATGAATTGTTTTTCTCCTTTACTAGTGAGGATATTTAGAAACCATTAACCATGCAAAAATGAATGTTATTTTTCCTCATACGGATTCTAATGACTTCTCCACAATCATATCACCAATGCATCCTTTAAACATTTAAAATAAATTATTAGAAAAAAAATGAAAATTAATTTTCAATCAAATTTGTATCAACTGATTGTTCAAAATAAAGGGATTTTTTCCTCATAAATGTTCATAATGATCATTGATAGTACTTATATAAATCATTAACAACAACTATTATCAATACTTTATTTGGATATGTTGTATTGATAAAATATATAATTTTCATCTAGGTGGTTTATTATTTTTTCCCATTGGTATTATTCTTATAGAATTCCATGAATAATTATTCAGTATCAATGAAATATTAAATTTCCTTTGAAAATAGAACATTGATTTTACCCTAAATTATCCATTTCATTTATCATGGATATTACATTTTCATAAAAAATATATCATTTTCCATATAGCGTATTCTTTGATATTAATTTCTTTATTTGGTGAATTTTTTATAAACCCATATACCTCATTTAATGTGGATATTTGATAATAGATATTGTGTATTATCTAAGTGTAATGATTTTTAAGTGTAATTCGTCGGTTGGGGAAATTTCCTGAAATCCCTATTTGTTGGGGATACGTTAAGTAAATCCCCTCGATGCGTTGGAAGTATAATGTGATAAAATAGTTTCAGAAATTTGAATAGAAAAAACAATCACATACTGGTAAGGGTTCCTTGTAGCATGAGAAAATGGAGTCCAATTGTTATTTATTTTTAATTATTAAGTTTTATTTATTGTCCATCCATGTCATTTTTCAGTAATATTTCTATGGATATATTTCATTTTACGTTCATTTATGAAATGGAATGTGTTTTAGTTTCCAAAAATACAATATTTATTTTTTTCTTATAAGGGTTTTTAATGGGATTTTTTTTATTTATTACCTTTCTATATTGAATAATTTCATTAATTCATTATTTGATCCACTACATTAGTCACATTCTAATTATTTGAGATCACTATTGTTATGTTATATTCCATATGAATCAAGAATGTGTACTCTAAAATATATATTTATATAGGGATGTATTAGATTGAATAATATTATCCTCAATGTTATTTTATTATTTAGAATGAATAAAAAAATTAAGTTGAAATTATTGATTTTATTTATAATAAAAGACCCTTTTATGAATATGTTTTACCAAGACTACAAGCCTAATCAGTTATTTAAGCCTTGAATCCTTTTAATAATGCCAATGTAATTGATTGCCGACTAAGTTTATCGGATATCTGTGTTCAGGTTGCTATAGTTGGTGTTAAAAGATGTTTATTAAAAACCTTTTAAACAACATCTAACAACATATATGTCTAGAAACACAAATCCTAGGTATAATATGAGAATAAATATTGATGAAAATCCTAGAATTTTGGTATGGTAGAGATTATGTGGTTATTCTAAGATATAAATCATTGTTTGCATACTACATGGGGATATGGATTTATCAATGATGTACTACGGAGTAATAACTCTGAAACATTATTCCAAGCATGAATCATGGTAAACTGGTACCCGACAATGGGCCTTATTACACACATGGTTTTACACTCCCATGGGATATTCTTAGGATAAACTAAATTTTATTTAAAAATGATTAAGAATAATTTGAATTGATAATGACAATGAATGATCACGATTAAAACTATTTTTTTAGATGGAATATAAGTTTTTCTAATTTTGAAACGATGCATAAGATATTGTAGTAATACCATATAATAATGAATGACCTATTTTGATGATTTATTTTTTGGATTCTATAATTAAATATTTTATTTTTTTTAATTGGGAAATTTTTTCTATAAGTATCATTATATATTTATCGAATGTTCTTGTTTTTATAAAAATATCTTTTAAAGGAAAATGATTTTTGAAGAATAATTCATTTACATTTATATATATAAATTTTTAAATATATTGATATCATTTAGGGTCCATATTTTATGTAATGACACCATTCCTATAGTAAAATAATATTATGTTACTCAATAATAAAATAGTTGAATTTATATCTATAATCTTGGATATATTTAATTAATAAATTTCATGTATCCATGTTATATTTCTTGTTTAAATAATATTGATATGGTTGTAGAAAAAGACATTATTAATGCTGGGTGAAAAACAATTATATCTGGAATGTATGTGGGTCTGGTACCCATGTCATAAGGATGATAAGGGTCTCACACCAACCACTAACCTACACAACATACTTTTTGATTTTTAATTATCTATAGTTAACAAATTTAAATAATAAATATTAATGATTAACCTGTAGTTTTACATTTTATTAGTAGAGATTAATCTATTTACAATATTTTTTTTCTAATTTGGTTATGGAAAATTAGTTAGACTTGCCACAAATTTATATGCCTTACGAATCTTTAAATGTATATTTTAGATAATCAATGAAACAAATTTCATTTATGGAAATTAATTTCAATGAGATATGGGATGAATTATAATTTCATCATAGCACACCAAAAAGGTAGGACTTTTTATGAAATTTAAATGGATAAATTATGAAAAATTCGTTATATTAGTGGTCAGTAAAAGAATTTATCAAAATTACAAAAAATAATTCGAAATAAACTGTTATCATAATAACTCAATTTTTGTTAAATAAATTGTATGTCAAATAATCTCATATTTATGGATTTGAGGCCATTATGGTTCTGTTGATAATCCATAAGGTTGGGATTTGTGACCTAGTTTTTTCCTCACAAATATTTATATTTTTTCTCCAAAAAAGATTAAATTCATTCCACTACTATTCTATTACTAAGAGAAGTACATTAATGGTAGTCCTTGTTACACATTATACATCGCATTCTCTCTTTTATAGGGGATGTTTTATGATCCACTATAACAATGTGGTTTTCTGTGGTTGTAAATATCAATAAAATTACCATGATTAGGTTTAAATTGTGGTTAGGACATTTAATTAACATAGAGAAAATGTAACACAAAAACATTTTAAAATAAAACTTTTTCGTCGATAGTTAGTATGACACACATCACATAGCATATTGAATAGTATAATAACCAGATACATTACAATTTATTTACTATCTTAAATGAATATGATATATTCAATAGCTTGTAGTAGAAGACACACTGTGTTAGATTGTGTTACATGAAAGATAATCCTTCCTTCACAGCATTCATTACACACAACAATGAATTTTTGTGAAATTTTTCATTAAAAAAGATCAATTTTCCCCAAATAACAATATATAATTAGAACATTATTTTTTAATATAATATTATAAAACCAAGATGTTCTACTTGAAATTATGATTAACAATAACTAACTTATGACAATTTATGGTCAGTGTAAATATAATGTGAATTAATTGGTCACTAATTAATTAGAAATTAAAATTAGAACCAATTATATATATATATATATAATGAAATATCATTTTTTATGATTCCAAAGGAGTTTTATCAGAATAATCATTATTAATTTCAATTTGTGATCATACTAATGAAATATATATATATTATATATCTAGTCAAATATTTTTTATATTCATCCATTTGGTTTGAATGACATAAGAAAAAAAAATATTTTACTTGTAAAAACATATATTTTTATAATGGAAATATCACTGCCTTTTAATGGTGAAACCATTATAAATCATAATTTTCACACATTAAATGACTTATGATTTAGAAATATACTTCATAGTTTAAATTAAAACCTATGAATAAGGTTAGGTTGATTTTTTGAAAATCATTCGGAATCATTCAATTCTTAATTGAATATGTAAAAATAATGAATTTTAGTTCAACACAGTGTTATCATATAATTCATTTATAAAGTAAAAAAATACATAAAATTGGTTTTAAAGACTAATTATACCATATTTTAAAAAATTAATAAAAATAATTACATTGGAACCAATTTCACTTTTAAATTTATTATAAAAATAGTAAAAACATTAATATATTTCTACATTAAAAATAAAATTGTTTTCCTACTTGCAAGATAAATTTTAAATTAATTCCGTCCACTTGTAGGATTAAAATCTGAAAAAACTGATTCAATATTGGGAATCAGAAAAATTTATAATGTATGATAATACTCACAATGTTTTTGAAAAAAAATTATTGAAATTGTTAAAAATTAATTACAAAAATTTAATTAAAATTAATATTAATAAGATAATAAACCATAACCTTAATGACTAAAATGACCTACACACATTTCCAAAAGCTATTGGATGCCATATTTCAACCCTATCATCCCATTAAATATTATTTTTTTGATATTTGATCTACATAAACATAAAAAATGTTGGAATAATTATTTTCTCAAAATATTACAAGAGTACCACTACAACTCCATTATAAAGGGACCCTAGAACACACCTTTCCTCACACCAATAAAAACTTATATGATTGACCATGATAATAACAAATATATTTTTAACATTTCTCTACATGACCATATAGTCTCCCTTTTGAATAAAATCATTCAACGGATGCCCTTTCTTATATAACAAAAGGAGTTACCGGATTTATTATGCAATCATTACAACGATATATTTGAATTCATTTAATTTCCAACCAACTCAACATTTATTTATAAATTTTCTTATAATAAAACTAGTATCCTCAATATATTGTTTATTTTTTTACTTCTTTGATTTTTCAGTCTATTGTTTTTTAATATTATATGGAATGATTATGAAGATAGGCGTTGATATGGAATTTGATTTTGAGGCCCCGTGTGACCAGAATACATTATTGAAAATATTAAAATATTTAATATCACGTGCATGAATTTTTTTTAAAGGGGGAAAACACATAAACGGGTCCTAAAATCATCAATATGGGGGCACCATTGAGATCAAAATGGTGGATTTATCCCAGCAGAGACCCAAAATTATTAGGTTCAAGTCATTTGTGTAAAATGTTTTTAGGAATGTAAAATGAATAAAATAATTTATTAAAAACTATATTTCAACGACACAGTGTATTTTTTTATTAACTGTATCCTTATGCCAAAATACATAGGTTATATGTATAAACCTTGAGATTCCATAATATTGGTAGATATAACATTAGAGAATCCTCTAAAAGGGACAATGACATATCATTGTTCAGCAATCAATGTACCTCGGAATCGACAGACCTTGCTAGCGATGTAAATGATGCATTGTTAATTTCAATGATCGATCCAACTCACAGTAGGGAATATGATTTATTGGTTAAATTTACACATTCTTGATACCTATGTCAAATTATAACTAATATATTAATATATTTGTGATCAGATTAATTGTATTTGTGGGATGGGATTTGTTGTGGGATTATTAGTAATGATTCAATTTAGGTTCCTCACTCCAAATCCCATGTTTTTTAACATTTTCCATGAACACTTGGCCAACAATGATAACCTTCATTATTTTTCATTTAACCCAATGTTCTTCATTTTTTTTTGTTGGAACCCCACATTCCCCAGATCGACATTTCTAGGTTGATTCAAACAAGATCATACCCCATCAATGAATGGGAATTTATAGACGTGGATGGGTCCGCATAGATATGATATCAATGAGATCTGATTTGTGAAAATTTGGTTTTATGTTCATCGAAGGAGGTAAGATTATCTATGGAATGGACAAACATAATAGCGGTGTTGACCTGCAGCTGGAAGAGGCCAAGAGAGGTGGTGTGCAGTAGTAGAGCATGTGAGGGTGGAATTGACATGAAATGTAGTGATGGAAATGGGATGTATCAACGACAGTGGTACATAGTGGTAGGATGTAGTAAAGGACATGGCAGTGGTGACAGCTGGCATGATAGGAGACATGGAGTGGTAGAAGAGGATGATTGGGTTGAGCCAACATACTAGGTAAAATAGATGGGACATGTCAGGTTAGGACGGTGGTTAGAACTAAACCTGGTTGGATATAGGGATAACACGGTGAATCCCAGATGTGGTAGACCACATAATCAATGTAGCGTGAGCTATTGTGGGTAAAAAACCCATAATGGTAGACCATGGAGTTTGAGTGGGTTTAGTAAACATATAGTCAGACCATATGTGGTTGACCACTGTGGTAGGGGTACCAACCATAATGGTTTGTTCACAGGCCCCGTCAAGCCTGTTTCTGGTTTCACTCAAACTAGCTTAACTCATAAATCGATCTTCCAATCGACGATCCATCTATGTTGTTGAAACCCTATCATTGAGATGATCATTTTGGGACTAGTTGTGTGTTTTTAGTTTGGACTTGTATAGGTTGAGAGTGTTTCATTGGTCCTTTCCTCAAAGAATTAGTAGATATTAACTCCACTTCACTGGATTGTAATGCCCTCTAAATGGAATGTCTCAGATGTAGTATGTTATCCCTCCCCAAAGGGGATGATAACAACTATCAATCCAAGTAGATTTTATGTAATCATGTAACCCCTTTGAGTAGGTTGTCGATCATCCATCTAGAAGGTCGTATTGCTAGGTTCTGTGGTATCCGCTATTAATTATAGGTGTGATCCCTTATGTTGCACGTAGATCGATATTATGTATATTGTATCCCTAGTATGTTCTAGGCGTGATCTGGTGGTTCCCCTGGTTAGTTCTTAGCATTACACCCTCTATGTGTACCATTTTATTCCAAGACCAATGAACTCTCTTTTAGTGGGTCCCAAATGAGTTAGACCTCTTCATTGAGTGTCTTCAATGATATCATGGATCAATGTGTTATTTTCCCTAGATAGATTGTGATTTGAGAACAATCATGTCAGTGTATGTATATTATGACTGCTTGATGACAAGGTGAATATCATGAGTATATATGTATTCGTTTCAAGTACTTCTACTATCAATGTTAAATACTATACTTACACATGTGAATAGATGATTATATTTGCATGATTATATGGCTAGTGGTTTTAGGGTGACATAATAATTATTGTTATAATCATCCATACACATGGTTTTCCCGAATGTTTTTTGTCTTCTAAAAATAATCGACCATTTGATGGAGCCCTAGGAAGACATGGGACAAATAGTGCTTTGTGGGACCTGAATGATTGTGGCTTGTTTCACTGATATTTAGACAGTAGTCCCAATAACTTTATTTTTATATTGGACTTATGTTAAAAAATATTTATGGTTGGTTTGTTTTTCTCTCAGTTTACATTATATTAATTTTACTATTGAACACTGTTGCATGATCTTAATGGAATTCATGAATTCATTACAATGTGGATTTTTTATTTCATCAGTTTTTGGCTTGGAGATGTGTTCCTGTGTATAGGTACATATGAAAATTCCTCCCATTTTTTCGTATAAGACTACTATTTTTTATTATACAGGCCCTAGAAACTTCCAGGCAGGATTGAGGTAGTCATAGAATGGGAACCACGAGGATTGGTCATGTCATAGTGGTATCAAAGTGGTGAGATCTATTTTAGAACCCAGAGTCTGTAAAGATAGTTTGTGGGAAAAATGTTATGGGATTTGAGTTTAGATTTATAATTTGGGACCCTAGTGTTGATGTGGAAGTAGATGTATCTATATCCTTAGACTCTGATTAACAACATTTCATCTTGTCACATGAAAAGTTTGGATATATGGGTATCAAATAGAACATGTATCATATATGAATGATTTTCTTTTCTATGTCCTTCTTGAGTTATCTCCACAAATATACTATACTGATGGTGGTATATCTTTTTTTAGGATTCCTCTTAGTAGAAATAAATCTATAATTCCAACTTGTGATCACGAGGATGATCCATTTAGTGACGAAGCATCTGTAAAGGGTAATGTATCGAGGATATCACCGTTTGGTGGTTTACCAACTATACGATGACTTGTCAAGAATCATCTACTACAAGCACTATCATTTGATAGTATACATAGGTATGTGCAATTCATGAGATTCATAGGCATTGAAATATCAAAATTCTATGTTATAAAAACCACATATATGTGAGGATTGACTAGTGGAAGTCATCCATGTTTTCCTCCTTTTGAGGAAACCTACCAACCAGATGGTAGTCCTTTCCCCAAGACTTCCTCAGGTGTCTTCATGGTGATGGCGGAGCTTTGTGACTAATATTGATTATGATACAACAATTTCCAATACATATTTATAGTTTCTATTTTGAGGGGTGTTCTATATGGCCATGTTTTGATCAGTACACACAAATTACATTCTACATCTATAGCATTCAAGTATGAATGTGGTAGCATAATGGGCAATGTTTTCTATTCTTTTGATCCTCTCTTTGGATATGGTGTAAGACTAGTTCTCTAGGCCTCCTTCTATTGATTAGGTTTTATGTCCGGAAATCAGGGTATAAATGGTATCCCACAACATTCCTACTTATGCTAGGGTATATAAACATTCCCTATATGTTGTGAGATTTCAAGAAGAGCATACACAAGTTTTAGAAGCATGTAATGGGCATTGGAAAGCTGAGACCTCAATTGAAAGAACTCGAAATTAGTCATAGGGATCCAAGAGGTGTGGGTTGTTCATGGACAAATCCTAGAACAAAGGGTCAATGGTTCATGGATCCCAGAGTGGATTCATGTACCAAGGAAACATGGTGTCAAAAAAATAATAAATTTCATTAATTTAATTTCTTCTTCTATTTTTCCTTTTGATTTTATGTCGACATATATATGGATAAATTTCATTTTCATTTCATTTATTAAATTTTCATGAGATTCTGTTTCATAACATGCCATTTTTATTTTTCAATATATAGTTATTTTAATGGCTTGGGTTTCCATTTATTACCTTTAAATATTTTCTATTATCATTGATTAATTATTGATTCCGCTACATTATTCCATTACTATGCATTGTTTCTCACCATTATTTTATTTCTTTCCACTATAATCTGAGAAACATACAATAAAATATATGTTGTTATTTAATTATTTGAATAAAGTTATATTATGATATATATTTTTATTTATAATGGAGAAAAAATATTTTGTAATTTCTATATTCATTTGTAATACAAGACACATTAATATATCTTGTTTTCCATGTCCACTAAACAGATATATCAGTCAAGACTTGATTCCTTGTAATAAATCCAATATATATTATAACATACATCAGTTCTAAGATATATGTGGTCAGGTCACTATAGAGTATATATCATATAATAATAATGTATCTGGTTATTTTATTTCAGAATAATAAATATATATTTATTATACATGACAATAAAATGTTTTCTAATAATGTTGAACTCGTGTATAAGAATTTTTTCATCACATTTATGTATTTAGGTCATATTTTTTATACACTACATGTTTCATTTTGTGTTGTATATACTTCCCATGAATATGTTTTAAGGTGATTTTAAATAAAATTATAATTTTTTAGATATCCAAAATAGGTTTGTTATTTCATTGGACTTATGATTCAAAATATATCTTACTCTATGTTTTTTATGTTACCTTATGATTATATATATGGATTTTTTGAATTTATGTTTCTCATAATCATATATTATGATACCTCTCATTAAAATTATAAATTTTATTTTACTTTAGTAATTTTACTGAAATAAAATATTTACCACTATTTTCTTAGATTTATGTTCTTGTGGGATCAAACCAATATTTTTAAGAAAAGACGACATTATTTCACTCTTTGATCAATGAAATATTTTTTCCCATATTTTTTTATAAAAAAAATAAAGATTGTTTTTAATATTATATTATTTTGTTTTAAAAGGAATTCGTACACATATTTTACTTTTTACAAATGGTTTGAAGGTAATCTTCATAAAATTTTCCAAATACGGTGATTATGTGTTTTTATAAAATTATAAAAACTATGTTTTCAAAAAACAAAAAATACATGTAAAAAACATACCACCATAATAATTTGTCTATTTACTTATTCATACATTGAAATTATCATTGAATATTTTAATAGAAAATTGTTTCTATTATATTTTGGATATTTTTATATATTTTTTAATTGATTTCAAAATGAAAAATTAATTTTTCTCTACAACTATTCAATGTGATCCGTAAAATTCTTTTTCCATCTAAGTTTACATCCAATTAGGATAGAAAATCATTAATATGGTCATCAAATATGGAATCCATTTATTATCTAAATATATATTTTTTCTGTTTATGATGATAATATATTTATGAAATATGTTTCATTTACATTTCTTATGTTATGAAAAAATTGTTTATGAATCCAATTACCTTTCATGGGCCCTGAGAAAAATAATGACTTATGATCATGTGACACAAACATATAATAGTTATGTTATGTTACGGGAGTTAAATATATACACATTATATTCATTAGGTAATGATTAATGTTATTTGAGCTAAAAGGGTAAACAAGATGTCATACAAATCATAATAAATGATACATAGGAGGTCATACCCATCCGAAAAAAAGGAACCCAGGTGGTTAGTCAAAGCCTACCATGCTATAAATTCCATGAGGATAGACCTGAAATATGAAATTATCTTCTTATGTGTATTTCACAATTTCATGTCTTATTGAAATATTATTATCTCATGGATCTTGTTCGTTGGTTCCTCTATAATTCAAATATTATGAACTAGACATCATTATTCTGGGACTCCGGATCATGATCTATGATATACATGACATGAATTTGTAATATCATACACATTTTCCTATAAAAATAATATCCCATTAAACTTTTGTGATTATATGAATCTCCAAATATTACCAAGACTATGAAATTGTGCAGACCCATTATTATGATTCATTTTCCTAGGTTATGAAGAAAGGTCGTGTGTAAAATATTTCAAATAAGTGTTATATTTATAAAGAACTATGTTTAAGTTGATTTAGTTCAATTAGAAACATTTTTTTAACTATACAATTTTCAAATGGTCTTGACCTATATGATATTAGATTAGATATTCATGTAATCTATACAATATTCATATAATAAGATATAATTTTAATGTATGATAAGTATGGGTGTCAATATTATGTATTATATAAAGGATTAGATTTTTTTTGAAAAAATATGATGAAATATCTTTTGTGAGAACCACATATATAATTACAAGTGTATGGTAAAATCATAATTTTAGGGTAATGATCATGAGTGACCTAGTATAAAGGCTATTTTTCATAGCTTGAACATATAATGTCAAAATTCAGATATATTATTAATTATTTCTCATGATTATGTGGATTCAAACTATGAATAATGTTTATCACAATGTTGTTTTTGTTTTTAGTCAAATTATATATCAGGAAGGAATCAGGTTAATGCGAAATTCAAGGAAGAATTCAATATTATTCATTATAGGAAACCAACTATTATGTGATATATTGTAGAAAATAACATATCTATTCTTACACAATAATCCCAATCTATGAATATCATTGTGCTTATTAAGGAGGAAAATAGGGAACCCCATTTTATTTATTCTTTCATGTGGAGAAATCCTCCTTAATTTAGATGGACTATAGATCCAATAGATAATGAGAAATGGCTTTGTACAATTGAAAATATATTTTTCATTATCAATTTTTCAGATTATGAAAAAATTTATATGGTTGTTTATGTTTTTGAAGGGAAGTCATATAAAATATTAAATATTATAAAAACATGAGGAAAAATTATGAGGTTGATTCCAGTTAGTGTTAATACATTAAGATATTATATCTAAATATGTACAATGTTCATATTTATTAATAAAAAACAATGAATTAATTAAATGTTTGAAATTATAATTATGATGAATTAATTGGTGCCAAATGGGAAATATATACATGAATTTTGAGTTATTATACTAGAATTATCACCAAACATTAATGATCAGTTAATTGATTCATCAGTGGCATAAATACTTGTTCTCAAAGGGTTTTACCTATTAAGGTATTTATTGGAAATGAAGAAACTATTTAACGCCATATCAAGGTGTTAATTGTGATTAGAATAACCCAAAAATCTCATGGTTATTATATGAAATTAAATATGGATGTCAAATGATAATATAAAAACTATTGAGTTAAGATGCTGAGTCTTATTTTATACACAAATTTTTCAATGAAAATGGAGGAGATTTTCATAAAGGGAATAAAATTTGTTTTATATATTTAAATGAAGGATATTTAATGACTTAATTCCCATGTTATGAGAATAAGAAATATAATGATTAAAATGATGTCGAAAATACTCGGAAATCACTAACCACATTCAATTGTTTCAAATTCATATATTTTTTTAATTTTGATAACCACATCACAAATCCAAAGGTTATTGATGATTATAATCATAAATTGGATCTAAATACTAAATAAAAATGGATATCTCCTATGATTATTCTTTCAAATGAATTTTTTAATGAATAAATGATGAAATGTACCGTTATAATCTTCTTCAGAATTGATAATGTCTTATTAAATTTTGGATATAAACACTATTTTATTTATAAGGAATTATTATTGGCATTATAGCACAAACTCAATGATTAGATATTTAAAAATTCAATAACCCTCTAATTGTACAATTAAATCTACATATTTATATTATTCATCTCCATTTAATGTTTATGATATTATGCTTCATGAAAATATTGTTATCCTCCCACTAGTTGAGTTTAATGATAATTTTTGAATAGATTATTTCCATTATATAAAGACAACATCAATATCCATCCAATGTAAGTTACATTTGATATGGTAAAAAAACATTGATCATATCTTAGTGGGAAAATAAATATTAATATATAATGGATATTACAACAATTATATGTGATTTTATTTCTTTTAAAAGGTGGATTTTATCTAATATGGGTGGGGAAAAGCTCAACATAGATGATATAACTATTAATTAGGTGTTTTTTACTTTCATTCCAAAAGATTTTCTTTTTTTACCTCAATATATATATTTTTTTCATTACCATTTATTCCTTCCTCTAATCTTAGTTCAAATACACTCTATATAAAGTCCCTGATTTATTTTCATTACTTGAATAATAATGTCTAAGAAGATTGTGAGGAGGTATTCATTTTTTAAACTATGTAACATTAGGGTTCACCTATTCTTTTTGCAAAGATTATAGAGGGATCAAAGGAGTTCTGCATTGAATATCAGGATCATAATATGTTCAATATCAAGATTATGTATCCTCGACCCCATATTGTTGAGTTATTTTCCCAATTATGTATAATTTGTTACTTTTCCATGATTTACCATCAGTATTGAAATAACAAATGGAGGGACAATAAGGATGGCTCACCGAAGAGATAATTATGAAGAAGGAATAGAAAATATAAATATATAGTTAATCAATAAGATACATCTAATTCCCCAACAATGATACAAGATTTATATAATATATTATTTTGATATTACCTTGATCAATTCGTTGTAGAATTTATATATCATATATTTTTATATTTTCAATTAATAATGAATAGCAATAAAATAACATGAGGATTTTATTGAATAATATAAGGAAGGATAATCTATATAAAAAAAATTTCAATTATGAATTTTGGATATAGAATGTTTCATTTTGGGGCATATAATCTCTAGTGTGTATTTATTTGTGGATCCCAAAAATTAATAAGATTTTTTAACATTATCTCACACCAGCCACAGTTATATAGAATCATAATGTATTATGATTTGATGAATATTACTAATAGGTTTTGGAAAAATATTAATGTTTTACAATACAATCACCATGTTATTATAGAATTGAGCCAGGTACATTTGGAAATATAAATATGTGGGATATTTTAAGGAAATGAAGTGTATGAATGTTAGTACACCTAATATTACATTACCCTTCGAGGGATATTTTTTTAAATATTTAATTATAGATAAATAAAGGGATTTTGATGCGCCCTTGTGAAATATGATATCTTTATAGCTTATGCATAAGAAAAATTGATGGTTCAAGAATAAAAGTACCCAAATCATGATTTAGTGTTTGATGATGTAATTTTTACCTTATATATAAAGAGGAATTATATTTAATTGAAGAAGAGTGATATATATATACACTCATAATTTTTTTGTGATTATATATACACTCTAAATGATCTGAATATATTCCATAAATGTTTCGTGGAGAAATTTAATTATTAAAACTACTCATTATATTTCCACCATTGAAAATAAAATATGATGGCCAATATAAGGCCCCGGCCATAAACCTTACATAATACTGAATTAAATCAATAATTCACATTGAGGATTGTTTCACGGTTTAGAGTTTTATAGAATTAGGACATAACTATTACATATCAAAAGATTACAAAGTATACACTTCTACTAAGTTTCCATAAAATAAAAACTCTTAAAAAGAAACATGTTTGGTTCCATGTTTTAGATAGCATGACTTTCCCTTGATCCCATCCTTGACCCTATTCCACATTAAGTACTATGAAAAATATTTCAAAAAACATGGGGTGAGCATAAAAATCTCAGTAAGGGATACACAAAGAATGAAAACCGTTAGTTTTTCAAAAAAAAAAGTAAACCATGTATACTTTATCAAAGTAATAATTTTCACCTTTATGAAGTAGTAAAAAAACTCATGAATGAATAAAAGATCATTACTTACCCTTTTGTAACGAAAAGATTACCATAAAACCCATATAAAGAACACATAATATACAAAGGTAACATGGGACATAAACATACATAAATGGAATAACCATATGGTCGACTTCCACACATACTTAATGGAATAGCCATACGGCTGACTTCCAAACCCAATGCATTGGAGGTTATAACGTAACCACCCATCCTGGTATTCACGGCACCACCCTTCATATGGTTTATCACGTAACCACCCGTAAAATGTTCAAGTACCATCATTACACATAAAATATTGAAAATATAAACATTTCAAAAACTACATTTCATTTCCAATCACAATAAGTAATTCGAATATATTTAATTAATCAATCCATTTTCAAAAACCATTTAAAAGAGATTTTTTAATCAAAGTGTCCCATACCACATTGAAGCTTTTAATGGAATTAAAATTTTAAAACATTAATGTCCATATAAATAAATACTAAAAACCATTTTGAAAACATTGACATTAAAGATAAATATTTAGAATAATAAATCTTTAAAACATTTAAAATGATATTTTTGTTATAGAGTTTTTAACAAAATGAGAGACTATTGAATACAAATAATTGTGCAATCACATTTAATCGGAACTTTATAATATCATGAGAATAAATTAATTCATGATATTATATGTCAAAGGCCAGTATATACACCATATAAGAGTGAATTGTTGCATAACAACAATGAAGTCTTAATGGAAATGTAAATTGAGATGAAATCCATTATAAAGATGGTATCATTTAATTAAGGATAAATCTATCCCATAATTATGTGTGAGAAATATACATACACACAATATAAGTGGATATAAAGTGTGAAATAATCATATGTCATTCACACATATTCATTGGATGACATGCTCAAGAAGTATAAGTTTAACCCAAAGAAATCGAAATTGGGTTATGGCGTTTCCTTATAAAAATTCGACAGCCAAACAACGTCACTTTAAAATTCAGAAAATGAGTTGATGAGACAAAAAGTGTATCTAATCACTTGGAATTAAATTTTACCTCAATAAGGATATATAGGAACATATCCCAACATAATAAGATGTAAATTAAAAGACATAACAAAAATAAGTCTTTTAAAAAGTGGAGGGTGAAAGATTCCCTTACCGAGTAGGGTAACATTGGAAACGTACACCCCTTGAAAGAAGGACTATAAAACATTGATGTAAATAATCATAAACGAAAGTATATTACACAAATATTAGAATAATGGGATGTACATACACCAATCAAAGTAAATGGTGGAAAATGTAGCATAAATCTCACGGGAATAAAAGTGAGATGAAAAATCCCTTATGAAAACTCGGCAGCCTAACGACGCCACTCAAAACTTCCAAAATGGATTGATGAGATAAAATAGGGTCTCTCATCATATTAACATAAAATGTACAGAAAGAAGAATATAAAATAACGTCCCCCAACATAACAAAGAGGTGCTTAAAAGCAGTGACATAACAAGAGTACTTAAAAATAAAGGGAGAGGTAGGATCCCTTACAAAATTTCGGTAGCCTAACGATGCCAATCAAAAAATCCAAAATGGATTGATGAGAAAAAATAGGGTCTCTCATCATATGAACATAAAAATTACAGTAGGAGTAAAATAAAAGAACATCCCAATCATAAAAGAGATGAGCTTAAAAGGAATGACATAAAAGAGTGTTCTTAAAAAGTAAGAGAGGGGTAGGATCTCTTACCTCAAGTCTGACTTGTCTTGTTCGTTTCTTTATATTCCTGAATAATAAACATTGGTAAATTTATAATTGCTTAAGGAAATATTTTAAAGATTATTATTCAGTTAATAACACATGTTATAATGTTATAATAATTGGTTAATAATGTGAGTTCATATCAGACATTTTTGTCGATGTTTGGTACATGAGTCAAAAATGAACTTGTTTGAAAATGATTGTCCATGTAGTTATAATTAAATAATATCCAGAATAGTATTAATGATTTAAATATCATATATATCCAGTACATATTCATTTTATACTACTCCATAACATTTTCAGATAAAATGAAATGAAATGCACCATTCATGGAGACGGAAGGTCGTACATACGCATGAACGCTACTTTCATTTATTTGTCATATTAATGTAATTAAAAATAATTGAGAGGTATATATATTATAATTCCAGTATCATATATATTTTATATATGTCACATATGTTCATTAATTTAATTCTTTATAAATTCCATGTATTTCATGAATGAGTCACATCACTTGAGGGGTGGTAGTCCACACTTCCTCGTATGAAATTATCGCATTTCCACTACATGAAAAGCATAAAGGCATGTTTTAAATATAAAATTAAGAAGCATATAGAAAACATAAATACCATATATATCATATATAAAATATAGTGACATCATAATGCCCACCATGGAAGGTGTTAAGAGTATATTGAACAATCATCGTTTCGTGAGGTAGAAATTCGCCATCCACAGAAATAGATTGTTCTTTAACCATTAGGCGAAGTTGTGTGTAAGTTTAGATAGAATACATCACATAAAAACATCCTAGTATATTTTAGATACTGGTTTTGTTACAAAAGAAAGGAATAAAAAGATATTATAGGGTTGGAATGGAAAAACAAAACATAAGAACACCAGAGAGGACACTACCTTTAAATCGGGTAACTCTCTTTGATTTGAGCTCAAAGGATTCCTTGGAAAGGATTCTGCCCAAAGTGAGGCTTCAATGATGAAGAGAGGTATGAGGAGAGATTAAATGAGCTGGGTTTGGCCGATCCAAAGGCTTCATAGGTTTGTGTAAGGTGGTAGAGGTGGGGTCCTTTTATAAGAGGGGAGGAGGGGCACTCTTGGAAAGTTATAAAAGTTTACTTTATTATAAAAAGATATTCGGATTTCAAAGGTCCCAAATTGATATAATTTGAGGTTAAGGTGATAAGGGTTCTAAATATACTCATCCAATAGGTTTTTCTCATGTGTAGGTCTTAGTGTTTACCTTATCTTTTCATTTTATTTAAATCGTTAAATAATGAGGTAATCGCTGCATCATCATGATGTCATAAATAATTTAATTTATAAATCTCTAAAAATTATAAAAAAATATCATGATGTAGGAAATATTTTTATATTCCTAATGAATATTTATAGTAAAAAATATGACTTTTATAACCCCATCTAAAAATTGTTTTATTAAAACAACACATGTTTGTGACATTTTAATTTTAACTTTAAATAAAAAGGTATTAATGTCATTTTAAATGAAAAGTGGCTCCATGGAGTCCCCATGTTGACCCATGGATTTTCTCGGTCGGCCATGACTCATCCAATGGGGGTAGGACATGTGTCTAGGTCATTTCATATTATTAAAACATTATTTTTAAATTAAATTTCACTACTTACCTCTAATCGCGATTAAAAACTTAAAAGTTACTATTCAACAAAAAATTATTTTAATATCATTGAACCAAATTTTACTTCTTAATGACAACCATGTATGTCAGATTTTTTAAATTCAAAATACAGAGGTGGTAAAATTTCATTTAAACGGAAAATCAGTTTTTATAAGTACCACTTAGTGGTTTCACTATTCATCAAAAATTGATGTTTTTCAAAAAAATACCAAAACATCACCCTAATCTATATTTGATATTCCGAATTCAAAAAAATGAAGTCTATTTTAAAAAATTAAAAACTTATAAGTTGCATTAATTAATTTAATAATTAATTCCAGCTGTCAGAGCAAATAGCGTGTTTTTATGAAACATTAAGTATCAAAAGATTGACACTAGTTTAAGTCTGATTTCAAAGTGAAATTAATTACAGTGACCAAAATTATATTAAATGGTAAAAATACATTATAATTGAATGTAAGAAACAATTAAAAATATAATCTAATCATATAAATAAATTAGATTAGAAAGAGGTTTTGAATTAAAATACAACATTTTCACTATTCATTAAAAAGTGAACTGTATCGGAAAAATAACAAAAATTGAAACAACGTAAATTTTGATGTCCCGATTCTAAAGAAGAATTTTATTTTGTCACATATAACACATAAAATTGTTAAAATGTGGATTTAAAATAGTTTTTCCATCAAATGGCGGTTAATCGATCTTTTAAAGATTATTAGAATGTTTAAGCTTAAAAATTGGATTCATTCGCATTTTTAATCCTATAACATTTATTGTAAAAACTAAAAATATTTGAAAAGCATACATAATCATTTTTTTATTTTGTTCCGTTTTTCCAGCAATTACAATGGCTAGTCGTTAACTACTATTTAAAATAATATTATTTTATTATTAGAGTGTAACGTAAGATTTCAAAGGAACACATTGTCGCGTATTGGGTACACCATCGAGCATAGCATTACCTTTAAAGTAATATTAATATTTATTCAAAAAATAGGGATAAATATAAAAATGTCATATTCTTAATTTACCTAGTGTGTTACATCCTTCCCCCCTTTTTGGAATTGTGTCCTCGTAATTTCAAAATTTGTCGTGGAAACTCCATTGAAAGTCCCACATCAGAAAAGGAGTAAATTAAACTATCACTTTAAAAGAATGAATGGGAAGTACAAAGGTCACCCGAGTTAACCCATACTAGGATTCCATGTATGAAAATATGGATATGGAGGAAAAATCAAAGGGTCAAGTTCTGATGGAGAGTGATAGTAAACATGTCTAGGAGAAAGTTAACCATAAGAAAATCACAAACATGGGATGGGTTAAACGGTATTGGATTCCCCAGTAGAAAAAGTTAGTGGACAAAATTTTTTTTAGTTACTTTTCATTGAGGAATTTATTTTTGAGCTTAACTAAAACATATGGAAACATACTTACTTATAATTTTGAATTTCAATATTTATTAGATTTCTTACACGAACTCATATTTTCTCCAAAAGATGAGTATTTAGGAATACTTTTTCACATTAAGAGTACTATAATCAACTTCTAGAGAATCACCTAATCCACAAAATAGAACTATATACTTCCCATGTCTTTAGACTTTATCCAAAACCAAAACCAAAAAGGTTAGTACAAGATCAGATAATCCAGAAAATGGTAACCCTTTATAAAAATAAAATTTATTCTTAATCTCAAAAATTTGTCCAACAAAACCCAAAGTTCAATGAAGACCATTCGATAAACAAAATTTTCCATAAAATTCTTCAAAGTAAACCAAACTAAGATTGAAACCCAAATATTTGATGGATTTAATCACATAGTCTTCCAAGGTACAAAATAACACTTATCTCCAAATAACATCAGTTTCTCTTAAAGTCTCATATTGAAAAATAATTAAACTAATCACATATCCCCCATGATAGGTAAATAATTTCCATAGATAACCAAAAATCAACTTACTCTTAATTCATAAAATCATTTAACTAAAAATAATTATTCAAACTAACCAGGGACTTCACATAGTCAAGTGGTAGGAGATAAATACCAGTCACACTTTGGTTGTGGGTTTTATTCCTGCAGCTTTGTCCTACGCGACGGGTGGTCACACAGTCTGCGTGTTTTCCTTTTTATAAAACACCAAAAATAACCCTAACTTGTTTTAACCTCAATAGTTTCCTTATACATCTCATTTTGATCCAAATTCATTAAGATATCAACATCTAAATTCTTGAAGTCTTATTTCACCACCATAAGATAATATAAAACGATTCCCAAAATGAATAACAACATACCTTGATCATAGAGTCCACTAGGTTTCATTTTCATCTTGTTCACGTATGTTTACGTCCCATGACTTAAAACAATGATTTAAAGATCCTTCAAAATCATTTTCTTCCTCCATCCAAATACACCTTCTACAACATGGGTCATATGGGTGTTCACAGACAAACAGTTTTGGAAAATAATCATGTATGACATATAATTCCAAAACATCTGATAAAACATGATTTCTATAAAATAGTCAAACAGAAATTGAGTTGGAACTTTCTATTATTTGTCCTTTTAAAATACCATAACTATGTTCTGAGAGACTATATTTTAAAAGAAAATATATGTAGGTTGCGCAAGGGTCTCCTTCCTCAGCACCATTTTTAAAATCATAATATTTTTCAAATTATTGTGATAAGGTAAAATATTTGAAAATACCTTGATAATATTTCCCGTTCCTAAAAATATGAGAATATTGTGAAAATAGTATTTGTCTAAATACAACCCATGATCCATGATGATAATGAGGAGTAGTGGAGGTGTTTTATATCTCAAACAACTGCTTGCAAGTGAGTTGTATTCTAGAAAAAGTTTCACAATCATCCGAACATGACTTTGAAATAATTATTGCAAGCATGTCATCAGGAAGAGATAGGAATGTCATTTGAGATCCTTCTCCTTCCATTCGTAATTGACATTACTTTACCTGAAAAAAAAGTTATAAAATAAGGATTTACCTGAAATAATAGATATAGGTACTAACCATGTGTCTAACAAAAACTCCTAATCCCTAAAGTTGTCTAAACCTTCCTTTGATACCAACTATAAGGCCCCGACCATAAACCTTACTTAATATTAAAATAAATTAATAATTAACATTGAGGATCTTTTCATGGTTTAGAGTTTTAGAGAATTAAGACATAACTATTACATCTCAAAAGATTACAAAGTATACACTTCTACTAAGATTCCATAAAATAAAAACTCTTAAAAAGAAACATGTTTGGTTCCATGTTTTATATATCATGGCTTTCCCTTGATCTCATCCTTGACACTATTTTACAATAATTCCAGTGAAAAACATTTCAAAAAAACTTGGGGTGAGGATAAAAAGCTCAGTAAGGGATACACAAAGAAGAAAACCATTATTCTTTCAAAACAACAATTAAAACAAATGTATACTTTATCAAAGTAATAATTTTCACCTTTATGAAGTAGTAAAAAAACTCGTCAATGAATAAATGATCATTACGTACCCTTTTGTAACCAAAAGATTACCATAAAACCCATCTAAAGAACAGATAACATAAAAAGGTAACTTGGGACATAAACATACTTAAATGGAATAACCATACGGTCAACTTCCACACATACTTAATGGAATATCCATACGGCTGACTTCCATAACCAATGCATTGGAGGTTTTAACGTAACCACCTGTCCTGGTATTCACGGCAACACCCATCATATGGTTTATCCTCTAACCACCCGTAAAATGTCCAAGTACCATAATTACACATAAAATATTGAAAATATAAACATTTCAGTAACAACATTTCATTTGCAATCAAAATAAGTAATTCCAAGATATTGAATTAATCAATCCATTTTCAAAAACCATTTAAAAGAGATTTTTAATCAAAGTGTCCAATACCACATTGAAGATTTTAATGGAAATATAATTTTAAAAAATTAATATCCATATAAATAAATACTGAAAACCATTTTGAAAACATGGACATTAACGATAAAGATTAAGAATAATAAATCATTAAAACATTTAAAATGATATTTTTCTAAAAGAGTTTTTAACAAAATGAGAGACTCTTGAATACAAATAATTGCGGAATAAAATTTAATCAGAACTTTATAATATCATGAGAATAAAGGAATTCATGATATAATATGTCAAAGGACAGTATATACACTATATAAGAGTGAATTGGCTCGTAACAACAATGAAGTCTCAATGGAAATGTAAATTGAGATAAAATCCATTATAAAGATGGTATCCTTAAATTAAGGATAAATCTATCACATAATTATGTGTGATAAATATACATACACCAAATATAAGTGGATATAAATTTTGAAACAATCAGAGGTCATTAACACATATTCATTGGATGACATGCTCACGAAGTACAAGTTTAACCCAAAGAAATCGAAATTGGGTTAAGACATTCCCATGTAAAAATTCGACTACCTAACGGCGTCACTTTAAAATTCAGAAAATGATTTGATGAGACAAAAAGGGTATCTCATCACTTGGAAATAAATTTTACATCAATAAGGATATATAGTAACATATCCAAACATAATATGATGTAAATTAAAAGACATAACAAAAATAACTCTTTTAAAAAGAGGAGGGTGAAAGGTTCCCTTACCGACTTGGGTAACTTTCGAAACGTACACCCCATGAAAGAAGGACTATAAAACATTGATGTAAATACTCATAAAAGAAATTATATTACACAAAGATTATAATAATGGTAATTACATACAAAACTCAAATGAAATGGTGGAAAATGTAGAATAAATATCACAGGAATAAAAGTGAGATGAAAAATCCCTTATGAAAACTCGGCAGCCTAACAGCGCCACTCAATACATACAAAATATATTGACGAGATCAAATAAGGTCTCTCATCATAGGAACATAAAATTTACAAAAAGAGGAATATAAAAGAACATACCCCAATATAACAAAGATGAGCTTAAAAGAAGTGACATAACAATAGTACTTAAAAATTAAGAGAGGTAGGATCCCTTACGAAAATTCGGCAACCTAACGGCGCCAATCAAAACATCCAAAATGGATTTATGAGAGAAAATAGGGTCTCTCATCATATGAAAATAAAAATTACAGTATTATTAACATAAAAGAACATCCCAATCATAATAAAGACGAGCTTAAAAGGAATGACATAAAATAGTGTTCTTAAAAAGAAAGAGAGGGGTAGGATCCCTTACCTCAAGTCCGACTTGTCTTGATAATTTCTTTATATTTATGAATAATAAACTTTAGTCAATTTTTAATTGCTTAAGGAAATATTTTAATGATTATTATTCATTTAATATAACATGTTATAATGTAATAATAATTGGTTAATAATGTGAGTTCATATCAGACGTTTTTGTCGATGTTTGGTACATGAGTCAAAACTGAACTTGTTTGAAAATGATTGTCCATGTAGATATAGGTAAATAATCTCAAGAATAGTATTAATTATTTAAATATCTTATATATCCCGTACATATTCATTTTATACTACTCCATACAATTTGGAAATAGAAAGAAATGAAATGCACCGTTCATGGAGACGGTACGTCGTACGTACGCATGAACGCTACTTTCATTTCGTTGTCATATTAATGTAATTAAAAATAATTGAGAGTTATATATATTATAATTCCAGTATAATATATATGTTATATAGGTCACATATGTTCATTAATTTCATTATGTATACATTCCATGTATTGCATGAACGAGTCACATCACTTGAGGGGGCGGTAGTCCACACTTCCTCGTATGAAATTATCGCATTTGCACAACATGAAAATCATAAAGGCATGTTTTAAATTTAAAATTCAGAAGCATATAGAAAACATAAATACCATATATATCATATATAAAATATAGTAACATCATAATGGCCTCCATGAAAGGTGTTAAGAAAGGATTGAACAATCATCGTTTCATGAGGTAGAAATTCTCCATCCACAAAAACAGTATGTTCATTAACCATTTGACGAAGGGGTGTGTAAGTGTAGCTTGAATCCTTCAAATAGAAAATTCCTAGTATATTGAAGATACTATTTTTGTTACAAAAGAAAGGCATAAAAAGATTTTAGAGGTTTGGAAAAGTAAAATAAAACAGAAGAACACAAGAGAGGACACTACCTTTAAATCGGGTAACTCTCTTTGATTTGATCTCAAAGGCTTCCTTGGAAAGGATTCTGCCCAAAGTAAGGCCTCAATGATGAAGAGAGGTATGAGGAGAGATGAAATCAGCAGGGTTTGGCCGAGGGAACGACATGAGAGGTGTGTGTAAGGTGGTAGAGGTGGGCGCCTTTTATAAGAGGAGAGAAGGGGCACTCTTGGAAAGTTACAAAAGTTTACTTTATTATAAAATGATTTTTGGATTTTAAAGGTCCCACATTGATCTAATTCGAGGATAATGTGATAAGGGTTCTAAATATACTGATTCAATAGGTTTTTAACATGTTTATGTCTTAGTGTTTACCATATCATTTCATTTTATTTAAATTGTTAAATAATGAGGTAATCGCTACATCATCATGATGTCATAAATAATTTAATTCATTTAATGTCTAAAAATTATAAAAAAATTCATGATTTAGGAAATATTTTTAGCTTCCTAATGAATATTTATAGTCAAAAATATTACTTGTATAACCCCATCTAAAAATTGTTTTATTAAAACAACACATGTTTGTGACATTTTAATTTTAACTTTAAATAAAAATGTATTAATGTCATTTTCCAAGAAATGTGGCTCCATGGGGTCCCCAAGTTGACCCATGGATGTTCTTGGTCTTCCATGACTCATCCAACGAGGTTAGGACATGTGTCTCGGTCATTTCATATTATTAAAACATTATTTTTACCTTAAATTTCACTAATTACCTCTAATCGTGATTAAAAACTTAAAAGTTACTATTCACCAAAAAATTATTTTAATCCCATTGAACCACATTTTAATTCTTAATGAAAACCATGTATGTAGGATTTTTGAAATTCAAAACACAGAGGTGGTAAAATTTCATTTAAACGGAAAATCAGTTTTTATAAGTACAACTTAGTGGTTTCACTATTCATCAAAAATTGAAGTTTTTCAGAAAAATACCAAAACATCACCCTAAGCTATATTTAATATTCCGAATTAAAGAAATGAAGTCTATTTTACAAAACTCAAAACATATAAGTTGCATTAATTAATTTAATAATTAATTCCCGCTGTCAGAGAAAATAGCGTGTTTTTATGAAACAATAAGTATCAAAAGATTGACACTAGTTAAGTCCGATTTCAAAGTGAAATTAATTCCAATGACCACAATTGTATTAAATGGTAAAAATATATTCTAATTGAACATTAAAACTAATTCAAAATATAATCTAATCATATAAATAAATTATATTAAAAAGAGGTTTTGAATTAAAATACAACATTTTCACTATTCATTAAAAAATGAACTTTATCAGAAAAATACCAAAAATTTACACAAAGTAAATTTTGATGTCCTGATTCTAAAGAAGAATTTTATTTTTTCAAATATAATACATAAAATTGTTAAAAAGTGGATTTAAAAGAGGTTCACCATCAAAAGGCGGTTAATCGACCTTTTAAAGAATATTAGAATGTTTATGTTTAAAAATTGGATTCATTCACATTTTTAATCCTCTAACACTTATTGTAAAAAGTAAAAATATTTGACAAACATACATAATCATTTTTTAGTTAGTTCCGTTCGTTCCTGCCATTACAATGGCTAGTCGTTAACTACCATTTAAAATAATATTATTTTATTATTAGAGTGCAACGTAAGATTTCAAAGGAACTCGTTGTCGCGTATTGGGTAAGCCATCGAACATAGTGTTCCCTTTAAAGTAATATTAATATTTTTTCAACAAATAGGGATAAATATAAAAATTTCATATTCTTTATTTACCTGGGGTGTTACAGTCAATGATTATAGTAGAAATGATCATGTTTTCTTATATATGATCAAGACAATAAATGATATAATATTTTTATTATTTCAATGTATTGAGATATAAATATAAAATATAGTGGTAAATTTTATATTGATTAAATTAGTGTTTAATGATCTGGAAACGAATTGATTAAGGATGGCATGGACCTAACCTCTCCAGTCCATTAGTTTTTCGAAATGCGGTGTTTGAGGCGTTTCCGGAGGCCAAGGTAACTTATCCCCAAAGCTTTGCCAAAATCATTGTTTTCGATGAACCGTTTCAATGGTAGATAGTCGTGAACTATAACATCATGTTACGTCTTCATGTACTTTTGATGTTTCTAACTACCATTGTTTTGATGTAGTGACTTGGGGGTGTGTTTGGGTGAATCTTTTTGGAAAACCAAATGGTCGTAGCTTTCCCACGTGCTACGCACGGTTTTCCTAAACCACGCGGTCATGCCGTGCATATTAAATGATGGAGGTAGTGGATAACACGTGGTTAGTGCACGGTTTGTCTAACCGTGCAGCCTAACTATGTGAGGAGTGTTTGATAGGCAGTAGCAACCGCACGGTTAGCGCACGGTTTGTCTAAACGTGTGGGCACATAAATTGGATCCTAAAATTGTTGATCTCAACTCTTATCCCCTAACATTCTCATTTAATCTCATAAGCGGCCATAACAAGGGATTAACCTCCCTTGAAGGTTGTAAAACATCTCCCAAGCATTTTGGAGGCGATATGATGGCTTCTCTTGCTGAACCGAAGTCGATTTCTTGAGGTATGTGATCGTTCTTGTCTGGTTTCTTAGATCTACATAGTTCTACTTCTCCTATTCTCTCAGTTTCTTTTATATACACCCATTATTGGTATATCCAGGTGTGTGGATGCCAAATATGATGAGTTTTGGTCTTGATATTTCTAGGAGAATTGATATAAGTAGGATTATGGAGAATCAACCCGGCTTTCTTGTGCGTTCTTCATTTGTTGGGGTTTTCATCAAAAACCCTTGATGTAGGGGATTTATTGATTCTCTTCATTTTACGTGCAACTATATTGTTAGTATGTTTAATCCATATGTATGACAAATGGAAGTGACATAATAAATATTTTAACCAGATAAAGAAATTGTTATCGATCGTATGAATTTGCCTCTTGTTTCGTGAGATAGTGTGATGTCTATGCCTGCATTTCTTAGCATATTGTTCTTGGTGGAAGTTGGTAAATAATATAAACCGGGATTAATTGATATTGTTTTACCTAATAATAAAGTGGAATAAAAACAAATCTGGTGGTTGTTGCAATTTTATGATAATAAAATTTGTGTATTAAGCATGTTTAATCTTTTGTGATTGCTTACTGGTTAGGCTTCTCGATGTTGGAACCAAACATTTATAAAACATGTTAATTAAAGATGGAATAAAGAATTTGATTGATTGATACTTCCATAAAGGGTTTTGAGTTACCCTCTTGATTGTTAAAGGGCCAAGAGCCCAATATCTGGGATGTTTTCTTTCTTGCAACATGTACTGTGAGGTGATCCTGGATGTGTGTTGTGATATGTGGGGGCATATAGGCCTTTTGGTTTTGGCAGTGGATGACACCTAGAGTGGAAAGATGCATCAGTTTGTGCATTTGGGTGTCGGGAAGGAGAAAAGGGTTGATGTAATAGGATGGATGTGACTGTTTGCTACTTTCTAGATCTTTGGTTGTTTATCTAGATTACATTTCTCCATTGCTCAAGGCAGCTGGTCTTTCTTACCTTTCTCCCAAAAGAGGCAAAGACACGTGGCGTATGTCACTTGCTTTCTGTGTTTATCTTCTCAATTGGGAATGGGTCTACGCTCTTACTGTAGGCGGAAAAGAATCGATGAGTAGTACATTTACTCACCAAGTTGAGCCCCCATGTGTTTAGCAGCATAGAATGATTTTCTAAAATGCCTGGGAATATTGGAAAGTAATCCTGGAATGAATAATTGAATAATTGGTGTTATCCCATGGGGTTGGAGTTTGCTGGAACATAATTATGAGGTTGTAATTTGAAAGGGATAGTGGTTTTTTCAGTTTTTTGCTAATGGAATTTTAACGTGGTATTGTTCATGGATAATTAATTTTTAAATAATTAATTAACATAATGTGTAAATGAAAAAACGGGAGTCAAGTAATCTCATAAAGTTCTTTAAATGGATGTGTACATATAGGATACCTAGTCTTTGAAGTAGCATCCCAGAGTCTGAGAGACGTTATCTGTAGTTGTTTATAAGACTAGGTTATTCCCATAGTGTGGTTGTGAGTTATAATATATCATGTACTTTTTATATTTCTATACGCTACACCACCCAGTCAGTATGGGAAACTAACAACCCAGGGATTCTAAGACCTGGGGGGAGTGGGGTATTTTCCACTAAATTCTAGTGGGATGATGAATGGCTGACCAACCCCTTTGGCCACACTCTCTTCTCTTGGTAGTTACTTGTGCCGACAGGAAAAATGGACAGTTTTCCCCATATATGTGTGTAGAGGGATGTAATTCATTGTGGTTATTCAGAAACATAAATTGTGAATATAGTATCCTATGGACTAATATATGTGTAACATGTATAGGCTATGAGGCATGAGGATCCTAACTCGGTGTATGGGCTGTAATGTCTTGATGTAAAATACCTGACGTATGATACATGTTATGCGATTTGTGGTGGCTCCTAGAATCGACCTAGTTACTTTTGGTTGTGGGGATGGTGTGGTGCTTCGCCCTGGTGTCTGTGGGTATTCCTTGTGGTGCACGTGGTGTATATTTTGGTGCTTCACCCAGGTGTCTGTGGGAAATCCTTTTTGGAGAGAGATTCTCAGGACATGCGAAGATGGGGAAAAGAGGCAAAATAGTTGGGATGTAGTAGTGGGGTACCCATGATATTCATTACTATATGATATATTCTTGTATGAATTACTTGGTTAGAGAAGCCATGGTGAGGTTGGTAATGTAGTATACCTATTTTGGGGACGAGTTAGTTGCACTTTTTGTTCACTGTGCTTTAGCATTCTTTCATTACTTCTGCACCAGAGGCTTAAAGGAGGATCCTACCAAGTATACTTTTATACTCACCCTATGTATATATAAACTGTTTTTTAGGTCACTTGGAGTAGGTTGGAGATCAAGCTGGTTTTTACTAGCTTGGGGTTTCAGGAGCTGTTCGGGCTTGTGGTTGCTGCTGTTTTTAATTTTGTTTGGGTACTTTTAGTTTTCCCCCCTTTCAGTTTTAGTGCTTTTGCAGGGCATTACATATGTGCACTTGGGTTTCATTTATATTTCAGTTCTGCGTTGGAGTTGGTTTTTTTCTATATTATATCTCTGTTCCGCATGTGTTCTGTTATAGGTTAATGCCTCCCACTTGTGTGTTTATTATACCCTCGGTGCTAGTCGCCAACTCAGGGCCTACTAGAGGTGGGACTTGGGGGGTCATTATCTCCCTTTTCACATTGCCGACCCTGGAGGGGTACAATTTGTGGGGAGGGGGTCGTGACAATGGAGGTGTTGAAAGAATAGGTAGAGCTGTTGAATTATGTGAGAAATTTTCCTTAGTTATAAATTTATTTTTATGGAGTCATAATGTTCACGAATAATGTTTATGTCACCTCCATTCTATTGTTGAATAAATATCTACACTATGATGCTCGTATTTCATTAATTTCTTTTAATAATAAAATTATAATAATGTACAGAGATTGTAAATTGTATTTCCATTTGTTTAGTTTGGTAAGAGATATTACAATGTTTGTGTCTTAGTTAGTGGATTCCAATAAATAATGGATGAGTTAAAATAGACTAAGGGGATTTTTAAAACTATTACCAATACCAGTATGGAAGTGGGAGAACATACCTATGTATTTTGTCATTGGAATCCAAAAAATGGTTAAAAGGTGCCATTCCATTTAGGTTGTATTTAGTTACCTTACAATGAATGAAAATATTAATTTAATTAGTTAATGGTTCTATCTTTACTAGCATAATAGAATATAAATAATGGTGTGAGGATTAACTGAGTAAAACGTTAAATTTTAATTGATTTTTATTTGATTTTTTCATTGATGTTCTAGATAACAATTTAGTAGGATATGGTAAAAAAATGATTTCGATTATAACTTATCATTCCTATAGATATATTCCATATGAATAATCTATTTATACTTTTGAATTAATTTTGAAAACAGTATCTATGGAATTCAATGTTTTTTTATATCAACACCATCCATTAGAAAAAATTATTATACTATTATAGCTTTCCCTCGATTAATAAAATGTATCCTTATGAATTCATCCAATTTAGAAAGGGAATAACTCTGATTTTTCGGAATGTAGTAGGATATAGAGTTTTACAGAGACCCAACCTATGTAAGGATATTTTAGTAATGTCTAGATCCAGTCAAAATCTTATATGGGATTTTCTGAGTTCACCAAAGAGTTATGAAGACAATCATTCTGAATATTTCGATATTTATGTTAGTGAAATGGCAATCTTTTAATGAGAGTGATGTGATTTTGGAATAAGGGGATGATATTCCCTAGGTATATCAGTCATTTTGAAATTCATTATTGTGTCATGATAGTAGCATATCATTTGGATCATCCACTGGATATCTCTCATGTTCATTATGATTTCCATGAATCTATCCTATAAAAATACATAAACAATCCTATACTAACATATATGTCATACCACTGGAATAAGATATTCTTATTTGGATCATCTAAATGATATTATATATCCTGAAGAGGGAGTAAAACAAAAAAAAACTCTCAACCTATAATTTTTTTGTGTAGAAACATAATATTTTAGGAAGCATTATGGGAATAAGGTAATATAATGACATAGATATCTCCAAATTTTTCTTTATCAATGTGTTATTTTTTGGGGGGAATAAATTTTTAGGGTGAAAGAATATGACTCCCTAATATTTATTTAAAATAGTTTTTCTGAATAAATTTATTTCTCTTATAACTTATGTTTCATATAATGACATCACTAAACAAACAAATGTATATTATTTAAAAACATTATTTTATGCTATCTACAACCATTGAATTAACTTTTATGACTAAGAATGACTATATAAATAAAATATTTTAAAAAAACATATATAAAATTAAATAATTTTTTAACAATTAATTAAATTTAAAAATATAAATTATTTCCAAATAAATGAGTTGTTTTTTTAAAAAAACTATTCGTATTTTTAAAAAACATTTTTTTAACGTAAAAACAATTTATTTGTCACTATTGGTAATTTTATTTCAATGCAATATTTATATTACACATTCAGTAAATCGTTTTTAAAATTTATGTTATATTTTAATAGATATTAGATAACAATTATACTAATTTAATTCATAGAAATAATATTTATCTTTAAATATTATTTTTTATCATTATATGAACTTACATAAATTATATAATAACAATATACAATAATCAAACAATGATGAAATATTTCTTTATTTAATAACAAAAATATAATAAACAATATTAATATAATTAAATGTAATACAACATCAATGATTAAATGTGATCCAAATATAATTTAGATGAATAATATATATTATTTTTTTTTCAAATAATTATATTTTATTTCCAACAATATCACTAATAATTGAATGTCAAATTAAATTAATAGTGTAATAATTGACAACAATGATATATTTTTGAAGATTTTTCTTATTATATAACATATAAATAATAAAAATAATTAAAGAGGTAAAAAGGTATAATATATGTTCTACAATATTTTCTCTCCTCCGATTATTGTGAATATAGAATCGTTTAGAGTAAGAATTTATTTATTATAATTTAATATTTTATAAAATTTCTAGTGTAAATATCCCTCCCTAATAAATGAACTCCCATTCTATTTATTCTTTACTCCCCAATGCGAAAATTCGCTCAACATATCCCTAAAAAATTATAATTTCAATGTTAATTTACATGTTTTTAGGTGTCCAATTACCCAAAAACAACAACCCTAGGGTCATTAATAATATTATCTAATGGATGTATCTTAAGGGGTGGTAATTGTCATATTAGAATTCATTCAAATTAATTGTTCATGAACTCGCTATAAATAAATCATATATATTATTGAAGAATAAATAAAATAATAAATATTTATAAATAATAATAATATTATTATTCTACCATTATACCTCCTCTTTAAATGAAATTGGTTGTTAAAGAATCGTTCTTGCGTATGCTCGGAAAATCGCCACTATGGAGTAGTGCAATTCATTTTCCATCTCCCATATTTCATGGATTTTTAATATTATTTAAATATTGTTTTTATATTATATATATTAAATAATTATTCACCATAAATTATGATAAAATATCTATATTTTTATCTTACAAACTGATGGAATATAATAATGTCCCACATGTGTATATTTGGACTATCACCTCAATGAAATAATGATATTCCTTTTCTAATTTCTGTTATACATGGATTGAAAGGAGGATGTAAATAATTAATATAATTTATTTTTATTATATAATAATGATTTGTGAATGGGGAATTATTATATAGATATATTTTTTCCACCTGTCAAAAATGTAAATATCGGCAATGCATACATACATCATACTATCTTCAAGAACAATGTAATTAATTTTCAATATCAACCATTATTAAATTTCATAATTATAATTATGTATTTATTTTATTTTATTTAATAACAATTTATATGATTAGATCATTGTAGTTTAAAAAATTTAAATTCAATATATAGATGGTTGGAATTCTTTTTATGTTAGTGGATCTCATTGTATGGTATTCTTGTATCACCTTTTCTCTAATGGGACACATTCCATATACACAATTTTTTTCAATTTTGTAATTTATATGAAATCCATGAATTTATTTTAGGATTATTATTATGATAATAATAGAGATTAACATGTCTATCATGGTCAGTTCCATTCATTAGACATGTGATTCCAATGATACCAATGTTGTATGAGTTTTATCATAACGTCTCATTGCTTATTATGATTATTTATTATAAATATTATAATGATGAAATTTTTTGATATGACTATCATAATTATAATGAATATTATTATTCATCATTTCATCATAAATATAAATCTGTTCATTTAATTTTTATCACTATATGTTCTCAAGAGACTGAAAATGCGTTTTTAAGGAAAATATACTATATCTATCTCTTAGGAAGAAGAACCCATTTTATCCTTATAGTGGTTTTAAAAAATGTATAAAATACGGTTTTTAATATTTTCAAATGACTTTTTAATGTGGTTTTAACTCATTTTTAAATTATTATGATAGGCAAAACAATATTATTTTTCTTTATTTATGAACAAGGTACATTAGGTTTTTTCAGAAATTGGTAAAATAAATGTTTTCTTTTAAATTAGTGTGTATGAAAAAAAAATTACACTAATATGAAACTTAATTGATTATATAATTAATTTAAAATTAAACATGTAAATTTTAAAATAAATCAATTTTTTAATTTTTTGAGAATTGATTGATTTTAAAGAAGTTATTTCAAAATGAAAATTTTATTTCAAATATGAAATATTATATGTGATCATTCAAAATTTTTTACTTTATATTATTACATCAATTGATGATACATAATAGAAAATAACATGACAATGGAATTTTAATTTTAATCAATTTAAGGGAAATTCAATAAACTCATAAACACAAATTTATAAAAGTAGTACATGACATTTTTTTGTTATAGTATTTCAAGATTGAATATTCAATATTCTAAGGACACTTTTTCCTCTAAATACATATAAGGAATAATGTGAGGAGAATCAGATACTCCCCCAAATACACTAATATGATGTGTTAGATGTCATAATTCCTCATTCTATAGTCATTCACTAGTGGGATAACAAATCTATATTAGTTAATTTATTCACATTCCATGTTGTGAAATACCTTTCCTCATTATTAGGAGATGGATATAAAATATATACACATGATATCCATGTAATTATTCTCCAGAAATCATAGATAGTGGTGTATTCAGGTTGATTTGTTATATTTAGTTTTAGCACATCAAGGTTTTTAATCCACTAATGAGTTTCACATCGATCATGTTCTTCCTACATTTCCTGAGATCATATAAAAATTTATGGTGACATATAATATTTTCAAAATATAGAATTTGAATCCAAAACTCTACAATTTGATTCTCTGTATTGAAAAGGATATAATACATGAAAATATATGACACATTATTGTGTATAAAATGACAGGAGTGGAAATTTCCATAAATGAATATGTATTTTTCAATGTATTTTATAAAATACAATAATATGAAGAGGAATATTTATATGAATGTGAAAAAATAATATATATAACGTTTTTCATGATCCATGAAAGACTAATAAAAGATGAAATATTGAAAAATTAAAAAAAATATGTATATTTAGGTGGATTTATTTTCTTGTATAGTATTTTTATTTATTATAATTATGCAGAATTGGTTTCTTATGGTGCTCAATTTTTTTTAAATATTATAAAAAATTATATTATAAAAGCATTCTCAATGTGAGGTGGATTTATTTTCAATAATAAAGCTCTACAATTTAAACATGCAATTAGATACTACCAAAATACATTATTTACATGATTTATTCTACCCATAATTAAATGTTATCACACACCATGTGTTATGAATGTTTTTATAACAATTTAATGTTTTGGAAAGGATATTTTCTATTCATTTATTGGAATAAAATTTATACATCTACATAAATTTTTCATGGGGTATAACACTTTAATAATGGCTTATTAAAACTATAACATAAAAAAAATCCAAATTGGTAATGAATAAAATTCATCGGGCTCATATCACACAATGATATAGAATCAAATTTTCAATCATATAAGTGTGATGTTATATATTATAGGGGAATATGGATATCCATAATTTTTTATAAAATGATCGAAAGGTTTTTATATTTTATAGAATTATATTATACGAAATTTTAGATATGTTTTCTGATATTATATTGTGTTTTCGTCTCAAAAATAATTAATTTTATGGAAAATATAGAAATGGATATGTATATTTGATAAGATATTAGTCTAAATCCCTCATGAAATATGACTCACTAAAAATGAGGTCGATTATTATTTTTTTGGATGATAAACAATATTTAATTAGATCAAGGTTGATAATATCTTTACCAAGAGATCTTCTAACATATATGGGAATTTTAGATAATTTCATGACTCATTTATTCCTATATATATAATTGAAATTGTGTTAGTGAGTTGGGAAATTACATCATCTTGGTCATCATGTTTTTGATGATGAGTCACATAGATCATCTTTTATCGGTTTTGGAATATACCATAAATTCACTAACTTAAACAACAAACCAGGTTCGATATTATGATAAAAATTCACTTCCATTCAATTTATTGTATATAATTGAATTTTTACAGAAAAAGTTATATTTTGGGGGTTGAGATTAGTTTATTTATGACTAATTTAGTATCAATATTTCACCCCAAAGAACAATGTGTATCTTTAATTTTCATCCACAATAAATAATTGTATATTACTACTATGAATCCACTACTAGAAATGTTATAATGTTTTTACAATATATGTTTAACAATAATTAGCTCATTTATTCATGTTATAGTGAATGATTAACTCCATAAAAGGTGATTAAAATGTTATAATATTAATCACAAAAAAATTTCACCTGGCATCATGGGTGTGGTTGTTCCAAAAAAATAGGAACTATGTAGGAGAACAATATAGGGTTGTGAACAAGATGGATTTGGTTTTCTAGTTACAAAGGATGGAGGATCATTGTTAGATGATAATATTTTACCACATATCTATATTGAAGAAACAATTAACATAAAAGTGATAATATTGTATGATTCTATGATTAATGAGATGAATTCCATGTATTATAACAATTAATTGGTATTAATATATCGTTAAATATATATAATTACTATTATATTCAAGTAGTTAGTACAGATGATACTATACAAGGATGTTAATGATAAAAAATATAAGGTACCTATGGTGGTTAAAGGATTTATGAAACATTATGGATTAAAAATGAAGAATCATTTTCAAATGATTATGTTTTTACAATCTATAATAATTTTACATGATATAATATAATTTTAAAACTATGAAAACAAAATTAGATGTCCAAATTTATTTAATTTACAGGAACCATTTGGAAGACATCTTTAAGTAAAAACATAAATGGATAACAACCCTATAGAAATCCATTTTTTCATATATGTAATAATGATAAATTTATGTATTCAGGTAATCATCTAAGCCCTAGAGCATTAATACTAAAAATGATATATGGTAATTTTTTTCATTATGAATAAATGTGACTGTTTTGTATAATTGTTGATTAATAAGAGTAAATATTCAATCATAGTATTATATGAATATGATTTATTTATTATTGGAAAAAAACATAATAGTATTTATTATGAGTTATGTAACTAATTATACTTTGCATTTCCATAAAAGACTCTAGTGAATCAAACTGGATTCTAGTGATCAATATCATTGATGATTATTCAAATAGGATAAATGGTATTATTCAGGTAATATATATTGAAAAAATAACAATGATATGTAGTATGGAACCATCCTTATGAGGACTTATAAATGTGACACATGAATAAAATATATATAAGTAAATGGTCCTAAGAAATAAGTGAAAATACATTCAATGAGTATAATCCTATTTCATTCTCTGATTTGTTGTATCATGTATTTAATATCATGTACCTGGACTAATTTATCCTAGGACATGAGAATGTGGGAATTATATCATGCATATTAATGACACCACAATTAGTTGAATGTTAATATTATCTTAAATTATACATGGCATACTAAGGAAATTCCTCTAGTTTGTTGAGGCGATAATGAACTAGTTTTTAAGGTACATATAGATACTAGTTTTAATAATACTCAAAATGGTTTTAAATAATTTTTTGAATGTTTTCTCATTCCAAATAGAGGCTTTTTAAGAGGGAAAAGAAATATTTTGTTGTTGGTTACTGATTCTATATTAGAGAATAAATAATATTTTGTATCATGATATATTTTTCTTGTTTTTATGATACAGAATTTAATTTATATTTCATGGTTATATTCTAGTTTAAAAATACCTGAAAAAATTGTACTTGGAAAATAATATATCATATTTCATTAATATGGAACCAAGGTAACATCAAAAGAAAACTATACTTTTCAAGTATGACATATTTAGATATATTTCAATAAAGTAGGGAGGTCATAAAATGAATAGTGTTTCTATATAGTAAAATGTAGTGGTCCTATCAAATATACTATTAACTCAACCATAGCATGAAAATAATATGAAATATAGTGGATTGAAATATTTTAGCATTTTATTATTGTGTATGTTGGAGTATATGGGAGTTGCTTCTATAGAACTAACTAGTTTATGCATTCAATTAAATTTATAAACAAAATATTTAATATTAATAACTATATTATGACATTATGATTTCTAATTGGTATGAAATTTAATGTCATAATTTACATGTAATATATATCATGTGGACTAGTCATTACACTTCTCTACTATGATGGGATCCTTGAGATGCTAGGAATTTATATAAATATATGTTATATGGATTGGTGAATTTATTTGATAATAAATATATGTTATATGATTTAATATGATATTTGATTATATGTTATTTTAACAATTTATTATCAATATTTCCATTATTAATCTACAATATAGGAGGTTATAAAGACAACCCCTATATTAATTATTATAATTGTCTTAAATTTTATCAGATATTATTATTGTTATATATCTTTATTATTTGTTGGGATTCAGATTAATATAAATATATATCATCAGTTACTCATGTAGATTTATTGATGTAATAAATTATGTAATATGTTTTTTGTGAAATAATATATTTTTAGTGCATCATAAATTGCATGATTAATGAAAATGTTATAAAAGGATGGTTACCATCTATCAAAGTAGAATTTTATATCTATT
Organism: Viscum album; assembly: GCA_963277665.1. Taxonomy (NCBI): domain Eukaryota; kingdom Viridiplantae; phylum Streptophyta; class Magnoliopsida; order Santalales; family Viscaceae; genus Viscum; species Viscum album. The sequence continues at coordinate 1,200,787,028 of OY728121.1, read as the reverse complement.
TCCATATGATGTATTTAGAACTATTTAATTATATATATGAACATTGTTTAACAAATATGAGTTCATTTATATAATATCAAATAATGATATATCATGCACATAGGGTGATGATATATGTGACACAAACTAATTGATGAGATATTGATAAAGGGAAATTAATTTAGACAGTTAGTGTTTATAAGATGGATTCTTTGATTACAACTTGATACATTTTATCTATGTGTTCTTCGACTTGTTTCTAGAACTACTGTTGGTGTTCGTGACTACTTTCCTAATTGTAGTAGTAATGGGGCATAGATAGTCATAAATTAAGTATAAACAAAACGTTAGTAAAATTATATTTGAATTTAACATTATACTAAAATATTTTCCTCAAGTTAAATGGATTATATTTTTTATATTTGTGTGGATCAGATAATATTTTGGTTCATTTATAATATAGAGATATTTAATTATTTAAATTAATATTTATTGTTTAATGTTTGATAAATAACATGGATGATAAATGGACGATGTTAGGGGTTTTATGGAAAGCATAAATTAAATACCATAAAAGGAAATATTAATTTATTTATTAATGAAATGATATTAATATTATCCACCAGTCATGACCAAGTGATGGATATATTATTACTATTAATAAGCCTTATGGTATTTTATTACAATTATGACATTAGTTGTAGGAATATGTATAGTTAACAATTCTAAACCTAGATATATTGGGCAAGTTATATATTTCCTAGTTTTAGATGATTTATGAACACAATACTCTCTAGATAGAATTATCATAATCTATAATGGCCATGAATTTTTATAAATATTAATTTACCTTTTAACTAAATATTTGTCATATTTTATAATATTTTATAATATTGAATACATGAAAAACATAATGAAATTAAAAAAACACCATATTATTAATAATTTGAAATTATATATATTGAGAATATATAATTTTTACAATAATGAATAATATATATTGAATGAAAATAAGAGATATAATAACAAGTATAAAAAATTGAATAATCTCAAATATCGTATAATTAAAATAACTCCCATCATTAATCTAATAATAATATAAAAAATTTAAATTCATATAGTCATTTTTAAAATGAAAATTATAGAGAATATAGTTTAATTGATGTGAATTATGAATGAATAAATTAATTTCTAGTTATATAAAGTAACCTGACTATTTGAATAAAATATACCCATTTGGGTTTGTCAAATTTATGTAATTTTATCAACATGATAATTGTTCAATATAATCATTTAGAATAATAATCAATGTTAATATATGAATAATAAAATTACCAAAATTATTAGAGTATATAACATGTTAATTATGAATGATAATTGAAAGTAGAATGATGAAATGATGTCCGGAACTACAGGGATCATTTGGAATGAAGATCATTTATTTGAGTTAGGGATATAGGTATCTTAGTTGGGGTTCTCGATTGACAAATCCCATGAAGAACATCAATAAGTGTTTCCCATGATGGATTTCCTTTGTGAGAAGTTCAGGTTAAGGGAGATCACCACCAGATTGATAATAATATAAAAAACCCATGAATGTACCATTATCACACAAGTCGCCATTCTGAATTATTTTCGTGCAATAATGGGTTATTTATCTAGTCTGTTGTAGATCAATTGTGTAAAATATTTATGAAAATAAAATAGGGCTTACCCAAGTATATTTTTAATTTAATATTATTAGGAACATTTATAATAATATATAAATATTTGATATATTTATATATATTGAATTAAAAGTCTTAAATTGTATATAATGCATATTTGATATAAAAAAACAAATGAGTATTTTATTTTTTAAAATATATGTCTCCTATTACCCTTATGATTATTATTATATCAAATTTCAATTTTTTAAATAAAATAAATTTTTTACATATATTAAATTTTTTTGAAAGTGAAATTATAATTTCATTATACAATAAATTGTTATTCTAGATTTATGAAATTTTATAATTAGAGGAAAACATAATTATTTAAAATAAATGTGCATTTAATCCAAAAAAGTTCACATAATATAATAATTGTATAGGTATATTGGAATAAATTTTTCAAATCATCATGTCTAAATTGACTAATAAATATTTTTCATTATTATTTTCCATGATAGTCAATTTTGTTAAAACATTGAATTACAGATAGAACAATATATTGATTATGAAAACATAAATAAAAATAAAAATAAAAATAAATAATTTCTCAAAGAAATTGAGATTATTCTTTAATATAATGTATTTTTATTATATGTAACTACATTTTCAATCAAACAAAGTATCTTCCAAACCTATTATAATTTTTATGGATTTAAAACAAATTATTTATGAGAAAGCATCTACAAAAACCACAACATAATAATATACAATTAATTTTGTCTAATATACTAATAATATACATAAAAAATCATCCACTATAAAAATTATATAGGAAAAAATATAGGGAATAAATGATTATTAATATTTAATTATATAGATTCAAAAACCTATATTTAGATAAAATTGAATTAATACCGCATAATTTTAAATATAGAAACAAAAAATCACCATGTAAAAATAACCAAAATCCATTAATATGGAATTTACGTTTATTTATCCACTCTGTAGTCTCATCAAGTAGTCTCTATGGTCTCATGAATCAATCTTCATATGCTTTAGAATTCAACTTCATAAGGGTATGGAATTACCTTCCTCTTACTTTTTTGTTCAATTATTTCCTTTGAAATAACATTTCTAAGTTTCAAATTATTTTTTCCATGAACTTATTATATTTAAATACTTTTAAAATATATATTATTTATGAAATATATCCTTTTTCTCCCATTATTCAATTTCTATATATATCATTGTATACCCATTATGCCACAAAAACAACCAAATGTATTATTGCTTTTTGATAAAAATTTAGTATATTGTTAATTCCCAAATATTTTATTTATTCAACGACATTAAAATGGAAGTAATTATAATTATTTTATATATAATTATTATTTTCTAAATCTCATAATTTATTTTTATGGGTTCAATGTGATGTAATGTTCATATATTTATGAATTCAAGATAACCAAAAACTAATTCATTATTTCTCACAATCTAATACTGAAATTTTACACATATCATATATATGATAGACATTAATGTAGAATTCATATGTTATTCCTTTAAAGTTAATTCAATCATTAGGAAAATAAATAATCTCTAGAGACTGCATGTGTTATGATACCATGTTGGTTTTAATTTGTAATATTTTATTAATACAACATGTATTCAAAAAATGTGATGTTTTTATTAATACAACGTTTTATATTGTAGCCACATTTAACTTTTTTCAATGAACATTAATAATGAATTTACTATATTCCCCTTGTTAAATCAATGAGGATCATGAGTTTTATTAATTCCCATACCTGGAATTATGATCACACCATATTTTTGACTTATTTCCATAAGATATGAATACCCATTAAATTGTCATAGGGTTTGACATTAATGGAATTGTCCAAGTGGATAAAAATATTGTTATATATTTTATGCATTATGTTACTTGATTCCATGACACTATACCAAAAATATCTAATAGAATTTGTTAAATTAATTTTCATTGTTATTTAAATTGTGTTAAAAATAAATAATGAAAATGAGGGTCACCATTGTTGGTATCATAAATAATGAATAATTGCATACAGAATTTAGGGCTAGGGAGAATTAGTATAAACCATATGGATATGGTTATGAATAAGTAACCATACTAAAATATAGTAATGTAATGTGTGTGTGGTTTTCGTATAAATTCAATACATTTTTGGATACTTACATTTGGATTTGGTTTTGGAAAAAAATTCCAAGTTATAATAACCCCTAAATGGGAAGATTTAGTTTTTTCTCAATCACCACATAGTTCATGATAATGAAGAATTAATGGAAACATGTGACGAAACTTTTGACTTATGTAACATTGTCAATAAAAAATCATTTAAACCATTATGTTAATTGATTATACTATTTATAATCATAAATAAGAGAAAATATATTCATCGATGTATTGAGTAATAAGGATTTTTTAGTTCATTGAAAGATGAGGATTGAATGAAACAAATTGATCATGGTCCTATTGAGCACATGCTTGACAATAAAAAAGAAACATGTAACATTAATCATAACCCATGTTATTTCTCAATCATCATAAGTAGAGGAGATAAAAAATTCATAAATAAATTGACATTGATAAAAAAATAATAATAATTATGTAAAAAAATGGATGATTCATGAGTTATACATTGATTAATAAGATGTCGTGTGATTTTGAAACAGAAATATATAGACAATATTCCAAAGTTAATGAATGATATGTTTCATGAATCAAACATCATCACAATCATTGTACATCTAGTAATCACTAAAATGTGTAATTTGAGTTGGAAAATAAAAAAATAAAGAGTAATAATTATATTTCAATATTCATAGTGTGACAATAAGTGATGGCTGAGAAACAACTTCCCATAGGGATGTTGAAAACACTACCCCTTATTTTATGTATGTGTCATGAAATCCCTATTTGATTTTTCAGTGTCTATCATAATAAATCCATTGGAAATGCTATAATATGGGTTATTTTTGGTAGACATAAAATTTCATCCAATTTTTTCAAAATATTAGTTGATTTACCCATTGATATCTTAGGTAACCTATATTAACATGATTTAATGAAACTTCATATAGTGTTTTTGTAAACTTTTTCCCATTGTGATCCCTGATATACATCACATTTCTTGGGGAGCCTTAAATAAGATATTAATATACAATTTATCATGAGTATAACCTATATTACTATAATGAATGAATAGTTTATTAAAACAATTATATGTTTGGAAGAAATGCTAATAGATATCATAATTGTTTTAAGGAATGTTATAATGACCTCGTCCACTAGTTGAATTTGCTTATAATATTTCTATCCACTGATGATTTCAAATGTATTATTTAAATGATCTCTATTGAAATAAGTGTAGAACATTTATATGTCGGTATGATGATGGAGAGGGAAAACTATTTCGAACAAACATTGTTAAGTGTTGTACATAGAATATAGAAGTAATTTAGAAACATATCATGTATTTTTACACTCGATACAAAATTTTTGATGATAACTAAATGTAGGATATTGATTTTCAATATGGGAATGATGTAATACATATTACATAACAATGAAAACGTTTTATTAATAAATAAAATCATGGGAAATTGAATCCAAGATACATATTTCTATTTGAAAATATAGAGCTTGTTTTTATTGTTTTCATTTAATTAACACTATCTACAATACTTTTAAATTTACACATTGTCATCATCTTGTCTCTATTGAGAAATTTTTTGTCCAACCCAATGAAATTACATGATGTACATTGGGTGGAAATAGAATATTAATTTTCAAATGAATAAAATATATCCATATTTTAGATTAAGTGGATAAATTTTTTAAGTTACGAAACATGAATTCTGGATGTATTCTATTGAAATCATAAGATTCAAGATGTGTCCTGGGATCCTGATGATACTTTGATGGAAAAAAATCCCCATTTATTTTTTTGAATTATTTAAATCACAATATTGAATTATTTTATAGTAATGAGAATGAAATGACACATATTTTATATACCTCAATTTTCCACATCTGTAAAAATATGTTTCATAAATTCTAATATTATATTATGTAGAATATATACATAATATAATTATGAAAGCAATATCATTCAAAATTGAATATTAAAATTTTGAAACAAATATAAGGCCCCAGCCTTAAACCTTACTTAATCTTGAGTTATTACAATATTACACATTGAGGATCTTTTAAATTTTAGATTTTTAGAGAATTAGATCATAAAACTTTCATTACATCCATCATTTAAACAAAGTTGTTACGATAAGAGATAGTATTCTTTTTTACCATCAACGGAAACATATTTAAAATTAAACATGGATTCTTTCTTGACACTTCCTTGACATTATCATCATATCTTGTACCCTTCCCTTGACCTGTGAATACATTTCAAAAACATGGGATGAGCATAAAAAGCTCAGTAAGGGATATAAAGATATGGAAAGCAAACATGAGTACATGCATACATAATAATCAATGAAATCATACTCTACACATAACACATAACCAATTTAACATACCTCATAAAATCATGAATAAATCATAGAAATTATAATACATAAAGGTAACTTGATGCATTCATAACATTCTTACGTAGGGAGTAACCCTCTCGCTTACGTTTGAAATACTCACCACAGTATATTCCCTAAATCTATTTGGATAAACCTTAACGTTTAACTCCTTTGCATTACCCAATGAATTTGAGATCTATATCTGGCTAACCCGCCCTTAGTTTATCACAGAACCACCCATCTTCATAATAATGCCCAAAACCATAACATAATCTATCACATAAAACATGCATAAAGGAAACATAACATTTCCACTTTTCAATCACAAGATATCAATACAACCCATTGATATAAAAACATTATGAAAACCATTTTCAATACCAAAATAAAAGAAAAGTAAAACAGGGTATTTATTTTTCTATTAAAAAAATGTATTCCTTGTAGAGGAAGTCGAAACTCAAATAATGGTCATGGCGGCGGAGAATTTGTTGTCGCTGCATACGTATGACAAAATCATTCCCTTTTGTCGTTTCGTAAAACGCTTCATATAAAGAAATATTCCTTTGGGAAAAACTTAATTGTCAATGGGGTTTATACACCGTATAAAAGAAGGTTGTGTATAAAAAAATATGCCTCAATAAAATGAGATTGAGACGAAGTCACATACCACGGGTCCGACCTGACTCGATCGTTCTTTAACCTCCTAAATAATAAACATGAGTTAATTTCTAATTTCATAAGAACCTTTTTCAAGTTCATTATTCCTTTTATATCACTTATTACAATTTCATGAACACTATGTAATTATTTATGTTAATAACAGTCATTTTAACGATCATTGGTATTTGAGTAAAAAATAAACTCTTTATAATTACAAGTTGTTCATGTATCAATTATATCCAGAGTTATAATCATGATTTAGATATCATATATATCATATATATCAAGTATATAGATGCATTTATCATATTACATAATGTTTAGAGATAAGAAATGAAATGCACCGTTCATGGTGACGGTAAGCCATATGTACTAATGAACGCTACTTTCATTTCTATTTCATATTTTATGGAATGGAATCATAATGATATAAAGGTATATTATAATTAAATTATAATATAATATATAATATCATTAATTACATCTTTATACGTCCCACATATGGCATTAACGAATCAAATCACTTTGAGGGGGCGGTAGTCCGCATTTCGTAATATGAAGATATGGCGTTTACCCACAATGGAAACCATAAAGGTATTCCCTAAATGAAAAATACGGAAGCTTAAGTAAAAAAATAAACATATTATATATCATATATAAATATAGTGTCATCTGAATGTCCACCTTTGATGGTGTTAAAAGAATATTGTACAATCATCGTTTCGTGAGGCAGAAATTCGCCATCCAAGGAAACAGTATGTTCATTAACCATTATATGTAGGTGTGTGTAAATGTAGCTCGAATCCATCTTATAAAAACATCATAGTATATGTAAGATAATTTTTTTGTTACGAAAGAAATTAATAAAAAGAGTTTAGGGGGTTGTAGAAGCAAAATAAAACCTAAGAACACAAAAGAAGACACTACCTTTAAATCGGGTAACTCTTTTTGATTTGAGCTCAAAGGCTTCCTTGGGAAGACTTCTGCCCAATGTGAGGCTTCTAGGAGTAATAGAGGGATGTGGAGAGACAAAATGATCAGTTTTTTGATGAACCAAATGCTTGAGAGGTGTGGGTAAAGAGGTAGAGGTGGAGGCCTTTTATAAGAGGAGAGGAGGGGCGCTCTTGGAATGTTACAAAAGGTTACTTTTTTATAAAATGCTTTTCAGATTTAAAAGGTCCCAATATTATATTTTTCAAGGATAAGGTGATAAGAGTTCTAAATCCACCCATCTAATATGTTTTTAACAGGTTTAGGTCTTAGATTTTACATAATATTTTCATTTTATTTAAATCATTAAATAATGAGTTAATCGCTGCATCATCATGGTGTCATAAATATTTTAATTTATTTATTGTCTAAAATTATAAAAAAAATGATGTATGAAATAATTTTATCGTTCCAATGACTATTTAATAGTCAAAAATATGACTTGTATAACCCCATGTAAAAATTGTTTTAGTAAAACAACTCATTTTGTGTCATTTTTACATTTACATTAAATAAAAAGCATTAATGTCTTTAGCATACCCATGTGGCTCCATGGGGTCCCAAAAATCGACCCATGGGTTGTCGTGGTCGGCCATGACACATCCAATAGGGGTAGGACATGTTTCTAGGTCATTTAATATTATTAAAACATTATTTTTACCTTAAACTACACTAATTACCTCTAATCGCGTTTAAAAACATAAAAGTTACTATTCACCAATAAAATTATTTTAATCCCATTGAACCAAATTTTACTTCTTAATGACAAACATGTATGTCAGATTTTTGAAATTAAAAACACAGAGGTGGTAAAATTTTAATTTAGACAAAAAATCAGTTTTTTAAGTACCACTTAGTGGTTTCACTATTCATGAAAAATTGAAGTTTTTCAGAAAAATACCAAAAAATCACCCTAAGCTATATTAGATATTCCGAATTCAAAAATGATGTCTATTTTACAAAATTCAAAACATATAAGTTAAATTATTTAATTTAATAATTAATTCCAGCTGTCAGAGCAAATAGTGTGTTTTTATGAAACAAAAAGTATCAAAAGATTTACACAAGTTTAAGTCCAATTTCAAGGTGAAATTAATTCCAACACCACTATTGTATTAAATGGTAAAAATATATTCTAATTTCACTTTAAAAACTTTTCAAAAGATAATATATTCATATAAATAAATTATATTAAAAAGAGGTTTTGAATTTAAATACATCATTTTTCACTATTCATTAAAATATGAACTTTATCGGAAAAATACAAAAAATTTACTCAATGTAAATTTCAATGTCCCAATAATAAATAATAAGTTTATTACGACAAATAGAGCTTATAAAATTGTCATAAGTTTGATTTAAAAATGGGTTTCCTTCAAAAGGCAGTAAAATAATCTTCTAAAAATATTAGTGTATTCTTGGATTTATTCTCATTTTAAGACTCTAAAACACTATCTAATTCATTAATATACATAGATAAAAATAATTATTATTCATTACTTACTTGGGATGTTATATCCTTCCCCCTTTAGAAAATTGTGTCCCCACAATTTATTTACTTATCAAATAAGGGGGGTATTTAGCCCTCATTCCATTTTCAGATTCACATGCTGCCTCTTCAACCATGTGGTTTTTCCAAAAAACCTTTACCTGATGAATCACCTTATTCCGTAACACTTGCTCCCTGTGGTCAAGAATCGGGACCGGTTGTTCCTCATAAGATAGGTTCCCTTCTAGCTGAATTACCTCTGTACTCAAAACATGAGATGGATCTGGCATATACTTTCTCAACATCAAAACATGAAAAACATTGTGTTCCTGAGATAAACTCAGAGGTAAAGCCACTCGGTAAGCAACTGATCCATCCCTCTCTAGAATTTCATATGGTCCAATGAACCTTGGACTCATCATTCCTTTCTTACCAAATCACATCAAACTTTTCCAAGGTGAGACTTTGAGAAAAACATGATCACCTACCTCAAAAGATAGATCCCTCCTCCTATTGTCCGCATAACTCTTCTGCGTACTCTGGGTTGTTCCCATGTGTTTTGGTATCAGCTGAACTTTTTCTGCCAAATCTTTTACCAATTCTAGTCCCATCAGCTTCCTTTCACCCACTTCATCCCAGAAAGCAGGAGTTCTACACCACTTCCCATATAACGCCTCAAATGGTGCCATCTATATACTAGAATGAAAACTGTTGTTATATAAAAATTCATCCAAAGAAATATGTTGGTCCCAAATTCTGTGATAATCTATCGAACAAGCACGTAGCATATCCTCCATGTCTAAATTGTTCATTCTGATTACCCATCTGAAAGAGGAAGAAAAGATGTACTAAAATTTAATTCAGTACCCAATGACTTCTGAAGGCCTTTCCAAAAGATAGAAGTAAACCTGGGATCATGATCAGATACAATGGAGACAGTAACTCTATATAACCTGACTATCTCTTTAAGATACAGATGGGAAAGTTGATCTAGGGAAAAATTATCTCATATAACAAAGAAAATGAGCAGATTTAGTCAAGCGATCAACAATAACCCAGATTGCATTATTACCTCGACGTGTCTTCGGAAATCCCACAACAAAGTCCATAGATATATTTTCTCATTTCCACTCTGGCACTGGTAAAGGCTGAAGCATCCCTTTCGGTAACTGCCACTCTACTTTTATCTGTTGACATGTCAAACAATTCACTGTAAAATAACCAATATTTCTTTTCATTCCATCCCACTAGTAATACTCCCACAGATCTCTGTACATCTTAGTACTACAAGGATGAACTGAAAACGGAGAACTATGAGCTTCACATAACAAATCTCTCTTCAACTATGAATCACAAGTCACACAAAATCTCTTCCCAAATCACAAAACACAATCATTATCAATGTTGAATTCAGGAAACTTACCTTTCTGAACCAGCTCTACCTTTTTCTGCAACTCACTGTCTTGCTTTTGGGCTTTCTTGATTCTTTCTGATAGAGAAGATTTCAATGATACCTGAAACAAAACAGAAGGACATCCTGCACCAACAACATTTATGCCAAAGTTCATCAAATCATTAACCAAAGGATCACGTTCCAAATGTAACATTGTTAATGAAGCATAACTCTTTCGACTCAAAGCATCAGCCACTTTATTTGCTTTTCCCGGATTTTAATGAATTGTACAATAATAATCCTTGATTAATTCTAGACATATCCTTTGTCTCATGATCAATTATTTCTGATGGAATATATACTTTAAACTTTTTTGATCGGTATATATTTCACACTTTACTCCATAAAAATTATGCCTCCAAATTTTTAGAGCGAAAACTACAACAGCTAATTTCAAATCATTTTAGGGTAATTTACCTCATGAGTTTTCAACTATCGTGAAGCATAAGAAATTAACTGATCATTCTGCATTAGGACACAACCAAGTCCTTTTAATGAAGTGTCAGTACAGAAAACAAACTCACCATTCCTGAAAGGTAGTTCCAAAACTGGAGCATTCACCAATCTTCTTTTCAACTCATAAATACAATCATCACATTATTTTGTCCAGATAAACTTAACACACTTCTGATTTAGCTTCTTAATTGGACTAGATAACCATGAAAAATTTCTAAAAAACCTTCAGTAATAGCCTGCCAAACCAAGGATTCAATAAATCTCAGTTACATTTGTGGGTCTTGTCCATTCTTCAACAACCTTTTTTTGCAGGATCAACGGTTATCCCATCTTTAGAAACAATATGACCAAGGAAAGAAATTTGTTGCAACCAAAACTCACACTTTATGAATTTCCCATAAAATTTCATTTCATTCATGGTTTTCAAAATAACCCATAAATGTCTTTCATGCTCCTCTTTACTTTTAGAAAACACCAAAATATCATCAATGAAAACTACAACAAACTTATCCAAGAACTCATGGAAAATTATATTCATTAAGTCCATTAATACAGCAGGTTCATTGGTTAGCCCAAAAGGAATTACTAAAAATTCATAATGGCAATATCTTGTATGAAACGCTGTCTTCAGAATATCTGCTTCCTTTACCTTCAAATGATGGTAACTCGATCTCAGGTCAATCATTGAAAAATACTGAAATCCCTGGAGCTGATCAAACAAGTTATCGATATGAGGCAATGGATATTTGTTCTTAATAGTGATGTTATTCAAGGCTCTATAATCAATGAAAAATCTCATAAAATCATCTTTATTTTTAACAAATAATATAGGAGCACCCCATTTTGATGTGCTAGGTTGAATGAAACCTTTATCTAATAAATCTTGCAAATGCTCCTTCATCTCCAAAAGTTCAGTTTGAGCCATTTGATAAGGAGGTTTTGAAATTAGCTTAACATCAAGAACTAAGTCAACAGTAAATTCAACTTCCCGATCTTGTATTATTCTAGGAAACTCATCAGGAGAAAAATCAAGATACTCATTTACCACTGGCACATCATTAATCTGAACAGTTCCTTTATTTTCAACGATATGTGCAAGGTAACATTCATTTCCATCTTTTACAAGTATCTCGGCCTCTTGATAAGTTATCAACAGTAAGGGTTAATTCTAGTACACAAACTGAAGTCTTTTTGAAAATAAACTTCTTTAGCTCTACAGTCAATCGTAGAATGGTAAATAGAGATCCAATTCATACCCAGGATAACATCAAACACTACTAGAGGTAAAAAAAAATAAGGTTTGCAAGGAGGTTCTTTCCACAGATAAGGATAGGAAGATTATTATAAGATCTTTTTGCCTCAACATTTCACCCAGGTGTTTTTACCACATGTTTAAGAGTCATTTCTTGAGATGGTATTCCCATTTTTCTAGAAAAGGTTTTAAAGATGAAAGAATGTGTAGACCCTGAATCAAACAACACACTGGCATAATCTGAAAAAACAAAAAAAGTACCTGATACAACTTCATTTGATGGCCTGACATCTGCTGAAGTCGTTACAAAGGATTTCACCACCCCTTTCTGCTTGAATTCTAAATGCTTCCCATCACTCAAGCTCTTTGTCGGACACTCATTTGCATAGTGACCCATCTCATGACACTTAAAACATTTCACTAACTTTATATCAAATTTGATCTTACCATCACCTTGATCATTTTCAGTCCAATCACGAGCCTTATGTCCCATATTACCACATCGATAGAACTTTCTAAAATTCAGAAGACATTCCCCATCATGCCTTTTACCACATTTATCACAAACTAGAAACTTATTTTTCTTACCATCAGACTTTTTTGAAGAATTCTTTCCTTTCTCCCGCCACCTCGGTCTCTTCTTCTGTTGGTTGTTATGGAACAATTAATCATCAAAAAACTCCATTTCCACCTTCTTAGCACATCGAACAAGCTTTTCAGAACTTTTAAACTCACGAGAAACCAATGCCCTTCGATAATTTGGCTTTAATTCTGAGTAAATGTGATTGATTTTACTATCAAGGTCTCGGATAAAATTTGGAGCATACCTTGCCAATCGAGTGAACCTTTCTTCATAGGAATCCACTAAGTCCTCCTCTTGCCTCAATTCTAAGAAATTGTTTTTCCATCCTATGTCGAACAGCCTTAGGAAAATACTTCTCAAGAAACATAACTTTGAATTCATCCCAGTCAAGAGCATCAATATCATCAACGTCGCTGATCTTTTTAACCATCGACCACCACTGATCCGCTTCACCCTCCAAACGTTAAATTTCAAGACTAACCTTTTGATTGTCTGAACACCCCATGACATCGAAAATATTCTCCAATTCTTTAATCCACTCGTAAGCTAGAACAGTGTCAGATGATCCTCTGAATGATGGGGGATGTTGCCTCATGAAATGTTCCACCACAAACATGTTCCTCTGCGGTTGATCTGGCTGATCTCATGCATGGATACCACCACCATTTATCGCTTGAGTCAACTGCGCCATTACTGCAACAAACTGTTCAGTTCCAATTCCAACCATCTGAGGATACTGATTCGGAAGGATACATCCTTCTGTATGACTTCCTAGCACTGCTTCCCTGTTTCCTTTGTGGAAAACCATTCTGAACAAACATGTCTTAGATGAAGCAATATGGTAATATTCAAATGCTATATCATTTCAATTTGACCATAAATTTTTTTTGGATAATCATTTAATTAAATTTTAACTCCTAAAATAATCTAAACTGACCTCAAATACCAACTATAATGCCCCATCCTTAAACCTTACATAATCTTGAGTTATTACAAGACTACACATTGAAGATATTTTCAATTTTAGAGTTTTAGATAATTAGATCATAAAACTTTCATTACATCACACATTTAAACAAAGTGGTTACAATAAACGATAGTATTCTTTTTTTCCCATCAATGGAAACATATTTAAATTAAATCATGGATTCTTTCTTGACACATCCTTGACACTATCATCATATCATGTACCCTTCCCTTGACCTGTGAAAACATTTCAAAAACATGGGATGAGCATAAAAAGCTAAGTAAGGGATATAAAAATATGGAAAGGAAACATTGGTACATGTATACATAAGAATCAATGAAATCATAATCTACTCATAAAACATATCAACATTAACATACCTCATCAAATAGTGAATAAATCATAGAAATCATAAGACCTAAAGGTAAATTGATGCATTCATAACATTCTTACGTAGGGAGTAACCCTATTGGTTACGTTTGGAATACCCATCACGGTATAATCCCTAAATATATTTGGAGAAACCTTAACGTTTAACTCCTTCACATTACCCAATGGATTGGAGATCTATATCGGGCTCACCCGCCCATTGTTTATCACGGAACCACCTGTCATTATAATAATGCCCAAGAACCATAACATTATCATATCACATAATACATGCATAAAGGAAACATAACATTTCCACTTTTTAATCACAAGATATCAATACAACACATTGATATAAAAACATTATGAAAACCATTTTCAATACCAAAATAAAAGAAAATTAAAACAGGGTATTTATTTTTCTTTTAAAAAAATTGTATGGCTTGTAGAGGAAGCCAAAACTCAAATATTGGTCACAGCGGCAGAGAAGTCGTTGTAGCCGCATACGTATGAGAAAAACATTCCCTTTTGTCATTTAGTAAAACGCTTCATATAAAAAAAATATTCCTTTTGGATAAATGTAAACGTAAAATGGGTTTAAAAACCGTATAAAAGAAGGTTGTGTATAAAAAAAATATGCCTCAATGAAAGGAGATTGAGACGAAGTCCCATACCTCAGGTCCGACATGACTTGATCATTTTTTTAACCTCCTGAATAATATACTTGAGTTAATTTCTAATTGCTTAATAACCATTTTCTAGTTCATTTTTACTTTTGTATCACTTATTACCATGTCATGAACACTATGTAATTATTTAAGTTAATAACTGTTGTTTTAACGATCATTGGTACTTGAGTCAAAAATAAACTCTTTATATTTACATGTTGTTCATGTATCCAATATATCCAGAGTTATACTCATGATGTAGATATCATATATATCATATATATTCATTATATACATTCATTTATAATATTACATAACGTTTAGAGGTATGAAATGAAATGCACTATTCATGGAGACGGTAAGCCGTACGTATGCATGAACGCTACTTTCATTTCAATTTAGTATTTTATGGAATGGAATCATAATTATATAAAGGTATATTATAATTCCAGTATAATATAATATATAATATCACTAATTACATCCTTTATACATCCCGCATATGGCATTAACGAATCAAATCACTTTGTGGGGGCGGTAGTCCGCACTTCCTAAAATGAATATATCACGTTTACCCATAATGGAAACCATAAAGGTATTCCATAAATGAAAAATACAGAAGCTTAAATAAATAATAAACATATTATATATCATATATAAATATATTTTCATCTTAATGGCCACCTTTGAAGGTGTTTAAAGAATATTGAACAATCATCGTTTCGTGAGGCAGAAATTCTCCATCCACGGAAATAGTATGTTCTTTAACCATTATATGTAGTTGTGTGTAAGTGTAGCTAGAATAATTCTTATAAAAACATCCTAGTATATGTAATATACTTGTGTTTTTACAATATAAATGATTAAAAAGAGTTTATGGGGTTGGAGAAGCAAAATAAAACATAAGAACACAAGAGAAGACACTACCATTAAATCGGGTAACTCTTTTTGATTTGAACTCAAAGGCTTCCTTGGGAAGAATTCTGCCCAAAGTGAGGCTTTTAGGAGTAAGATAGGGATGTGGAGAGAGACAATTATCAGGTTTTGGCAGATCCAAAGGCTTGAGAGTTGTGGGTAAGGAGGTAGAGGTGGGGGCCTTTTATAAGAGGAGAGGAGGGGCACTCTTGGAAAGTTACAAAAGGTTACTTTATTATAAAATGCTTTTTGGATTTAAAAGATCCCAAAATTATATATTTCGATGATAAGGTGATAAGAGTTCTAAATACACAAATAAAATGGGTTTTTGACAAGTTTAGATCTTCGATTTTACATTATATTTTCATTTTATTTAAATCGTTAAATAATGAGGTCATCGCTGCATCATCATGGTGTCATAAATAATTTATTTTATTTAATGTCTAAAAATTATAAAAAAACTATCATGATGTAGGAAATCATTTTATATTTCCAATGACTTTTTATAGTAAAAAATATGACTTTTATAACCCCATGTAAAAACTATGTTTGTAAAACAACTCATGTTTGTGTCATTTTTTATTTTACATTAAATAAAAAGCATTAATGTCTTTATCTTACCCAAGTGGCTCCATGGGGTCCCAAAAATCGACCCATGGGTTTTCATGGTCGTCCATGACACATAAAATAAGGTTAGGTCATGTTTCTAGGTCATTTCATATTATTAAAACATTATTTTTACCTTAAACTACACTAATTACCTCTAATCGCGTTTAAAAACATCAAAGTTACTATTCAACTAAAAATTATTTTAATCCCATTGAACTACATTTTACTTCTTAATGACAACAATGTATGTCGTACTTTTGAAATTCAAAACATAGAGGTGGTAAAATTTCATTTAAACGAAAAATCAGTTTTTTAAGTACCACTTAGTGGTTTCACTATTCATCAAAAATTGAAATTTTTCCGAAAAATACCAAAACATCACCCTAATCTATATTTGATATTCTGAATTCAAAAATTATGTCTATTTTAAATGATTCAAAACATATAAGATCCATTAATTAATTTAATAATTAATTCCCGCTGTCAGAGCAAATAACGTGTTTTTATGGAACAAAAAGTATCAAAAGATTGACACTAGTTTAAGTCTAATTTCAAGGTGAAATTAATTCCAACAACCACTATTGGATTAAATGGTAAAAATATATTCTCATTTCACTTCAAAAAAAATTTAAAATATAATATAATCATATAAATAAATTAGATCAAAAAGAGGTTTTGAATTAAAATACAACATTTTTCACTATTCATTAAAAAAAGAATTTTATCAGAAAAATACAAAAAATTTACCCAAAGTAAATTTCAATGTCCCAATAATAAAGAATAAGTTTATTACGACTTATAGTGCTTATAAAATTGTCACAATTTTTATTTAAAAATGGTTTTCCATCAAAAGGCAGTAAAACAATCTTTTAAAAATATTAGTGTATTCCATGCATAAGATTGGATTTATTCTCATTTTAAGCCTCTAAAACACTATCTAATTCATTAATAGACATAGATAAAAATATATATTATTCATTACTTACTTTTTATGTTACAAAAAATATATTATATATAATAATGAGTTAAACATATTGATGTTAAATAAGATATACAATAACTCGAATACAATATTTTAGTTCATCTCAATATCATATAACTAACACGCATGTGATCAGCACTATAAAAAGAATACATATCATTAGTAATCAAATTATAATTATAAAAAATTGTATTAAATAATATTTTATGGAATTAATGTTAATGAAGAATGATTACATTAACATGTATTTATATAAAGTAAAAAAATGATTTAATTTCAATATAACCATTACTGTTTGAATGTTATATGATATATTTTTAATTTGAATATTGATCAATATGGTTGTTCTGCATCATGACAGTTAGTAATCCACCCATATTATAGATTCTTTCATAATTATGTAATGTCAATGGGTAACATGAGACCTAGTGGAATTTATTTGGATGAAATGATAGTCTCAACAAGTTGTATCATGATATGAAACTCATTGATCTGAGAATGTGATGGAGGTAAATTCATCTCGGTTGTCTCATGAAAAAACCCATGTAGATCTTTAATAGGTCAAGTATGAATGTATTCTCATATGGTATATGTTCTAACTACTTAATATCACCAAAATATTTATGTTTTTTTGAACAACCTCATGAATTTAATATGATCACATACCCTAGTCCAATAAATTTTTTTTGGTATAATTAGTGGTTATGTTTCTAAAAACTAATAGTGTTAAAATATTTATTAGTTTAATTATATTATAGTTCTTACTAAAATATCATTTATCATTATTATTTTATGGATTAATTGTATTAGTAATAGATTATATTATTAAATTTCTGTATAGAGGGGGATAAACAATGAAAATCAACACAAAATCTTCTTGTAAAGGTTTGGAACAGAGATAAATGAATTAATACAGAATATATTAATAAATTTATATATGATATATATAATTTTATAAATATATTAAATTATGTAAAATTAATGATTGATATAAAAAATATTCTTTTTTTCTATAAAATTTTTATGGAATATTTCACATAAAATTAATTTTAAAATAAATATATATGTATATTTAAAATTTCCTTCTAAAACATATATATTTATATATAAAATTATTTTTTAATTTTATGATACCATAATAAAAGTTTCTATTTTTTAGAAAATTGTCCTTGATAAAAAATTATTTATAAAAATAAATTATTATTTTATGTGAAAAATAAATTTCTATATTTCCATATATTTTAATGTTAAAAATATATCATTTCTGATATTAAATCATTCATATTGAATATTAATGAAATTTTAATAAATCATTTAGTTACTGTTTTTTTGTACAAAAAATTTAAAATACTTCAATGTAGAACATAATTATGACATCATAAATATATAAAAGTGATGCGATAAATAAAATAAATTAGTTCTTAACAAATTACAGGTTTATTAAAAACCTTAATTTATATTTATTAAATTATAATTGTGATTAAGAACCTATAAATGAACGTAAAAAACATAAAACATTTAAAAAAATTTAAAATAAATTATGATGACAAAGATTCTTTGTCACCTTCAAAATAATAATCATTTAATTATTTTGATTCATAAAACTAACATATAATATCACTGACTCCACCATTAAAAATACCATAAGATAAAATGATGGTTAGCCTGATGGAATTGAATATTAAAAATCAAATATTCCAAAAACTATATTTAAAAAAATTAAACAAATCCATTATCTTTTGTTACAAACACAAACCCTTCTCCAGTTCCAATGGAAACCAAATCCAATGATCGTGATGTTACCATCTTCTATCCTCTCTTTTATATCTATAATTTTTATATATGTTTATTGTGATTAATCTTAATGAATTAGTGATATACTTAACTTGTTAAGGGAATTCAGTTTCTCTTCTATTTCATTAAAATATTTCCTTTATAAGTAAATTTTGTGTTTCCAATTCATTTTCCTTCCATGAAAATAATATCAATAAATTACTATATTATTTTCAATGACATACTATATCTCTCTCCCATTAAACACTATAAATGAACCTCGTTACTAACATTATTTCTAATGTACTACCCAAGATGATAACTTGTTACATTTTTTCCTTTATTGGAATTTATGTTGACCAAAAAAATTGAACTTATGTTCCCATTATATGGATCAAAGTGAATGTTACCTATGATGTGATATTAAATGACTATTTCAATAGGGTTAATTTTTTTTTGGTAAATCATGATCTATATTCTTAGTTTTAAACTCACATAGACTCAACGATCCATTTTATCGTATTAATGAAACTGTATATGTAAATTATGTTAAATATAATGTATGAAAGAAGTTGGTCAGCATATTAACCATAACGACAAAATTGTATATAATATTGTCACTATCTAATACATATGAATCTACAAATTCTTATAAAGGCTATGAATGAATTCGAACTAGTTAAGAATTATGTGGAATATTATTGAAATAAATGATATTTGTAACAATAATGTTAAAATCACAATAGATAAAATAAATATATTTTGTTGTAATGTTTAGGTAATATCCTAGAATCTGCCAATCGGAATCCTGTGCTAAAAATATAAACATCAGATTTATAATGTTGGTACTGATAAATAGGACAAAATTTTTCAATCAAAAAAATAAAACATTAAAATAAAATATTGTTTAACAGACAAACCAATAACCATTATAGTTAGGTTTTTTAGATAACAAGGACTTACTCATCCAAATTTGGATTCATAAACAAATGGTTCCTATATATCAAAATTACATCCCACTACACCCATAATTTCTTAATCCAAATTTTTTCATCAATATCATCGATGTGAAATAAATAATGATAAAATACATTTAATATCATTACTCATAAGTACAAAAATGGAAAAATAATAAATATTAGAGATTAGTTGTATAATAAGGGTAAAAATGGGAGACACATATGTATATTAATAATTAAATGGAAATGAGAACATTAGAATATCATTATTATATTATATTCATCATATGGAGGATCTTATCCTTCAATCATGACACAAATAATTATAGTTCATATTAATTTAATAATAAGAAAATAAAGATCATAATCCATGAAATCCAAACATAGGAATAATAAATTAAATTTTTTGCACAAACATTAACATGTAATATCAAACCCTACTTGTCAATGATAATTTCCAAAACATAACTAGTCACATAATGTCGTTAGATCGTACTGGTTTGGAGACACCGCAATCCCCATTCACATTACTTTCCATGTATCTGATCAGCTTTCTCCCTCTTCACATTGTGTATCAATCTTGTCGACTTATTTCCCATTATAATCTAATGATATATAAATCATTTCCTAATTTGTATGAGGGAGATGTATGACCCGCTCGTCATATAATTAAAAATATATATAAGTGTTCCACACGAACATAAACCATTTATCAAAATAATAAAATAATCATACAATGAATACGGATGAATTATTTTAATCATAACCTCAATAACAAATTTGTATCACAAAATAACATTATCAAATATCATTTAGAATGATCACTTGATATAATTCTTGGGAAAAAATCCACTCGTATTTCAATAATATTTTATAAAATTCAAAAAGCATTTAAAAAAACATTTTCAGTGATATAACCTTTAAAATATGTAATGGAATATTATAAAACTAATTTACACATATTTGAAATTCATACCCTTGATCATTCAAAATAGATCATGAAAAACACCATTGAAACATTTTTAGAAAACCTTATATTAAAGGAACACTTATTTCCAGATGAATAGGAAATAAAATTATATGAAACAAATATTATCATGAAAATATGTATATTAATAATTCTAAATATCAAATTTATGTAGAAAACTCCACATTAAATAATGTAGGCGAAGAACATAGCATTTGTCTCAATGAAATAAAAATGAGGCCAAATTCTCATATGGGATTGGTAAACTTTGACCTATGAACCCCATGAATGAGAGATCATAAAATTTTATGTAAATAAATATAAATTTATGAATATGGACCATAGGTTAATTTAATTTTATTTATATACACAAAAAAAATAAATAAGAAACGAATATGGGATTTGTATGCTAAACAAAAAAGTGAGACTGGAAATCCACTTTAATTGACATATCATTTGAAGAGTACGTTACTTTTAAAAATAAATTGTGATTAATAACCATAAATATACATAAAATATCTTACATTATATCATTATATTACAAAAATATATTTCAAAAATAATTTTATAATGTGATAATGAATTATAAATTATTGTAACCCAAAGAAACAAAAATTGAGATTAAACATCTGTTACCCAAAATCATGGAATTATTTGTTCATATTGAAAACTCATGTATAATAAAAATATCTCTATTAAAAATTTATTCCATAAAAATTCATTTATCATAATATTTATTTCTTATTAATATAATATTATCATATTTTTATTAATTTATTGTTATTAAAATCACTAATCTAGGTGATAACATTTTTATTTTCCATTGATATTTCAGTTAGGTAGTCTTCTCCTATATAAAATGATATTTGTTCCCAAAATTTTAATAATGTAAGTATTTTAATAAACGTAATATAAAATATTTATATAAATATTTATCTTCATTTATATAATGTAGAAATATAATATTAATTAAACCAATCATGGGAACAATAGGCAATGTGTATCCTTTAATGATGTTCTAATTTATCAATCAGTGGAATGAGAGAATGGAAAATAATAATTCATATTCTAAAAAATAATTATTAATACATATATATATATATATTAATCAAATTCATAATACAGGTCCATAATTTAGGGGGATGAAAAATGATTAATATCGATAAATGAAAGCAATACGTCCTACGTACACCTAATTGATACATAAAATTATTGTTTGATGGGAACGAGGGTTTATGATGTTTTTACATAAAAATAAGAAAATTATAACATATTTTTAATACTAAATTTTTTATTTTATAATAAAAATAATAGATTCATACAATCTAAGGAATATTTTAAAAAGAAAGTGATCGGTAAGAATGAGTTCCTCTTCATCAAATAAATTCTATTTGATATCAACTAATGGTTTCTAGTTTTGGTATTATAAGAATAATTTAATCAATATAATATTTATTGGGATTCCACACCCATACTATGGATACATCATTGTTTTTTATTCTTCTTGGATTTGGATATTTCTGATAGAAGTTCAGGTTGAGGGTCGATCAAAATATTTCAATTTTATAGATTTTTTGGGTAGATTTTGACCTATACACAGGAATCACATTGTTAGTGGAAACTGTACATACCAACCCAGGTAACCCTGAAGAAGATCCTATACTTATGGAATCTATCACAGGGTTGGCGAATACATTCTCCAACCATGCACGTTTGTTTTGCAGTCTCACTGTCCTTTCTATTAGCTCGTGCACAGTTGGCACACGGTTGGGAAAACCATGCATCCATACCTTGAAATCCAATATAAAATATAAAACATAAAAATACTAATCTATCCTCCACCTTTATTATTCTAACCTGATCTAACCACAACCATGGTTTGCTAATATGGATGCAGTGATCCCCCCATGAACCCCCTCTTGATTCCTCCTCCAAGAGAGCTTCTTCATTGATTCCAAAGTATGAATTTAAGGTTTTTTGCATCTCTAAAATATTTATACTCTCCAATATCTATTCTATGGTTACACTTTTGGTTTTACTCACATAAAAACACCAATGGATAGTTTTTATGTTTTTTTCATTTTTCTTTAGATTTAAGTTGTGTGATTGGTGTATGTGGATTATATATCTCCTCTATAAATGTTTCATTTCATTTTCACACCAATGAGGTAGATGTTTCCATAAATTTCATTTCATATGAATTATCTAATATTCATGGAACATTAAATAAATTAATAAAATTTATTATTATCTATAGGGTTATTTTTTAAGACTATTATGGTGTTTTGGTTCCTGATCAAATTATTAAAAAATATGTACTTAAATAATTCTGGAATTATGAGTAGTTTCATCTGCACCTGTGTTGTTTGTTGAAATTAAATATATTATTTAATGTTAAATTGGGTTATTTGAGAAATTGTTATCCATATTTTTTTTAGGTTGTATTATTTTCACTGTTAGTCATTATTTTTTATGTGTGTATACGATGTATTATTGCATGAGGGTTGTGTCATAATCCTTTAGAAGGGTCCTTATGATTTTGAAAGGTATTATTTCTGTTATCTAAATAATGATAGTGGTTGTGTTTGGATTGAAAGAACATAGTAATTTTTTTGAAAATATATTTGGGTTGTTTGGTTATATGTTAGATTTTTCCATTGGATGTTTGCACATCCATGGGTGCAGTAAGTGCACAAATGGATGTGTCCTCAAATGAAAATGGAACTTCAAATGGTTGTTTCTAACTAATTATTGGTTTCATAAATGGAATTTTGTTTCTAAATTATGTCGTTTCCCATGACTGATTTCCAATGGTAGATTTAATTGAAACATTAAAAAAAGGTATAACCAGTTGTCCCATGGTGTATTTTTTTGTAAAAAAGTTCACAAGTGGAAATTTAGAATTTTTTGTATGATTATTCATTTTTTAAGAGAATAGAATGGGTTTTATGGGAATTTATTGGTTCTAGAACCTATTGTCCTATTATCAACTACAAATATATATGTTATTTGTGATGTAATTGTTGGAAAAATATTCAGTGTTTTCGCTAAATACATATGATAATGTAATGATATGGCTCTACTGGAAATTTTGAAGTATTAAAAAATATTTGTATGTGCATATGTTTTAATGGGCTCATTGGAACCATTAATTATTAGATATATATATCTAGGGAACCCGTTTGTGAGGTATATGCGTTTATTGTTTATAAAATTAGATGTCTATGTTAGGGGTATGCATGTGCGGTGATAACATGTATGGTGAGACATGTGTGTGACGGACTCCTACATACAGTGTACTAAAACCACCATGGGTTCTTGGGAATGTTTTAACGGATTGAGTGAATGTTTCCTATCTACTCTAATTAGACGTGTCGGTAACCCAGGGTGATTTATATTCTAAGTGGGTTTCTCCACTGGTGAAGGTAGTCGAGGGGACCTAATTGGTTATAGACTATAGAGTTTCACCATACAATAACATATGGCTTCATGTCGAATATGTCCAGGGATCTTATAGGGATGTTTAGGATTGCCAATTTTTACACTTATTATCCTCACACCTACATTCCATTTCTATTATTTTTCAGCATGAACTATTTATTTGTTCATTTATATGTAATAAAAATATCAAAATATTATTTTGACTAGGTATTTGGTATAGTTTTTAGTGTTAAAAGGATGATCTCTATTGAAAACAAAATAAGTAATGTGATGGTTTTTAAAAAGGGGAAGACTATATTTGATATATAAAAAAGTCAAAGAACGTATTTTTATAATTAAAATTTAAAAATAGTGTAGATAGATTGTGTTAAGAAATGGATTCCATGGAATCTTTGGTATTCGCCTACTAAACTGTTTAGCTCACACCATCCATGTAACTTATGGTATTAGTAGACCCAAGTTGTATTGGAGATCCAATTTCAATTATTGGTTATTGGATTTGATTTTCTCTATTGGAGTAGATTCATTTGTAGATGTAGGTGACCAAAATATCCCATGGAGATCAAGATGGTATTTGTTTAGTTGAATTTATTCTAGTTTAATTTTTCTTTTCTACAGTTGTATTTTTTGTTGCTGGATCAGATATGAATTATTATTTGTTAATTTTTTAGTTTGTAGTAATTTTTTTTAAATATATGTTTATCTTATTTTTTCGTAAATCAATCCCATTGGTCATATGATTTTATTCATGAAACCAGTGGCCATCCTCTGGGGATCCAGATAACCCTTCCAGCCATGTCTCCGACCATGTAGGATGTCAGGTTGAATGGAATCAAAGGTTGAGTGAAGAAAAAATTGTATTCTATGAGGTTACTTGTATTTTAGGTTTCCCATTGATGTAGATTGGGGTTTTTGAGGCTCATTAGGTTAGTTATGAGTTGGTGACTGATCACCACAACTCATGATGAAACAACAATTAGTAGGGGTAGTCCAGGATTTCAGTCATTGTTTTTGTTCATGATTGAGAGTTTTTAATGGTGGGAATCTGAGGTTATGTCAGGATTTCACATGAATTAGTGACTGTTTTGGATTCCGAGTATTTGTTTTATGTACTTCCTAGTTTTTAAGGGTTACTTGCTATCAGGTTAACAATAGTTAATAGTTCCACATCCTCAAGGTTTTTTTGTATGTTGTGTTCCATTTGATTCTAACTGGTGTGAGTGAATTCTAAAAATGAAAATTGTTTTTGAATGAAATTTATTTTTTATGTGGATTCAAATTAATATCATGTAAATTAATATGAAATTAGAATTTGAAATGGAAAATGGATTCTTCTCAATGGTTTTGAAATTTCTATGATGCGGTTTAAAAGA
Organism: Viscum album; assembly: GCA_963277665.1. Lineage (NCBI taxonomy): Eukaryota > Viridiplantae > Streptophyta > Magnoliopsida > Santalales > Viscaceae > Viscum > Viscum album. The sequence goes on along the minus strand of OY728121.1, from coordinate 1,200,760,922 downwards.
AATTGTTTTGGATTAAAATTTTGAACCATTCCTGGATTATATGTGGAAGAGATATATGTGAGCCCTGATACTCCTTATGTATGGTAACATAAGTGTAGGGTATGTATGGAAAGTGTGTGGGTGTAATTTTTCATGGATTATGCAATTGTATAGACACACATGTGATGGTTTGTAGGATGACATCTATGTGTGTTTGATATTAAAATCATAACCTTGTTTTAAAAAGTGATTACTCAAAGGAAAAAATGTCCCCATAAAGTTGTATTTAGTTTTACAATGGAATTTGGGTTTTGTAAAAAAAGGGGTTTTGATTGGAATGTATATTTTAAATTTGGAGGTTTTGAAAATTAAAATTAAAATGGTATTTTTGGAACATTGATTTCTGGTGCTATCTCTATGTGTTTGGGTTGGGAGCCTATTATTTTTGTTTAGGATAATTATTTTTTTTGTATACTGGATTGATTCCAGTTTAGGATTTCTATTTTACATGTTGTTCTGTTAATGGTTCCTTGAAAGGCTCGTCAAAGTTATTATGAGACATGCCCTATTTTATAAGATTAATGAATGTTATCTATCATTCACTGTGTTAGAGGTCTGATTGAGTCAGTTGTGTGGAATGAAGAGGTTGATATTTTTTTCAGGATATAGAGGACTACTAATGTTGTTTGGTTTTGTGTTGTTCTACATCTGCATGGTGGTCTATTTTTGTAAAAATTGAGAGTTTTTCTTCCCTCCATCCATATGATTTGGAATGATGTGGTAAATCCTTTTGTACTTCTTCATCTGATAGTTAATACATGAATTGTTGATGTTGATGAAATGGAAAGATTTCGTGAGTATTCAAAAAGACCAATGCATGATGAATGCCAGCATTGAATTTCTCAAGGAGATGGATTTCTTTTCTCAATAAGTTGTGTACCGAGATTTGATAAATATTTGTATTTTTATTGGGTTAATTATCCATAGATCAATGATTGGGTCCTCTCCTATAAGGACCATTGTTTAAGTGTTCCAATCTGATCTGCTTTTTTGAGCACATCCAGTCGACAACCTGTTTCCTTCTACTACCTATGAAGGTTCCCTATATGGCGAGGGGTGCATGCTAGAGGAAGCTGGATTTAGGGAGTCATCATTATTGTTTCTGGTTTCTACATTTTCAGATTAATTACTGGTGGGCCATCAATGTGTTCTATTTGGGAATTTTATGTTAAATTATCACATCCCTTAGAAAATATTTTATCATCATGGTTGTTTGTATCATCTGGGAATGTGTTTTTATTAAATTATGTTATTTCTTGAAAGTGAGGCAAGAGATTACTCAGCCATCTGAGCCCCAACCATAGGTCTCTGGTTGAATCTCGTGAATAGTCATGACTTATTGGGGGTGTGTGAATCCTTAGTGAAGGTTTTGTATAATTTTTTGGGATTGGTATAATAAAATTTGTCTCATTCATTTGTTTTGTTTTGAGCTTTTTTCACCACTTTATGCACATTGTTTCCATCCGAAATTACAATGAAATCATTATTGAACGCCCAAAAATGTTTTTTTCTATTCAAAATGGTGTTTTTCAAAAACATGAATTATCCATGAAGGATATTGTTCCTATGTATTAATTGGTCTGTTTTTGTTTTGGATTCAAATTTTCATGTTAATTGGTGTTGAGTTTTTTGAAATGGGTAGTGTTCCAAAATTTAAATAATTTTTTTGTGCTTTTACTCTCCCTTTGGGTTGGATCTATCAAATTAGCATAGGGATTCATAATCCTGATGGGGTTTTGTTCTCCCTTGTTTGGATGGATTCCTATTAATGAATAATATTTCCCCATGTTGGTGTCTCGTTGTATTGATTTTCATTTTAGTTGATTTTTGGTTTAATTTCCATTATTGTTGTATTATTACTTGTGTTGGGATGTTAGTTTTATTCATGTTTGTACTTGTTGACGAGGTTTAATTTCTATATAGGGTCCTAGTTTTCCTATTCTTCCCAAATTACATACACAATTATATTTTCCTCTACATTGTATTGGATATTTTAATTTGATGATGGGGTTGAGTCCATGTCAAAATTTCTCATATTCTGGATAATTTGGGTGGATTTTAGCCCTTGCCCGAGCATTGCATGGTTAGTGGAAATCATACATCCCATCGAAGTAAGTCATGTGAAAAAATTAGTATGGGATGAATCTACCAAATGGTAGGTACCTGGATGCACAAAACATGTGGGTTGGTCATACAATTTAACACTCTTTTCCAGTAGATCTCACATGCTTAGCGCAGAGTTTGGAAGACCATGCTGCTAAACCGTACGAGCTGGCATGAAATTTTATAGACATAAAACTCATATTATAACCTCCCCCTATTTTATGTCAACCCAATACTCCCTAATCCTAGATTACTAAGACAACGATGGGACTCCCAAGGCATCTTCCATCATTTATCCTCCTCTATGGGTGCTTCATATTTGATTTCAAGTTACGATATTAGGGTTTTTGTCCATATCTCTAATATTACACCTCATATTTCTATATTCTATTGTTTCCTATTAGTTTTTCTTCATATGGATGATCCGTAATGGTTAGAGTTTCTATTTTGTTAGTTTTCAAGGAGATCTAGGGTTTGTGAAAGGTCTGTGGTGCACAGATCACTCCTCTATGAATGTTTTTTTTGCAGTCTCACAACACCGAGGACTGTGTTTCAATACATTTCATAACTATTAAATTTCAGAAAATTCATTTCAAAATCAATAAATTTATAATCATTATTCTCTCTAATAGGTCTAATTTTTATCTTATTATAGAGTTTTGGATTCGGTTCAAAATGTAAAAAATTATGTTTTGATAGTAATTATTGAATTATTCCATGGATCATGATAACCAATGGTTATTTTTGATGTTGTATGTATTTATTAATTTGAAATTGGCTATTTTGATAAAATTTTAGCCAAATTTTTGTTATGGAATTATTTTTATTACGTGATTCTTTTTTTATGTGTGTTTTGGTGATCATATAGAATTACAGTTGAAGTGAAATGCATTGAAAAATACCACATGGGTTTTTAATGGATTTTTGTTGTTTACAATGAATAATTTGAGTGGCTATGTTTGTCCTGAAATAAAATGGATATTTTGTGAAAAACGTTTTTGTGTGTTCTATTGAATGATATAGTGTTCTATTTTATGTGTCCACAAATGGATATGGAACATGAAAATTGCGTTCCTCCCAAAACAATGGTTCGAAAAATTGAATTTGGATTCATAATGATCATTTTTCCTTTCTGTGATTTCCAAAAGTGGTTTTAAATGAATTCTTATAATCGAATGCCTACTTGGTACTTGGAGTGTGTTTGTGTAAACATTGTCCTTCTGGGTCTATTTTACATTATTTTTATGATTGGGTATTTTCCTGAAGTTTGGAATGGTTTTTATCGATGTGTAATGGTAATGAAAACTAAAGGCCCTATTTAGAACTAAAAATATAAAAGTGGTCTTGGATGTTGTTTTGGAAATACTTTTTAATTTATTTTGCTAAATTCTTTAGATTACGTAATGAAAACTCATGTTTGAAAATAGAAATGTTTTATTGAAAGAGTATAAGGTTCATTTTTTGTTATGGCATGGTTGGAACCATTGATGATTTGATATATATATATATATATATACTTATTGAACCTATATGTGAGGTATATAACATTATGGGTTATAGTGTAAGGTGTTCGTGTTTGGAGTATAAAAGTGTACTGACAGCGGGTAAAGCGAGTCACCCATGTGAAGGACTCCTACATACAAAACACTATTACCAAAATTGTTTTGTGGGCGTTGTATAGAGGATCTAGTGATGGTTTTTTTATCAAAATCGATTTGATGGGTTGGCACCCCTTAGTGATTTAATGACTTATTGGGTTTTTACACTTCTGAGACTAGTTGAGGTCTGCTAGTTGTTTATAGATTAATGAGATTCACCATAAACATATAGGTGGATCCAAACGTTGTATTTCCTTGTGTCGAATTGGGATCTTTAGGAAATATCATGGTTAAAATATTTATCATTCAATTTACCTTAAATTGATTTTTGTTTATCATGTTCAAAATTTATTTATATATATTTTCAGCCAAAAACAATATAATTTTGTTTATCTATTTGGTATAGTTTTTTTATTAAAAATATAATATATATTAAAAATGATATGTGGCATGTCTTTGTTTTTATAATGGGGATGACTATGTTTTCAAATTTAAATGAGAAAACACATATTTATTACGATATTATGAAAATAGTTTTAATGTATTGTGTCAGCAGAGGGATTGCATAGAATCATTGAGGGTACCCTTCTGAGCTGTCAAACATATACCCTACATGATCCTTTCGGTGATGGTAGACCTTAGTTATTATTAATTCCAACAATCTTATTCTTGTTATTTTCTTGGATGCTCACAATTGGAGAATGATCGTCTTTAGATGATGGTGACCCCATGGTCACACAGAGATCGGTTTGGTAGTTTTTTAGATATCCCATTTCTAGTTCATCATTTCTTATGTACAGTTAAATTTTTGTAACTGGAATAGGTAGTGTATTCTTATATGATCAGTTTGTAGTTTCGTCTTATTATACAGTATATTAATCTGATCCTAGTATTTTTTTATCAATCAGTCTCATTGGTTTTATGGATTGATGCCTGACACTAGTTTCTAGCCCAAGGGGATCAGGAATTCCCTTTGATCTGTCTCTCAGAATTGGACGTATGATATTTTGGTTGGAATCATGGTCTAGTTTTTCAAAAAAAATTATAAGTGGGTTTGGTAGAGTATTGTCGAGTTAAATAGAGAATTTATAGGAAATAAATTCTGTGATTATGTGCCCCATTTTAACTGAGGTGAGGTATAGTTTTTGAAATTAAAAAAAAAATAAATTATAATAAATTCATTCCCAGTCCATGTACCTCTAATTGGCCATGTATTCAATTATATTATAATATAGAGTTATAAAACAGTGAAAAAAGTTATTTTAGTCATGTTTTTTGTCATTTGATACCATATCATTTGGATTTACCATTAGATAACGAATTTTAATTTATTTACTATGGTGACTAATATTTTAATATTAAAAAATTGTAATATATTACATATAAATTTTAAATTGTCTTTATATATTCAATTTATAAAAAATAACAACAAAACCCAAAATTTTTTTATTTTTTAAATGATTTTATTTATTTCTAAATAACATAAGAATTTATTATTTTTTAAATGTTCATTAGTACCAATTTGGAAACTACTCCATACACTGACTATACAATAATCATAAAATTATTATAACGTCCAAAAACTGTAATTTAATACACCCTAATAATTCATATTCACCTAGAAAATTCATGGATAACCTTAATTAGTTTATATTATATCTTATATATTATTTTTAATATCATTAATTTTATTCTTCCATTCGTTAAATAAATAATTAAACATCATTTCCTATTTTATTTTATGTAATTATTTTAATTATAAAAACAATAAATAAATTACCATGATGTATATAAATATATTATATTTCCAAATAATGTTTATATTTGGGAATATCTAATTTTAAAATCCATATAAAAAAATTACATATTAAAATTCAGAGTTAAACATGTTTGGAATTTCGTTAAATTAAAATGAATTAAGGTAATAGTCCTATTAAATTCTACCCAAATGGTCATTGAATTGGATATTGGATGAATGTTGTGGAAATATATACATAAAATATTATTTTCATAACTATTTTAATATTTTAATGGTTCCTTCATGTTTAATTATTATAATTTTACTGATTTTTCATATGCCCACAGGAGTACGACATCATTGTTGTAAAATCATTAAAGGTAATTATATAAAATTTTAAATATAAAATTAAATTCTTATCATAAAAATAAATAATTCAAACAAAATATAATAGTTTATATTATTTTATATCATCATGTTTTTCCTTTGTGAAAACATAAGATATATTATCGAACAATACAATGATATTCTATTCCTTTCGTTGATTTAAATATTATATAAGTCTTTTTAATGGAAATTGTTTAATATAATAATTAAATTTAGATAATTACGGGATGATGATATTATTAATTTAAACCAATAATATTTTTCCATGTCTTAGTGTATTTGTATAGTCCTAATTTTATATTTCAAATTAAATTAACTATTCTACCCTTTATTATGGTATGAAAATTTACCAATGGTCTTATTATTATTTTCCAAAAATTATAAGGGAATGGTCACTAAATTTTTTAATTATAAATCCAAATTTGGGTTCCAAATTTAAAAATTATGAACACACATGTATCAAAATATAATTTAAAATATAATATGAATAATACCATAAAAAAATTCTGATAATTTCTCTTTAAAAACACTACTATTTTTTATACATTCATTTAAAAAACCATATGAAAACAGATAATTAAATTTTTCTTAATTAAAATAAACAAATTAATATTAAAAAATAATACAAATCATAATTATTCCTTGAAATGACTATAAATTAAAACACATTATTCAATAATTATCATTATTTTCTATATTTTTTAAAAGATGAAACATTTCCGAAAAAACCAAAACAAATCATCTAAATATAATTTCTAAAATACACATTCGAAAAAGAAGATTATATTTTGAAATATAATTTACAAATGTTTCAAACGTATGTTTTTAAATAATTCTTCCATTTAAATGTGGGAAAATTATTTTTTGAAAAAATAAATCAGTGATTCTAAAAAATGTGCATGTTATTATTTTAGGACTACATAATAGATTAGATTAACCACAAAACATATAAATTAATATATTATATATAAATTTATTTATTTATTATTATTATATTAATTCCCAAATAATTAATAAGAACCTTATAATTGTATTTTTTGAATAATATGAATAATAAAATACTGCATTATGGAGACTCATTATTGAATTGAACATGATTTAGGTCAGTGTGTCATGTATATTATGATTAAAAATGTGTTTCTTATTTCAGAAGAAAGTGAAAAAAATCTTTTTCTAAAAAAGGCTCATAATGCCTTAGAATGTAACATTATACCCCGATAAATTGAATTTAACATTTTAATTTCATCATTATAATACAAAAAATGAGTATACTTCTTGGTCATTATATCTCTAAGTATGAATTTATAATTTTCAAAATATTGGTTTATAATCTAATCATATACCATGTGAGTGGTATGGTTTTGTAGAACTTTATTTATACTATCTATAAATTCCTATTGGGTCCTCATTTTAAAAATTATCATTCTATATTGGAATGCCATCTAAGTTTATTTCAGTTTTAGAACTGAGAATGTACTCACATAGAATATATACAAGAAACACATCATAAATTTGACATTAATATGAATGAATTTATAATCAATGATATACCATTATAATTAAATTAATAATATAAAATATAAATCACATCCTTTAAATTTAACGTTTCCCATCAAAAATAAAAGTTTAATAATATAAAAATCCATTGGGTGAAACCCAGATTTTATATAGGGATAATGAAACATCCATTTTTGAAGTGGATATTGCGAATGATTTTCCCACAATCAAATTTCTATTTTGAATCAGATAATATTATATAAAAGTGATAATCAATACATGAAAGGGAAATTTAACAATTATGTTCTCATAGAGATTTATAGTAATCATGGTCATTATAAAATTAACCCTCACAAAACCATAAACCTGTAATCAGTTACAGTATCATTGATTTAAATGGATATAATTTTATCCTATTGACTTCTCTTAGATTTGAAGAAATATTTTAAAACATATAGTAATAACCTAATGAAATATAATTACACAAAATTCAGAAACATATACATTAATAAATTACAACCAAGAAAACATTTTTTATCCAATGATGAGTATTGAAGTAGATTTTTTCATGCCTATATAATCAAAATAAACTTCTAGGAATGGAAGAATCAACAATATAATATAAAAATATATTCCCCATATCATTTATCATTTATCAAAACCAATATAGTGATTACCAGATAAGTTAATTCCCTTAAAATAATAATAAATTAAATCAGTTATTTCTAATGTTCAACATTAATTATTTAAAAAAATAACAAACGTTAAAATTAATAAAATATATTCTAAACAATGTTTGAAACAAAAAATTTATTATTGCACATATTATTCAAAATAAATTTTATCATTTATATCCAAATAACATTATTCAGTCTTAATTTCTCATTCCAAAAAGTAATTTCTTAACAATCATCATTTTAAGTTAACAATTTTCATATATTACAAGAATCAAACTAAAAAAAATAAAATAATAAATGGTTCAAAAATATATTTCAAGTCGTACTCCATAAATAAAATCACATAGTTAATTAATTACCTTAATCATATAGGGTGTCCAAAATAGTGAAATTATTCTGAAATAACAATAACCACTTAATACCAAATAATTTATAATCTCATAGATATCTATATGTTAAAATAATTTTACCAAAATGAACATAAAATTTAAAAAATCAGTTTATTTAACTGAAAATAGATGTAAATACTATATGAATCATCATATAGGATGGTGGTTGGAAATGCACCTTTTTCTCCCTGTAGTTGTTGGATCAACCCCTGTGGCCTTTCCAGATTTGACAGGTTTTTATCCATCCTAACTGTTTCCCTTTTTATAATATTATATTATTATAATAATTATAAAATTCTTGAAACATGATAAATATCCTAAAAAATATCCTTATATTTTTTAGAATTAAGGCAAGGTTTTTCCTCAAAGGTTATCTCATCCCTTTCATCTTTCATCTCAAAATATGATAACTCGTACTTAGTAAACAAATAATTGCCTTAAGAAATATCATTAGTGGGATTATAATTTCATAACATAAAGCCAAAAAATGGTTTTATAAGAATCAAAACAAATGGTTTTATATTCAAATGATTGTTTCTACAACACATAATAAACTTCTCTTGAAGTCATCCAAAGCTCAAAAGTTATCTAATCAATCATTTGATAACAAATGTAATATCCCAGGATCCTCACATCCTAATTAGTTTCTAAAAACAAAAACATTGCATCTATGACATGGATACTAATAAATGTGACATTATTTTTTTCCAAGAATGCATATAATTATGAATAGATTTATTATATCACTTACATACCAAGGAACATTACATTTTAGTGTCTTAGTGAATTACTTAAACATATAAACAATTTTTTTTTCATAAACAACATATTTCATAAAGATGATAATAATATCCCACTATACCCATTTCTTCATATTCCATACTAGTTCATCATCATATTCCATGTTTCTTACTTCTAGATAAAATTCATTTAACATATTAACTCATATCATTGGAAAAATTAAAATAAAAAATGGTGATCTCATATGCTTATTAAGGGTAATAAAGGGATATTTCATTACATTATACAGAACATAAGAGTATGAGAACATGAGAATAACATAAGATGATGATACCCTACATATCAAAGATCATATTAATGAGTTATGATGTTTATAATAGTTGTCCATATGAAATTAATAATAATGAAATCAAGGGAATAATCCTTGAAATAAGAACAACAAATTAAAAATTTTAATTTCTAATAGACACCTAAATGTGTAATATCATTCCTTGTATTTCATGGATCATTTACAAAACATGATAATCAAATTAATAGTGGATTAAAAAATGGGGCGAAACACACCACCATCCCCAGTGATCTGCCTTTACTAATGGTGGATTAGGTTTCCCCTTCTTCCCAAAGTGAACAAAACACATAGAAATTTCTTCCATCATTGTATCATGAGATATAAATCATTACCCAATGTATTGGAAGTAAATATAGACTCCAGAAATCAAATAATGAAAACCATACATATTATTAAACATGATCATAAACTTTAATTCAAAAACATAAAATTAATATAGAAATAATATGGACAGTATACTTCTATAATAACACCACTGAACCATATATAACATCAATTAATGTTATCATAATTTTTTTAAATGATCATTTTAAATAAATCTATAGGAAAATATCATTTCAAAATTAAATACTCTTTTTGAAATTCATTAAATAATAAAAATCCAATTTATTTGGAATTAATATTGAAAACATATAATTGAATATTTGAAAACATTGTTTAATATATTTTAAATCATTTCAATTGTGCCTCAGAGTGCCTATAGTAGACACTGGGGGAGAGATTGGGTGTTGATCATCCAACAATCACCTCCTTATGTTCCTTTGTTGGATCGTGGAATCAGGATGTTTCAATGAATGTGTATTATCTGAACCAAAAGTCGTTATGCATCATTCTGAACTCGGAGGAAGATTTCATTTCGACATGGTGAAAAGCTTTTAGTTCCATGGGGATGTATTCGTTCTCCTTGATGTGGTGGGACATAGAGATCCATCATGGAAGGGACTCTTTGCGTGCACCTGTGTTGGTGTCGCTTCATGGGCTTCCTCTTCTCTTCTAGAAAGGTTCCTTTCTTCATGGAATTGGTAACACTCAAGGGCATTTTTTGTGTGCAAATTACCGAACCTAATTTCGGGAGGAAGCCTTGATGGATCATATCTATTTTAACATGGACTTGTCCTCCCCTCTCTCGATGAATATCTCCCTCCATTTCCAAGATTCATTCAACTGGTTCCAAGGACTTGTCTACCCTTCATTGCTATGTTTCTGTTCCTTCTGTCACCACCAAGGACATTCTTTCCCCATATACAACAAGAATCTTTCTTAGGGCAAGGGCAAGTGCATCCCCTCATCCCCATCCTTGATCCATAGGGATGGTACTAGTGCCTCATCATCTGGACTGCTGGCGGATCTCCCACCTCCAGCCTCTTCTAACTCTCCCTTTTCCATCCCTCTGGATCCATCTGCCTCATTTGCTGCAAGGGAGTCATTGGTCATGATTTCCTCTGGCTCTATGGAGGCTTGTACACTATCTTACAATGCCCCATTGTCAATGAGAAGCCATATTTCTCCTGCTTCTGCTGACCTCCTATTTCCTTGGATCACGTGGCTCTCTGATGTTATATTCTTTTTTCGTTCCCCTTTAGCTCCTACTTCATCCTCTTTGTCTGAGGGTTCACTAGCTATGGTGACCCTCATTGATGATGACCCTCATATTCCAAGTTTCTTTGTGTAGGACTCTCATATTCTTCTCCATGCTCTTAATTTGCATCTCAGCCACCCCTCGGAATTCTCCTCAGTTTATTCGGCCCACTTCCAGGTTTCTCACATCCATTTCCCCCTCCTACTCCTGTTTTGGCCTCCTCAGTATGTCTTCCTTTGAGCTGCCTGGAGGCCCCATCCCCTTCACAGAATAGTCCTCCTAGCAATGTTTCCAGTCCTCGGAATCTGTCCACCCCTCCTCCTTGGTCTCCTCCTTCGTACCACATTGTTGTAAGGACAAGATCTCTGTCAAAGCATCGAAGCCTTCCCTCTCTTCATTGCAAAGTGGCCTAGCAGCCTGGGTCCAAAGCCAAGAATTATCCCTTTTAATGTTATCTTTACATATTTGTAATGCAGGTGGCCTGGGGGCCTAGGTTAAAACTGGCTATATAGTCAATGTGGTTCTATCCAAATCAGTGTCTCTTGTTGCTATGCTAGAACCTAAAGAAAGCATAACCAGGATTGCTCATCTTTCACATATAATTAAAATGAAGGGATCTATGAAATCTGAGTCTCAAAACCCCTACATCTGGATCATCTGGAATTTGATCATTAGTGTGAATGTGGTTCATGCCTCTGATAAGTGTGCAACTACTGAAATTAGGAATGGATCCAAAGATTTATTCTTCTCCTTCATGTATGGAAGTTCTGATATTTTGGAACGATGCCTTCATTGGAATGAAAATGAAGCATTTGATTCCAAGAGTTCCCCCTTGTTTGTGGGGTGTATTTCAATGTGGTTGTTGATCCTAGTGAGAAAAAGGTTAGGGGATCCTTCTCTGGTAGAGATAGTTTAGAAATATCTCAATTCATGTCTTGCAAAGGGATAATAGACCTGGCTATCTCAGGGAGGTGTTTCACATGGTTAAGTATTGTGAGATGTGTGCACCAGTCTTGGAGTCAACTGGATAAGTTCCTTGAAAATTTTCATGTTGTATCCACTTACCAGATCATAAAAGTTCCTCATCTGGATCGCAGTGTTTCAGACCATTCCCTACTTCTTGTTGACATATCACCAAGCCTGTCCAGGTGTGATTCTACTAATTTCTACTAGTTGTGGATCTACCATCTATGTTATCATTATTCAGTAGAACAGTCTTGGATGAAACCAATTCAGGGGAATTCATGGGATCATTTTTATAATATTATTTTCCGTCTCATGGTGGATCGCCAGGAATGGGTCAGTAAATCGCCACCATCCTCGCATGATATGGATGAGGTCCAATAAGAAATTGATTGTCTTGAATCCATGCTAGAATCTGATTGGAATGATACAATCTTTGGGGAGCTAGATGCTAAGAAGGACTTGATGGATGAAATTATTTTAAGACATGAATTTTTGGCTCGCGATCAGTCTACAGTAAGATTGTTTCATGAGGGGGATCGGAACACAACAAATTTCCATGTGTGTATCAAGTAAAAATAGAGGCTCCCTTGGCCCAATATCTGATTTGAATATAGTTCCTACTCTAATGATCTCAATATGGTTGGTATCATCGAAGAATCCTTTTCCAAGTATCTTCTTTCGGGTCCCAACCCTTGTATGTCAGATGGATATCCAAGGGGTCATGAATAGGTTAAGAGTGTTGTTTCTGTTGTGGTGTCTTGGTATGATATGGAGATGATCGTTGCCTTTCCGCATGAGGTTTAAATCTTAGAGGTTGGGAGAAGTCTCAACCCAAAGAGTGCTCTTGGCTCGGATGGGTTACCTGGAACCTTTTTAGAGTGTCTTGGAGCAATGTTAAGGATGACGTGGTGGTGTCTATTCATGATTTCTTCAATATAGGGCCCTTACCTAAGGCTACTAGTGCAACCACCATGGTTATTATCCAGATGATTAAAAATACTTCCCTCCTACATCACAATAATACTATGAGTATGTTCGAATTATCATACAAGTTCATTGTTAGCATCATGGACACTAGAATAAGTCGCATACTTCTTCAGTATATCTCTCCAGAATAGCATGGTTTTGTAAAACAATGATTAATACTATGGTCTATCTCTGTCTTCCAAGAGGTCATTGAATATTTTAACACTAATGTCCATGGATCCTATATGGTGGTCAAGCTCTATATGGATAAAGTGCACGACATGCTGGAGTGGTCCTTCGTTATTGAAGTCTTGATAGATTTGGGATTTTCCTCTTTTGATATTGACCTATTTTTTTGGTGTTTCAGTGCCTCATGATTTACACATCGTTTCATGTGAAGGATTTTTGGATTCTCTATTGTTGTTTGGTGGTTGAGGCAAGGGGATCCCCTATCACCAAGCCTTTTTATTATTTCTCTAGATGTTCTCAGTCACCTCATCAATAAAGGCATCATGCAGTAATCCATCCTACCATACTGCTACAAATCTAGGCCTTTTGGTATCTCTCATACCATGTTCGATGATGATACAATTATTATCATGAATGCTGATTTGAGGTCTGTTCATGGGATTAATAAAATTATGGATGATTACTTACTCTAAAGTGGCCTAAAGATTAACAGGATTAAGAGCCACTTCTTTCTCCGGAGATATTTCCCATATGGAAGGATTTTCTCCCTCGAATGTAGGATGTATATGAAGCATGTCCTTTTTCCCATGTAATATCATCGTGATCCTGTTTCCTAGGGAAGGATTCATATTCAGCAATTTGATAATATTATTGGGAAATTAGTTGGTTCTGTTCACAACTAGAAGAATCATTTTTTCTCCTTTGGCGGAAGAATCATCTTGGCCAAATTTGTCTTTTCTACTGTCCTCTGTAATGCTCTCTCATCCACCAAAGTCCCAAAGGGGTTGATCAACAAACTGGACTCTATTCTATCAAATTCCGTATGGTATGAACATGAGGAAAGAAGGAGGCATTGGGCTTTATGAAGCTGGCTTTCAAGGCCTGATCAAGAGAGGGATATCGATGTAAAGAGTATCTCGAAGATTCTGAAGGGGATGCGGCAAAGCTGGAATGGGAGGTTTTTGAGGACCACTCCTTTTGGGGTAAATTCATGGCCACAAAAATCAGCAGCAGTGTTAGCAGAGCTAACGGGAGTCGGCCTTAATTATAGTTTTTGGTTTCTGCCAGCATTTAATCCATACATCCCCATATTAAATGGATTGTTGGGAACTGTGAGCCTTCCATTCGGCATCATTGTTGGGTTGGTGTTCCTGATGAGGATCATGGAACACATTGGCATCATGGGATTTGAGGCGGACATGATGAGGAAGGCAGAATGCACACAAGTGGACAAGACCCTTTGCATGGAATTGGAGGCCCAATGACAAGGGAGCGGACCAAGAGAATGAAGGAGGCCTTAAATGGATTAATCATGGAATTCCAAGAGGAGTCCCAACACCTTTGCTTGGGGGAAGCATCCGGGCCTATAATTACATTAATTAAGGCCCAAACATGCTTTTAAAAACACAACCCAAGTGGTGCTACGAAATTTCAAGCCCACCCACCATGGAATCTTCAAAGTCAAAAGGTGGTGGGCTACTTGTCTTTACTTTCCCAAAAGGGTGTGCTACTTGTCTCCTAAAGTCATGGTCATGTGCCAAATTTGTAAAAAGCATCATATAGGATTTTTGACTATAGAAAACTAGCCATTAGACTAATGTAAAGATCCACCCCATGTGTAATTCGAATTTCAAGTTTCCTTGGCTATAAATAGCCACCCCTAGTACTCTTGAAGCATCATTAATGAAGGTAATGTTACTATGATGAGTTTTTCTTGCAACCTTTGTGTTCTTGCTTAATTATTGTCTTATCAAAGGATCGGTCAAACTTTGTGGCATCTTGTGGCTAGAGTTCTTAGAGACAAGTTCTCTTTGGGTTCTACCTTGACCATTTCCCCCTTCCTTCTCATTTCACTATCCACACACCAAATTCAGTTGTTTCCTTGCGGCGATCCGGGTGCTCAACACGCGAACATTATACAAGGATCCTAGGACAACTACTAGTGTTTCTTTCATCGCGTACCATTTGGTATCAGAGCCCATTTGCAAGAAATCAAGTTCTTTCTTTCTTATCCTTTCTTCAATTTTCATTTCTCTTCAAATCGGGCCAACATCAATTCTTGTCCATTTTCTTCTTTCCCTACAGACGTCATTTATTCATCTTTTCGGACGTACAATATATCATTCTTGTCGTTGATATGCTCATATTTATTCTCTAATTGGATTCATCAAAATCAGAGCTATATATAACAAGATACAACGGGTTCATATTTTGCAACAATTTCTGCAATTTTAAAACCACGCAAATATCATGTTGATTCCATTTGATGTTACAAATTATTGCTTCTCCTGCATTTAAATATTAAAAAATTCATCTTTTAGCCACTGCATCTACCAAAAAAAAGAGCCAAAAAATTGAAAAAATAAATTAATGGCTCAAAAAAATTGCAACATTATGAATTCGACGTCCCATTTTCATTCTTCTTCTTCTCTTTTTCTACCTCTTCCCAATTTTTTCATCTGGAATCCAATCTGAATTTTATCTTTGAGTTCTAGTTCTGGATTTCCACATTTCAATTATCCTTTTGATTTGTTGAAATTGGGAAAGAACATTATAGGAAGAAAGTTGAGTGGTAAAAGGCAAGAGTGTTACATTTTGATAAAAGCCAAAATTGATGAAACACGAGCGAACATATTATTTTTGAGTGTAAACACATGAGGGAGTTTGTAGGTCCATTTTTCATTATATTCACATTTTTTACAGGATTACTAAATGGCGAAGTCATGTAATAAAAATTAACCGGACATTAAGATGTTCATGAGGGATGTACAAGAACAATTCCAAAGGTTGAATGTGAGGATGGATGAACTCCAATCCCCACCCAATTCGAGAGCACCACCAAGGAGACGAGTTGTTGAAGAAGAGGAGGAGTTATCCGATTTTTACGAGTAACCAATTCAGAGAAATCAACCACCATGGAGGCAAGCCAATGATCGTGGAAGAGTAAATTTGAGGATCCCTTCATTCCAAGGTAAGAATGATTCTGAAACTTACCTGGAATGGGAAAGAAAGGTCGAACATTTTTTTGGTTGTCACACCTATTTGGAGGAAAACAAAGTGAAGTTGGCAGCCGTGGAGTTCACGAATTATTCTAGTATTTGGTGGGACCAACTACAAGTGAGTCGACGGCGAATTGGAGAAAGACCCATCCACACTTTGGAGGAGATGAAAGTGATAATGCGTAAGAGGTTCATTTCTAGCCACTATTATCGTGATTTGTTCCTCAAGTTTCAGAGTTTGAAACATGGGGTCATGAGTGTTGAGGAGTATCACAAAGAGATGGATATCATCATGATTCGAGCGAATATTGATGAGGAGCGAGAGGCCACCATGGCATGGTTTATGAAAGGCCTCAACCATGACATTCCTGACATAGTTGACATGCACCACTACTTGGACATGGAGGATCTACTTCACATGGCCACCAAAGAGGAGAGGCAATTAAAGGCAAGAAGGATGCGCCATAAATCATATGGTAAGGATTCTATAGCTTCATTCAAGTTTAAGGATTCCAAACCATAAGATCATGTAAGGGAACACAAAACTGATTTGAAGGAGTTGCCCAAAACAAAACCATTCTTTCCAGAATCCAATGGTAAAATGGAGGGTAAGGTTGTTTCCAAATCACTAGATATCATATTTTTTTAATGTCAACGATTTGGACATATTGCCTCAGAATGCCCAAACAAGAGGATAATGATTATTTTGGATGATGGAGATGTTCTTAGTGCTAGATCAAGAGAAGATGAAATGCCATCACTTTAGGATGATTCGGATGTGGAAGTAGAAAGCCCCGTACATGGAGAAATGCTTGTGGCAAGGTGTTCTTTGAGTGCTCAACCTGAAGGAAAACATGATCAAGAGCAATGGGAGCACATTTTTCATAATAGATGCCTCGTCAAAGATAAGTTATGTAGTATGATTATTGATGGGGGTAGTCTTACAAACGTAGCAAGTGGTTTGACGGTTGATAAATTGGGATTGGCTATGACTAGACATCCTAGGCCTTATAGATTGCAAAGGTTAAATAATAGCGAGGATGTCAATGTGACTATGCAAGCACAAGTTCCATTTTCTATTGGGAAGTATGAAGACAAGGTGATGTGTGATGTTGGTGATGTGTGATGCTGTTCCAATGCATGCTAGTTATATTTTGTTGGGAAGACCGTGGCAATTTGATAGGAGTGTCACACATGATTGATACACCAATCGATATCCTTTTGAGTATCATAGGAGGACGGTTATTCTTACACCATTGAGGCCTTTGTAAGATTATGAAGACCAACTGAGGATTGATAGAGATTGTGAAAAGAGAGAAAAAGAAAATATAGAAAAACATAGAGATAATGTGAAGAGTGGAAAATCAAGAGTGAAAAAGGAGTTTTGAGTGAAAGCAAAAAAATTGAGGGAAATAAAAAAGTTGAATATAAGAGTGAAAATAAGAGTGAAAAAATGAGTGTTGAGGGAAAAGTGAGCTTATTTTCTAGAAAAAGAGGGATAGAGAGAGCTTTGTATGGGGAGGAAACTCTCGTGCTTCTATGAAAGGGGGAATGTTTCACAACTTACTCTCCTAACCCTTCTATGCCTTCTAGTGTTATGTCTCTTTTGCAGCATTTTGGTGATGTTTTTCCCAAGGAAATTCCCAATGGCTTACCACCCTTGTGGGGTATCGAGCACCACATCGACTTCCTCCCCGGAGAAACACTTCCCAATCGATTAGCTTATCGTGCAAACCTGGAGGAGACTCGAGAAATCCAACGACAAGTGGATGAATTCCTAAGGAAGGGATTTGTTCGAGAGAGCTTGAGTCCGTGTGCGGTACCGGTAATCCTTGTCCAAAAAAAAGATGGTAAGTGGAGAATGTGTGTCGATTGTCGAGCTATCAACAAAACAAAGGTAAAGTATTGTTATACCATACCTCGTTTGGATGATATGCTTGATGAACTCCCTGGTGCATTCTTGTTTACTAAAATTGACCTAAGGAGTGGATACCACCAAATTAGAATGAAAGAGGGAAATGAAAGGAAACACGCATTTAAAACTATGTTTGGATTGTATGAATAGCTAGTTATGCCTTTTGAACTAACTAACGCCCCTAGTACATTCATGAACATAATGAATCACATTTTCCGTCCATTCATAGGGAAACTTGTGGTTGTGTATTTTGATGACATCCTTGTTTATTCTATGAGCCTTGATGAACATCCTGAACATTTGAAACATGTTTTTGAGACTCTTTGGAAAAATAGGTTGTTTGCAAACATAGAAAAGTGTACATTTTGTTTAAATTCGGTTGTATTCCATGGTTTTGTGGTAGGAGCTGATGGCATGAGGGTTGATGAAGAGAAGGTGATGGAGATTCAGGACTGGACAACACCAAAAAATGTTAATGAGGTTGGGATCTTCCATGGACTTTCATGTTTTTACCAAAGGTTCGTTAGGGACTTTTCGACCATAGCGGCACCATTGAATGAGTTGGTCAAGAAAGGGGTGAGCTTCAAGTGGGTAAAAGCTCAAGAAGATGCCTTCTCCACACTCAAAGGTATGTTGACCAATTCACCTCTTTTAATTCTACCTGACTTTTCTAATGTTTTTGAGGTTGAGTGTGATGCCTCTGGAATAGGAATTGGGGCTGTTTTAATGCAAGACTCTAAGCCTATAACATACTTTAGTGAGAAGCTTAATGGGGCTGCATTGAACTACTCTACCTATGACAAGGAATTGTATGCTCTCAAAATAACTTTAGAAAATTGGCAACATTACTTGTGGCCAAGGGAATTTTTGATTCATTCGGATCATGATAGCCTAAAATTACTTAAGTCACAAGGAAAGTTGAATAGGTGGCATGCAAGATGGCTTGAATTCATTGAAACATTTCCTTACATAATTATGTATAAAAAAGGATATAAAATGTTGTTGCTGATTCTTTGTCTAGGAGATACTGTCTTATCACTTCTATCCATGCAAAAATACTTGGTTTTGAAATGTTGAAAAGCATGTGTGAGAATGATGTGGACTTTTCTGAAATTTGGAAGTTATGTGAAAAACATGGAAAAAGTGATTTTTACAAACACGATGGATTTCTTTTTTAGAAAAATAAATTGTGTGTTCCATCTTGTTCCATGTGTGAATTTCTTGTTATAGAAACACATGGTGGTGGATTAATGGGGCATTTTGGGGTTGAGAAAACATTGTCCTTATTGAGTTAATATTTTTATTGGCCTCAAATGCGTTGGGATGTGGTAACTGTTTGTGGAAATTGTAATGTGTGTAAACATGCAGACTCGAAAGTGCTTCCTCATGGCTTATACACCCCTTTGCCTGTGGCTTCTCATCCTTGGGTTGACATTTCAATGGATTTTGTCCTCGGCTTGCCTAGATCATAATCCGATAAGGATAGCATCTTTGTGGTGGTGGACAGGTTTAGTAAAATGGCTCATTTTATTTCTTGTTCTAAAACCAATGATGCAACTCATATCTCTGATTTGTTTTTCAGGGAAATTGTTAGGTTACATGGCTTACCCAAGAGCATTGGGAGTGACAGGGATGTCAAATTACTTAGTCACTTCTGGAGGACATTGTGGAACAAACTTGGAACCAAACTTTTGTTCTCCACCACTGCACACCCACAAATAGATGGTCAAACTGAGGTGGTCAATATGAAACTTTACACATTGTTGCGTGCCATCCTTAGAAAAAATCTAAAACATTCGGAAAGATTCCTGCTTCACATTGAGTTTTCTTATAATCGAGTGGTTCACTCCACTAAGAATGCTTCACCGTTCGAAGTTGTGTATGGTTTTAACCCATTAACTCCACTTGATATTTTAACTTTGCCTACTAATCAATATTCGAATCTTGAGGGTGAAATGAAGGAAAAGTTTGTGCCGGAGTTCCATGCAAAGGTAAAGGTCAACATTGAGTGGAAGAATGAACAAGTAGCGAAGCACACCAACAAAGGTCAGCGAAAAATGGGTTTTCAACCTAAAGATTGGGTGTGTCTACACTTGAGGAATGAAGGGTTTCCAGAGAAACAAAAATCAAAACTTCATCCATGAGGAGATGGTCCTTTAAAAGTCTTATAGAAGATCAATTATAATGCCTACAATATTGATTTACCTGATAGGTATGGGAATGTTAGTGGTACCTTTAATGTTGCTGATCTTTCTCACTTTGAATTTTCAGATTAGAGGATGAATCATTTTGAGGAGGGAGGAAATGATGAGGATCATGGAAGAGATGGGCATCACGGGGTTGGAGGCGGACATGATGTGGAAGGCGGAATGTACACAAGTGGACAAGAACCTTTGCGTGGAATTGGAGGCCCAATGACAAGGGAGCGGACCAAGAGAATGAAGGAGGCCTTAAATAGATTAATCATGGAATTCCAAGAGGAGGCCCAACACCTTTTCTTGGGGGAAGCATCCGGGCCTATAATTACTTTAATTAAGGCCCAAACACGCTTTTAAAAACCCAACCCAAGTGGTGCTACGAAATTTCAATCCCACCCACCATGGAATCTTCAATGTCAAAAGGTGGTGGGCTACTTGTCATTACATTTCCAAAAGGGTGTGTTACTTGTCTCCTAAAGTCATGATCAAGTTCCAAAGGTTTCAAAAGCATCCTATTGGCTTTTTGACTATGGAAATCTTGCCACTAGACTAATGTAAAGAGCCAACCCATGTGTAATTCGAATTTCAAGTTTCTTTGGCTATAAATAGCCACCCCCTTGTACTCTTGAAGCATCATGAATGAAGGTAATGTTATTATGGTGAGTTTTGCTTTCAACCTTTGTGTTCTTGCTTAATTCTTGACTTATCAAAGGATTGGTCATCCTTTTTGGCGTCTTGTTGCTAGAGATCTTAGAGACAAGTTCTCTTTGGGTTCTACCATGACCATTTCCCCCTTCTTTCTCATTTCACTATCCGCACACCAAATTCACTTGTTTTCTTGCGGCGATCCAAGAGCTCAACGCGTGAAAATTATACAAGGATCCTAGGACAATTCCTTGCAGGTCTTGCATTGCGTATCAGTTCCTCTAACATTTCCTGGTTGTCGGGTTACCAACATCTCCTTAATGTAATATTATATGTCTTCGATTTTTTTCCTTGATGTGTTGAACATGGACCAACATATGGTATTTAATGCAATTGATCTCAAAGATGAACCAGAGCGATGCATTGTTGCTACTTCATCCTCAGGTTTTTCTCAGCCAAGGATTATCAGAGGGAAACCCATATGACATCTCAATAGAGTACTTAGGATTCAGTTATGTGGATCAAAGGGATTCCCGCTAAACATTATTTTCTTGTGTGGTGATTCAAGAGTCATACCGTCCCCATGGATAGAATGTCAAGAAGATTGGTGTGTGCTTGGTCTCACATTGCTTGCACTGTAGGGGATATAATTATGAGAGCTCAGAGCAACTTTTTTTTCAGCAGTGACTAGGCTCTCTATGTGTGGTGATCCTTTGGGGATTTCACTTGATTCTTGGTTCTAGAATTAAGGAATTCTACTTTCTTGGAATGTTGGATCCAAAGGGCGGGGATGCTAGTTCTGAGAGGAATACTCGGGCTATCAACCTGGTTACTGGACGTTGGTGTATCTGGTTGAAAATGAACAAGGTTAGGAATGAAGTAATTCTGTTCTCGGGTTCGGCACTTGTGGAAGAGATGATGTTACTGGTGGTTCATATGATCTGCTCCGGTAGGAACGTATTTTATGATCCTTCCCTCAAATCCTTCTATGTGGGGTTCATTGAAAAATGTCCATAGAATAATGCTATATGGGTTAGATGCTTACCACGTCTTCACCACCTCAAGCATAATATTGATGGATCCTACAGCTTGAATGACATGAAATGTGGTGGCATGGCCAAGGACTCGGGAGGCAGTGTTGTTCTAGCCTTTAACATTCACATTGGAAGAGGGAATTCCCTCATTGATGAGGCTCTTGAAATGCTGGTCGGTCTGAATATTTACAAGCCTTGTAGTATTGAACATGATATAGTTGAAACAGATTATCTCATTATTTATGACTCCTTGCATGAAAACCAGAAAACACCCTAGTCTATCTCTTATATTATTCAATGGTGAAGATCTCTTCTTAGTTCTAGAACTGACATCTTTCACCCTTGGAGGGGGGGGGGGAATATGGTTGAAGATCATTTTTCCTCTCTGGCGTCGCATGGTCTCAGCCTATTTCTCCCAACAGACATGCATTACATCACTAATGAAGGGAATAATACAATTAAAGGCGACTCTCATGGGCTTCATCGCATCAGCCCTCTGTAGCCTCTTGTTTTCTGCAGGCTTGTTTGGTGTACTAGATGTTTGTTCCCATTAGTAATAAATGAATGATGATGATGATGTTATTAAAATCATGTTTAAGGGTGATAAATGCATTGTTTACTTTTTTTTTGGTCAAGAAGTCGTTTCGCTTATACATTTAGATTTCTTCATTTAATTTGATGAATATTAATGATGTATAAAAGTAATATATATTAATTATATAAATTTTATATTCATTTATATAAATATGAAATATAAAATTAATTACGTTATTTTTGGACACGTTAGAAAGTACATATGAATGAAAACTTTTTTCATTTATTGGTTGATTAGATGATGGAATAGTAAATAATGAATAATATATTCCAAAAACAATATTATTACATATATTTAATTATGTTCAATCATCAAACACAAATTAATTACCACCCATAAAAAACGATGATTGAAAATGAGTTGTATTGCTACGTAGATGGAGTATGTTGTATGTATGCCCGAGCGATACATTCAAATCCTATATGATGGGAAACAGGGTTTCCGATGGTTTTTTCATAATCATAATAAAAATTCATCTAATATATTATAAATAATTAATTATTTTATAATAAAAAATATATTTATATATACTAAGGATGTGTTAGAATATATACTTATAAGTTAGATCGATTACATATTCTTTGAAAAGTATCCATTAGATAAACCATAAAGGGATATAAGTTTGGTATTTTGAGAATACGAAAACTACTATAACATGGATTGGGAAGTGTAGACGATAAATTTTCTGATTATGGTCATTCTATATTTCTCATGGAGATGAAATGTTGTGTGTGAGGAGGGGAACTTTAAAAATTTAGGTGACGGGAGTTTTCGGTAATTTCTAAAGGATTAAATTATATGAAATAAAATCACAATAAAAATACCTCCAAAATTTAAATTGTTATATGATAAGATAATACAGGTTTTTAATATCATAATACATTTTATTTTAGATTGTTTTGTTTTTATATTTAACCATATCATTTTGACTAATCCTTAGTAAATCCATTTTAATTGTTAATACAATAGCTAATATTTTTAATACAAAAACATTAGAATTCTGAACTTATATGGTTTAAATTGACATTTATAGACAATAAATGACATTTTAAATATTATCACAATCAGTTTTAATTTTTAATGGTTTTTATGTATTTTATATATTTTAATAAAAAATTATTCTCATAAAATAACATATGTGTCAATTTGTACACAATTTATTATAATAATATTATGAAGATTAATAATGATGGTCAAAATCAATTTTTTTTAATACAACCATCATATGTCATATTAACTTCTAAAATTATTGAGTATCCATAAATGATTCAGATTATATTTATTTTAGTATAACTTATATCATTTATTTTATTTTTCCATTAGATAAAATACTATTTTATCATCATTGTGTAATTATTTTGGGTAAATATATAATATCTAAAAATAATAAATCAATTACAATGGTGTATTTAAATATTTTATATTTATTAATAATATTTAAAATTGAGAATATAGGATATTTAAAACAATAGAAAATATAATATAATTATTAAAAATAATTGTGCGACATGATTGACTTTTCAATAAATTAAACACTTATATGTCCATAATAGTAATCATGTTTCTCTAAATGGTTAATAATTCAGACATTGGATGATTATGGTCATTATATACCTAAAAAATAATATTTAGTCATTCCTTTCAGTCTATAAATGATTCTTATAAATTTAATTATAATCTTTTTATGGATTTTACATTTGCATGAACATGTATATAATTATTGTTGTATAAGCATTTAAGGTAAATATTTATGATATAAATGGTTAAAATAAACTAATATCAAAAAATTAATAAATAATTATGCTCAATAAAATCCTTTATATTCATTATTATCATAATTCTTTCCTTATGTGTAATCATACAATATAATTATGATAATGAAAGTTACATTTTCTTATTTTATTTTATTTATATATTATATTAATAATTTTCATTTTAATGATACCATTTGAAATTTAAATTTAGAAACATAAGTGTTATGGGTCAATTTATATAATCTAGTAGAATTATTCATTCTATTAGGGTAATTTGAGAGTCCTTATTTTTTTATCTTATTTGAAATCACTGAATTTACCCAACAGAGTGATAACAAAATTTTATAAAAACAATATACATTTTGGGTAAAAATAAAATGTACGTATTCAATAAATTTTTAAACAATCACTGAAAATAAGGAATCAATTTTTCTAAATAAAAATCCTTAAAGTATTAGAATTTATAATAATTTAAAACTAGTTACGTGATAAGATATTTTTTAAAAAATATGCAATGTTAAATAATAGAGTAATTTTACAATAATTTCAAGTATTATATCATTTTAAAAAACCATAATTGTATTATTTTTTCTTAAAATAAAATAATTAATATTTAAAACTAATCAAAAATGAGATTTGACCGTCTAATGGATTTAAATTATAAATTATTTTATAAAAATAAATATTTTAACTATTCATATAACTATGAAACTTATCAGAAAAAACCCAAAAACATTGACCATATGATAATAGTGAAATTCTAAAATTTTAAATTCTTATTATATTTTATATTAATATTTATGAAATCGCCAATTTTTATTTTAAAAAATTCATCAATTAAAATGTAGCTTAATGTATTTTAGATAAACACATCTTATTATGGTTAATAATGGGTTTGTTTATATATTATTCCAATAAATCATATTGGATGAATTCTGAAACATTCAAATAATTATATAATTGATAAATATCATGAATTCTTTTGTCCAATTCATTATCAACTACTTAATGTCGTGGTTATGATTGTTTTTTTAAATAGTTAGAATAATAAAATAATGCCTAATAGAAACATTGTGTTTAATGCAATGCATGAAATGATAGTGTTTCATGAATCATTATATTATATTGATTTTTATTATAAATAAATACATAAAATAATTAAAATATAATTTTAAAAAGTTACATAACTTTTCGGGGAGTTATAAATCATAGGATTGAGGATCATCTATGGATACTATTCGTTGAATTAATGACTTGAACCATTTGACACAATGGTTATATGATAAGGGGTTGTTAACTGATTCAAAAATTGTGTAATAATTAGATATCAAGGATAATTCAAAATTTATGAAATGCAATATAAAATTACATGGAAATGAATTAATCACATAGTATAGGGATTATTTTTTCCCTATTTTCATTACTTTATTTGGTTAGACATATTGAATATTTTTCAATTTTTTAATGTTTTCAATTAAATCTGATGACAATTCATTATTGGGAATGGGCTACAATTTCTTCTGCTACCCCAATAAAATTAAATTATATAGGTATAATAATATTTTTATAGAATAATAATGACGTTGACACAATTTATTTAGATCATTGATTAATATTATGTAAAGGTGAAAAGGAGGCGATTCTTAATAATGATAAATAATAATAATTTATGTACATTGATACAATATCCCCATCTAATAATGTTATCATTTTTGATGAATGATTAATGATTATTCAATATTACCAATATCTCTCAATCATGAGTGAGTAATTTATAAGAAGTAATTTGTGTAAGGGAATAAGATGATAATTAAATAGAGAATTGGATTGGAATGGGTAGAGTAACAGTCCTTTCATTGATGGTTTCAACTTGTATATTTTCAATTTCTCAATCATTATTACTTATGGATGGTCATTTAAAATTTTAATCTTATCCATTAGTGGAAAAAAGGGTATAAAAATATGTAAAATTATGAATTTGTATTTTGATTATAAATTGATTTATACATTATTTTTAACATTCTGAGATTTTTTAAAAAATTTACTATTTAGAAAGGTAATTCTGTATTCACTTTGCTAAATAAAATTACTTATTAAAAATAGAATTAACTGTCATGACCCATCCTCAGGGCTCGAGGCATGACTAGGCCAAGCCTTTCTTCCATAGGCCAAGGGCTGGCCACTGGCACCAATGGCGTAATTCTCGATAACTGGGAAGGCGTTTCCTTTTTAATGTAAACAAAACATCACAGAGTACAAGCAAAAGTAAAACACTAAGTGCAAATGTAGTGCTGAAAAGTAAATAGGATAGAATACAAACCCAACTGAAAGTACAGCTACAACAGAATGAAAGTACAATAGAAAAGACATGCAGCTGGAAGAAGACACATAACTCCTAGATCGTCCACCACGGATCCTACGTGAAGGGAAGGTACAGATGCCCTCCTCAGCACTCCACGTCCGATCGTCCGTCCATCTGTCTCCTCCGGGTACCGACTTGTCGTGAGATCCACCTCCGGGTACCGACCAGTCCTCGAACGCTTGCACTCTGCCAGCGCTGTCCATCTTATGCATCCAACACAACAAGTTGCGGGCATAGCCCGTGCATGGGTGAGTATAACGATACTCAGTAGGGACCCTGAGACCCTCAAAGTCTCTCTAATTCTGAATGGGATATCCACAAAGCAGAATCTCAAGAAATTACTCTTACTTAGGTATAAGCCCATACTTATACCTAAGTCATCAGTAACCCATCTCAATCATGAGGAACCACGAAGGTTATTAAATCAACCTATAACCTCTACATATATATGTGCCCATACATCTACCTAAGTTATCAAGTGACCCATCTCAATCATGATGTAAACACATAGGTCATAGAATCAGCTCAAACCAGGATTTTATTCATGATAATTAAACCACGGCTGCTAGAAAACTCGTTCTCTGTCGAGTACAGTGGGTCTGCCGCTATAAACAAGTGTGTCCCACTAACCTTGGACTACTGAAGTACTCCACCTATCGAGTATTGTGGGCCTCCCGCTGCAACCAAGCGCATCCCACCATGGGTCTTCCGCTACAACCAAGCTCACCCCCTCATCGCCTACAATGGTACTCCTTCTGTCGATTACCCCGGGTCTTCCACTACAACCAAGCACACCTCCATCGTGGGTATGCCGCTACAACCAAGCGCACCCCACTGGTCTATCCGAATCACTCTGAGTGGATCGATCAGCAGTCATCAAGTCTCAATCAACTTCTACTTCTCTGCACTTTGCTAGCTCATCTCCGGGAGGGTCCGCTCCACGAGCTACTGGTCAATACTCCATGTATCACAAGTCCCAAAAAGAAGTATTTCAAAGGATTACCTCATCATAGGGGTCTCAACGAAACAGACAGCGCGTCTATCGGGGGCCCAGTCAGTGAGTTATTAGCCTTTTCGTCCCAGGGGCCCGGTTGGTTTCGTGTACGAACCAACCCGACCACATTTCAACTGTACCCCGAACTCTCAAAGCATATACTCATAGGGACTGTTTCCCAACGTGATCACCAATGCCACTAACGGTTTGTCAAAAGGACGTCAGGTCTGAAAGTTATCAGCATTTCCGTTCCAGGGGCCCGGTTGGATTTCAGGTACAATCCAACCCTGCCATTATCCAACTACATCCAAAACTCAGTAGAATCATGCCAAATGTTTCATCTCATCAAGAGTAATCCAAAAAAGTTGACGACATGTCAATCGGACATCTGGAGCTCGAGATATAAGTGTTTCTGCTCTGAGGGCCCTGTTGGTTTCGTATTCGAACCAACCCGGCAATACTCAAAGTTCTCCTAATCCTTAAGTGTAACATACCGAAACGACCGCCTCAATCCAAGGATCGCATCGCAGCTGACGGTGTATTGATCGGAGGTCCATAGCCCATGATTTGGGCAAAACACTGTAAGAGGTCCGTGAATTGGGTGTTTTGGGCCCGGACCGACCCGGCACAAGACCCCCTGGGTCGGCCCGAACTGGGTCGACCCGACCTGGGTCCGGCACACTTAAGCGTGGCCCGGCCTGGCCCGGCAGGGGCGCGGCCCGGACCGGCCTGGGCGCGGCCCGACCCGGCCTAGGTGCGGCGCGACCCGGCCTGGGCGGCCCGACCCGGCGCGCTGGCGCGGTCCGCCGTACAACTCGGTGTAACTGAGCTTGGAAAACACGGGGGGGGGGGGGAGGGGGGCGCTGCCCACCCCCCTGTCTAATTAAACGTCGCCCCCACGTGGGGGGGCACTCATGCTTCCCAACCAGGGGTTACGAACCCCCTGTCTCTCCCCTGACCGGTCGGCTCGCTCCGGCCGGCCGGCTGCAGCCGCCACGGGACCAGCGCGGTCCATTCCCCCTGCTCCGATGCCGGCGGCCTATAGCCGGTCGAGGCTCTATGCTCCTTTGTGACGTTGGTTCATCTTTCGTGGCGCGACGACGCCGCGTCAATCCGCCGCGGCCCCGCCCCTGCCGCAGTCTCTTCCAGGTTCTTCGGCACGGCGCCACGGCTTGTTCGACTTCAACAGCGTGGTGCAACGACGCCATGCTTCTTCGCCCAATCTAATAGATTCAGCGAGGTGAAACGGCACTGCGCTGCCTTACACATGCCGCAAAAAATCAATAATCAAGGGGGGATGAGGGTCGGCCCTGTTCGTGCGGTCCGACCTCCTCTCATTATTGTGATATCAGGCGGCTCTAATAAGACGATAATGAGCAATGAAAGTAATCAGGAACAAAAAGAAATAAATCCCCTTACCTCGAGCATTTGTGGAACGAAGGCTCATCGCGGAACTGAACATCGCAGAAGAAGGCGTCGCGGAAGAAGGTTCCGCACACGTTGACAGAGATCGTATGAGGAGGAACGGTGTCTCCCTTCCTTTGATGCTGGAAAAAGGAACGAAGAAATGCGCGTTGGGTCGTCGATCTCCGAGGAAGGCGTCTCTC
Source organism: Viscum album (assembly GCA_963277665.1). Classification (NCBI taxonomy): domain Eukaryota; kingdom Viridiplantae; phylum Streptophyta; class Magnoliopsida; order Santalales; family Viscaceae; genus Viscum; species Viscum album. The sequence continues at coordinate 1,200,731,601 of OY728121.1, read as the reverse complement.
ACCGTCGTCCATCGTCGGAGGTCAGTGTTCATCGCGTTCTTCATCGAGGAAGAAGAACTTCAAGACTTTGAGAAAATTCCCCCAAGCCCTCTCACACAACCAACCCCTTTAATAAAATAAGACTTTTCATATTTTATTAACACACAAGCCAAACGTTTTTAAATTCAAAATTTGAATCAATCAATTAAATGAATTAATTGAGTAGTTTAAACCACCCAAATTAATGAGGCATTTAAACAATAAATTAAACATAAGAGTTGACTCTCAATTAAAGGGTCAGCTCAGGTGCATTACCTAATTAAAGGTGGGGGGTTTCGAGGAAGTTGAAAAGGTGGGGCTCCTGTGGGCCCCACCGCAAAAATATCCTACCTAGTGGAGGAGGATATAGTGGGTTCCACTTCAACCACTTAGCTTTGGTTAAAAAAGTTTAAAAGAAATAAAAATTGGTCGCACCATTTTTATTTTTATTCCTTTACATAACCCACAAAAATCTAAAAACTAGACCCGAGCAAACGCAACTCCAGAAAAGGTGTTTCTATGAAATTAACGGTGCTTCGATTCCATCAGTGTCCTCAGATTTCGATTTCGAGAACCAGTTCAAAAGTTAGAAAAACCCACTCATTCGTTCACTGAACATACCCAAGATAAACTTTGGAAAATGATTCTGGGCACACCGGGCCTCGGAATCAGGTGCCGTCATAAACTGAGTTCTTGTATAATCCCAAAGAAAATTAAGAAAAAAATTTCATTGAAATTTCCGGGTCTTTAAATTACTCCCAACACAGGGATTTACGTCCCCGTAAAGCTTTAACAAAAACTAGGGATACAAAATCGGTACTGAGCACACATCTGAGCCTTCTGCTCCCAGGTGCTCCCCTGGAGGTTCCTATGCTGCCAGTGAAAGTGAATCTAGGGAATCGATCATTCACATAGGAAACAATCCTTTCGATCCTCGATATCCACTTGAATCTCTTCGCATGTCACCCAGTCATCGATATCCAACTCCCTAAGTTCGATGATGTGTGAAGGATCATGCACGTATCTCCTCAGTCGAAGTACATGGATGATTTCATGCACCCGATGCAACTAAGGTGAAAAGGTCAAGCGGTAAACCACCTTGCCTACCCTGCTGAGGACCTGGAAGGGTCCGATGAAGCGCGGAGATAACTTTCTGCCTTAGATAAATTTCCATAATTCCACGTCGAGGTGAGACCCGTAAGAAAACGTAGTCGCCATCCTTGTACTCTAGTGGTCTTTTCCTATTGTCAGCATAAGGCTTCTGTTAGCTCTGAGCTGTCCTCATCTGCTATTGGATGACCTAGACCTTCTCTCTCATGGCCTGCACTATCTATGTTCCCACAAGTGATGCTATGATTTCTTCTTTTTCGATAAGAGAAATCTGGTCTCATCCACTGGATGAACCACGTTCTTTGCCTAATACAGTCAATCCCGAAATGGATGATACAAATCCATACAAATGATGATGTCGTAAGCCCTCGATGCTACTACCAAGAGATCCAACCATTACTCTCGCCTCTAAGGGTTGAGTCACACTGTCGACATCTGCGTGAGGTAACTGGGTCTCCTCTAGTTGGAATCTCAAAAGTGTGGGTCAAGTCAACAGTTTAAACCAGAACCTCTTAGTACACAAAAAGGAAGGAAGCAAAAGTCACAAAGGTAAGTGACTTTTTTTATTGCAGCTCATAGTACAAAGACACAAATGTATGAACAACATGGAACTAGATTTACAAAGAACAAAAGGAAGCCACTAGTTCCTCTCTTGTCCACTTGCTTCTGGAGCTCCGTAGTCGTATTCTTCTGCTGCCTGAAGCTGAGCTCTCCCATGTCCACCTGTTCCCGGCGGTCGGGGTGGACCTCTTGGTGGTGGTGGTGGAAACACCTCGAAGCTTCATCCACCTCCAGCTGCACGACCATATCCCCTGCCTCGGTCTTCTACTCCTTGCAGTCTGCCTCGATCGAACCTCTGCCTCTGCCTGGGAGGTCCTTCATTTATCTGTTAGTCATCTGTATGGCGAGTCGGACAGTCAAATGCCATGTGACCAGCCCCGCCGTAGGAGTATCACTATCCGCTCCTGGTAGGTCGCTCTCCACCCTGGTTGCCTCACACACACGATCATGTGTCATGCGGTCGACCACCTGTAGGTCTAGTCCTCTTGGACCTCTGTGTCATCTGTCTACTGCCTGTTGCAGAAGACTCTGCCGCATGTCGGCTAGGGGTGGGTCCTGCTGTAGGAGACTGCTCAGCAAGGAAACTCTCCACTAAGAGGGCTTGATCCAACACCCCTGTATACGTCAAGATTCTACGATAAACAATAGAAGCTCTAATCTCTCGCCTGAGCCCTTGCTCGAAGGTTCGGGCCCTGAAGAACGGGTCTCGTACCATATCTGTGCAGTACCGCGAGAGGTTTGTGAACCTCGCTGAGTACTGCACCACTGTCATGCTACCATGCTGTAGATGCAGTAGCTCCTGAATACGCACTGCATGAAGGGTGGCAGGTACAAACTTTACTCAGAATAGGCTCTTGAAGTCTGGCCACAAAAGTGTTGCCTCGTCATGCATCTGGAGCATCAGGCTCCACCATCAGCCTGCTGCTGCCTGAAAGAGGCTGGCAGCAAGGATCACCATGAAGTCTACTAGTGTCCATACTAGCCTGAAGACTCTCACCAAAGCCTCCAGCCAATCCTTAGCCACCTGCAGCTTCGTCTCTCCCCTAATCCTGGGTGGCCTGTGGCACTGGAACTCGTGTAGTGCGCTCAAGTGAAATGCGCCCTCTGCTACTAGGGATAGTGGCATCGGTGGCCCAATAGGTAGTAGTACCGCTGGTGCCTCCGCTAATGCCTCAACTGGGATAGGGCCATGTATTGAGCCCACATCGCTCGGTGGGCTGTTAGTACGTACAACTCTCGAGGCTCTAGCTGGTCATCCGCTGGGAGGCATCCTGAAAGAAACTAACATGACACAGGAAACGATTTATAATTGGTGAGCTGAACTGGTTTGATCTGATTTTTAAAACTTTTGGAAACACACACGCAATCAACGTTTTCATGCCCAAAGTTGGAAATTAGTTGTCAGGGTCCTGGTGTATGGATGCATCAGCCGCCCGCACCCACACTGGACTCCCTGAACTGAAAACCACACTCGGTACCCATAACACTATTTCTACACAGAAGGAAAAAAAATATCATAGTTATAAGTCCTGCGGTAGAACCGACACCTCTGATACCAATTTGTCACGACCCGTCCTCAAGGCCCAAGCCGTGACTACCCCAAGCCCACCTTCCATAGGCCAGGGGATGGCGACTAGAACCAAAGGCATAATTCCTGATAACTAGGAAGACATTGCCTTTATAAAGTAAAAAAAAACACCATAGTGTACAAGAGGATATAAAACACTAAGTACAAAAGTAGTGCTGAAAAGTAAATGGGCCAGAATAAAAACCCAACTGAAAGTACAGCTACAACAGAACGCAAGTACAATAGAAAAGACAAGCAGCTAGAAGAAGACACGCAGCTCCTGGATCATCCACCACGGATCCTACCTAAAGGGTAGGTACAGATGCCCTCCTCAGCACTCCGCGTCCGATTGTCCGTTCATCTGTCTCCTCCGGGTACCGACTCGTCGTGAGATCCACCTCCGAGTACCATCCAGTCCTCGAACGCTCGGCCTCCGCCAACACTGTCCGTAGTCTGCATCCAACACAACGAGGTGCGGGCATAGCCCGTGAAGGGGTGAGTATAACGATACTCAGTAGGGACCACGATACCCTCAAGGTCTCTCTAAATCAAATAAGGATAACCACAAAGTAGAATCTCAACAGATAACTCTTACTTAGGTATAAGCTCATACATATACCTAAGTCATCAGTAACCCATCTCAATCATGAGAAATCAAAAAGGTTATGAAATCAACGGATACCCTATACTTAGATATATTCCCGTACATATACCTAATTTATCATGTGACCCATCTCAATAATGAGTTAGACACATAGGTCATAGACTCAGCTCAAACCATGATTTTATTCATAAAAACGAAACCACAGCTGCTGGAGAACTCCTCCACTGTCAAGTATAGTGGGGATGCCGCTACAACCAAGCGCATCCCAATAACCTTGGGATGATGATGTACTCCACCTGTCGTGTACTATGGTCCTGCCGCTGCAACCAAGCGCATCCCACCATGGGTCTGCTACTACAACCAAGCGCACCCCCTCAGAGCCCACAGAGGTACTTTTTCTGTCGAGTACCACGGTTCTGCAGCTACAACCAAGAGCACCTCCACCGTGGGGATACTGCTACAACCAAGCACACCCCACTGGGCTATCCGAATCACTCCGAGTCGATTGATCAGCAGTCGTCAAGTCTCTGTCAGCTAATAGGTCTCTGCACTTTGCTAGCTCGTCTCCGAGAGGGTCCGCTCCATGAGCTACTGGTCGATAATCCAAGTATCACAAGTCCCACAAAGAAGTATCTCAAAGGATCTATTTATCGTAGGGGTCTCAACGCAACAGACAGGGTGTCAATCGGGCACCCGGGCTGTGAGTTATTAGCCTTTTCGTCCTAAGAGCCCGGTTGGTTTCGTGTACGAACCAACCTGACCACATCTCAACTATACCCGAACACTCATAGGGTATACTCATAGGGACCGTTTCCCAACATGATCACCAACGCCGCTGGCGGTTCGTCAAACGGATGTCCGGGCTGAAAGTTATCAGCATTTCTGTTCCAGGGGCCCGGTTGGATTTTGATTACAATCCAACCCGGCCATTATCCAACTACATACAAAACTCAGGATAATCATGACCAAAGTCTCGTAACATCAAGAGGAATCCAACAAAGTCGACAGAACATCAATCAGACATCCAGAGCTCGAGATATAAGCGTTTCCGCTCTGACGGCCTGGTTGGTTTCGTATCTGAACCAACCCGGCCGTAATAAAAGTTCTCCGAATCCTTGAGTGTAATATACCAAAACGACCGTCTCTATCCAAGGATCGCATCACAGCTAAGGGTTTGTCGATCAGAGGTCTGTATCCCATGATATGGGCAAAAGACCGTAAGAGGTCCATGAATAGGGGGTTTTGGGCCCGGACCGACCCGGCTCAAGACCCCATGGGTCGCCCGAACCGAGCTAACCGACCCGGGTTCGGGTCCATATCACTTAAGCGCGGACTGGCCCGGCTGGTGAGACCCTGCCCAGCTGGCGCGACCCGGCCCGACCTGGGCTTGGCCCGGCCCGACCTGGGATTGGCCCGGCCCAGCGTGCTGGCGCGGTCCGCGAGCTAGCTCGGTGTAACCAAGCTGGGGGGACAGGGGGGGGGGGGGCGCTGCCCCCTGTCTAATTAAACGTGGCCCCCATGTGGGGGGCCACTCCTACTTCTCTGCAAGGGGTTACAAACCCCCGGTTTCCCCCCTGACCGGCCGGCCCACTCTGGTCGGCTGGCTGCTGCTGCCACGGGACCGGCGTGGTCCCGTCCCCCTGCTCTGACGCCGGTAACTGGTCGCCGGCCTCTACTCCCTTCTCCGCCGTGGCCAAAGGTCGCGGCCTTGGTTCGTCCAGGGCTGTACGACGGCACTGCGTCCCTCCTCTGTGGCCCCACTCCGGCCGCGGTCTCTTCCAGGTTCTCCGGCGTGGCGCGACAGTGACACGGCTTGTTCGACATCAACGGTGCGACGCAAAGGCGCTACGCTCATCGCCTAATCTTATAGTTTCAGAGCAGTGCAACAACACAGTGCCACCTTAAACAGGCCGCAACAATTCAACAATCAAGGGGGGGAGGAGGGTCGGCCATGTTCGTGCGGTCCGACCTCCTCTCTTTATTGTTATATCAGGCGGCACAAATAAGACGATAATCATCTATGAAAGTAATCAGGAACAAAAAGAAATAAATCCCCATACCTCGAGCGTTTTTTGAACGAAGGCTCATCGCGGAACTGAACGTCATTGAAGAAGGAATCGTGGAAGAAGGTTCCGCACACGTTGATGGAGATCATCCATAGAGGAACGATATCTCCTTTCCTTTGACGCAGGAAAAAGGAATGAAGAAATGCGCGTCGGGTCATTGATCTTCGAGGAAGGTGTCTCTCACCATCATCAGTCGTTGGAGGTTGGCGTTCTTCGTGTTCTTCGTCGAGGAAGAAGAACATGAAGACTTTGAGAAAATTCTCCCAAGCCCTCTCGCACAACCAACCCCTTTAATAAAATAAGGCTTGTCTTATTTTATTAACACACAAGCCAAACATTTTGAAATTCAAAATTTGAATCAATAAATTAATTGAATTAATTGAGAAGTTTAAACCTCCCAAATTAATGAGTTGTTTAAACATTAAGTTAAATGTATGAGTTGAATCTCAATTAAAGGGGGGGGGGGTGCAGGTGCGTTACCTAATTAAAGGTTTGGGGTTTCGAGGAAGCTGAAATGTTGGGGCTCGTGCGGGCCCCACCCCACAAATATCCTACCTAGTGGAGTAGGATATAGTGGGTTCCACTTCAACCACTTAGCTTAGGTTAAACAACTTTAAAAGTAATAAAAATTGGTCACACCATTATTATTTTTATTCCTTTACATAACCCAAAACAATTTAAAAACCACACCCGAGAAAAGGTATAACGACCCATACTTTACATACATTTTTATTACTTCAGAATTGAAGCACACTTATTACAATATATAACAAAACCAAGAAAGGACCCTATATGTATAGTGTCTTTAGAAACTGTGAAACATAAACAACTGGTTCATAAAGCAGCTACTTTCCCTCCAATATATTTCATCATATCTAGTGTCCCTTTTTCTATATTCTACTTAATAACCTTCTTCCTGACCTGGGGAAATAAAACATACAAAAGGGTGAGATCAAATGCTCAGTAAGGGTAAACAAAAGAAATATCAATCACATCATATACATAAGAACATAACTTTTGGAAATCTTAACCTGCAAAAGAGATCATAATATCGTAATATGGGATAAATCATAGAAGTGAAATGTAATCCCAATAATCATAACATAAAACATGAAACTTTGTGGCATACAAACATAATCATAGGGAATTATTTCTTATTAGTCAAGACTCATTTCCAAGACTATCTTAGTGGACAAAGTCCATTTCTGAACCGAGTCACCCTCGTTTCAGTCCTGTTTCACTGAACCCGTATAACCTACCATTCCAGCCAAGTCTATTCATGAGATATAAAATCTTTACCCAATGCATTTGAGGTACATATAGGTCCCACCCATCTCATTATGATACCATTATTATGTGTGCCACAAAATATTAAATCATACATCATTGCACAACCCATGTAATAAAAATGGTAATCTTAAACATCGTGACATCATAAAACAATTCATATAAGATAAAGGAGTTCATAAAAATAATTCCATCACAACATAATCAAATCAATGTAAAAATAGGCATAGAAACAGAACCCTTTATTATCGTAGATGGAAACTAATTTTGATAAAACACTTGAACTCCATTCTTGAGGAAAATATACTTTCTACTTCAAATACATTTTCCTTTCCTAACATGTCATACAAATTTAAACTAAATGAAGTTGATTAAAAATAAACTTGAAAACTTGTAAAGTAAGATTCTTGTAAATAATGTTTTAAAAATCCATTCATGCCGTAGAAGTTAAAAAAAATTCTTCTCATACCTTTGTTGGAAAAGTCAAAAAGTACCTCGTACGAAAAACGACAAAAGATTCCTTTCATATCCTTTACTAAAAACTCACCGAAGGGTAAAATTGGATTTAAAAAATTTTAGGTGGTTGGAAATAATATTACATATTGATGAAACATGGATGTGGATGATAAAATACAACCCAGTAAATACCAAAGTATAAACAATCTCGGATAAAAATGAGATTGTGATATTCCCCTTACCTTAGGTCTGATAAGCTTTGTACGTGTCCGAACCTCCTGTATAATTATTTAAATAATTTTATTTATTTATTACAGAATCATACTAATTTTTATGATATCTTATATGGTCATATTCTTAGCTTATTATTAGTAATATTTCATTACTACTAGTTATTCAGGTGCTTATTACTTTTTGTTCTTATGCGTGTTTTGTCGAATAAATTCTTATTCTTCTCTTTAGGTTATAGATAACTCATTTTTAGAATGGTATTAATGTATTATATATCATATTCATTCATTAAATTCATTTATATAATCATTATTAAATGAAGATCATTTAGAAGGAGTCGCATCACATCGTGGAGACGGTATTCCGTACTTACGAACGAGTGATTATATCATTCCTATGATCGTGGAATTGTATTGGAGTGTATGTATACTATTTCAGAATCAATATCACTTTATAATAGTCATATATAGTCATTATTTACACCATTGTACCCATCCAAGTAAGGTGGTGGTGGAAAATATATTACACCACGGCGTGGAGACGGTATTCCATTCGTACGCACGCGCTGTGATTTCTTTTTCCGTAGGATGGATAGATGGTGAAATAGGGTTGTTTAATAATTATAATAACATATCAGTATATGAGTGATACTGATATTATTACTTCATAATGAAACAACTAAAGAAGAAGAAGTGGAAGAAGAAATATAGATGAAATAATCGGTAACAGACAATACCTCTTCTTTGAAGTTCTTCTTTGAGACCTCCTTTTTGGGCACTAAAATAGGTCTTTGTAGAAGACCAGAACCTCTAGGATGTTTCTAGGGAAGTGGAAAGAAGAAATTGGTTGGGGTTGGCCGAGCATGAAGGTTCAAAGTGGTGTGAGGAAGAGGGTGAGGAGGTTCCCTTTTATAAGGGAGGAGAGTGGGACCTTTGGAATAACTAAAATTATTATTTTATTATAAAGTCAAGTTCAGTTTTAAATAGATCCAAATTGAGTTATTTCGAAGATAAGGTGGATATGGGTCGAAATCCTCCCATCCAATATAATTTAGGCAATTTTAGGTCATTATATTAACCTTATCGTTTAGTTTTAACTCTTTGTTAATTAGATTGACATTTACCATGTCACTTTGTATTTTTATATTATATAGTTAATAAACATACCATATACATCCAAGCGACCCCCAAAGTTGTGTTTTATCAATATATATAACCTTATATAAGTCATTTGGCCGAACCTCAGATTTTTAGGAATAAAATAACAATTGATAATATAATATTTGTTTTAAAAACTATTTTATGTCAATTTTGACACTATTCAATAGTTGATTTTTTTTGGAACTCATAACAGAACGATTACTTCGACCAAAGTTAATTAAATCAATCCTAACATATCATATTGACCTAGAAAATTAGTTTAATTCATAAAAAGTCTCAAATTATACTTATTTAGTTATTTATAATATCAATTATTCAAAATTTTCACTATTATGGTTATTACTGCATCATCATTGTGTCATAAATAAATTAATTTTTTTAAAGTCTAAAAATTACAAATAAAATATCATTATGTAGGAAATCTTTTTAGATTTCTATTGAATATTTATAGTCTAATTTATCTTATGTATAACCTTATATTAAGAATGATTTAGTTATTAAACTTTGATTTTAACTATTTTAACCCTTCTTAAAATAAATTAATAATAAATGTCCTAATCTAATCCAAGTGGGCCAAAATGGTCATATTTTATTCCTGAGGTTGTTTTTTGTCCAATTACACCTGTCTAATAGAATTAGGACATATGTTAGGGTAATAATAATATCAATTTTACCCTTAATTACCCTATTTACTTTTAACAGTGGTAAAAAAAAAGTAAAAAGTTACTATTCACCAAAAAATTATTTTCATCTCATTGAACCACATTTTACATACTGACATCAACCGTGTCTCTCGGATTTTCGAAATTCCACTCACAGAAGCAGTAAAATTATGTTTTATGAAAAATTCAATTTTTTTAACAACCACTTAGTGGTTTCACTATTCATCAAAAATTTATAGTTTTCAGAAAAATACCAAAATTTCACCCTAGGCTAATTTCGATATTCCGAAACCAAAAATGAAGTCCATTTTGAAAAATAAAATTTATAAAATTTCAAAAAGTGGTTATTACTATTCATAACGGCTAGTTTTAATAATATTTTAATAGCATATCATTGTTTAGTGAAACTCGGTATTTCGTACGACACAAGCTATCGAGGATGGTCGTGATTTCATGTAAAGCAAGCCATGTAAGTGTTGTGTGTAGAAAAAGATTTCTTTGATGATTTATATAACATAAAAGTCTCGCGTGTTACATTCTACCCCCCTTAAAATGAATTTCTCCCTCGAAATTCGTCACATTGTAACAAACAGATGAGGATACCTCTCCCTCATCATATCCTCAAGCTCCCATGTAGCATCTTATAATTGGTGGTTCCTCCATTAAACTATCACCAATCGAGTGGTCTTGCTTCGTAGGACTTTTTCACTACGCTCCAGAATCTCTATCAGTTGTTCTTCATATGAAAGATCTTGCTCTAGCGGTACAACTTCTGAGCTGAGTACATGTGAAGGATCAGGTCTTTACTTTTTCAGGAGAGATACATGGAACACATCGTGAACTTAAGAGAGATTCGGTGGAAGTGCAAATCGGTAAGCTACCTTACCAACATGATCCAGTATTTCTAAAGGACCGATATATCTAGGGCTCAACGTCCCCTTCTTTAAAAATCTCATAACCCTCTTCCAGGGAGATATTCGTAAGAACACTTTATCACCCACTTCAAACTCTAGGTCTTTTCTTCGGTTGTCGGCATAACTTTTCTATCGACTCTGAGATGCTCTTATGTGTTGTTGAATAGATCTGACCTTTTCTGCCATTTAATCAACGAGATCAGGTGCTAATAGCTTTCTTTCCCCAACTTCATCCCAGCAAGTTGGAGTCCTGCATTTCATTCCATAGTGAGCTTCATAAGGAGTCATCTGAATACTGGAGTGAATGCTATTATTATAAGAAAAATCCGCGAAAGGTAGGTGTTGATCCCAACCACCTTTGAAATCCATAGAGAAAGCTCTCAACATATCTTCTAGAGTTTGAATTGTTCTCTCCGACTGACCATCTGTCTGAGGATGATAAGCAGTGCTGAAACTCAACTTTGTATCTAGAGTATGCTGAAGACATCGCCAGAACTTCGAGGTAAATCTCGGATCCTGATCAGATATAATAGAAAGTGGTACTCCATGAAATCTTACCACTTCCTTTATATATATCCTGGCAAGCTGATCCGAAGAGAAATCTTCTCTAATAGCAATGAAGTGTGCAGACTTTGTAAGACGATCAACTATGACCCAGATAGCATTACTGCCTTTGGCTATTTTAGGAAGTCCTGTGACAAAGTCCATAGTGATGTTTTCCAATTTCCATTCGGGTATGGGTAGTGGTTGTAACATCCCCTTAGACTTCTGTCTCTTAGCTTTAACTTGTTGACAAACCAAGCATCGAGAGACATATTCATCAACATCTCTTTTCATGCCATCCCACCAGAAGTACTATTTCAGGTCCCTATACATCTTCGTGCTTCCAGGATGAATAGAGAATGAAGAACTATGAGCCTCATCCAGCAGCTCCTTCTTTAATTCGAGGATGGGAGGAACACAAACCCGATTCCTGAACTTTATTATCCCATCACAATCAAGGTTGAATTCAGGAACATTTCTCACCTTCTTTTGTAACTCAACATCTTCTTTTTGTGCCTATTTAATATTCACATGTATAGATGGTTGAACATTAATTTGAGAAAGATATGATTTTTTCCCTTTCATTATAATTCCAAGATCCATCATTTGTAAATCCATAAATATTGGATCTTTTGTGATCCTCATCATGGATAAACTAGCATGGTCTTGTCGACTTAATGCATCTGCCACCTTGTTTGCTTTCCCAGGGTGGTAATGAATTGAGCAGTCGTAATCCTTAATCAGCTCCAAACATCTTAATTGGCGCATATTCCACTCCTTTTGTGTGAAAATATACTTTAAACTTTTATGATCAGTATAAATATCACACCTTTCACCATAAAGGTAATGCCTCCAAATCTTTAATGCAAAGATTACCGCAGCTAACTCCAAATCATGAGTTGGGTAATTTTGCTCAGGTATTTTCAAATGTCGTGAGGCATAAGCTATCACCATATCATTTTTCATAAGAACACACCCCAATCCCTTCTTGGATGCATCACTGTAGATCACAATCTCCACTACAACGCAGTGTGAGAATAGGTGCACTGGATAACCTTCTATTTAACTCCTTGAAATTCACATCACATTCCTCCGTCCATACATACTTAACTCCTTTCCGAGTCAACATGGTGAGTGGATTATATAATCGTGAAAAATCTTTCACAAAATGTCGATAATATCCATCCAAACCATGAAAAAATCGGATCTCGGTTACTGTTGTTGGTCTCGACCATCATTCGATAACCTCTATTTTTGCTGGATCCACAGATATCCCCTCTTTTGAGATTATGTGACCCAAAAATGAAACTTTTTGAAGCCAAAATTCACAATTGGTAAATTTGGCATAAAGCTTCTCCATTCTCAGGGTCTTCAATATAATTCTCAATTGATCTTCATGTTCTTCCTTGCTCTTTGAATAGACAAGAATATCATCTATAAAGACTACCACAAACTGATCAAGATAGTCTCTAAAAACTCTATTAATTAGATCCATGAAGAAAGCAGGGGAATTAGTAAGACCAAATGTCATCACTATAAATTAATAGTGTCCATACCTTGTACGGAAAGCCGTTTTTGGTATAACCTCCCATTTGACCCTTAATTGATGATACCCCGAAGGACGATCAATCATGGAAATGTATTGATCTCCACGTATTTAGTCAAATAGGTCATCAATGCACGGGAGAGGATATTTGTTCTTGATAGTGATCTTGTTAAGTTCTCGATAGTCAATGCAGAGTCTCATTGATCCATCTTTCTTTTTAACAAACAGAACAGGTGCTCCCCAAGGTGATGCACTACGGCGTATGAACCCCTTATCAAGATTCTCTTGGAGTTTCTTCTTCAATTCCTGCAACTCAATTGGGGCCAATCTATAGTTTTCTTCGAAATAGGAAAATCACCCAGTACGAGTTCTATTGAAAACTCAACTACACGATTCGGTGGAAGACTCGGTAATTCCTCCAGAATGACATCATCAAACTCCCATACAATGGATATATTCTTAATCGTGAGTTTTTTCACCAACCATTTGAGATAAATAACCTTCATTGAGTGGAATCAATACCCATAAAATGGAATAAATTTCCACTAGAAGGTTATGTTCATCCTTGCATTGATAGACGATCATAGATTGATCTGGAATATGAAATGCGACTTCCCTTCTTTGGCAATTGATATGAGCTCCATGTAGAGAAAGAAAATCCATGCCAATAATCACATCAAATTCCACTATAGGAAGGATCACAAGATTTGTAGGAAGCGCTTTCCCACAAACTTCAATCAAAGAAGAATTATATAATTTTGATGCGACTGTTGTGCCATTAGGTGTTTTCATAGCTAACTCAACATCTAATTGTTGAGGTAATATGGTGATACCCTTAGAAAATTCTTCAGAAATAAAAGAGTGGGTGGATCCAGAATCAAATAAAACATTTGCTACTTTAGAGTGGAAGGTATGTGTACCTTTCACCACATCATTATCGTACTCCACATCACTGATAGAAATTGCATGTGACATTCCTTTTTCTTTTCCCTTAAGAGTTTTTTGACGTCGATCATCATCATAAACCCTTGGATTAGGGAATTTATTGGCATAATGTCCCATCTCCTTGCACTTGAAACATTGAAGTGTAGTAGGTTCATTCTGTGTATCCCTTCCTTTGTTTGCATCATTAGACATCTTCATCCCATCATCGCGGCATTCAAATGCCTGATGACCTTCCTGTCCACATTTGAAACATTTACTTGTCTCTTTAAGTCAACTCCCTCCATTTTTCTTTCCACACATTGTGCATAAGGGAAAGCTCATCTTCTTTTCAGTGTGCTCTTTAGATTTTCCTTTGAATTCCATTTTCCTCTTCTTATCGAACCCATATGACTGATGGGTTACTCCAATCTCCATCTCAACTTTGAGAGAACATCGAATGATTTCCTCGTAGCTGTTGAAGTACCTTATGGCTAAGGCCCTTCGAAGACTTGGTTTTAATCCGCTACAGAATCGATCGATCTTAATATCAGGTTGGATAATAATACCAGATGCGTACCTTGCAAGTCTTATAAAATTTGCTTTATAGGTACCAACAGATTCATCATCTGTTTGCTTTAGTTCAAGAAACTCTTTCTCAATCTTTGTTCGGAGAATACGAGGGAAGTACTTATTGAAAAATAAGTTTTTGAACTCTTCCCATTCCATAAACGCAATTTCATCCCTTTGCCTCGTATTATTAATAATATTCCACCATTGATCAGCATCACCTTTCAAACGATACACTGCTAAGATGACTTTATCATGCTCAGAACATTGAAGAACTGAAAATATCTTTTCAGTAGTACTAATCCATTATTCAGCAACTAATGGATCAGTAGACCCGATGAATGAAGGTGGAAGCTGTCTCATGAAGGATTCAACAGAATGTTGCTCCTTCCTTTGCTCGTTTGGAAGTCCTGCATGATTCATAGCTTGAGAAAGTTTTGTGAGTATGGCTACATGATTTTTCATTCCAGCTCCCATAACGTTTGGTCGCTCAGGGGGACAATCATTTCATTTCCCGTCGTATTCCGCATTAACACGGTTCCTTCGAGTTCCATCCATTGACAAAAACCCATAAGAATCGTGTGAGCAACACTAATTATAATAGGAAAACCACATAATCAAGAATAAAATTTCCCACTTAAGGTCTTATCCGAAGTTATTCATGGCCATTTCTAAAACACAAATACTGTGTTCTATGTTTAGACTTATCCTTTGGGTTCTTACTAAGGCTTTCGCATCCTAGTTTCCAAAGGTTGATTATACCTTTCCTCTAATACCAACTATAATGACCCATACTTTACATACATTGTTATTACTTCAGAATTGAAGCACACTTATTACAACATATAACAAAACCAAGAAAGGAACGTATAGGTATAAAGTATTTAGAAACTGGGAAACATAAACAACTGGTTAATAAAGCAGCTACTTTGCCTCCCATTTATTTTATCATATCTAGAGTCCATTTATGGCATATTCTACTTAATAATCTTCTTCCTGGCCTGGGGAAATAAAACATACAAAAGTGTGGGCTCAAATTCTCAGTAAGGGTAAACAAAAGAAATATTAATCACATCATATACATAAGAACATAACTATTGGAAATCCTAACCTGCAAAAGAGATCATAATATCATAACATGGGATAAATCATAGAAGTGAAATGTAATGCCAATAATCATAACTTAAAACATAAATCTTTGTGGCATACACACATAATCATAGAGAATCATTTCTTATTAGTCAATACTCATTGCCAAGACTATCTTAGTTGACAAAGTCCATTTCTGAACCGAGTCACCCTCGTTTCAATCCTGTTTCACTGAAATTGTATAACCTACAATTCCAGCCATGTCTATCTCATGAGATATAAAATCTTTACCCAATGCATTGGAGGGAGATATAAGTCCCACCAATCTCATAATTATACCATTGTTATGTGTGCCACAAAATATTAAATCATACATCATTGCATAACCCATGTAATAAATATGGGAATCTTAAACATCGTGAAACCATAAAACAATTCATATAAGATAAAGGAATTCATTAAAATAATTCCATCACAACATAATCAAATCAATGTAAAAATAGGGATAGAAATAGAACCCTTTATTATCTTAGATGGAAAATAATTTTGATAAAACACTTGAACTCCATTCTTGAGGAAAATATCAGTTCTACTTCAAAAACATTTTCCTTTCTTAACATGTCATACAATTTTAAACTAAATGATGTTGATTAAAAATACACTTGAAAACATATAAAGTAAGCTTCTTGGAATTAATGTTTTAAAAATCCATTCATGCCGTATAAGTTAAAAAAACATTCTTCTCGTACCTTTGTCAGAAAAGTCAAAAATTATCTCGTACGAAAAATGACAAAAGATTCCTTTAATATCATTACTAAAAACTCACAGAAGGGTAAAATTGGATTTAAAAAATTATAGGTGGATGGAAATAATATTACATATTTAGGAAACATGGATTTGGATGATAAAATACACCCCAGTAAATTCCAAAGTATAAAAAATCTCGGATAAAAATGAGATTGTGATATTTCCCTTATCATAGGTCTGATATGCTTTGTACGTGTCCGAACCTCCTTTATAATGATTTAAATAATGTTATTGACTTATTACAGAATAAGAAGTTTTTTATGATATCATATATGGTCATATTCTTAGCCTATTATTAGTAATATTTCATTACTACTTGTTATTCGGGTGTTTATTACTTTTTGTTCTTATGCGTGTTTTGTTGAATAATTTCTTATTCTTCTCTTTAGGTTATAGATAGAACATTTACAGAATGGTATTACTGTAATATATATCATATTCATTCATTCAATTCATTTATATAATCATTATGAAATGAAGATCATGTAGAACGAGTCGCGTCACGTCGTCGAGACGGTATTCCGTACGTACACACTAGTGATGATATCGTTCCTATGATTGTGGAATTGTATTGGAGTGTATGTATAATATTTCAGAATCTATATCACTTTATAATAGTCATATATAGTCATTATTTACACCATTATACCCATCCAAGTAAGGTGGTGGTGTAAAATAGATTACACCACGGCGCGGAGACGGTATTCCATACGTACCCACGCGCGGTGATTTCTTTTTCCGTAGGATGGATAGATGGTGAAATAGGGTTGTTCCATACTTATAATAACATATCCGTATATGAGTGATAATGATGTTATTACTTCATAATGAAACAACTAAAGAAGAAAAGTGGAAGAAGAAATAAAGATGAAAGAATCGGTAATGGACATTACCTCTTATTTGAAGTGCTTCTTTAAGACCTCCTTTTAGAGCACTAAAATAGGTCTTTGAAGAAGACTAGAACCACTAGGATGTTTCTAGGGAAGTGGATAGAAGAAACTGGCTGGGGTTGGCCGTGCATGAAGGCTCAAAGTGTTGTGAGGAAGAGGGGGAGGAGGTGCCCTTTTATAAGGGAGGAGAGGGACACCTTTGGAATAACTAAAACTATTATTTTATTATAAAGTCACGTTCAGTTTTAAATAGCTCCAAATTGAGTTATTTCGAAGATAAGGTGGGTATGGGTCGATCTCATCTCATAAAATAGAATTTAGACATGTTTAGGTCATTATTTTAACCTTATCTTTTAGTTTTAACTCTTAGTTAATTAGATTGACATTTACCATGTCACTTTGTATTTTTATATTATATAGTTAATAAACATACCATATACATCCAGGCGACCCCCAAGTTGTGTTTTATTAATATATATAACCTTATATAACTCATTTGGATGAACCATTTATTTTTAGGAATAAAATAACAATTAATAATATAATATTTGTTTTAAAAACTATTTTATGTCAATTTTGACACTATTCAATAGTTGATTTTTTTTAAACTCATAACAAAATGATTACTTCAACCAAAGATAATTAAATCAATCCTAACATGTCATATTAACCTATAAAATTAGTTTAATTCATAAAAAGTCTCAAATTATACTTATTTAGGGATTTATAATATCAATTATTCTAATTTTTCACTATTATGGTAATTATTGCATCATCATTGTGTCATAAATAAATTAAATTATTTAAAGTCTAAAAATTAAAAATAGAATATCATTATGTAGGAACTATGTTTAGATTTATAATGAATATTTATAGTCTAATTTATCTTATGTATAACATTATATTAAAAATGATTTAGTTATTAAACTTTGATTTTAACAATTTTAACCTTTTTTTAAATAAATTAATAACAAATGTCCTAATCTAATCCAAGTGGGCCTAAATGGTCATATTTTACTCCTAAGGTTGTTTTTGGTCGAATTACAGTTGTCCAATAGAATTAGAACATGTGTTAGGGTAATAATGATATCATTTTTACCCTTAATTACCCTATTTACTTTTAACCGTGGTAAAAAAAATAATAAGTTACTATTCAACAAAAAATTATTTTCATCTCATTGAACCACATTTTACATACTTACATTAACAGTGTCTCTTGGATTTTCAAAATTCTTCTCACAGAAGCGGTAAAATTAAGTTTTGTGAAAAATTTAATTTTTTTAACGACCACTTAGTGGTTTCACTATTCATAAAAAATTGAAAGTTTTCAGAAAAATACCAAAATTTCACCCTAGGCTAATTTCGATATTCTGAAACCAAAAATGAAGTCCATTTTGAAAAATAAAATTTATAAAATTTCAGAAAGTGGTTATTACTATTCATAACTGGTAGTTTTAATAATATTTTAATAGCATATCATTGTTTAGTGAAACTCGGTATTGCGTACGACACAAACTATCGAGGAAGGTCGCGATTTCGTGTAAAGCAAGCCAAGCAAATGTTGTGTGTAGAAAAAGATTCCTTTGATGATTTATATAACCTAAAAGTATCGGGTGTTACAAAACACAACTCTAGAAAAGGTGTTTCTAAGCAATTACAAGCACTGTGATTCCATCGGTGTCCTCAGATTTCGATTCCGAGCAACGGTACAAAAGTTAGGAAAACCCGCTCGTTCGTTCACTGAATGTACCCGAGCTAAACTTCGGAAAATGATTCCGGGCACACCGGGTCTCGGAATCAGGTGCCGTTAGAAACTGCGTTCTTGTAAAATCACAAAGAAAATTAAGAAAAAACTTCCTTTGAAATTTCTGGGTCATTACACTAACATTTCCATAAATTTTTTTTATCATTATTAAAATTACAAAATATTTTTTATTAAATTTAAAATATAAATAAAATAAATTAATTTTGAATAAATATTTTAATCTTTCACAAAATATTTTATTTGAAAAAAAACAATACATTAAAACGAAATTATTATGTAATGATTGAATATATATATATATATAATATCTTTTATTTATAAATTAGTATTTTATAGTTATTAAATATAAATTTTAAATAAATTATTGATAATACCATATTCCTTTCTAAAAATATAATTATAATCCCATTATAGTATTTCTAAAATAAAGATATCTATATGTAAATTGAAAAATAATATTTACAACAATAATCTTTATAAAATTTGTATTAATATGTTTTAATTCTTCATGAAATGTCCTAGACCACTTTGGTCCATTACATTTTAAAAAATGGAATTTTAGGTGTTTTGGGAGGTCACAGAGACATGTTTCAATCACATTGCAAAATATCTAGTTCTGTGAACAATGTTTCCAGGATGTTGAGTCTTCTAACAATATGTGTATATTGTTTCAAGAACACTGAGTCATCCAACAGTATCGGTACAATGTTTCAAGATTGAAAAGTCATCTAATGGTAGATTTATTGTGTATCATGAAAGAAGAATCATTCATCGATAGTTGTACAATGTTTCCTGAATGATGAGTCATCATACATATACTTTTCTAGTAGTGAGTCCCCCAATTGTGACTCATATAACGGTTATTCATTCAATGGTGAATTGTGCGATGGTGATTCCACCAACGCTGACTCGTCCAATGGCGAGTCATGGAAAATGTTTCTAGCTTCGTATATTTTCACCCATTTAACATTATAATTTATTTATAACAAATTATATTCCTTATTTTTAGGTATATAATGATTATTTTATTCCCATCACTCATATGAAAAATTTTATTAAAGGTATGAGTTCCTTTACTCAGTCTAAACATGTTATGTTGACTGGAGCGTCCGTTAAAGGATTACCTATATCGTATCAAAACCACTAATCCATTTATATTTTCAAAAGGCCAAGATAAATTCCGCCATTGTTCTCCATTATTTATTTACTCGATAGGGGATTCCTAGAGTTATTCCTCCAGTAGTAGTCGTACAATGAAACTTTAATCCTTGGACCGTGTTTCCCTTAGTTTTTTCCTTCTTCATGAACACCCCTTGTTTTCGTGCAACCTGGATGGGTTGATCCATGATCAATAAAAGGTATGTTGTACCTCTATATATTAGATTCATAGATCATTTTCCTCCACTACCTCATTTCCATGTGGTGGAATGTGATCTCTATTTTTCTAATGGGGATTTCTCGGTTGTTGGTTGGTGTAGTGGTGTAATTCCACACTCGTGTTCTGAAATCATTATGGGAGAGGTTAACCTGATCCATTATGTTTTCCATTCCCCTGAAAATAATCATTAAAACCTATAGAGGTAGGTGAATTTTTATTTATATTTTTTATATTTTCAGTCGTAGATCTATCACGGTTTATCACATTAGGTCATATCTAAATTGTAGTAATATATATTTAAACAATATTAAATAATTAATATCAATAATAAGTGGATAACTCCATATTTTATATATAGTACTATATGTTTTACATGAGGAATAGAATGTTGATCATGATGAATATTGGAAAACAACGTAAATCCAGAATTAATTTCAAAATTTATTGGCTAATATATAGTGGTGTATGTTTAATGGATTTGGTTATTGTTGTTATATTTCTTCTAACAATAATCAAGTTGATATATATATGCATGTTTTACTAAATGGGTTAAGGAGTGGCTATATGAATAAATTATATTTCATTTTTGGGTCCTAATATTCCCAATTTATTTATAAGAAACTGCATTGTGCTTTGGAGATGTGAGAGATAATTGGGTGGGATGAATTAAAGCCTTATTTAGGAATTACATCCCTATAGTTTTGTTTGATTGTTTACAGATTCTTGTGATGTGATGTGAGCCTGTGATGGATGATCCTGAAAGGGTGTTGTGATATGTGGGGAAGTATGGTCATTTTTTTGTGGTAGACATTGTCACCTAGAGTGAAGAGATTCTTTGGTTTATACGTGTGGGTGACAGAAAAGACATCAGAGATGATGGAATATGTTGAAGGAGGAAATTCATGTTGGTGTTATTGTTCAATTAGTATTGAATGATTGTCTATTTATCTGCATTAAATTCCCCATTCAATGACTCATATGTTCTTTCTTAATCTCCATTAAATATATTTGATGACATTTATGGTATGAAATTTTATTTCCCTTCTTATCTTCTCAAGAATGGATGGGTCTATGCTCCTATTATAGGTGTAAATGGATTGATGTTTAGTTCATCTACTCTATATGTTGAGACACTTATATTCTATTTCAAATAATTATTTCATAGTATACCTAAAAATATGGAAAGCGGTAATGTTGTTAAATAAAAAAATTAATTATTTTAGACCCATGGTGTAGTATATTGCTGGGAATCAATGTTGTGGTTATGTTTCTGAGTATCCATGAACTAATTTTTATTGTTCTTAGAGGGAATTTATAATGGATGGAATGAATATGAAATTCTATGAGGTCAATTATAATGGTTAATTAATGGTCAAGGAATTAATTAATGTAAATTACAACTATTGATAGGGGTATGCTAATTTAATAATACTCTTTAAATGGTCATGTTATTATAGGATATCTAGTCTTTGTAGTGGAATTCAGGTGTCCATGAGATGTTAAATGCATTTGAATCAAAGAAATGGAAATTCCCATTGTGTGGATGTGACCTATATTATATAATATAATTTCATCGGTATCTATACACTACTCCACCCTTATAGTTTGGGAAACTAACAAAATAGTGACTCTAACCACTGAGGGTGTTTTCCCCAACATCTTGGTGGTATGATGGATTGGTGACTACCTACTATGGCCCTCCCCTTTCTCCTGATAGATACTAGTGATGATATGCATGATAGTTTGTTTTCACCTTATATTTGTGTAGACGTCTATAATGGCTGGAGGATATTTATCGGACATATATTCTAGATATAGTATTTTATGGACCGCTATAGGTATAATTTTTATAGGTTATGACGGATTTAGAATCCTTACACAATGTATGGGTTGTCATATCATGAGGTATAATACCCAATGTATGATACATGTTATATGTTATATGGTGGATCATAGAAGATACTTTCATATATTTTCCACTGTGGATGTGGAGGTTTGAATTGAATGTGGTTCTTTTTTGGGGCTTCCAAAAGGTTTTTTTTAGGCTAGCCTTTTTGGAGAGAGATACTCAAGATGTGTGATGTTGGGGAAAAGTATAAAAACTGTATGGAAGTGGTTTTTTGGTTCCTTGGAAAATATTTTTATTATTATAAAATCATGTATGTGATATAAGTGATAGTATATATAATGAGGCTAGGAAATTATTATACACTAATAATGGAAGTGTTAGTTCCAATTATTGTTCATTGATCATTAGCATATATTCTTTACTTTTTCATGATAGGCTCTGACAAGGATCCTACTGATTATAAATTGATAGTCACCCTTTTTTATATAAAATTTTTCAGGAAAATTTGAGAATCTTGGAGACCATGTTGGTTACTATAATCCTGGAGTCTTGTAGGAGCTATTTTCATTTCATGGTCGCTGTCATTTTACATTCATTTGGTACATGCAGTTTTCCCTTTCAGTTGTAGTAGTTTTTTCAAGACATTACATATGTGTACTTGTTTTTTGTTTTATATTTTAATATGAGTACGGTTTAGGTGATGTCTATGATATAACTATATTTAACATGTGTTATATTTGGGAAAAATACCTTCCATTTTGGTGTTTGCTATACTGTCTTTACTAGACACCATCCTGGGAAAAATTAGATGTGGGAAATGGGTGAAACTATCTCTATTTTCCATTTGTTTTTCTCATAGGGGTAAACTATTTGGGGAGGGGGACATGACATTGTGTTATGAATGATATACATATAGGGATTTGATGAAGTTTTGATATAGGTATAGGTTATGTTATGATGATTGGTAGATAAATAGTTACAGATAAGTTAAGAAAGTGATGTTAACGTTAGATACCAACAAAGTCATGGGTATTTGAAGCCCCATGTGATCTAATGACCAACCCATTTTGTTTAAAGTGGTTACTAAATGTTGTGATGTTAATTGTAGTGTAGAAACATCAGAAAGAATCACCCATCATTCTTCATTTCTAATGTGTTTGAATGAGTATAATACTGAATTGGTAAACATAAAATGAAGAACATGATGCAGTTAATTAAATTTAATGGCGTCCAAATTCTATGTTTAAGAGACCCATTTATTTTTCTTTTTATATTTATTTTTCATAGTCAATTTCCTCATCAGGATTGTGTAGAAAATGTTTAGATGGTTCACCATCATATATATGAATTTTAGTGTTTTATGATGATGAGACTTCCAGAATGACGATCTGATAGTTTTAGTGTGAGAGTTTATAGATGTATGGGGTCTGCATTTTAGATGATGTCATAGAGGACTAGTTACAAGATGTTGAGATAGCCATTAGTTCCATCAATACTAAAAAGGATAACTAGGTATCATTGGTTGTATGGATTCTTCATGATGGAGGTAGCAATGGTGCTTCTTTATCTTTTTTGGATCCTGATGTGTTGGAAGTCTGTTTGTATAAGTTATCAGAGTCCTTAAGAGCTGAGTTTCATTCATCAATCATGATGGCTATTTGTTTTCAGGAGATTCTTGCCTTTCGAGAATGGAGATCTAGTGCTTTATAGTTCAGAATCCATTTTAGGATCCTATTGTAATATTCATCAATCATACTTCCAGATGAGGAGGATACAGAGAGGAATTTTGAGGAGGTGTTGCATCATGAAATCTAGCTTTCTGTCACCATGTTTATGCGGACAACATATCTTGAGGTCCTTGAGTGTTTATAGGTTAGCAAGATGATGTTATCTTGAACGGGGTCATCATGAGATTTGAATCATTAACATTCATCATAAATAAGATATATGGTCTAGGGTACCTGGTATTCTGGGAATAAGACATTCTATTCAGTTGGGGGAAGGTTTCAGTCCTCAATGTATCATTTCTATGAGGACAAGAGCTCTCATGCATATACAATGGGATCGGACTTTTGTTTTTCTTGTTGATGATGAGGTAATTATAACTATGTGTTTCGAACCATTCCTATTGGAAATCATGTACCAAGTGTTCCAATCAAGGTTCCTCCATTTTGGAAGTTATTTTTGAGGCAGTAGAAGACAGTTCTAGAAGCATTGGATTAGAAGAGATCATATGGGGGAGACTGATTAAATCCCTAGGATTCCCACCACCATCAAAGAGAATATCACATACATGGATTCGGTTTCCAATAGGGGATGCTAGGTCATGGAACCAGTTGTGGTCAGCTTCATGGGTTATTGTTTAAGTGCTAGGTGAGCCAAACATCATTAGAGGTTCAATTTTCTTGTTTTCTTCTGGGTTTTATGCCTTGTTTGATTCAAATGTGATGCACTACTTTATTTCACCTTTTATTTTCCATGACATGGGAGATGTGTTAGAGAAGATTCGTGTTCCCTTGGAATTTACAATGCTAGTTTTAGATCGATCCATCTTGTTGGATGTATGTGGAGACTATTAGCTAGTGGAAGGGAATCACATATATTGTGTAGACTTCAAAATTTTATGAATAAAACAATATTATTTCAACTTCCTCATTGATTGGATGTATTTGGTGATGTTTTCTTAAATTCTTGAGGAATGTGGTGTTCTTTGATGCAGATGGAGTGTGAAAACTGTTTTTTGTTGACCGAGACCATAAGATGTGTAGGAGGTGTGTTTTGTACTTATAATCCTTGATAGTTTAGTATATGTTGAGTTCATCGAAGGTTCAATAGTTTGGTATTCCCATGGTTTTTGATGAATACCCTAATATCACTCCAGAATAGGTTTTAATGTTACCCCCATAATGGGAGATCGTGTTCGGGGAATGAGCTATTGTCGGGCGTGTCACTTATATCAAGGTCTCTATATTTTCTGTGGCCTTCTAAGTTATTAGAGATATGTATATAGATCAATAAACTATTTTAGTTTGCTTATTTATATAATCATTTTATTGTGGTATGTACTCATTTTGTTTGTGATGCCGGTGAATGGTAATATGTAGCTGTATATTGATTATAATTGTTTAAACAAAGTAACAGTGGGGTACTTCTATCCTATAAAATGGTTTGATGATTTATTTTATCAAAAAATGTTTAATGTTTTTTCTTTAAGATCAATTTGTCATTAGGATATCCTATGATGTGTGTAAAAGATGATAATATCTTGAAGACTACATTACATTGTGTCCATGGGCATTACGAGGTCTTTGGGATGCTGTTCGGTGTGATTAATTATCCAGTTGTCTTCATGGTGTTGATGAACACTGTGATACATGAGTTTTGGGATAAATTCACTATTGTTTTCAATTATGATTTCCTCATGAACTTCATATCTAAGGAGGTGCATAAAGAGGATATTTTCCAGTGCTCCATTTCATAGTCAACCATTAGAAGGAGTTAAGATTATAGTTTTTAATAATTCTTCTCATAAATGGATGGGTTTTATTTTGATGCAGCAATTATTAGACGTTTCTTATGTGTCTCATCAGTTATGTCCTCATGAATGTAACTATTACACCCATGATCTTTAATTTGTTGCAGTAGTTTTTTCTATGGTGTTGTTGATACATTACGTCAATGCTGAGCATTTTGTGGTCTTATTCGGCAATAATATCATGTGTTTTCTTTTCTACCAACATGACATTGAATTTCTACAACATAAGAGGACATATTTCTAACAATATTACAAATTACTATTTTTGTATAAACCTAGGAATGAGAATGTTATAACAGATGCACTGAGTAGAACATCTCACAGTGACATAGTGAATGAATC
This sequence comes from Viscum album, assembly GCA_963277665.1. NCBI lineage: Eukaryota > Viridiplantae > Streptophyta > Magnoliopsida > Santalales > Viscaceae > Viscum > Viscum album. Next base: position 1,200,705,730 of record OY728121.1, on the reverse strand, counting down.
TGGAGATGCACATAGAGTGATGGAAGAACATTATAATTACATATGGATATAATCTATGTTTAGGTAAGTGGTTATATTTTTTAGGGTATGGTGCAGTCTTCTCTGGTGTAGTATGTACAAGAATTCATTATGGGGGTTTATGAGGTGGAGGTATGGTGATACCGAGCGATTTGTGGGGAAGTCCTCGATGGATGGGAGTCTCCTGAAATGGTTCTCATAGAGTTCCATATATCTTATTTATCATTATATCCTACCATTATGAAGATGTACCAAGATTTGTGATGTATGTTTTGGTGGCATGGGGTGGAGCATACAAATATAAATTTCGTGTCTTGATTCCTGGTCTACTAGAAGGAGAAGGATGATCACAAAATGACGTTCTGAAGATATACCATGCTTTTTGAGGTCTATTTTATTATCATGGGGTGAATCATACAATTATAGAGTTCGTTCCTTGATTCATGGTTTAATAGAATGAGAAGGCCAATCAACATGGTTAAGGTGGGTATCTATAGTCTCTAGATGTTCCTAAGTGTAAGTGGCAGGATATCTCGATCTACTCTATCACCTATCTACCTTTATCTCAGGGAGTAAATTATGCTATATAGGTAGTAGTGTATTGTTTAATTAAATTATCCCAAATTAAATGGATCAAGGATTCGAGATTAGTTGTGGTTTCGTCGAGGTATTTTATATAAGAAGTGGTAAGGATCCCCAAAGTACAAGGGAAGACAATTTCTAAATAGTACCGTCATTTCACCTCTTGGGTGTGGAGTGATATCTATTATGATTTTCAATTTCAGTTGTGCCTTAGCACTAGTTTTCATCTATAGAATGGTGGTTTGAAGATCAGACTATGCAAACTATTGAAACATGTTTTTCTATTATGTCTTGGATTTTGGAGATTTTTTTAAAAAGAACATACCCTTGTATAGATAACATAAATTAATATTTTTCAATGTTCCATCGGTATGTCACTGTTTGAAGACCTATATGGCATGTTTTTTCACTCTAGGTTTTTCCAGACTAGTGAAGGAGAGTCAGAAATTCCCATGCCGAAACTAGTATGGAATATATTAGTGATGGTTCAAGTGATTTTTTATAGGTTTAATGTAGTTTAGGATCGTTATATTTCCTATGTTGAATATAGGATGATACTTATATCATTTAGATATGGGGATCACATTCAATGGAGGTGACTCCCCATCATTGGAAGTGATGTTTTGGACTTGGGAATAATATTTATTCATGTTTTATTGGGCCTTCCATGTTGTGGGATCATTTTTGATCAAGGAATATAGGGTAGAACTTCTCTAATATATGATCTAGATACATGATGTTTTCCATGTGCCACAGCTTCATAATTGTCTTTATAATGACTCTCAAAACATCTATTAGGGTGAGATCAATTTTGACGAGGATGAGACCTTCGAGGAGTGGCATGTGGGGATATAGGACCAATGGGAGAGGGGTTTTCACGGGTGTTCAATCACCATTGTTAGTGTCTTGTAGTGGCATAGTGTCATAGAGAAGAGTACTTGGTAACGTTATTTGTAGATACGTGCTCAATACCCAAAGCTATTTAATTTTTATCTATTCCTTAATAACATTGTTATTTTGGTGGTTATCAACACTTTCTAATTATGATATGGATTTCTCTTGTTGTTTGTTGTGGCTTTCCTAGTTCTGAGAGTTATCTCCCATGGGAGTGTATTTAGAATCCGATTGTTGTTGTTTCATGGTTTCACGTTGTTTCTATTATTAGCCATTTTGATATTATGGTGGCATGATCTTTGAGAAATATCTTGAATGGTAGTTGTTTTAGAACCATTTTAATTCATCTATATGTTCATTTGGATAATTGAGGATGAGAATGATTTATAGGTATCTGATTTATTGGATTATACTACTCTGATACATTTTTTTGGTGAAAATATGGAGTTTGAGTTGTTATGGGTGGTCAAGAAGACCACTTTCTAACACATTACAAAATTTCTACTTCTGTAAATATTGTTTCCATAATAGTGATTTTTTCAACAGTAGGATTACATTTTTTCCAGAATGGTAAGCCATCCAACAGTAGGTGTACAGTGTTTTCATAATGGTGAGTTATCCAGTGGAAGGTATACAATGTTCTTATAAGTGTGGGTCATCCAATGGTATTGATATAGTGTTTCCAAAAGGATCAGTCATCCCATGGTAGGTGAAAATTGTTTCTAGAATGCGAGTCATCCAATGTTATTATTCTTGTGTTTACATACTAGTTTTCAATACAGTGGTGACACTTCTAATGGTGAGTTTTCCAATGGTGACTCATCCATCTGTGAGTCTTCAATTGGTGTTTCATGAAATCTATTTCAGACTTCTTATAGTCTCACCCCTATATTGTAATCATTGAAATTAAACACATTCAAAACCTTGTTTTAAAATATTTCAGGCTGATTCAATCCCTAGAACTCATATCTAAATTTTCATAAGGGTCTAAGTTCCATTACTCATTCAAAACATGTAATCATGACCAGATAGGCATTTAATGAAAAATCTTAATCTTATCTATACTATTGATACATTTAAATTTTCAAAATGATGAGATAACATATTCTTCTGTTTTTCCTTATTTTTTTCCCTGGTATGGGACAACTAGAGTTCTTCCTCCCATAACAGTCGTGTGATCATACTGATATCCTTGGATCATGATTCCCTTAGAGTTTTCCTGCTTGATGTGCACCCCATGTTTTGGTGCAACTTTTAAGTGTCGATCTTTGGTTGATAGAAAGTATGTTATATAGATTTCGACTGGGTTCCTCAAACTTTTTACTCTTGTTCATCCATTAAATGTTATTCAATGAGATCTCCATGTTTCTAGTGGAGTTTTCATACTTTTTGTTGCTTTATATATATTTTATATTCAAATAAATGTAGTTGTAAATGTTTAACAGAATTAATTATTGAATGGTTGTTTGAATTATAAAAAATTATTTTGTGGGACTGTGTTTCCCTCTTGTTTTAATGGTCATGTTCCATATTCATTGGTGTTTTGAGAGATTGTTGTTTGGGAATGTTGGATGCCTTTTTAGGACTACGAGCCCAATTTGTATGTTTGTTTGTTTCATACAACATAAGATGTTATGTGAGATAAGGATGGCTAATCATGAGGGATGTTATGATATTTAAATGAGGGAGGAATGATTTTTGTGGAAGCAGTTGACATCTATAGTGGTGAGATGCATTAGTATATACATATGGGTGTCAGTAAGGACTCCAGTGTAGATGGAACAGGTTGAATTTGGGCTTACCTATAATGGTAGAAGATGGATTAATATTTGATATGTGGATTGTTAACGTGATATAATTTATCCTCTACTCTTGGTATATGGTCTTGATTACCCTCCTTCAAAAGGAGGGGATTATACATGGGGTATGGAACATTTTTTATGTGATTAGTTTCTTGAGGATAGATGTGTCAATACTCATACTATAGGTGGAAAATACTCGATAGGTAGTTCATCTAGTCACTTTTTTGAGACCTTTCTATTTTGTATCTTAGAATGTTTTCATAGAATACCTAATGATATATAAGGTTGTAAAGATGTATAATTAATGAACAAATGATGACTGAACTGAGGTGTTGGGTCTTGTTGGGATGCAATGATGATGTAATGTTTAAGAGAAGCTATGGAATTGATTTTATTATCCTTGGAGGGAATGGATCATGGTTATAATGATAATGAAATTAACTGTGGTAGATGGTAATGTTAAATTAAAAGTTAACGTGTTAATAAAAATAATTTAATGATTAATAAAATTGATATTATGATTTAATAATGATCTTAAAATGGTTTTGTGCATATATGATATGTATTCATAGTAGTGGTAGTCAGGAGTTTGAGAGATTTTAGATGCTCTTGATTTTAAGATTATGTTATGAACATAGTATGGTTGTGATATATATTTTATCCTTACCTTTTGTGTTTAAATATGAAACTTCACCTTGTTGGTTATGTAATATGGAACCTCAAGGATTATATGCCATGATCGGGTTTTTTCCATCACTTCATAGTGGGTGGATGGGTGGATAACTACCCCTTATGGCCCTGATCTCTTCTCTTGTTAGTTACGTATGATTATTTCTACAGTGTTTAGTTTCCCCATTATAATTATTTAGAGGGACATAATGGATTATTGTATTATCAATCTCATATATTATAGTTACAGTTTCATATGTATTAAAAAATGGACATCATTTATAGGCTATAATGGCTTCAGGATCCTTAATTATGTGTATTAATGGATTTAGGTGTAATACTTGACGAATGATATGTGTCGTATGAGCTATAATGGCTCTTGAAAACTACCATGTTACATTTAGTTATGTTGATGTTGTCATTTTTGTTGCATGAGGGGAATGTTTTGTTACATCAACAATTAACTTCTGGATAGCCTTTGTTGAGATATTCACACAATTGTGATGATGGAGAAAAGTATAAAACTACCGCGAAAGTAGTAACGAGGTACACTCGATATTCGTTATAATATTATATACTCTAGTAGGTGATACATTGTGAGTGTCTCCATGTCGTGGGTGGGAATATAGTATACATTTTTAAGTGACAATTTAGGTTCACTTAGTCATTGTTCTTTGTCATGAATTATTTAAATTTTTCATGAGAGGCTTTAGGGTGGATTATACTGAGTATACTATTATAATCACCCTTTATTATATAAAATATGTTTTTGGTTACATGGATCATGATAGAGATCTTGTAACATCCCAGGTAAATAAAGAATAATACATTTTCATATTTATTAATATTTTAGAATTGAATATTAATTTTACTTTAAAGGGGTTGCTATGTTCGATAGCGTACCCGATACGCAACAAAGAGTTCTCTGAAATCATACGTTGCACATTAGTAATAAAATAATATTATTTTAAATGGTAGTTAACACGTAGTCGTTGTATTGGCGGCAATGATAGAAATATCTAAAATATGATTATATATGTCTTTTTAATGTTTTTATATTTACCCAATAAAAGATAAAGGCTTAAAATATGAAAAGAATTCAATATTAGGCATATATACTCTAATTTCCACTAAAGGTTCACTTATTGCCTTTTGATAGAGAACCATCATTAAATATAGCTTTGGTCACTCTTATAAATTCTATTGGAAAAAATAAAAATATTCTTTAGAATTTGGACATCAAAATTTACTTTGTGTGATTTTTTGGTATTTTTCCGATAAAGTTCATTTTTTAATGAATAGTGAAAACTGTTGTATTTTAATTCAAAACAACTTTTTAATATAATTTATTTATATGATTATATTATATTTTTAATTGATTTTAAAGTGAAATTAGAATATATTTTTACCATTTAATCCAATAGTGGCCATTGTAATTAATTTCACTTTGAAATTGGACTTAAACTAGTGTCAATCTTTTGATACTTATTGTTTCATAAAAACACGCTATTTGATCTGATAGCTGAAATTAATTATTAAATTAATTAATTAAACTTATATGTTTTGAATTTTGTAAAATTGAAATAATTTTTGAATTCGTAATATCAAATATAGCTTAGGGTGATGTTTTGGTATTTTTCTGAAAAACGTCCTTTTTTGATGAATAGTGAAACCACTAATTGGTATTTATAAAAACTAATTTTCCATTTAAATGAAATTTTACCACTTCTGTGTTTTGAATTTCAAAAAATCCGATATACATGGTTGTCATTATGATGTAAAATTTGGTTCAATGTGATTAAAATAATTTTTGGGGAATAGAAACTATTATGTTTTAAATCGCGATTAGAGGTAATTAGTGTGGTTTAAGGTAAAAATAATGTATTAATATTATGAAATGACCTATACACATGTCCAAACATCATTGTATGTGTCATGGCCGACCAGGAAAATCCATGGGTCAACTTGGGGACCCCATGATGCCACTTTGAAAGGAAAATGACATTAATACCTTTTTATTTAAAGTTAAATTTAAATTGTCACAAACATGTGTTGTTTTACTAAAACAATTTTTACATGGGGTTATACAAGTCATATTTTTGACTATAAATATTAATTAGAAATCTAAAATTTTTTCCTACATCATGATATTTTTTTATAATTTTTTGACATTAAAAAAATTAAATTATTTATGACACTATGATGATGCAGCGATTACCTCATTATTTAATGATTTAAATAAAATGAAAAGATAATGTAAAATATAAGACCTAAATTTTTCAAAACCCTATTGGATGGGTATATTTCTAGCCCTTATCACCTTATACTCAAATTATATCAATGTGGGACCTTTTAAATATGAAACTCATTTTAAAATAAAGTAACATTTCTTTACTTTCCAAGAGTGCCCATCCTCTACATTTATAAAATGACCCCACCTCTACCTCCTTACCCACACATCCAAAGCCTTTGGCTCAGCAAAACCCTACACATTTTGTCTCTACACATACTTATCTTACTCCTTGAAGCCTCACATTGGGAATAATTCTTCCAAAGGAAGCCTTTGAGCTCAAATAAAAAAGAGTTACCCATTTTAAAGGTAGTGTTTTCTCTTGTGTTCTTTTGTTTTTTTTACTTCTCCAACCCACTAAACTCTTTTTATTCGTTTATTTTTTAACAACTCTAGTATCTTCAATATACTAGGATGTTTTTATACGAATAATTCGTGCTACACTTACACACACCTACATCTAATGGTTAAATAACATACTGTTTATGTGGATGGCGAATTTCTGCCTCACGAAACGATGATTGTTCAATATTCTTCCAACACCTTCAAAGGTGGCCATAAAAATGACACTATATTTATATATGATATATTATATGTTTATTTCTTCCTTAATCTTTTTTAATTTCCATTTATGGAATACCTTTATGGCTTCCATTATGGGTATACGCGATATCTTCTTTTTAGGAAGTGCGGACTACTGCCCCCTCAAGGTGATTTGATTCGTTAATGCCATATGTGGGACCTATAAAGGATGGATTTAAAGTTATTATATATGATATATGATACATCTAAATTATGAATATAAATCTGGAATTAAAATATACATACCTCTCATTTAGTATTATTTCCATTAATATGACATAGAAATGAAAGTAGCGTTCATGCATACGTACGGCTTACCGTCTCCATGAACGGCGCATTTCATTTATTACGTCTAAATGATTATGTAATATTTTAAATACATGTATATCCTGGATATATATGATATATATAATATCCAAATCATGAATATCTTTCTGGATATAATGAACCTTTGACCACACGAACAACATGTAATTGTAAGAAGTCCACTTTCGACTAAAGAACCAAATATCGAAAAAACAATCATTATTAACTTAAATGATTACATAATATTTATAACATGGTAATAAGTGATATAAAAGTAATAATAAAATTTAATAAGGTTCTTAAGAAAGTAGAAATTAACTCAAGTTTATTATTCAGGACGTTAAAGAACGATCGAGTCAAGTCGGACCCGAAGTAAGGGACTTCATCTCAATCTCCATTCATTGAGAAAATTTCATTTTATACTCAACATTATTTTTTACAGAGTATAAACCCCTTTAAATTTTACTTTTACTCAAAAGGAATCTTTTTCTACAAAGCGTTTTACTAAAAAAAGGAATGTTTCTTTTAACATATGTGGTGACAACGACCTTTTCCGCTGCCGTGAGAATTATTTGGTCTTTGGCTTCCTCAACAAGCCGTAATGTTTTTAAAATGAAATAAATAACATATAATATTTTATGTATTATGGTATTTAAAAAATTTTTTATAATGGATTTTTTATTTCAATATATTTATGTGATATAATGTGATCAAAGTGTGGAAATGCTTTCTTTCCGTTATATTTGTTTTATGTCTTATGATTTTATAATGGTACTTGGACATTTGACGGGTGGTTAAATGATAAACCATATGAAGGGTGGTGCTGTGAATACCGGGATGGGTGGTTACTTTATAACATCCAATGCCTTGGGTATGGAAGTCGTCCGTTTGGATATTCCATTAAGTGATATGTGTGGAAGTCGACCGTATGGTTATTCCATTTATGTATGTTTATGTCCCAAGTTACCTTTATATGTTATGTGATCTTAATATTGGTTTTATGGTAATATTTGGGTTACAAAAGAGTAAGTAATGATCTTTTATTCATTGAAGAGTTTTTACTACTTCATAAAGGGGAAAAGTATTACTTTGATAATGTATACGTGGTTTACTTGTTGTTTTGAAAAACTAACAGTTTTCATTCATTGTGTATCCCTTACTGAGCTTTTTATGCTCACCCCATGTTTTTTGGAAATTTTTTTCACAGGACTTAATGTGGAATAGGGTCATGTATGGGATCAAGGGAAAGTCATGCTACCTAAAACATGGAACTAGATATGTTTCTTTTTAAGAGTTTTTTATTTTTTGGAAACTTAGTAGAAGTTTCTACTTTGTAATCTTTTGAGATGTAATAGTTATGTCCTAATTCTCTAAAACTCTAAACCTGAAAAGATCCTTAATGTGAATTATTAATTTAATTCAATATTAAGTATGGTTTATGGATGGGTCCATATAGTTGGTATCATAGGTCGGTTTAGACAAATTAGGAGTTAGAAAATTGTTAAATTATACATTAATTTATGGTATGACTGAAATGATATAGCATTTAAATATTACCATGTTGTTTCTCCTAAGATATTTCTATGATAAGAATGGTTATCTATAGAAGAAACAGAGAAACTTTTCTAGGAAGGCTTACAGAGTATAAGGTCCTTTTGAATCAGCAACTAGAGATGGTCGGAATCAGAACTGAGCAGTTTACTGCACTGATGGATCAGTTGAATTAGGTGATAAATTGTGGTTTGTGTTTACTAATGATATTTTGGTGTTTTCTAAAAGTAAAGAGGATGATGAAAGTAATTTAAGGGTTATCTTGCAAACCTTAAAAGAAAAAAAACTTTATGGAAAATTAGCCAAGTGTGAGTTTTGGTTACAACAAATTTCTTTCCTTGGTCACATTGTTTCAAAAGATGGAATAACCTTTGATCCTGCTAAAACAAAAGTTGTTGAAGAATGACCAAGACCCACAAATGTAACTGAGATATGTAGTTTTCATGGTTTGGTAGGTTACTACCGAAGGTTTTTGGAAAATTTTTCATGGTTATCTATTCTAATTACTAAGCTAACTCGGAAGGGTGTTAAGTTTATCTAGTCAAAAGAATGTTATGATTGTTTTTAGGAGTTGAATTGAAGATTGGTGAATGCCCCCGTTTTGGCACTTCCTTCCAGAAATGGTGAGTTTGTTATCTACAGTGATGCTTCATTGAAAGGACTTGGTTGTGTCCTTATGTAGAATGATCAGTTAATTGCATATGCTTCACGTCAGTTAAAAAATCATGAGATAAATTACACTACACATGATTTGGAATTACCTGCTATTGTTTTTTCTCTTAAAATTTGGAGGCATCATTTGTATGGAGTAAAGTGTGAAATATATACTGATCACAAAAGTTTGATGTATATATTCACTCAGAAAGAATTTAACATGAGATAGAGGATATGGCTGGAATTAATCAAGGATTATGATTGTAAAATTCATTACCATCTAGGAAAAGCAAATAAAGTGGCTGATGCTTTGAGTCGAAAATGTAATGCTTCATTAACAATGATACGTTTGGAGCGAGATCCATTGGTTAAGGATTTGATGAGCTTTGGCATAGAAGATGTTTGTACGGGAAGTCCTTATGTTTTGTTTTAGGTATCAGTGAAATCTTCTCTATCAGACAGAATCAAGTAAGCACAGAAACAAGACAGTGAGTTGCAGAAAAAGGTAGAGCTGGATCAAAATGGTATGTTACCTGAATTACACATTGATAATGATTGTATTTTGAGTTTGTGGAAGATATTGTGTGTGCCTTGTGATTCATATTTGAAGAGAGAGTTGTTATGTGAAGCTCATAGTTCTCAATTTTCAGTTCATCCTAGCAGTACTACGATTTACAGAGATTTGCAAAAGTATTACTAGTGGGAAGGAATGAAAAGAGATATTGCTGATTTTACTGTGAAGTGTTTAACTTGTCAGCAGGTTAAAGAAGAGCAGCTGTTACCGAAAGGGATGCTTTAGCCTTTACCAGTGCCAGAGTGGAAATGGGAAAATATATCCATGGACTTTATTGTGGTATTACCGAAGAAATCTCGAGGTAATAATGCAATCTGGGTTATTGTTGATCGCTTGACTAAATCTGCTCATTTCCTTGCTATACGAGATACTTTTTCCCTTGATCAACTTTCCCATTTATATCTTAAAGAGATAGTCAGGTTACATGGAGTTACCCTCTCCATTATGTCTGATCGTGATCCTAGGTTTACTTCTAACTTTAGGAAGGGCCTTCAGAAGTCGTTGGGTACTAAATTAAATTTTAGTATAGCATTTCATCCAAAATCAGATGGGTAGTCAGAACGAACAATTCAGACATTGGAGGATATGCTACGTGCTTGTTCGAGGGATTATCAGTGAAGTTCGGACCAACATATTTCATTGGTTGAGTTTTCTTATAATAACAGTTTTCATTCCAGTATACAGATGACACCATTTGAGGAATTATATGGGAAGGGTTGTCGAACTCCAGCTTTTTGGGATGAAGTGGGTGGAAGGAAGCTGATGGGACCAGAATTGTTAGAAGAGATGGCAAAAAAAGTTCAGTTGATTCAGAAACACATGAGAACAGCTCAGAGCAGGCAGAAGAGTTATGCGGATAATTAGAGGAAGGATCTATCATTGGTGTTAGGTGATCATGTTTTTCTCAAACTTTCACCATGGAAAAGTGTGATTCGATTTGGTAAGAAAGGAACACTGAGTCCAAGGTTCATTGGACCATATGAAATTCTAGAAAATGTTGGATCAGTTGTTTATTGAGTGGATCTACCTCTGAGTTTAACTTAGGTACATAATGTTTTTCATGTTTCGATGTTGAGAAAGTATATGCTAGTATCATATCATGTTTTGAGCCTAGAGGTAGTTCAGTTGGAAGAGAATCTCTCTTATGAAGAACAACTAGTCCAGATTCTTGACTGAAAAGAGCAAGTGTTGCGAAATAAGGTAATTCACCAGGTAAAGGTTTGTGGAAAAACCATATGGTTGAAGAGGCAACGTGGGAATCTGAAAATGCTATGAGGGATAAATACCCTCACTTATTTTGATAAGTGAATAAAATTGAGAGGATGCAATTCCCAAAAGGGGGTAAGGATGTAACATCCCAGGTAAATAAAGAATAATACATTTTCATATTTATTAATATTTTATAATTGAATATTAATATTACTTTAAAGGGGTTTCTATGTTCGATAGCGTACCTGATACACAAAAAAGAGTTTCTTTTAAATCTTACTTTGCACACTAGTAATAAACTAATATTATTTTAAATTGTAGTTAAAACGTAACTGTTGTATTGGCGGGAATGAATAGAAATAACTAAAATATGATTATATATATTTTTTAAATGTTTTTATATTTACTCAATAAAAGATAAAGGCTTAAAATACGAAAAGAATTCAATTTTAGGCATATATACTCTAATTTTCACTAAAGGTTCACTTATCACCTTGTGATAGTGAACCATCATTAAATATAGATTTAGTCGCACTTATACATTCTATTATACAAAATAAAACTCTTCTTTAGAATCGGGACGTGAAAGTTTACTTTGTGTGAATTTTTGGTATTTTTTCCGATAAAGTTCATTTTTTAAATAATAATGAAAAATGTAGTATTTTAATTCAAAACCACTTTTTAATCTAATTAATTTATATGATTATATTATATTATGAATTTTTTAATGATAAATTAGAATATATTTTTACCATTTAATCCAATAGTGGTCATTGGAATTAATTTCACTTTGAAATTGGACTTAAACTAGTGTCAATCTTTTGATACTTATTGTTTCATAAAAACACGCTATTTGCTCTGACAACCGGAATTAATTATAAAATTAATTTATGCAACTTATATGTTTTTTATTTTTTAAAATAGACATCATTTTTGAATTTGGAATATCAAATATTGCTTAGGGAGATGTTTGTGTATTTTTCTGAAAAACTTCAATTTTTGATGAATACTGAAACCACTAAGTGGTACTTATAAAAACTGATTTTCTGTTCAAATGAAATTTTACCACTTCTGTGTTATGAATATCAAAAAATCCGACAAAAATTTTTTTCATTAAGAAGTAAAATGTTGTTCAATGGGATTAAAATAATTTTTGGTGAATAGTATCTTTTATGTTTTTAATCGCGGTTAGAGGTAATTAGTGTGGTTTAAGGTAAAAATAATGTTTTAATATTATGAAATGACCTAGACACATGTCCTACCCTCATTTTATGTGTCATGGCCGACCAGAAAAATCCATGGGTCATCTTGGGGACCCCATGAAGCCACTTTGGTTGGAAAATGACATTAATACCTTTTTATTTAAAGTTAAAATTAAAATGTCACAAACATGTGTTGTTTTACTAAAACAATTTTTACATGGGGTTATACAAGTCAGATTTTTGACTATAAATATTCATTAGAAAGATAAAAGGTTTTAATACATCAGGATATTTTTATATAATTTTTATACATTAAATAAATTAAATTATTTATGACACCATGATGATGCAACGATTACCTCATTATTTAACGAATTAAATAAAATGAAAAGATAATGTAAAATCTAAGACCTAAACTTGTCAAAAAACTATTGGATGGGTATATTTCGAACAATTATAAACTTATCCTAGAATTATGTCAATGTGGGACCTTTTAAATCCGAAACTCATTTTAAAATAAAGTATCATTTCTTTACTTTCCATGAGTGCCCCTCCTCTCCTCTTATAAAAGGCCCCCACCTCTACCACCTTAAACACACTTCCAAAGCCTTTGTCTCGGCCAACACCTTCCCCTTTTGTCTCTCCACATACCACTCTTACTCCTTGAAGCCTAAATTTAGGCAGAAGCCTTCCCAAGAAAGCCTTTGAGCTCAAATCAAAAAGAGTAACCCATTTTAAAGGTAGTGTTTTCTCTTGTGTTCTTTTGTTTTATTTTGCTTCTCCAACCCCCTAAACTCTTTTTATTCATTTTTTTCAAACAACTACAGAATCTTTAATATACTAGGATGTTTTTATAAGAATAATTTGAGCTCCACTTACACACACCTACATCTAATGGTTAAAGAACATACTGTTTCTGTGGATGGTGAATTTCTGCCTCACGAAACGATGATTGTTCAATATATTTCCAACACCTTCAAAGGTGTCCATTAAGATGTAACTATATTTATATATGATAAATAATATGTTTATTTCTTCCATAATCTTCTTTATTTTTCATTTATGTAATACATTTATGGCTTCCATTATGGGTATACGCGATATCTTCATTTTAGGAAGTGCAGACTACCGCCCCCCAACAGTGATTTGATTAGTTAATGCCATATGTGGCACTTATAAAGGATGAATTTAAAGTTATTATATATGATTTATGTTTCATATTAATGATGAATATAATTCTAGAATTAAAATTTACATACCTCTCATTTAGTTTTAATTCTATTAATATGACATAGAAATTAAAGTAGCGTTCTTCCGTACGTACGGCTTACCGTCTCCATGAACGGTGCATTTCATTTCTTACCTCTAAATGATTATGTAATATTATAAATACATGTATATGATTGATATATATTATATATATGATATCCAAATCATGAATATATTTCTAGATATAATGAACCTTTGACTACACGATCAACATGTAATTGTAAGAAGTCCACTTTCGACTTAAGAACCAAATATCGACAAAACAAACATTATTAACTTAAATGATTAAATAATGTTTATAACATGGTAATAAGTGATATAAAATTAATAATGAAATTGATAAAGGTTCTTAAGAAAGTAGAAATTAACTCAAGTTTATTATTCAGGACGTTTAAGAACGATCGAGTCAAGTCGGACCCGATGTCAGGGACTTCATCTCAATATCCTTTCCTTGATGCATATTTTGTTTAATACACAACATTATTTTATATGTTGTATAAAACCTTTTTAATATTACTTTTATACAAAAGGAATCTTTTTCTACGAAGCGTTTTACTAAATGAGAAAAAGGAATGTTTCTTTTAACGTATCGGGTGACAACGACCTTTTTCGCTGCCACGAGTATTATTTGGACTTTGGATTCCTCAACAAGAAGTAATGTTTTTAAAATGAAATAAATACCATATAATATTTTATGTATTTTGGTATTGAAAATGGTTTTTATAATGGATTTGTTATGTCAATATATTTATGTGATACATTGTGATCAAAGTGTGGAAATGTTTTCATTCTGTAATATTTGTTTTATGTATTATGATTTTATAATGGTACATGGTCATTTGACAGGTGGTTACGTGATAAACCATATGATGGGTGGTGCAGTGAATACCAGGACGGGTGGTTACGTTATAACCTCCAATGCATTGGGTATGGAAGTCAGCCGTATGGCTATTCCATTAACTGATATGTGTGGAAGTCGACCGTATGGTTATTCCATATAAGTATGTTTATGTCCCAAGATACCTTTATATGTTATGTGATATTTATATGGGTTTTATGGTAATATTTGGGTTACAGAAGGGTAAGTAATGATCTTTTATTCAATGAAGAGTTTTTAGTACTTCATAAAGGTGAAATTTATTACTTTGATAAAGAATACATGGTTTACTTGTTGTTTTGAAAAACTAACAGTTTTCATTCATTGTGTATCCCTTACTATAAGGCCCCAGCATTAAACCTTACTTAATATTGAATTAAATGAATAATTCACATTGAGGATCTTTTCAGGTTTAGAGTTTTAGAGAATTAGAACATAACTATTACATCTCAAAAGATTACAAAGTAGTCACTTCTACTAAGTTTCCATAATAAAAAAACTCTTAAAAAGGAACGTGTCTAGTTCCATGTTTTATATAGGATAACATTCCCTTGATCCCATCCTTGACCTTATTCCACATTAATTCCTGTGAAAACATTTCAATAAAAACTTGGGGTGAGCATAAAAATTTCCGTAAGGGATACAGAAAGAATGAAAACTGTTAGTTTTTCAAACATCAAGTAAACCATATATACTCTATCAAAGTAATACCTTCACCTTAATGAAGTAGTAAAAACTCTTCACAGAATAAAGTATCATTACTTATTTTGTGTAACCAAAGGATTACCATAAAACCCATAAAAAGAACACATAACATATATAAAGGTAACTTGGGACATAAACATACTTAAGTGGAATAACCATACGGTCGACTTCCACACATATCACTTAATGGAATAGCCATACGACCAACTTCCATACATACTTAATGGAATAGCCATACGGCCGACTTCCATACCCAATGCATTGGAGGTTATAACGTAACCACCCATCCTGGTATTCACGGCACCACCCGTCATATGGTTTATAACGTAACCACCCGTTAAAATGTCCAAGTACCAATATAAAATCATAAAACATAAAACCAATATAAAGGAATGATAACATTTCCACATTTCAATCACAATATATCATAAATATATTGACATAATAGAATCCTTTTTCAAAACCATTTTCAATACCAAAATACATAAAAGAGTATATGGTATTTATTTTATTCTAAAAATATTACGGCTTGTTGAGAAAGCCAAAGACCAAATAATACTCGCGGCGGCGGAAAAGGTCGTTGTCACCGCGTATGTTAAAAAAACATTCCTTTTTGTCATTTTGTAAAACAATTCGTAGAAAAAGATTCCTTTTGTATAAAAGTAAAATTCAAAGGGTTTTATACACCGTATAAAAGAAAGTTGTGTATAATATAAATTATTCCTCAATGAAACGAGATTGAGACGAAGTCCCTTACCTCGGGTCCGACTTGACTCGATCGTTCTTTAATGTCCTGAATAATAAACTTGAGTTAATTTATACATGATTAAGAACCTTTTTAAAGTTCATTATTCCTTTTATATCACTTATTGCCATGTTATAAACATTATGTAACCATTTAATTTAATAATGTTTGTTTTTTCAATATTTGGTTCTTAAGTCGAAAGTGGACTTCTTACAATTACATGTTGTTCGTGTGGTCAAAGGTTCTTTATATCCAGAATGAAATTCCCGATTTGGATATAATATGTATCATATATATCCAGCATATACATGTATTTATAATATAACATAATCATTTAGAGGTAAGAAATTAAATGCACCGTTCATGGAGACGGTAAGCCGTACGTACGCATGAACGCTACTTTCATTTCTTTGTCATATTAATGGAATTAAAACAAAATGAGAGGTATGTATATTTTAATTCCAGAATTATATTCATCATTTAGATATATCATTAATTAAATATATCCATTATATACATGTACTTTTAATAGTAAATTGCATTTGGGGATAAGAAATGAAATGCACCGTTCCTGGAGACGGTAAGCTGTACGTACGCATGATCGCTACTTTCATTTCTATCTCATACTTTAATGGAAAGAAATAATAATGATATATAGGTATATTATAATTCCAGTATAACATCATATATAATAACTTTAAATCCATCCTTTACACGTCCCACATATGGCATTAACGAATCACATCACTTTGAGGGGGCGGTAGTCCGCACTTTCATAAATGAAGATATCGTGTTTACCCATAATGGAAACCATAAAGGTATGCCCAAAATGAAAAATACATAAGCTTAAAGAAAAAAAACATATTATATATCATATATAAAAATAGTGACATCATAATGGCCACCTATGAAGGTTTTAAATTAGTATTGAACAATCATCGTTTCGAGAGGCAGAATTTCGCCATCCACGGAAACCGTATGTTCTTTAACCATTTGATGTAGTTGTGTGAGAGTGTAGCTCGAATATATCTTATAACAACATCCTAGTATATTGATGATACTGGTGTTGTTACAAAAGAATTAAATAAAAAGAGTTTAGGGGGTTGGAGAAGCAAAATAAAACAAATGAACATGAGAGAATGAATTACCTTTAAAAGTGTAACTCCTTTTGATTTGAGCCTAAAGGCTTCCTTTGAAAGGATTCTGCCAAAAGGGAATCCTCTAGGATGAGGAGAGGGATGTGGAGAGAGTAAATGGGTAGGGGTTGGTCGATCCAAAGGCTTGAGAAGTGTGTGAAATGAGGTAGAGGTGGGGGCCTTTTATAAGAGGAGAGGAGGGGCTCTTTTGGAAAGTAAAGAGATATTACATTATTTGAAAATGTGTTTCGGTTTTAAAAGGTCCCACATTGATATAATTCGTGGATAAGGTGATAAGGGTTCGAAATCCACCCATCCAATTGGTTTTGGCCATGTGTAGGTTTTAGATGTTTCATTATCATTCCATTTTATTTAAATCGTCAAATAATGATGTCATCGCTGCATCATTATTATGTCATAAATAATTTAATTTATTTAATGTCTAAAAATTATTAAAAAATTACTATGATGTAGGAAATCGTTTTAGATTTCGAATTACTATTTATAATCAAAATTTGGACTTTTATAACCCTACTTAAAAATTGTTTTAGTAAAACAACTCATGTTTGTGTCAATTTAATTTTAACATCAAATAAAAATATATTATTGTCATTTTCCAACTAAAGTGGCTCCATGGGGTCCCCAAGTTGATCCATGGATTGTCTTGGTCGGCCATGACACAACCAATGTGGGTAGGACATGTGTCATGCTCATATTATTTTATTAAAGCATTATTTTTACCTTAAACTACACTAATTACCACTAATCGCGATTAAAAACTTAATAAGTTACTATTCACCAAAAAATTATTTTAATCTCATTGAACCACATTTTACTTCTTAATGAAAACCATGTATGTCGGATTTTCAAAATTCAATACACATTAGTGGTAAACTTTCATTTAACTGAATAATCAGTTTGCTTGATTACCACTTAGTGGTTTCACTATTCATCAAAAATTGAAGTTTTTCAGAAAATTATCAAAAATTCACCCTAAGCTATATTTGATATTCCGAATTCAAAAATGAAGTCCATTTTACAAAATTCAAAGCATATAAGTCACATTAATTAATTTAATAATTAATTCCCGCTGTCAGAGCAAATAGCGTGTTTTTATGAATTAATAAGTATCAAAAGATTGACACCGGTTTAAGTCTAATTTCAAAGTGAAATTGATTCCAACGACCACTATTGGATTTAATGGTAAAAATATTTTCTTATTTCACTTTAAAACCAATTCAAAAGATAATCTAATCATATAAATAAATTAGATTAAAAAGAGGTTTTGAATTAAAATACAACATTTTACACTATTCATAAGAAAAATGAACTTTATCAGAAAGGTACCAAAAATTTACACAAAGTAAATTTTGATGTCCCAATTCTAAAGAAGAGTTATATTTGGTCCAATAGAATCTATAATATTGATCAAAACTATATTTAATGACGGTTCTCCGTCAAAAGGTTATAAGTGGACCTTTCGTAAAAATTGGTGTATAAATGCCTAAAATTTAATGCTTTCTGTATTTTAAGCCTTTATCTTTTATTGGGTAAATGTAAAAACATTTAAAAACATATATAATCATATTTTAGTTATTTCTATCCATTCCCGCCAGTACAACGGCTACTCGTTAACTAACATTTAAAATAATG
The DNA here is from genome assembly GCA_963277665.1 of Viscum album. Lineage (NCBI taxonomy): Eukaryota > Viridiplantae > Streptophyta > Magnoliopsida > Santalales > Viscaceae > Viscum > Viscum album. The sequence goes on along the minus strand of OY728121.1, from coordinate 1,200,687,012 downwards.
TTATTTTATTACTTGTGTGCAACATATGTTTTCAAAGAAACTCATCATTGCGTATCGAGTACGCTAACGAACGTAGAGACCCATTTTAATTAAAATTAATATTTAATTCGTAAATATTAATTAATATGAAAATTCTTTATTCTTTAATTACCTGGGATGTTACATCCTCCCCCCCTTTTGGGAATTGCGTCCTCACAATTTTATTCACTTATCAAAATATGTGGAGGTATTTATCCCTCATAGCATTTTCAGATTCCCATGTTGCCTCTTCAATCACATGGTTTTTCCACAAAACCATTACCTGATTAATCACCTTATTCCGTAATACCTGCTCCCTGTGGTCAAGAATCTGGACTAGTTGTTCTTCATAAGATAGGTTCTCTTCCAGCTGAACTACCTCTGGACTCAAAACATGAGATGGATCTGGCATATACATCCTCAACATTGAAACATGAAAAACATTGTGTACCTGAGATAAACTCAAAGGTAAATCCACTTCGTAAGCAACTGATCCAACTTTCTCTAGAATTTCATATGGTCCAATAAACCTTGGACTCAACTTTCCTTTCTTACCAAATCTCATCACAATTTTCCAAGGAGAAACCTTGAAAAAAAAACATGATCACCTACCTCGAAAGATAGATCCTTCCTCCGGTTATCCGCATAACTCTTCTGCCTGCTCGGAGATGTTCTCATGTGTTTCTGAATCAACTGAACTTTTTCTGCCATCTCTTCTACCAATTCTGGTCCCATCAGCTTCCTTCATCCCAGAAAGCTGGAGTTTAACAACGCTTCCCATATAATGCCTCGAATGGTTCCATCTGTATACTGGAATGAAAATTGTTATTATATGAAAACTCAACCAAAGAAAGATGTTGGTCCCAACTTCCCTGATAATCCATCAAACAATCTCATAGCATATCATCCATGGTCTGAATTGTTCTATAAGGCCCCAGCCTTAAAACTTACTTAATCTTGAGTTATTACAGGATTACACATTGAGGATCTTTTCAGGTTTAGAGTTTTAGAGAATTAGATCATGAAACTTGCATTACATTCCACTTTTAAAAATAGTGGTTACATAAAAGATAGTATCCATTCTTCCCATCAACGGAAACATATTGAAAATAAAACATGGAATCTTTCTTAACACATCCTTGACTCTATCATCTTATCATGTACCTTTCCCTTGACCTGAAAAAAACATTTCAAAAACTTGGGATGAGCATAAAAAGCTCAGTAAGGGATATAAAAATATGGAAAGGAAACATGAGTTCATATATACACAAGAATGAAATCATAATTCACCCATAAAACATAGGAACTTTAACCTACCTCATCAAATCATGAATAAATCATAGAAATCATAAGACAAAAAGGTAACTTGAGGCATTCATAACATTCTTACGTAGGGAGTAACCCTCTTGGTTACGTTCGGAATACCCATCACAGTATAATCCCTAAATCTCTTCGGAGAAACCTTAACGTTTCACTCCTTCGCGTTACCCAATGCATTGGAGAGCTATATCGGGCTCACCCGCCCTTAGTTTATCACGGAACCACCCATTCTTCATAACAATGCCCAAGAACCATAACATAATCGTATCACATAAAAAATGAATAAAGGAAACATAACATTTCCACATTTACAATCACAATATAACATTTTAGGATATTGAAATAACGAATCCATTAAAAACCATTTTCAAAACCATTTAAAACATTTAATAAAGAGATTTTTGAATCAAAGTGTCCCATACCACCTTGAAGATTTTAACATTTTAAACCATTAATATCCATATAAATAAATCCTTAAAACCATTTTGAAAACATGGATATTAATAAGAACAAATAATTAAAACATTTAAAACGATATTTTGGTTAAAGGGGTTTCACCAAAATCAGAGACACTTGAATACAATAATTGAGGAATAACATTTAGTCAAAACTTTGTAATATCATGGGAATAAAGGAATCCATGATATAATATTCCAAAGGACAGTATATACACCATATAAGAGTGAATTGGTGCATAACAACAATGAAGTCTCAAAAGGGATGTAAAATGTGATGAAATCCCTTATAAAGAAGGTATCCTTAAATCAAGGACAAATCAATCTCAAAAATATGTGTGAAAAATATAAATACACCCAATATGAGTGGATATTAAGTGTAAAACAATAAAAGGTGGTTCACACATATTCAATGGATGACATATTCAATGACTACATGTTCAATCCAAAGAAATGGAAATTGGGTTAAAAAGTTCCCTTGACAGCCTAACGGCATCATATCAAAATGAGTTGATGAGAGATAAAAAGTGTATCTCATCACTTGGACATAAAATTTACATCAATAAGGATATATGAGAACATATCCCAACATATAAATATGTAAATTAACAGACCCAACAAAAGAAGTCTTTTAAAAAAGAGGAGGGTGAAAGGTTCCCTTACCGACTTGGGTACCTTTCAAAACATACACCCCATGAGAGAAGGACAATAGATCTTTGATGTAAATACTCATAAACGAAAGTATATTACACAAAGAGTAGAATAATGGGCAGTACTTACACCACTCAATGGAATTTGTGGCAAATGTAGCATAAATCTCACGGGAATAAAAGTGAGATGAGAAATCCCTTACGAGAACTCGGCATCCTAACGGCGCCACATAAAACTTCCAAAATGGATTGATGAGAGAGAATAGGGTCTCTCATCACATGAACATAAAAATTACAGTAGGATTAATATAAAATAACATCCCAATCATCAGAAAGATGAGCTTAAAAGAAATGACATAAAAGAGTGTACTTAAAGAGAAAGAGAGTTGCAGGATCCCTTACCTCGGGTCCGACTTGACTCGATCGTTCTTTAACGTCCTGAATAATAAACTTGAGTTAATTTATATTTGCTTAAGAACCTTTTCCAAGTTCATTATTCCTTTTATATCAATTATTCACATGTTGTGAACATTATGTAATCATTTAAGTTAATAATGTTCATTTTGTCGGTATTTGGTTCTTAAGTCGAAAGTGGACTTCTTACAATTACATGTTGTTCATGTGGCCAAATGTTTATTATATCCAGAATTGTATTCATGTTGTAGATATAATATATGTCATATATATCCAGTACATTCATGCATTTATAACATTACATAATCATTTAGAGGTAAGAAATGAAATGCACCGTTCATGGAGACGGTAAGCCGTACGTACGCATGAACGCTACTTTCATTTCTATTCGTATTTTATAGAATGGAATAATAATGATATAAAGGTATATTATAATTCCAGTATAATATCATATTTAATATCATAGTTCCATCCTTTATATGTCCCACATATGGTATTTAACGAATCAAATCACTTTGAGGGGGCGGTAGTCCGCACTTCCTTAAATGAAGATATCGTGTTTACCCATAATGGGAACCACAAAGGTTTGACCAAAATGTAAAAAACAGAATCTTAAGGAAAACATAAACATACTATATATCATATATAAAAATAGTGACATCATAATGGCCACCTTTGAAGGTGTTAAATGAGTATTGAACAATCATCGTTTCGGGAGGCAGGATTTCACCATCCACGGAACCCGTATGTTCTTTAACCATTTGATGTAGTTGTGTGAGAGTGTAGCTCAAATAAATCTTATAACAACATCCTAGTATATTGAAGATACTGGTGTTGTTGCAAAAGAAGTAAATAAAAAGAGATTAGAGGGTTGAAGAAGCAAAATAAAACAAATGAACATGAGAGAAACAATTACCTTTAAAAGTGTAACTATTTTTGATTTGAGTCTAAAGTCTTCCTTTGAAAGGATTCTGCCCAAGGGAAATCCTCTAGGATGAGGAGAGGGATGTGGAGAGAGCAAATGGGCAGGGGTTGGCCGAGCCAAAGGCTTTTGAATTGTGTGAAATAAGGTGGAGGTGGAGGCCTTTTATAAGAGGAGAGGAGGGGCACTTTTGGAAAGAAAAGAAATATTACTTTATTTGAAAATGATTTTCGGTTTTAAAGGGTCCCACATTGGTAGAATTCGTGGATAAGGTGATAAGGCATAGAAATACACTCATCCAATTGGTTTTGTCCATGTGTATATTGTAGATTTATCATTTTCTTTCCATTTTAATTAAATTGTCAAATAATGATGTCATCGCTGCATCATTATTATGTCATAAATAATTTAATTTCTTTAATGTCTAAAAATTATAAAAAAATACTATGATATAGGAAATCTTTTTAGCTTTCCAATGACTATTTATAATCAAAATTCGGATTTGTATAACCCCACTTAAAAAATTGTTTTAGTAAAACATACTATGTTAGTGTCATTTTCACTTTAACATTAAATAAAAAGTATTTTATGTTATTTCCCAACAAAAGTGGATCCATGGGGTCCCCAAGTTAGGCCATGGCTTTTCTTGGTCGGCCATGACACAACCAATAGGGTTGGTACATGTGTCTAGGTCATTTCATATTTTTAAAGTATTATTTATACCTTAAACTACACTAATTATCACTAATCGCGATTAAAAACTTAATAAGTTACTATTCACCAAAAAATTATTATAATCTCATTGAACCAAATTTTACTTCTTAATGAAAACCATTTATGTCAGATTTTCAAAATTCAATACACATTAGTGGTAAACTTTCATTTAACTGAAAAATCAGTTTGCTTGATTATCACTTAGTGGTTTCACTATTCATCAAAAATTGAAGTTTTTCAGAAAATTACCAAAAATTCACCCTAAGCTATATTTGATACTCCGAATTCAAAAATGAAGTCTTTTTTACAAAATTAAAATTATATAAGTCACATTAATTAATTTAATAATTAATTCCCGCTGCCAGAGCAAATAGCGTGTTTTTACAAAACAATAAGTATCAAAAGATTGACACCAGTTTAAGTCTAATTTCAAAGTGAAATTGATTCCAATGACCACCATTGGATAAAATGGTAAAAATATTTTCTAATTTAACTTTAAAACCAATTCAAAATATTATCTAATCATATAAATAAATTAGATTAAAAAGAGGTTTTGAATTAAAACACAACATTCTACACTATTCATTAAAAAAATGAACTTTATCAGAAAGACACCAAAAAATTACACAAAGTAAAATTTGATGTCTCGATTCTTAATAAGAGTTTTATTTGGTCCAAAAGAATGTATAAGAGTGGTCAAAACTATATTTAATGACAGTTCTCCATTAAAAGGCGATAAGTGAACCTTTAGTGAAAACTAGGGCATATACACCTAAAATTGAATTCTTTCCATATTTTAAGACATTGTCTTTTATTGGATTAATGTAAAAACATTTATAAAACATATATAATCATATTTTAGTTATTTATATCCATTCCTGCCAATACAACGGCTACATGTTAACTACCAATTGAAATAATATTATTTTATTATTAGAGTGCAACGTAAGATTCCCAAGAAACTCGTTGTTGCGTATTGGGTACGCCATCGAGCATAGCGTCCCCTTTAAAGCCATATTAATATTTTATTCACAAAAATGGATAAATACAAAAATGTCATATTCTTTATTTACCTGGGGTGTTACATCCTTCCCCCCTTTTGGGAATTGCGTCCGCGCAATTTTAAAATTGGACTTGGAAACATCCTTGAAAGTCCCACATCAGAACAAGAGTCGGTAAAACAATCACTTTAAAATAAAGAAAGATAAGTACAAAGGTCACCCGAGTTAACCCATACTAGGACTCCAAGTATGAAAATATGGACATGGAGGAAAAAACAAAGGGTCATGTTCTGATGGAGAGTGTTAGAAAACATGTTTAGGAGAAAGTTAACCACGAGAAAATCACAAACTTGTGATGGGTTAAACAGTATTCGATTCCCTAGTAGGAAAAGTTAACAGACAACATTTTTGTTTTAAGTTACTTTTTATTGAGGAATTTATTCATAAGGAAACATAATCAATTATCATGTTGACCTTCAAATTTTACTAGATTCCTTAATCAAACACATATTTTTTTCTAAAAGACGAGTATTTAGGGAGACTTGTTCGCATTAAGAGTACCATAAACAACTTCTAGAGAATCACCTAATCCACAAAAGAGAGCTATATACTTCCCATGTCTTTAGACTTTAACCAAAAACAAAACCAAAAAGGCTAGTACAAGATCGGATAATCCAGAAAAGGATAACCCTTTATAAAAATAAAATCTATTCTTAACATCCAAAATTTGTCAAACAAAACCCAATGTTCAAAAAGGATCATTCGATAAACAATTTGTCCATAAAATTCTTCAAAGTAAACCAATATAAGATCAAAACCCAAATATTTGAAAGATTTAGTCACATAGTCTTCCAAGTTAAATCGTAACATTTATCTCCAAACAACATCAGTTTCTCCTAAAGTCTCGTATTGAAAAGTAATTAACCTAATCACATATCATCCATGATAGGTTAATCATTTTCATAAATAACCCAAAATCAACTTACTCTTAATTAATAAAATCATATAACTTGAAAGAATCAATCAAACTAACCAGGGACTTCACGTAGTCCAGTGGTAGGCGATAAATACCAGTTGCACTTTGGTTGTGGGTTCGATTCCCGCAGCTTTGTCCGACGCGACGGGATGTCACACGGTCTGCGTGTTGTCCTTTTTCCAAAACTATATAATTCTTAAAACATTCCCCAAAACGAGATAAAATCTTCAAAAATAATCATAACACATTTTAACCTCAATTTCATCTCATTCCCTCCACTTCAATCATATCCTTTAGTAACCCATAATTACCTCAAAAGTAAGGATCATATAAACCCAAATGGTTCTTTATAACTATGTCCACAAAAGAAAAGGTAACTATTCCTTGGATAAAATTTGCCTATATTAATCATCAGGGTTACACATAATATAAAAAGTCTTCTAATGTAACCCCATCATCAAAAGAGACATAATACTCTTAAGAATTTCACCATAACTCTTGAATCCCTTATATGTTGACATCTTACTCATTCAACATTCTTCATGATCCATTATCCATTCCTTTCCAACCTATTCCGAAATACCTCTTTCCTACAAACAAAATCATGAATCATATCCTGAGATTTCAAAATAGGAAAACAACAGTCATGAAATAGTACATACCTTTGATTGGTCATTGTCAGTTTCTTCATCCTCAATAGGAATGGCATTAGGTATTGGCAAACGAACATTTGTACGCTCTTGGTGACCCCATTCACGATACTTCTTCATAGAACATGTGTTTGCATAATGACCATGCATACCACATTTAAAACATTCAATTGATCCCTCAGAAAGAACTTCTTTCCCTTTCCTCGAGTTAACGGGATGCTTCCTTTTTCCATTGCAGGTTCTTGCTTTATGACCTTCATTTCCACATCTATAGCATATTTCTGTCCCTTTGAAACATTTCCCTAGGTGTTTCTTTCCACATCTCTGACACATAGGTTTTTGAACACACATACCTTTATGATTATTACCTGCACTTCCGTAGGGATTTGTTTCTTGAATATATGATGCCTTAGAGAAAACTCCAAGGTTTAGGTGGTCAATAATGACTCCAGATAGTTGGTTGAGGATAATCAGAAGAGTTCTCATTGCAGCTCCCATATCATTCAGTTGCTTGCTCAAAAAACTATCACAGTTTCCTTCACATCCACTGTTACTTTGGTGCCTGCTAGATCCAGCCATTTACTAAAACCAAAAAGGTCAGTGTGAGTATATCAACAAAACCATTATGTACTAATGAGGAAGATAAAAACTAAGATACACTTTCTCATTCACTTTATCTAAAACTAGGACTCTTTCTGAAATCCTAACCATTATGGTAATGTCACTTATGCTTAAGGAATACCCTAACCTCTAAAGTTATCTAAACCGACCTTTGATACCAACTATAAGGCCCCAGCCTTAAAACTTACTTAATCTTGAGTTATTACAAGATTACACATTGAGGATCTTTTCAGGTTTAGAGTTTTAGATAATTAGATCATGAAACTTGCATTACATTCCACTTTTAAACAAAGTGGTTACATAAAAGATAGTATCCATTCTTCCCATCAACGGAAAAATATTGAAAATAAAACATGGAATCTTTCTTAACACATCCTTGACTCTATCATCTTATCATGTACCTTTCCCTTGACCTGAAAAAAACATTTCAAAAACTTGGGATGAGCATAAAAAGCTCAGTAAGGGATATAAAAATATGGAAAGGAAACATGAGTTCATATATACACAAGAATGAAATCATAATTCACCCATAAAACATAGGCACTTTAACCTACCTCATCAAATCATGAATAAATCATAGAAATCATAAGACAAAAAGGTAACTTGAGGCATTCATAACATTTTTACGTAGGGAGTAACCCTCTTGGTTACGTTCGGAATACCCATCATAGTATATTCCCTAAATCTCTTCGGAGAAACCTTAACGTTTCACTCCTTCGCGTTACCCAATGCATTGGAGAGCTATATCGGGCTCACCCGCCCTTAGTTTATCACGGAACCACCCGTTCTTCATAACAATGCCCAAGAACCATAACATAATCGTATCACATAAAACATGAATAAAGGAAACATAACATTTCCACATTTACAATCACAATATAACATTTTAGGATATTGAAATAACGAATCCATTAAAAACCATTTTCAAAACCATTTAAAACATTTAATAAAGAGATTTTTGAATCAAAGTGTCCCATACCACCTTGAAGATTTTAACATTTTAAACCATTAATATCCATATAAATAAATCCTTAAAACCATTTTGAAAACATGGATATTAATAAGAACAAATAATTAAAACATTTAAAACGATATTTTGGTTAAAGGGGTTTCACCAAAATCAGAGACACTTGAATACAATAATTGAGGAATAAAATTTAGTCAAAACTTTTTAATATCATGGGAATAAAGGAATCCATGATATAATATTCCAAAGGACAGTATATACACCATATAAGAGTGAATTGGTGCATAACAACAATGAAGTCTCAAAAGGGATGTAAAATGTGATGAAATCCCTTATAAAGAAGGTATCCTTAAATCAAGGACAAATCAATCTCAAAAATATGTGTGAAAAATATAAATACACCCAATATGAGTGGATATTAAGTGTAAAACAATAAAAGGTCGTTCACACATATTCAATGGATGACATATTCAATGACTACATGTTCAACCCAAAGAAATCGAAATTGGGTTAAAAAGTTCCCTTGACAGCCTAACGGCATCACATCAAAATGAGTTGATGAGATATAAAAAGTGTATCTCATCACTTGGACATAAAATTTACATCAATAAGGATATATGAGAACATATCCCAACATAGAAATATGTAAATTAATAGACCCAACAAAAGAAGTCTTTTAAAAAAGAGGAGGGTGAAAGGTTCCCTTACCGACTTGGGTATCTTTCAAAACATACACCCCATGAGAGAAGGACAATAGATCTTTGATGTAAATACTCATAAACGAAAGTATATTACACAAAGGGTAGAATAATGGGCAGTACTTACACCACTCAATGGAATTTGTGGCAAATGTAGCATAAATCTCACAGGAATAAAAGTGAGATGAGAAATCCCTTACGAGAACTCGGCAGCCTAACGGCGCCACATAAAACTTCCAAAATGGATTGATGAGAGAGAATAGGGTCTCTCATCACATGAACATAAAAATTACAGTAGGATTAATATAAAATAACATCCCAATCATCAGAAAGATGAGCTTAAAAGAAATGACATAAAAGAGTGTACTTAAAGAGAAAGAGAGTTGCAGGATCCCTTACCTCGGGTCCGACTTGACTCGATCGTTCTTTAACGTCCTGAATAATAAACTTGAGTTAATTTATATTTGCTTAAGAACCTTTTACAAGTTCATTATTCCTTTTATATCAATTATTCACATGTTGTGAACATTATGTAATCATTTAAGTTAATAATGTTCATTTTGTCGGTATTTGGTTCTTAAGTCGAAAGTGGACTTCTTACAATTACATGTTGTTCATGTGGCCAAATGTTTATTATATCCAGAATTGTATTCATGTTGTAGATATAATATATGTCATATATATCCAGTACATTCATGCATTTATAACATTACATAATCATTTAGAGGTAAGAAATGAAATGCACCGTTCATGGAGACGGTAAGCCGTACGTACGCATGAACGCTACTTTCATTTCTATTCATATTTTATAGAATGGAATAATAATGATATAAAGGTATATTATAATTCCAGTATAATATCATATTTAATATCATAGTTCCATCCTTTATATGTCCCACATATGGTATTTAACGAATCAAATCACTTTGAGGGGGCGGTAGTCCGCACTTCCTTGAATGAAGATATCGTGTTTACCCATAATGGGAACCACAAAGGTTTGACCAAAATGTAAAAAACAGAATCTTAAGGAAAACATAAACATACTATATATCATATATAAAAATAGTGACATCATAATGGCCACCTTTGAAGGTGTTAAATGAGTATTGAACAATCATCGTTTCGGGAGGCAGGATTTCACCATCCACGGAAACCGTATGTTCTTTAACCAGTTGATGTAGTTGTGTGAGAGTGTAGCTCAAATAAATCTTATAACAACATCCTAGTATATTGAAGATACTGGTGTTGTTACAAAAGAAGTAAATAAAAAGATATTAGAGGGTTGAAGAAGCAAAATAAAACAAATGAACATGAGAGAAACAATTACCTTTAAAAGTGTAACTCTTTTTGATTTGAGCCTAAAGTCTTCCTTTGAAAGGATTCTGCCCAAGGGAAATCCTCTAGGATGAGGAGAGGGATGTGGAGAGAGCAAATGGGCAGGGTTTGGCCGAGCCAAAGGCTTTTGAAGTGTGTGAAATAAGGTGGAGGTGGGGGCCTTTTATAAGAGGAGAGGAGGGGCACTTTTGGAAAGCAAAGAAATATTACTTTATTTGAAAATGCTTTTCGGTTTTAAAGGGTCCCACATTGGTAGAATTCGTGGATAAGGTGATAAGGCATCGAAATCCACTCATCCAATTGGTTTTTTCCATGTGTATATTGTAGATTTTTCATTATCTTTCCATTTTAATTAAATTGTCAAATAATGATGTCATCGCTGCATCATTATTATGTCATAAATAATTTAATTTCTTTAATGTCTAAAAATTATAAAAAAAATACTATGATATAGGAAATCGTTTTAGCTTTCCAATGACTATTTATAATCAAAATTCGGATTTGTATAACCCCACTTAAAAAATTGTTTTAGTAAAACATACTATGTTAGTGTCATTTTCACTTTAACATTAAATAAAAAGTATTTTATGTTATTTCCCAACAAAAGTGGATCCATGGGGTCCCCAAGTTAGGCCATGGCTTTTCTTGGTCGGCCATGACACAACCAATAGGGTTGGTACATGTGTCTAGGTCATTTCATATTTTTAAAGTATTATTTATACCTTAAACTACACTAATTATCACTAATCGCGATTAAAAACTTAATAAGTTACTATTCACCAAAAAATTATTATAATCTCATTGAACCACATTTTACTTCTTAATGACAACCATGTATGTCGGATTTTCAAAATTCAATACACATTAGTGGTAAACTTTCATTTAACTGAAAAATCAGTTTGCTTGATTATCACTTAGTGGTTTCACTATTCATCAAAAATTGAAGTTTTTCAGAAAATTACCAAAAATTCACCCTAAGCTATATTTGATACTACGAATTCAAAAATGAAGTCTTTTTTACAAAATTCAAATTATATAAGTCACATTAATTAATTTAATAATTAATTCCCGCTGCCAGAGCAAATAGCGTGTTTTTACAAAACAATAAGTATCAAAAGATTGACACCAGTTTAAGTCTAATTTCAAAGTGAAATTGATTCCAATGACCACCATTGGATAAAATGGTAAAAATATTTTCTAATTTAACTTTAAAACCAATTCAAAATATTATCTAATCATATAAATAAATTAGATTAAAAAGAGGTTTTGAATTAAAACACAACATTCTACACTATTCATTAAAAAAAATGAACTTTATCAGAAAGATACCAAAAAATTACACAAAGTAAAATTTGATGTCTCGATTCTTAATAAGAGTTTTATTTGGTCCAAAAGAATGTATAAGAGTGGTCAAAACTATATTTAATGACAGTTCTCCATTAAAAGGCGATAAGTGAACCTTTAGTGAAAACTAGGGCATATAAACCTAAAATTGAATTCTTTCCATATTTTAAGACATTGTCTTTTATTGGATAAATGTAAAAACATTTATAAAACATATATAATCATATTTTAGTTATTTATATCCATTCCCGCCAATACAACGGCTACATGTTAACTACCATTTGAAATAATATTATTTTATTATTAGAGTGCAACGTAAGATTCCCAAGAAACTCGTTGTTGCGTATTGGGTACGCCATCGAGCATAGCGTCCCCTTTAAAGCCATATTAATATTTTATTCACAAAAATGGATAAATACAAAAATGTCATATTCTTTATTTACCTGGGGTGTTACATGTTCGTTCTGACTGCCCATCTGATTGAGGATGAAAAGCTGTACTAAAATTTAATTCAGTACCCAACGACTTCTGAAGGCCTTTCCAAAAGTTAGAAGTAAACCTGGGATCACGATCCGATACAATGGAAAGAGGAACTCCATGTAACCTGACTATCTCATTAAGATACAAACGGGAAAGTTGATTAAGAGAGAAAGTATCTCGTATAGCAAGGAAAAGAGCAGACTTGGTCAAGCGATCACCAATAACCTAGATTGCATTATTACCTCGAGATGTCTTTGGTAATCCCACAACAAAGTCCATGGATATATTCTCTCATTTCCACTCTGGAACTGGTAAAGGCTGAAGCATCCCTTTCGGTAACTGCCACTCTGCATTAACCTGTTGACATGTCAAACACTTCACAGTAAAATCAGTAATATCTCTTTTCATTCCATCCCACCAGTAATACTCCCGTAGATCCTTGTACATCTTAGTACTGCCAGGATGAACTGAAAACGGAGAACTATGAGCCTCACATAACAACTCATTCTTCAACTGTGAATCACAAGGCACACATAACCTCTTCCCAAACCTCAAAACACAAACACAAACTTATTGAAGAACTCATGGAAAATTTTATTCATAAGGTCCATGAATACAGCAGGTGCATTGGTTAACACAAAAGTCATAACTACAAATTCATAATGGCCATATCTAGTACGGAACGTAGTATTTGGAACATCTGCTTCTTTTACTTTCAACTAATGGTACCCCGACCTCAAGTCAATCTTCGAAAAATATTGAGCTCCCCGGAGCTGATACCACTTCATTCGATGGCCCAACATCTGCTGAAGTTGTTGCAAAGTATTTTGCCACCCCTTTCTGCTTCTAGTCTAGCTGTATTCCCCCAGTTAAGTTCTTTGTTGGACACTCGTTTGCATAATGACCCATTTCATTACACTTTAAACATCTTACCGTTGGCTTTTCATTGCCTGCTTGATCATCTTCCTTACAGTTACGAGCAATATGACCAGACTTACCACACCGAAAGCACTTACCAGACTTGGATAAACATTCTCCAGGATGCATTTTACCACACTTCTCACAGGATGGATATTTGGTTTTCTTACCTCCTTGCTTCATTGATGAATTCTTCCCCTTTTCCTGCCAACTAGACCTCTTATTCTGTTGTTTGTCATAGAACACCTGATCATCGGCAAACTCCATTTCCACCTTCTCTGCACATCGAAAAAGTTTTTCATAACTTTTGAACTCACGAGAAGCTAAAGCCCTTCGATACTTTGGCTTTAACCCTGAGTAAAAACGGTTTATTTTACTATCAAGATCTCGTAGGAAGTTTGGAGCATACCTTGCCAATCGAGTGAACTTTTCTTCATAAGCAGCCACTGAATCATCCTCCTGCCTCAATTCTAGGAACTATTTTTCCATCCTAAGACGAACCACCTTAGGAAAATATTTCTCAAGAAACATACCTTTGAATTCCTCCCAGTGAAGATCCTAAATCTCATCACTATCCATTATATTTTTCAGCATCGACCACCACTGATCAGCTTAACCTTCAAAACGGTAAACAACAAGACTAACCTTTTGATTTTCTGAACACCCCATGACATAAAAAATATTCTCCAATGCTTTAATCCACCCTTCAGCTTGCACAGGGTCAGATGATCCTCAGAATGATGGGGGATGTTGCCTCATGAAATGTTCCACCACTGACATGTTCCTCTGTGGTTGATCTGGATGATCTCGTGCATGGATACCACCACAATTTATAGCCTGAGTCAACTGTGCCATCACTGCAAAAAACTGTTCAGTTCCAATTCCGACCATCTCAGGTTGCTGATTTGGAAGGTTATCTTATTCCTGATGTCGTCCCAACATAGTTGCTTTGTTTCCTCTGCGGAAAACCATTCTGAACACAGAAATATCTTAGGCGAAGCAACATGGTAATCCGTAAATGCTATATCATTTCAAACATATTATAATTTAACACTTTTCTAACTCCTAAAGTTGTCTAAACCGACCTCTGATACCAACTATAAGGCCCCAGCCTTAAACCTTTACTTAATATTGAATTAAATGAATAATTCACATTGAGGATATTTTCAGGTTTAGTGTTTTAGTGAATTAGAACATAACTATTACATATCAAAAGGTTTAAAGTAGTCACTTCTACTAAGTTTCCATAATAAAAAAAAACTCTTAAAAAGGAATGTGTCTAGTTCCATGTTTTATATAGGATGACATTCCCTTGATCTCATCCTTGACCTTATTCCACATTAAGTCCTGTGAAAACATTTCAAAAAAAACTTGGGGTGAGCATAAAAAGCTCAGTAAGGGATACAGAAAGAATGAAAACTGTTAGTTTTTCAAACATCAAGTAAACCATATATACTCTATCAAAGTAATACCTTCACCTTTATGAAGAAGTAAAAACTCTTCACTGAATAAAGTATCATTACTTACCTTTTTGTAACCAAAGGATTACCATAAAACCCATAAAAAGAACACATAACATATATAAAGGTAACTTGGTACATAAACATACTTAAGTGTAATAACCATACGGTCGACTTCCACACATATCACTTAATGGATTAGCCATACGGCAAATTTCCATACATACATAATGGAATAGCCATACGGCCGACTTCCATACCCAATGCATTGGAGGTTATAACGTAACCACCCGTCCTGGTATTCACGGCACCACCCGTCATATGGTTTATAACGTAACAACCCGTTAAAATGTCCAAGTACCAATATAAAATCATAAAACATAAAACCAATATAAAGGAATGATAACATTTCCACATTTCAATCACAATATATCATAAATATATTGACATAATAGAATCCTTTTTCAAAACCATTCTCAATACCAAAATACATAAAAGAGTATATGGTATTTATTTTATTCTAAAAACATTACGGCTTGTTGAGAAAGCCAAAGACAAAATAATACTCGCGGCGGCGGAAAATGTCGTTGTCACCGCGTATGTTAAAAAAAACATTCCTTTTTGTCATTTTGTAAAACGCTTCGTAGAAAAAGATTACTTTTGTATAAAAGTAAAATTCAAAGGGTTTTATACACCGTATAAAAGAAAGTTGTGTATAAAATAAAATATGCCTCAATGAAAGGAGATTGAGACGAAGTCCCTTACCTCGGGTCCGACTTGACTCGATCGTTCTTTAACGTCCTGAATAATAAACATGAGTTAATTTATACTTGATTAAGAACCTTTTTAAAGTTCATTATTCCTTTTATATCAATTATTTCCATGTTATAAACATTATGTAACCATTTAAGGTAATAATGTTTGTTTTTTCAATATTTGGTTCTTAAGTCGAAAGTGGACTTCTTACAATTACATGTTGTTCGTGTGGTCAAAGGTTCTTTATATCCCGAATGAAATTCCCGATTTGGATATAATATGTATCATATATATCCAGCATATACATGTATTTATAATATTACGTAATCATTTAGAGGTATGAAATGAAATGTACCGTTCATGGAGACGGTAAGCCGTACGTATGCATGAACGCTACTTTCAATTATTTGTCATATTAATGGAATTAAAACTAAATGAGAGGTATGTATATTTTAATTCCAGAATTATATTCATCATTTAGATATATCATTAATTATATATATCCATTATATACATGTACTTTTAATAGTACATTACATTTGGGGATAAGAAATGAAATGCACCGTTCATGGAGACGGTAAGCCGTACGTACGCATGAACGCTACTTTCATTTCTATCTCATACTTTAATGGAAAGAAATAATAATGATATAGAGGTATATTATAATTCTAGTATAACATCATATATAATAACTTTAAATCCATCCTTTACACGTCCCACATATGGCATTAACGAATCACATCACTTTGAGGGGGCGGTAGTCCGCACTTCCTTAAATGAAGATATCGTGTTTACCCATAATGGAAACCATAATGGTATGCCCAATATGAAAAATACAGAAGCTTAAAGAAAAAATAAACATATTATATATCATATATAAAAATAGTGACATCATAATGGCCACCTTTGAAGGTGTTAAATGAGTATTGAACAATCATCGTTTCGGGATGCAGAATTTCGCCATCCACGAAAACCGTATGTTCTTTAACCATTTTATGTAGTTGTGTGAGAGTGTAGCTCGAATAAATATTATAAAAAATTCCTAGTATATTTAAGATACTGGTGTTGTTACAAAAGATTTAAATAAAAAGAGTTTAGGGGGTTGGAGAAGAAAAATAAAACAAATGAACATGAGAGAATGAATTACCTTTAAAAGTGTAACTCCTTTTGATTTGAGCCTAAAGGCTTCCTTTGAAAGAATTGTGCCCAAAGGGAATCCTCTAGGATGAGGATAGGGATGTGGAGAGAGTAAATGGGCAGGGGTTGGCCGAGCCAAAGGCTTGAGAAGTGTGTGAAATGAGGTAGAGGTGGGGGCCTTTTATAAGAGGAGAGGAGGGACACTTTTGGAAAGTAAAGAGATATTACTTTATTTGAAAATGTGTTTCGGTTTTAAAAGGTCCCACATTGATATAATTCGTGGATAAGGTGATAAGGGTTCAAAATCCACCCATCCAATTAGTTTTGGCCATGTGTAGGTTTTTGATTTTTCATTATCATTCCATTTTATTTAAATCGTCAAATAATGATGTCATCTCTGCATCATTATTATGTCATAAATAATTTAATTTATTTAATGTCTAAAAATTATAAAAAAATTACTATGATGTAGGAAATCTTTTTAGCTTTCCAATTACTATTTATAATCAAAATTTGGACTTGTATAACGCTACTTAAAAATTGTTTTAGTAAAACAACTCATGTTTGTGTCAATTTAATTTTAACATTAAATAAAAATATATTATTGTCATTTTCCAACTAATGTGGCTCCATGGGGACCCCAAGTTGACCCATGGCTTGTCTTGGTCGGCCATGACACAACCAATGAGGGTATGACATGTGTCATGCTCATATTATTTTATTAAAGCATTATTTTTACCTTAAACTACACTAATTACCACTAATCACGATTAAAAACTTAATAAGTTACTATTCACCAAAAAATTATTTTAATCTCATTGAACCACAATTTACTTCTTAATGAAAACCATGTATGTTGGATTTTCAAAATTAAATACACATTAGTGGTAAACTTTCATTTAACTGAAAAATCAGTTTGCTTGATTACCACTTGGTGGTTTCACTATTCATCAAAAATTGAAGTTTTTCAGAAAATTACCAAAAATTCACCCTAAGCTATATTTGATATTCCTAATTCAAAAATGAAGTCCATTTTACAAAATTCAAAGCATATAAGTTACATTAATTAATTTAATAATTAATTCCCACTGTCAGAGCAAATAGCGTGTTTTTATGAAATAATAAGTATCAAATGATTGACACCGGTTTAAGTCTAATTTCAAAGTGAAATTGATTCCAACGACCACTATTGGATTTAATGGTAAAAATATTTTCTTATTTCACTTTAAAACCAATTCAAAAGATAATCTAATCATATAAATAAATTAGATTAAAAAGAGGTTTTGAATTAAAATACAACATTTTACACTATTCATAAAAAAATGAACTTTATCAGAAAGGTACCAAAAATTTACACAAAGTAAATTTTGATGTCCCGATTCTAAAGAAGAGTTATATTTGGTCCAATAGAATTTATAAGATCGATCAAAACTATATTTAATGACGGTTCTCCGTCAAAAGGTTATAAGTGGACCTTTCGTGAAAATTAGGGTATAAATGCCTAAAATTGAACGCTTTCCGTATTTTGAGCCTTTATCTTTTATTGGGTAAATGTAAAAACATTTAAAAACATATATAATCATATTTTAGTTATTTCTATCCATTCCCGCCAGTACAACGACTACTCATTAACTAACATTTAAAATAATGTTATTTTACTACTTGTGTGCAACATAAGTTTTCAAAGAAACTCGTCATTGCGTATCGAGTACGCTAACGAACGTAGAGACCCATTTTAATTAAAATTAATATTTAATTCGTAAATATTAATTAAAATGAAAATTCTTTATTCTTTAATTACCTGGGATGTTACACTTACTCAGCTTTTTATGCTCACCCGAAGTTTTTTTGAAATGTTTTTCACAGGACTTAATGTGGAATAGGGTCAAGGATGGGATCAAGGGAAAGTCATGATATGTAAAACATGAACTAGACATGTTTCTTTTTATGAGTTTTTTATTTTATGGAAACATAGTATATGTTTCTACTTTTTAATCTTTTGAGATGTAATAGTTATGTCCTAATTCTCTAAAACTCTAAACTAGAAAAGATCCTCAATGTGAATTATTAATTTAATTCAATATTAAGTAAGGTTTAAGGCCAGGGCCTTATAGATCTGGCTAGTTTCAACTAGCCTAGGTTATTGTATGATCTATTAAGACATCCTACTCATTGTCATTTTACTTTCTTTTGGGTCTTATAGTATTTTCATACAGTAGTAGTTGTTGTTGCATTAACATACATACGTGTATTGAGTTTTCATTTATATTTTAACGTGAAAAGATGTTGTTTAGTTCCTATATTATCTATCAAATTCAGATGTGTTCTCTTAGATGGAAATTCCTCCCATCTATGTATTTTCTATTCCCTCAGTGATAGTCACCAACACATGGCCTACTAGAGGTGGGGCTTATGTGTCATTATCCCTCTTCTCCAATTTGGGACCCAAGTGGGGTACACATTATGGGGACATGAACGTGACTGTAAATATATTCATTGATATATTTTTAAAATACCTTATCATATTACTTAATTTATATTAAAAAATATCCATCAAATTTATAATGTTTCACATTTTTTCTATAATTATACTATCTTGTATGATTTTTAATGGTGACTATGGGGATGAATAATTAATTCCAGCAATATTTAATTTTACCCATGGTTCTATAATAATAATAATTATTTCATAATCATTCTTCATTATGAGTCTAGTAATAGCTTTATTCTGTTAATTTAATTCATTAGTATTATTTCACAATAAAATAAATAAGGATTCATATTATTTTAGTTTCATGTATTTTTCAACACATTACATGATGTAAAATTTTAGGGAATTACATTACACCAACATTAACTGTATTTTATTAAAAAAATTATTAAAAAACTGATTATAGATAAATATACTTTTTCATTATAAATATTTCTTGCACTTATAATTTATTAATAAACATAAGTTTTCATATGATAAAGGTAACCAGGTTAGTGGTCTTGTATAATTTTTTTATCACTTTCTTATATGTTATAAAATTCTTTTTCACCATAATATAAATGATGTTCTAGTTTCACAAAATTTGATTTGAAAACATTTAATTTATTTTTCATGTGAATTATTAAAATTGATACATTGAACACATCATGACGTTATATGTGTTTTATTAGAAGTGAAAATAGATATTATAGAGTTCAAAGGTGATCAATAATCTTAATGGGAAAATTTTATATAATGAATAACATTCATTTTCTAAAATAAAAATTCCATATTTTATAATGATATTTGAAAGAATAAAATTATAATTTTTTTAAATTTACAATAACATTGATGTTGATTAGTTTAGATAATCAATGTACTATTTTATTATTTAAATAATTATTAAATTACTTGAATATTTTGAATCATCTATTATGTATGGTTTACTTCAAACACCTTTTATTATCAAACATTATCATACGATACATGAGTTTTGTATCTATTCAGAAATATAGCCACACATTCATTCACTTGAATATAATCTATGAAACTGTTATTGTATGAGAGAATAACTAGATGTACATGTTTTTACTTCCTATATTTTAATTAGACTTATTAGGATAATAGTATGTAGCCTATGAGTTTAACGGCCCTTTTTGGCTTATCATATTCGCAAGGTAGATAAATAAAGAAAAGTCATTATTTTGTTATCTACTAAAATTTAAGAACCCTTCAAAACAACAAGGTATTCCATTAGTCATTATATGATTTATTTTATAGTGGAACCCAATTTATAATTACTACCTATAATATATATAAATTTATAAACTAATCATATGATAAATCCTCATAAATAACAATGAAATACATAATATATATGTGTTGATTAAATGGAACCAAAAGAAAATTATTTACTTTAGAGGTCCAGAGACGATTTAAGAAAAAATATAATGTGATGATAACACATTTTCATATGGTTAATTGTCTGAACCATAGCAAAACATGTTTTAATTTTACATAATTTCATAACATTAAATATCTGTTTTCTTATTTTTCTCATAATTCTTAGTTTTATAAAGATATATTAATATGGAGACTAGAAAAATGTACCAATAATTTGATATGATGTAATCACATCTCTTTATACTATACTCCCTTATATACATTTCATGAGAAATAATGATTTCTAAATCTCAACGAAGGAAAAAACGAATCGGTGAGCTCATCTTCTCTATAAATGCTAGCATATCAAAATATACAAGGTCAGATAAATATCATGTGACTAATCATAATCAGGGAGAATTATCTTATTAAAATAACATAAACACCAATAGATGGTCACAATAATGAAAAATGAATATAAAATCTCCAATTATAATAATTATATCATGGAAAAATAAAAATAATATATGAATCATATAACATGATCTATAGACCATGGGGAATAATATGACACATAAATGATCATATAATTTAATTTCCTTTTGAAAATGGACACTTGCTAACCTGTTTACATATGAACATGCAAACAAATAAAACTTGATTATACTCATCATTTTCCAAAAAATATGGAAACCACTACATTCACATGTAACTTTTTATCTCATGATATACAATAATTTACTCAATTAATTATATGGTGATATATATCCCACCCATTACATAATCTCTACAAATATGTTCCACATTAAAAAAATAATTATAATATAACATATATAATAAAAATGGGTTTCAATACATCATGTTTCCATAAAAAACCCATGGAAATGAAAATCATTTTATTTTCATTATAAAAAGGATTCACATAAAATGAATTCTTGAAATAGAACTATTGTTATACAAAATTATTACCAAAAAATATAATACCTCATAAGGTAAAATAAAGGGTCTATTGATGTACATGAAAATCATTTATGTATGCAGAAATTTTATTTTCCTGAAACAACAGTACAATGAAAATATTATTATCCCATTTCACAAGAATTATTATTTTATAGGAGTAATATCTCTTTTGAACATAGTATTTCAATGATAACCTAAAATGAATATTTGATATTTCCACATTGAAATATGATTTTATGAATAATTTTGAACATATTATTCAACTATTACACATTTCATTTACAATAACATAAAATAATTTTAATATTAATCAATATATTCAATAACACTTTGATAGAAATAAATAAATCAACCTTTTTATTTAAATAAATATATATATATATATATATATATATATTTAGAAAACTATTTGTATGTATGTAATTATTATCAATTTAAAAAAATTAAAATAATATATATTGATGAATGATTTAATAAAATTTAACTATTTTATATAAAAATATAAAAATTTAATTCAATATAATGTTGATTTATAGTCATATATTGATATAATATCATCTAATTATTTTCAAAATAGATTGTCTTGAAAACACGCGTTTCATCAAATTTTACAGTTTTATTATTAGATTAATTTATTCCACTACAATGAATTTTATTTTACTAAAATGATTCCATATATAATATTTGTATAAAAAATAAAAAATTATTTATTTAATTATTAACATTACCCATAGTAAATATATATCACATAGATAAAATAGATAGAATTGTGATTATAAAATGTTGTAAAACATTAGAATTACCATAAGACATGATTTTTTTTGGAATTTTATTAATATTAATAGACCAAATATATCCATATTAAAATAAATTAATGAATTTTTAATCATTATTTGGAATTTGGGATCTGTTTCATGTATACTTTGATGATATGTTATATTTTAATCATATTAGAAACATTTTGATGTTCATTTCATTTAATTTCATGGTAAGATGTTTCAATTTTCTAGTGGCTTGAAAAAAAATTATAAAATAACTAATTTATTATTATATAAAAAATTAATTGAATTCTATTGTTTCATTCATTTATGGTAAAAGTATTTTTACACATAAATCAGTAATTTTCCAAAAAATTGATTTACATGAAATTTTTGACATATAATAAATGTAAATTAAACCACATAAAAAAATTAAATAATATAAAATGGAATGAATATATTAAAAAATAAAATAAAATTTTATTTATTGATCCTTGTTTTGTTGTTCATGTAGTTATTTTATCATGGTAAATGTTTAATTATCATAATTTTGTTTTAAACGAGTTTAATGTAGTTTAATTTTTTCTGGTGCCTTATATTGTAACCAAAACATGATAGAATGTTTTTTTAATTTATATAATATTTATTACATGTTATATTACAATTTCAGATTTATTGGTGCAAAATTACATGATTATGATGTTCATATTATTCAATCTTTTAAAAAATTCCATTTATGTCCTTTCCCTTCCTTATAAAAGTATAAAAAATATCATATATTATAATAATTTCATATTCCTTATACATAATACAATCCTTACAATAATAATTTTAAAATTCACTCCACTCATTCTATATAATATTTTATTACCAAAATAATATCCCTTCTAGGATTATGTTTTATGCCAAATGAAGATTCAAAAAAAAATAGTAATAACTCCAAACCATCTAATTTCAATTTAATATCATATTATATCGCATATAAATAAATATTTAAAATTATTGATTAATTGTTTATATATACTTTTTTTATAAATTTTTTATTAATATTATGTCTAAAGCATTATAAAACATCATCCCATTCAAAGGGAAATGTTAATGTTTCTTGTGCGTATGTGGGGACTGCCACCACCTTGAAACTATGTGACTCATTTTTCATTTCCCCTTAAATGGATGGAAATAATGAAAGAATAAATTAAAATATTATATATATATTATATATATATTATAATTATCAAAATATTATTCATTATTTACATTTATCTCATAAAATCTATTGAAATATGAAGAAAAATGTCTGTCCGTAATCATGCCATATTGCCTCCATGAATGATCTAATTAATTTTTTCAATCTAATTATTTTATTAATGAATCTAAATTTCTATATAATTAATAAATTTCATATTTATATCATCATTAAATTGTTTTAGATGATGTAAAAATAAATGAAGGATAACTATCGTTATTTCTGCAACAAAATATACCTAACAAAAAACCAATTAACATCCAAAACAATGATAATACTCAATGATAATAAAAAGAAGGTGAATAAGTAAAACCAGTGGATTCAGTATGATATTAGAAATTTTAATTTTTTTACTTTATAAATTATTAACATGTTCAAAACCATTATACATGCAGTAAATGATGTTCTAATATTTGAAATCAAGAGGTATGTGATTTCATCTCATTTTCTACTATGTTGAGACATAATTAGTTTTATACACATATATATATTATTTGGTGTATATAATAACCCATTTATTTATAAAAAATTAATATATTTTTATTCATGATTATTATTTTAAGATCTCAATTTTTTCATAGAAGGGGTTAAAATCTAAGGGTAATCAAATTGGTAAGAATTTATTTTATAATCTCATTTTAGGGTTTCCATTTATTTAATTGATGGAATATTTTAATATATGCTTTATAAAATGCATTCAATTTTTAATTCTATGATTATTTATAGATATTCCTTATATTATTCAATGTTTTATTCTTTGTTTAAAAAGAAACAAGAAAGGAAATGGCTACATGAAAACCCAATCATATTTCTCTCTTTGATAGGGTATATATTTATTATAAACCCAAGTTTTTATCAAATGTATTGTATAATTTTTTTACTTCACTAAATTGAATTGACAAGAAAAATTTATGTTATAAATTTAATTTAATATGTTTTTAAAGGAATACTATTAATATTATAATTTAGATACATTTTCGAATTTATTAATAAATAGTAAAAAGTACTATTTTATTAAAATATATTTTGTAAACTGACTTCCTCACCCCCACAACTGTTTCATTATCATTATCATATTCTACAAGATTTTAATTAGTAAACAATGAAAAAACTACTTGGAGAAATTATTTTATATTTAATTCTTATATATTCCTTTAGTCATTAATATACATTATTATACTACAAAATATACCTATATGATGAATTAATTATCTTCAATCATACCTTGATTAATTTTTATGTTTTGAAATTTCTCTTGAAATAAATATTTTATTTTGAAAAAATTTCAATGTACATTATAATTATCTTATATATTATTATTAATTTTATCATGGATATGTATATTTTCTAATCCCCATATCATTTCAACATAATGAGTTTTACTATGAAATTATTTTTTATTAACTTGAAGAAATACATATATTCTGTATTCTTTTCTTAGTATAAATAGTTTTTGATTGGGACAATTTTTCATTAACTATATTTGGAATTCATTTGACTTTAAGTGATGGGTGAGGAATGATATTTTATGGCCCCTTGATTCATCAACATGTCTCATGAGACTAATTGGGTGGCTAGCATAATTAAATAGGTTTTATAGTGTATAAATACATATAAATTAAAATATAATGGGGGTACGAAATCATTGGGAGAGATATCTCGATTATTGAGATCCTGACATACAAAATAATTCATTCATTATTTGAGAATTCTTTTCTAATTATCCATGATATTATATCATTGATATTATACAGGGAAATTTTTTTATTATAGGATATTTATTAAAAGGAATTTTATTTAGTAATTTACCGTCAAATATTGATGGTAACTTGTTTTCTCTTGATATATTTTACAATAAATTATAATTAATGTCATTATCTATACACTATTTATTTATTTTCATAAACCAGGATATAAATAGGAAATACATGAATGAGTTCAAGGATGTTGAATAATTTTAGTCATTATGTATAATATTTCATTTCCAACATAAAATGGTAACAACATGATTATATATTATTCAAAAAATAATAATATATTATTAGGTTCTTTGGAAAACTATTACATGTATGTAGTGCAAATATATTATTTTGGAAACCATATCTTAGTGTCTGGTCTTTAGGTAGTTACACAAGGTATCAAAAAATTTATTGTTATAATATTGGGAAATAGATTTATCAAAAATATTGTTTAGGAACATACACCTATAATAGAATTTTAGGATATGTATAATTGTGGGATTAAATAATAAAATCATGCATTGTTAGAGATTATGTGTTTTCCTAGAAATACATCCATAGAGAGATATTATTTTGTTGTTTGATTTTTGTATAGATATATGTAAGGATAAAAACCCTAAAAATGTTTGATGACTATATCTTGACCATCATTCATGGGAATAATGAATAATTTGTTATTGCACACCCGGTTTGAAACTCCCTAGTAATATTATTATATTAATTAAAATTTTTTAGGACCCCTTATAAAATATATGATTTAATATGTTTTAATGATATTTCTAAATAATCTAATTGTATAATTCTGAATTTCACAATGCATAAATTATTAATTTAATCAAATAGATGAAACAATTTTAGAATTATATCATATAAATGAAAAATATTAATATAATGAGAAAATTAAGTATATTTAATTGTTTAGAATTGTATCCTTTCAAAAAATGGGTTTATATACACATAGTCAATATTTATATTTTCTTACATAGTAAGGAAGTATAATTGGTGCTGGAGAGGAGATGATCATGGTCATATTAGTGTAGCTGACCCAAATTATGATATATAACATTGCACATATAGAGAATTAATATTTTACCTAAAAATATCCACAAATATTGAATAGTTTCATTTGAAAAAATAATAGTAAAATCCAATTAACTTCTTTCAATAATTTCCCAAATCATTTTTAATTTCTCCTTTTAGATTTGTAGTATTTTATTCAATTCATGTGAAATGAATGTTTTTTTAGGAAAATGACCTAATTTTCATGATGTATGGTTTTTTGAATTAGTTGAGTTATTTTATAAATGTAATAATTGATTTAATGGGTTCCCTTTTGGGATCATAAATCATGGGATATAGTTTGGGGGATTCAAGATAATCTTCACAATGGATTAACTAGTGGACATATTTTTGTTGTGAATAGTTACATGATGTCAATCAATTAGATGAATAGATATCAGAATATTGCTTTCATATATGATCTAGTACGTTACATGAGTCATGGAATTAGAACTTTGTTGGAAATTTTTCAATCCATGAAATCATTTCATGTCATGAGAAAGACGATCAAGTAAAATTAATCTATGGAAAAATATTTTTTACCATGCTTATGAAACTGGGGAATTGACCTCTTGAATAGTGTTAACACAATTTAATTATAATAATATTTATATATGATGGACATGTGACTGGTATTAATGTTACATCAGTGTATAGTTATATCTCATATATCGTTGACCCTCTTATGGTGATTTTGATGATATCTACAAATATTTAATTATTTACTTTATTGATTATGACAAGTGGTGGTTTCATTTTATCTTCCTCAGTCAAATATATTCTTTCTTATAAATGTCCATTAGTCCAAAATATCACATTGAATTACATTTTAATATATATTAATCTATAGTGATGTTCTTCTTGATTTGTTATATATATGTTATGTGTTGGTATCTTATAATACAACACTCATGATGTTTGTGTCATGTAATAAGAGTAATTAATGAACATGTGACATAACCACCCTTCCATAATTATTTGTTATGTAATAAAATTAAAAGGAGTGAGAATCATAATAGGGACTCCATTTAATGATCTTTATATTTTTAGGTTGTTTTGGAACAAGTTATGGGATTTTTTTTGTTGAGTTGGAGGTTTGTTAATCTGTCCCTATCCTTTTTTCGATGATGCATTAATTTATATATTTATAAATTTTTATTATATATAAAACAACATAAAATTTTGAATGAAATGTGATTGTAGAAATGGGTTTCTGTAAAAATATCAATTTCCCATTATTTTGATAATGGAAACAGTATTTTCAATACATTTTCAAATGGATTGGGGAAATGGGATTCATGAATGGTTTTATTGAAATGATCTAAAAAATTTGGAAAATTAAAATCATTGGGTACATAGTTGTCATGTGATGTAATATGCATCATCCGATAATACCATTTGGGTTTTTACTCTTGGGGTGACCCTATTCTTCAATATATTGTTTTTATGGGGTCATGTTGGACACATTTTTTAGTTTCACATTATGGGATTTTCTTCTACTCTATTGATTTGATACACATGTATAGATACATAATGGAGTCTTTTTATATGAATGGCATTTAGTTTCATATATATCATGATATATAGTGATACTTGTTGTGATATTAATTCTGAAATTGTGTTATACTACATATATTGATTACCTACATTGATATATTTGATTTGATTTGATTTTTTTAAAAGTTAATTTATTACAGTGGAAAAATTGGGAATGATTTTCCATTCATTGGATATAAATACTACTTATCCGATTATAATTCCATGTTTCCTTTTATTTTTTGAACATTCTTATTATTGCATATAATATTTTTATTGAACCCTTATGTGGGATTCTATTAATCCTGTTAGCTCCCAACCTCTGAATCCCTTTAATGGTGTGTTGAAATTGTTATGTATTTTAATCTAGTGAGTGGAAATTCCCCATGTAGTGGAGGATAGAATTTTATAAAGAATTCCTAGATATATAGTGGAGGGATATAGGGATGATGTTCCCCTATCACATGGAGTTTTTTATTCTAATTTTGGTTTTTATCCATTGGTGACATTATATATTGTTTTGAAAAACTTTTCTTATATAAGATCTATTGATTCTATATTTATATGTATTGTCTTTCCTATTTTCACATCCATTATTTATTCATGCAATGATTATGTATATTCCATGGTTTTTTCCCTTAATATAGGAGAAAAAATATCATTGGATCTGGATGAAACCTGAGTGCTAATCTCCAATCTGTGGATATTAGGAATTCTTATAGGGTATATGAATGGTTAGGTTGGGTGCCATTTTATGTGGTTATCAAATTAATTTTGTAATATTTTTGTATTAGAATAATTTTTTTTTGTGTTTGTTTTTGAAAATTTGTTAGATTGGATACCCGATTCTAGAGACCTATGTGGTAGGATTCAGTTACTTTTATCCCATCTATTACTATGATAATAGTTATGTTACCATGTGACATTGGAATGTGTGTATCCTCTTTTGAGTTGTTCATCTTAATATCAATTTCTTATATTGATTTCCAATTTTGAACAATGATTATTCCAATTTTTCAATCATTTATTATATTCATGATCTATAATGGTATTCCTATGATATTTCTTCCATATGTTTCATGGGATGTTTTTATGGTTGAATATTAGGGGATTCTAAATTTGAAATATATTTTTATATAGACTATCATGTTATTAGTTATCATTGTAGACTAATTGGTGATGTATATCCAGAATAAAATTCTAGAGGTATATACTGGAGCCTGTGGATAAAGGGATGTATCTCAAGAGAACCAACATGAGATTCCACCAACTTATAGTGGTACAATTTTACCTCATCAGGTCAAGGAATAGTTATAAATGATCTATTAGATCATAGATTTCATAGATACACTTCTTAATATCAAGAAGAAGTACACCACATTATTACTTGAGGGACCAAGAAATAGATTATAGGTTTCCATGGTACTACTTATTAGACATGTGGGATTGTAATAGATGGTTGGGAAAATATATTCTTATTTTAAATATTTAATGGTTTAAAATGAAGGACTATTCACTTTAGTTACTCTCCTTATAATATGGAGAGAGTTCAGTGTGGGTGTACACCTATGAGTTTACGGAGTTAGTTTTTTTTCAATTGAGGTAGAAAATAATGATTGGTGGAAGGATTAAAAAACAATTTTTTTTCTATTGGATATAAGATAATAGGAATTTTCATAAAATATTACTACATATGTGGATATGGTAAACATACTTATGATAGGGAACCTTCCGTGGCTCATAAGGATGAAATATGATGTTTTGTGAGCATTACACGGTCTGTGGAAGTATTTCTCAACAACGACAATCCATTGCTACATCATCTACATCCTGTGGAGTTTTTATGAAATTTTAGTTAATTTTAATGAATGGGTACACCCAATGATCATTACATTTTCCAAAAAAGATATTTAAATATTGTTCTTGATATGGCCATATATAGTGACTTTAACATGCTATATCTACATCACGTTATAGTCAGGGACATTTAAAACCAAAGACTAATATAGTGTAGTCAGATTAATCCTGGTATAACTGAACCAAATAAAAGCCTCTTGAGTTATGGACATTTCCATAGTAAATAAAATTTAACAGAGGTTTTCATAAGCCTAGTGATAGTGAGAGGTACCATCATTATTTAATCTTCTAAAGAAACTGTTTTATTGATTACTATTTCACCCAACATAATTATATCATCATGTTTTATTGATATAATAAAACTCTAAATCGATCAAATGTCCATTTATAAAATGATAGTGACACCTCATTAGATGTGAATAGGTTATGGGATTTAATTTCATTGTTAAAAATCAATAGTTGATGAAAAGTTAGTTTGGATTTTCATTAGTTATTACATGGATCTATTTGTTATCTTCAACTAGATGGATCACCTTCTAGATAATCATTATGAAGTTAATTACAACGATTATAATTTCCCATTTAATGTGGATAATTTTATATGTTAGGTGATTTTGGGAATTTGGGTTCCAATATCTTTTCATAAATGACCATCTCATCCATACCTCAAATGTTTTTTCTAGCATTTAAATTGTTTCAGATAACATTTCTTCAGCGGTTGACTTTCATCCTACTTCATGGGTTATTCTTGATGTTTTCGAAGATAAATAATCCTCTTCTATTATATAGATGTATGTAGTGTTCATGAATTATATTGTCCTAGGTATGTAGCTTATTTTTATACCCTTTTATTTTTTAGAAACTATTTAGTATAAAGTGATATGTATTTAGTATGATGATCTATAGGTGAGAAGATTCATTCATCCATGTGTTTCACCTTAGGAAAACCCCATTCTCTATTCCCTAAAGGATGAAGATTTACTAAGAATTTTTTTGGACTATTAGAAGATGAATAGATGATAATTAATAATAAGTATCATTTCCCACAACCTATATGATTTCATTGACCAGTTAATGTTTTAAAATATTCTTTTGTAGATCCATTATTAATTAGATTATTATCAGCATAGAATTCGAGAGTATGACATACTGATCACATATTTGAGAAGTTATTTCCATTGGAAATATATTCTGTTGTTGATAACAATCCAATTTTTTTATGGATTAATAAATTATATATTCCATCATTATATAAACACATTTTTATAGTATTCATGAGTAAAAACATGTTTTATTTGAGGTTTGATCACCATCTCGAGTGAAATTTTTATTTTGTTCTAGAAATTAAGAGGGGTTATTTTCTGTCTGGAAGCCTTTAATAATATAGTTTCTAGATACATGATGTGATTTTATTTAGTAATATGTTAATTCAATGTTTTTATAAGATTATCCTAACATCGTGGAGGTCTTGTCAGGGTAGGTGCTACATAATGGCTTTGATATTCAGAGCCTCATCGGTCTTATTGGATACTATTGATGATTCATTAAATATTTCTCAAGCATTGAATAACATATGACTGAAAATAACATTAATGGGTTGAAATTAATATTTTATGCAAAATTTCCATCTTCTTTGAATATATTGAAACTTATTCTAATACCATCTCCTATTAAAATCTTACATTATCCCAGTAAGGGGGATGTTGTGTTCTGTTATTCATCATGGTTAATGACCGACATATTTATCAATGTTTTTTATCCCATATAATAGTAATGTTATAAATTATAAATCACATAACATTAAAAATGTATCATAATTAAAATATTATGAATGATAAAATATTGAAATACTAAGTATGTTTATATTTTATTGGCCAATATCGATGAAATGCTAACATTAACATTGGAATAGTTTTATGCTCCTTATGATTAGTAAATTATCTAAAATAATTGAAAAATATCTAATGAATGTAAAAAATAATATTTTTGAATATCATAAAAGTTAATATGACATAATTATATCATAGTCAATTTAAAAAAATGTTATAATAATTCATAATTAAGTGTGGTTTTTGTAAGTCATAAATATATATTTAAAATTTTATGATTAATTTAATAATTTAAAAAATTAATTTTCTGAAAATGTATTCATAAATATATAATATTTTGTCTTATAATATAATTCTAATTTTTTGACACCTTATGTAAATTTTCACCTTGTTATAATTATAGTTAAAAATTTTACATATGTATTTCCCATGTAAGTGATTATTTTAATTAAAAATTAAATTACTCATGTTTATAAAATTATTTACAAAAAATAGATTATATTTTTGAATTATACATGTTGAAAAATGTTTAGGGTCAATTTTTTTATAAAATACTAGAATATTTGTTGAATGGTCATATACAATAATTAACAATAAAAGGTAAACACGTGAATTATAGAATCATAAATGTTGTAAGGATGATTTAGGACCAAAATATAGAACCCACAATAATTATTTGAATTTATTTATATATGATAATCTCAGTATTAATATTCCTTAGGAAAAATAATAATCTAATGAATATAATAATGTTAAAACACCTCTCCCATCAACTATAAATACCGCCCCTCAACTTATCCTCTCCTCACACATATCAAGCTTCATTACTTGAAAAAATTCATCCCAGACATCTTCCATATCACATACCCCATGTCTAGGAGCTCTTAATATCATCAATATTCCATTCATAGGTGCCTTTCGGTGGATCTCAAAAGGAGAATTCAAGAGGTAAATCCCCTCCTTTTTAAATATCCATTCTATTACATTTATTTTATTATTCTCTCCTTAACTCAATTCAATAAAATATTTGGATAAAAATTACCATTAATATAATATAATTAAATCATTTTAAGGGATGATCCATCATTAATATCCTCCATCCCTCTCTGTTATTCTAAATAGTGAAATCGTTTCATGGGATGTGTCAATTTCCCAACATCATTGATTATGCACATTGTTTTTTCCATTAGTGTTGTTATTGATTTTAATAAAACAATTAAATGTTTTAAAAATGATATTATTTTTGTTATTAACCTTTTTATGTTATATAATTAACTTATGTACATAATATAAAATGATAATATAAAATGATTTTGTGTTCCTAAAAACTGACTAATATTATCCTAAAACGACAATCATTAACTTTTATCTAGTGATTGATCCTCATGGTATATATATAAATTTATTATAAGATCATTTAATCTTATGTAATACCATTAATAACATATTTTTAACAATTATATATATTTATCCACATTTTACATAAACATCCATTAATGAATCCAAGTAAACTGATCATGAAAACAATGAAAACAAACACTCCTGATCAATGAATGTTTACACAATATCTCATCTGAAATCCCCAAAATGTACATTATAAAACCATAATGAATAAAATTCATGTATAAATAGTTATTTATTTTTTAATTAATGAATCTTATGTGATTATACGTGATATTAATGTTAGGATTGTGTTCGAACACAAGGTTAGGGGAATTCTCTAACCCAACTCACATTTTTTCGGTTTCCTTCTATCTCCCCATATTCAGTATGGATATATCTTATATATATTTTCATTAAAATTTTATTAAATTTTCAAGGATATACATTTTTTTAATAATTTTTATTAAAATATTTTTCTTCCAAAATAAATCAATTTTTCAAAAAAATAGACCATTTATTTTTTTTGTCACTCATGGTTTATAATTCTTAAATCAAGTATTTTATACCCTGTTTCATTTGGGATCCAAATGTAGGTAAATGTATTATGTTTAAAATGAAACCAAATAGTTTTACGTGTCATATTATTTTCATGATTTGATATACGTTCTATGAGGAATTTTTAATAATTTAAATGTTATGATGTGACTGGTGATCCTGAAATTATATTTATATGAATGTAAATGTTATAATGTTATGGGTGTTACTAGAATTATATATCGCTCCAATCAATTGGGTAATGTGATGTATCTCATGAGTAAAGTGAAATATGGATGAAAATGATTATATATTTGTTCACAACTATGTGGGGGTAGTTTCCAACTAAGACATGATATTTAATTTTTTTCATTGCAACATTTAAAGACATCACTTAATGATACCTCTCATGATAAATTTGATGATGTTAGTATTATTCTCACCCCATATTATGTAGATTCATTTTCGTATATGTCCCATTATAGGTCTTTTTTTAAACAACATTTTTTGGAATATCCTTAGGTGATTACATGTATTGTAGATGAAAAATTGGTTTATAAGAATCAAGAGAAGGTGTTTAATAATTTTTTATGTTACATTTTGTAAATGTTGTGTATGATGATAATTTTCCCTAGACACTATTCCATTGGATCCTGGTAATGTAATTAATTTATGTTTTTTATCATTAAAATTATATAATAATAATGTATGAAAAATTTGGGTCCATATAGTTGGTATTAGAGCAGAGTTTAGAATAATTGAAAATTAGGATTAGAAAAAAAATAAAAACCCTTAGTATGAGACTTTTTATAAGTAAGCACCCAAGAATCATTATTATGGATCTAACAAGATATTCCTATAGACATAATTTGACAATGGAATAAATTTTTTATTAATGATTTGAAGAAATATTTATTGTTCCATAGTTTTCTATTTTAGTAAATGGTGGGAGCCTGTAGAAACCATGCCAATAACTTATGCGAGGGCCAATGCAGTGATTGCCCAAAAAACATCCCCATTGATTTGATAGGAAGAATTAAAAACATTGTGTTGATTCTTACCCAAATATATCAGGTTATGAACTATAACCTAATTAAGGTGGAATGTATGTCATCTCCTAAGAGAGATAAACTAGACATTTAGTGTTTTATATGGAGAAAACCACTGATATTTAGAGGATATTACAATCCACTAGTTTCATAACAGTTGTTCAACTCATTAGAGAAGACCATTTCTGTGCACCACTATTCTAGGAAAATTGTGATGATTCTAGTCGTTTATCATATATACGGAGAGTAAAATAAATGGTGTGATTTGATTTAGAACCCCAAGTCGAGGGAAAAATTGAAGAGTATGAGTGGGAATATATTATGATAATATCTCTTATTAAAAAATTACCTAGAAAAATAATAATAATGAGTGAGAGATAACTTATTGATCTTATGAAACTTTTGAATAATCGATCAGATTATAGGAAGAAAATCTCACTTGTCCAATAAGGACCACCTTGGGTTCTGTTATCCTAAATGATAGAAAAATTGATAGATTATATAGTGTATTAAAAATAGACATTTAGAAGGCTCTTTAAATTCAAGCAATTGGTGCTATGAACAGGTTGTACGATCTGCTCTCAATGTAGAGATTATGTTTGAATAATGGTCCCATGGATTTACTAATAATAAAAAATGATGGATTTTTATGCGAAAGGATAAAATGTAAAAGGATTAAATAAAAAAACTGATCACATTAAGAATTGTGGGAATAATATTAATTGGATATGACTAATAGGGAAGGGGAAATGATTCATGACTAGGAGAGAAGAAAACGTACCTGATGAAATTTGAAAATACAATAGGATGAATGAGAATGTGGTGGAGGAAAGGACAATACAACCCATGGTCCAATTCTATGATTGATGGGATAAATGTAATAATTCATGCTAGTGCAATAAACCTCGAGTCCATGATGTTAATATGATGCCCCGACCTCGGTAGCCCAGAGCTGGTGTTATGGTTATGGTGTGTAATTTATTTCTTACAAAGGAAACAAATAAGTCACACAACATAACACATCAGGAGGAACTTTCTAGATTAGATCCTGGAGAATCAGAGACAAAAACTTTGCTTCTTTATTTCTGATCTAAGAACAAACATCCAAGACTTGGAGAGGCTCTATCAACCTGTAAAAATTTAACATAAAACATAGGGTGAGCATTGAAATACTCAGTAAGGGGTTTTTGAAAATATATAAATACAGCCTCTGAAAACTACTTTTAAAATACTTTCCCACACTTAAAATGTTTTCTTAAAGGAAATAATTAAGACAAAACAAAATTTTATGTAACACAATTAAAGCACTTCATATTTACACACTAGAACACTTAGCTGGAACCCACTTAATAGACAGGATAAGCATGATAATAAAAACACATGGGTTATACTAATTTAAGAGTCCATAAACAAGAAAGGTGTGCATGAACAACTAGGTGTAAACATCATGAGAGACACGCAAAAACACACCATGACATGATAAATGTAATGCAACATTTGTTATAAAATTCTAGAAAAGAAAACTGGGCATGCATCATCATTGCCATATCATATGTCTTGTGTCTTTTTTTTATCTGATACTCATAGGTAAGGTTCTATCTCCAAGAATATTCCTCTAGTCGGAGTAAACACTTGGTTGGTCATAAGCTAAGAAATGTATGCTGAAGGACTCATGGTCTCTGTGTCAAGGCCTTGTGCCATGACCTAAGGGTAAAAACCCAATCTGACTGTCTCGAGAACTATCGATGCATCGAGGAGCTTACTTTTACCGGTCTCCAACCCGGAGGGATTACTTTAACCAGTCCCTAACCTCGAGGGTTTTCTTCTTACCGGACCCCATTCAGGGTAGTCCCATACATTTCTCACATGATGATAAGGTCAGATATTCAAGGTGTCCCATACCACTTTGAATACTTAATTTTCATTTCATATTACCCAAGGTGTCCCATACAACTTTGGGTAATACGATCTTCGTTACTCATTACCCAAGGTGTCCAATACCACTTGGGGTAAATAAGTTATTTGTTCATTATCATGTTTATTTATATGCATGAATAATATGAATAATGTAATAATTACATAATTGGTTTAAAAATACAAGATATGACAGATAAAATTGAAAACATGGAATTAAAGCGGGCATGGTTTAGCAAGCATACTATGTGCGTAGAACAATTATTTATGCACATAAAATGATGAATGTGTGAGATTTGTTCCCAAAGGGGTATTAAATGACGAGTTTCTAAAAATTCCAGAACATGGAAATGAACTACTTGGCATTAACTATTGTACTTCACAGGTCACAATACTTGTAAAAAATCTCCATCCACTAATAATTACTACAGCATGCTTGGTATAAAAATATTAAACACTTGCAATGTTTAAAATTCCAACACTTGGAAATATACCACCTTAAATAAAATACTTGTCATTAATTATTCTTCTTCACTGGTCATGGAATTTGCAGTTACACTCTGCTCACTAAACATCACTGCAACGAGTTTGGTATAAAAATAATAGAATATTTCTACATATTAACATGACCCTTAAATCCATATCCATAAACCATTTCAAGGGAAACATTAGACATGTTCATTGGTGTACCATAAGACACAGAGATATAAAACAGCATAGGCATGCGCTAAAATCCTACATGCATAAAAATATAAATAACCATTTCTTGAAACTAGGGTTTTCAGATATTAATCTTAAAAACACATACATACATAAGGATATATATACAAAAATTATATAGATAGGTTTCCTCATAAATTAAACATGGTACAATTAAAATCTTAATACCTATAACTACTTATCATTTATTCAGTTTGAAATTCAAAACCTCATGGGGTTTTAAATGTTCATGAAACTATAAATACATAAACATGTAAAAGCTTTGTTTTTAACCATAACATAATTGTACATAAACCAAAAACCATGTTCGCATAACAAATATTTTTCAAAGATAATTATTCATCTCTTAAACATCAAAACTGATTTCCATTCCAACATATTACCTTACATAAAAATATAGTTATATAAATATATACGGCTTACATAAAATCCAACCTGTTAGGATATGATTTTAGAAAAACCCTTTTCAAAAGTATAATTAATAGTTTAAAAATACTCAATAACCTTGGATACCCTAAAAAAATGTGTTTGAGTGATGTATATACATATGTATATATATATATATATATTCAAAACCATAAAAACACTATACACTTAAACTTGAGTTTTAGGTTTTTAAAATAGGATCATTAAAACAAACATAAAAGTGATATCTGTTTTTATATCACGAAGGAAAAACCCCTTGAAAATTGTTCAAAACTGAAGAGTATGAGTTCTATATACATATATATATACCGTATATATTGTGGGTATAATAGTATAGGTTTCATAAAACATGAAAACACCCTTAGAGTAGAGTACTCTTCTTAAACCGAGGGATTTTCATGGTGAATATGTGTGTATAACAATAAATAGGAAATGTATATACATATATTTATATATATACCGAGTATATATAACGTATTATCTTAAACAGTAAAAAAACACCAAAACACCCTTACCCTGCTTGAGGATGAAGCTCGAGACATGGGTATGCTCGCTGGATTGCTGGGAATTTATGGGAGAGGAGGAGAAGGAGAAACCACCCGGAGTTTCATGTGGAAGGGGTGAGGTTTATGTAGAGGTTTTCAGCGCAACTAGGTGGCTCGACCAAAGGGTTAGCCCGGTGTAGAGGATACGAAGGTACAATTCCCTAGTAGGTGGGGGTGTGCAAGGTCAACATAACAATGGGGAAGGAGGCATAACAGGAAATCCAGTTCTTGTTCGCGGGACCCTGTAGTGAGGTAGAATACGACTGAAGACGCAGAAAAAGAACGAAAAAAAACAAACAAACGAAGGATGAGATTCGACCTTGACGTGATCGGACGGATGAAAAGGAAAGAGTGTTTTAAAACATATCAATGGTCGGGATCTGTCCTTGGCGTGATCGGTTGGTCGAGGCAAACGCGCGGCCAGAAAAGGCTTCGCCGTACAGGAACAGTGCATATTAAAAAAAACATTTTACTTTTAAATGGAAAAAAGTTATATAACATTAAAATTAAATTTACACAATTTAACACAAATATTTAAATTAGAGATTCCAAATTAGAAATCCCATTATAGATTACGTAAAATACCATAGCATTTGATATAAATATTATAAATTTAATAATTATAATACTAATATTTTATTAGGAACATATATCTTTAGAAATCAAAAATACAATTTCTAACTTACATCACTTGTTGATTTATAAAATTATGTTTAAAGGACCCGTAGTTTTCTCTAATTAAAAACACATAGTTTTAGAGATCCGAAAAGATACATTTTTCAATTATTGCTGATACCCCGTTCGACGCATTTTATAATATCATGTTTTCTACCATATAAATATCATCATAAAAATAGATTCATTTTCAATAATAATATTTTATTTTAAAACTCGAAGATATACTTCTAATATTTTGTACTTATTAAAATATAGTAACACCATTATATTATAAAAGCATTATAAAGTCCAAATTTTTATAAAAAGATGCACTTTATCCCTTGGAATCAAATGGTAAAAAAAGATCATATTCCCATAGAGGTATATTATAATAGCAAGGGGTTTGATGTTTTATATTTTCAAAACACCGGACCCTTGGAGGATGGCTCTCCTCATACCACTGGCGCTGAGTGCGTACGCGGTGGTTATGGCGGTTATACTTTTCACACTGATGGACCCTGTAGATGACGATTATCTAATTTCCCGTGTTGTGGTTCTTAGTAGTCTTGTTGTGGTCGTGTTAGGTCTTGTGCATGGTACATTCAATTAGATGGGTCTTGTTGTAATGTAACTTTTAAATATATAACAGTTTATCGTATTCTTCATGTTTGATTTCCATTTGAATTATTTATCAGCACACAAAGCATAAAATAAAATAAAACAAGAGACATCAAAGAGAACACAACATTGTTCACTTGGACTAGTTTATAAAAACCTGGGGCGTCACATTATCCCCCTCTTAATGGAATTGCGTCCCTGCAATTCGATCGGCGTACATACACTGACTTATTCACACCACTTCTCTGACACCCTTGGTGATGTCCCTCTACCTCCACCGCCCATGAAAGAAGTTACTATTCAATTCAATCCCCAGGGCAGAACAAAGCTTGTGGGTCTCCTCTTCCCACATACACTTTTGGCAAAGTGGATCGTGGTTTAAACCAAGCTCTCGTTTGATACAGGTGGTTTTCCAGAGATGGGAATGAGTGACATAAAGCTTCGCGATATCCGCTTGGATTTGGTTCCTAAAGATCTCTCGAACCACTTCATATCTGAAAGATTCGATGAATGACCCAAAATCATAGAGCTCCCCATGCATGCTGAAGCACATGATTTGGTACATAAAGACTGTGCAGATGTCCAACTCCTTTGCATCTTCTCCAAAGGCCGTGAAGGCCAACCATTTATCATTCACGGTGAAACACAGGAAGAGTCCCTCATAGTACTTCCCTTTCTTTTTATAATTTTCGAACAAAGCCCTAGCCATTTGGCTATACAGAACTTCCGACCCTCGGATGATTCGAATGACATTCGAGCGTTTCGATATTTCATAGAGGGTTTTGCTTGTGAGTCGTAAGTTAACCAAAGGTTGGTAACATTTTGAGAAGGATTTTGCTAAAATACTCTCTATGATCTCTGTA
The DNA here is from genome assembly GCA_963277665.1 of Viscum album. Classification (NCBI taxonomy): domain Eukaryota; kingdom Viridiplantae; phylum Streptophyta; class Magnoliopsida; order Santalales; family Viscaceae; genus Viscum; species Viscum album. Next base: position 1,200,646,630 of record OY728121.1, on the reverse strand, counting down.
GGAAGCATCAAGAGTCTAGGCGTGGTATGTTGTCTTGCCATCTGAGATGTTTATGAACAAACCCGACTTAGTAAACCATTATTAATGTCTTTGTGTTGTCCTAATTTTACAAGGTTTCCTAAACCATTCCTCTAATACCAACTATGACGCCCTGAACTCGGTATCCCAGAGTCGGTGTTATGGTTATGGTGTGTAATTTATTTCGTACAAATGAAACAAATACGTCACACATCATAACATGTCAAGAGGAACTTTCTGGTTATGATCTTGGAGAATCAGAGACAACAACTTTGCTTCTTTATTTCTGAGATAAGAACAAACATTCAAGACTTGGAAAGGCTCTATCAACCTGTAAAAATTTAGCATAAACATAGTGTGAGCATTGAAATACTCAGTAAGGGGTTTTTGAAAATACATAAATACAGCCTTTGAAAACTACTTTGAAAATACTTTCCCACACTTAAAATGTTTTCTTAAAGGAAAAGCTTTAAGACAAAACAAAAGATTATGTAACACGGTTAAAGCACTTCATATTTACACACTAGAACACTTAACTAGAACCCACTTAATAGACAAGATAAGCCTGCTAATAAAAAGATATGGGTTATACTAATTTAAGTGACCATAAACAAGAAAGGTATGCATGAACAACAAGGTTTAAACATCATCAGAGTCACACAAAAACACATCATGACATGATAAATGTAATGCAACATTTGTAATAAAATTCTGGAAAAGAAAACTGGGCATGCATCATCATTGCCATATCTTATGTCTTGTCTCTTTTTTTATCTGATACTCATAGGTATGGTTCTATCTCCAAGGATATTCCTCTAGTCATAGTAATCACTTGGTTGGTCATAAGCTAAGAAATGTTTGCTGAAGGACTCATGGTCTCTATGTCAAGGCCTTGTGCCATGACCTAAGGGTAAAAATCCAATCTGACTGTCTCGAGAACTATCGATGCATCGAGGAGCTTACTTTTACCGGTCTCCATCCCGGAGGGCTTACTTTAACAAGTTCCTAACATGGAGGGTTTTCTTCTCACCGGACCCCATTCCGGGTCGTCCAATACATTTTTCACATGTTGATAAGGTCATATATTCAAGGTGTCCCATACCACTATGAATACTTAATTTTCATTTCATATTACCCAAGGTGTCCCATACCACTTTGGGTAATTTAGTTATTAGTTCATTATCATGTTTAGTCTTATGCATGAATAATATGAATAAGGTAAAAATTACATTATTGGTTTACAAATACATGATATGAAAAATAAAATTGAAAACATGGAATAAAAGCAGGCATGGTTAAGCAAGCATACAATCTGCATAAAGCAATTATTTGTGCACATAAAATGAAGAATGTGTGATATTTGTTCCCAAAGGGGTATTAAATGTTGAGTTTCAAAAAATTCCAGTACATGGAAATGAACTACTTGGCATTAACTATTGTACTTCACAGGTCACAGTACTTGCAACAAATCTCCATCCACTAATAATTACTACGGCATGCTTGGTATATAAATAACAAACACTTGCAATCTTTAAAATTCCAACACTTGGAAATAAACCACCTTAAATAAAATACTTGTCAGTAATTATTCTTCTTCACTGGTCATGTAATTTGTAGTTACACTCTGCTCACTAAAAATCACTGCAGCGAGTTTGGTATAAAAATAATAGATGATTTCTACATATTAACATGACCCTTAAATCCATATCCATAAATCATTTCAAGGGAAACATTAGACAATTTCATTGGTGTACACTTAGACACCGAGATATAAAAAAGCATATGCATGCGCAAAAATCCTACATGCATAAAAATATTAATAACCATTTCTTGAAACTAGGGGTTTCATATATTAAACTTAAAAACACATACATACATAAGGATATATATACACAAATTATATATATAGGTTTCCTCATAAATTAAACATGGTACAATTAACATCTTAATACCTCTAACTACTTATCATTTATTAAGATTGAAATTCAAAACCACATGGGGGTTCAAATGTTCATGAAACTATAAATACATAAACATGTAAAAGCTTTGTTTTTAACCATATCATAATTGTACTTAAACCAAAAACAAAGTTCGCATAAAAAATATTTTTCAAAGATAATTATAAATCTCTTAAACATCAAAACTGATTTCCTTTCCAACATATTACCTTACATAAAAATATAGTTATATAAATATATACTGCTTACATAAAATCCAACCTGTTAGGATATGATTTTAGAAAAACCCTTTTCAAAAGTATAATTCTGAGTATAAAAATACTGAATAACCTTGTATACCCTAAAAAAATGGGTTTGGGTGATGTATATACATATGTATATATATATATATATATTCAAAACCATAAAAACAATATACACTTAAACTTGAGTTTTAGGTTTGTAAAATAGGATCATTAAAACTAACTTAAAAGTGATATCCCTTTTTATATCACGAAGGAAACACCCCCTGAAAATTGTTCAAAACTGAAGAGTATGAGTTGTATATACATATATATATATACTGTATATATTGTGGGTATAATAGTATAGGTTTCATAAAACATGAAAACACCCTTAGAGTATAGTCTCTTCTTAAACCGAGGGGTTTGCATGGTGAATATGTTCGTATAACAATTAATCGGATATGTATATACACACACATATATATATACTGAGTATATATAACATTTTATCTTAAACCGTAAAAAAACACCAAAACACCCTTACCTTGCTTGAGGATGAAGCTCGAGACATGGGTATGCTCGCTGGATTGCTGAGAATTTAAGGGAGAGGAGGAGGAGGAGAAACCACATGGAGTTTCATGTGGGAGGGGTGAGGTTTAGGTTGATGTTTTCAGCGCAACTAGGTGGCTCGACCCAAGGGTTAGCCCGGTGTAGAGGAGACAAGGGTACAACGCCATAGTAGGTGGGGGTGTGCGAGGTCAACATAACTGTGGAGAAGGAGGCGTAATAGGCAATCCAGTTCTAGTTCATGGGACCCCGTAGTGAGGTAGAAGACGACCGAAGATGCAGAGAAAGAATGAAAAAAAAACAAACGACGGATGAGATTCGACCTTGGCGTGATAGGACTGATGAAAAGAAAATAGTGTTTTAAAACATATCAATGGCAGGGATCTGTCCTTGGCGTGATCGGTTGGTCGAGGCAAACGCGCGGCCAGCAAAGGCTTCGTCGAACAGGAACAGTGCGTATTAAAAAAAATAGTTTACTTTTAAATGGAAAAAAGGTATATAACATTAATATTAAATTTACACAATTTAACACAAATATTTAAATTAGAGATTCCAAATTTGAAATCCCATTTTAGATTTTGTAAAATACCCTAGCATTTGATATAAATCTTATAAATTTTATAATTATAATACTAAACTTTTATTAGGAACTTATATCTTTAGAAATCAAAAATATAATTTATAACTTACTTCAGTTGTTGATTTATAAAATTATGTTTAAAAGACCCGTAGTTTTTCTCTAATTCAAAACAGATAGTTTTAAAGATCTGAAAAGATACATTTTTCAATTATTGCTGATACCCCGTTCAACACATTTTAAAATATCATGTTTTCCCCCATATAAATATCATCATAAAAATAGATTCATTTTCAATAATAATATTTTATTTTAAAACTCAAAGATATAATTATAATATTTTTTACTTATTAAAATATCGAAACACCATTATCTTATAAATGCATTATAAAGACCAAATTTTTATAAAAAGATGCACTTTATCCCTTGTAATCCAACGGTCAAAAAAATCATATTCCCTTAGAGATATTTTATAAAATAATGTTATAGGATGTTTTATATTTTCAAAACACCAGACCCTTGGCGGATGGCTCTCCTCATACCACTAGCGCTGAGTGCATGCGCGATGGTTCTGGCGGTTATACTTTTCACACTGATGGACCCTGAAGATGAAGACTATCTGATTGCCCGTGTTGTGGTTCTTAGTAGTCTTACTGTGGCCGTGTTAGGTCTTTTCCACGGTACTTTCTATTATATGGGACTTGTTGTAATATAACTTTTAAATATATAACAGTTTATCATATTCTTCATGTTTGATTTCCATTCAAATTCTTTATCAGCACCCAAAGCATAAAATAATATAAAACAAGAGACATCAAAGAAAACACAACATTTTTCACTTGGACTAGTTTATAAAAACATGGGGCGTCACATTATCCCCCTCTTAAAAGAATTGCATCCCTGCAATTCGATTGGCGTACATACACTGACATATTCACACCTCTTCTCTGACACCCTTGGTGATGTCCCTCTACCTCCACCACCCATGAAAGAAGTTAAAAATTCAAATCAATCCCTAGGGCAGAACAAAGCTTGTGTCTCTCCTCTTCCCACATACATTTTTGGAAAAGTGGATTGTGGTTGAAACCAAGCTCCCGTTTTATACAGGAGGTCTTCCAGAGATGGGAACGAGTGGCATCAAGCTTCACGATATCCGCTTGGATTTGGTTCCTAATGATCTCTCGAACCACTTCATATCTGAAAGATTCGATGAAAGACCCAAAATCGTAGAGCTCCCCAAGAATGCTGAAGCACAGGATTTGGTACATAAAGACTGCACGGAAGTCCAACTCCTTTGCAGCTTCTCCGAAGGCCGTGAAGGCCAACCATTTATCATTCATGGTGAAACACAAAAAGAGTCCCTCATAGTACTTCCCTTTCTTTTTATAATTCTCGAACAAAGCACTGGCCATTTTGTTATACACAACTTCTGACCCTCGGAAGATTCAAAGGACATTCGAGCTTTTCGATATTTCATAGAGGGTTTTGCTCGTGAGTTGTAAGTTAACAAAAGGATGGAAACTTGTTGAGCAGGATTTTTCTACAATAGTTTCTATGATCTCTGTAGGAAGAGTCAAGAGTCTAGGTGTGGTTTGTTATCTTGTCATCTGAGAAGTTTAAGAACAAACCCTACTTAGTAAACCATTATTAATGTTTTTTTGTTGTCCTAATTTTACAAGGTGTCCTAAACCATCCCTCTGATACCAACTATGACGCCACGACCCCGGTAGCCCAGAGCCGGTGTTATGGTTATGGTGTGTAATTTATTTTGTACAAATGAAACAAATAAGTCACACATCATAACACATCAGGAGGAACATTCTAGTTTAGATCCTGGAGAATCAGAGACAACAACTCTGATTCTTTATTTCTGAGCTATGAACAAACATCCATGACTTGGAAATTCTCTATCAACCTGTAAAAATTTAACATAAAACATTAGGTGAGCAATGAAATACTCAGTAAGGGGTTTTTGAAAATACCTAAATAAAGCCTTTGAAAACTACTTTAAAAATACTTTCCCACACTTAAAATGTTTTCTTAAAGGAAAAGCTTTAAGAAAAAACAAAATTTTATGTAACACGGTTAAAGCACTTCATATTTACACACAAGAACATTGAGTTGGAACCCACTTAATAGAAAGGATAAGCATGAAAATAAAAATACATGGGTTATACTAATTTAAGTGTCCATAAACAAGAAAGGTGTGCATGAACAACAAGGTGTAAACATCATCGGAGTCACGCAAAAACACATAATGACATGATAAATGTAATGCAACATTTGTAATAAAATTCTGGAAAAGAAAACTGGGCATGCATCATCCTTTCCATATCATATGTCTTGTCACTTTTTTTGTCTGATACTCATAGGTATGGTTCTATCTCTAAGGATATTCCTCTAGTCAGAGCAATCACTTTGTTGGTAATAAGCTAAGAAATGTAAGCTGAAGGACTCATGGTCTCTATTTCAAGGCCTTCTGCCATGACCTAAGGGTAAAAACCCAATCTGACTGTCTCGAGAACTATCGACGCATCGAGGAGCTTACTTTTACTGGTCTCCAACACGGAGGGCTTACTTTAACCACTCCCTAACCTGGAGGGTTTTCTTCTTACCAGACCCCATTCCGGGTAGTCCCATACATTTCTCACATGTTGATAAGGTCAGATATTCTAGGTGTCCCATACCACTTTGAATACTTAATTTTCATTTCATATTACACAAGGTCTCCCATACCACTTTGGGTAATACGATCTTCGTTACTCATTACCCAAGGTGTCCCATACCACTTTGGGTAATTTAGTTATTAGTTCATTATCATGTTTAGTCATACGCATGAATAATATGAATAAGGTAACAATTACTTAATTGGATTACAAATACATGATATGGCAGATAAAATTGAAAACATGGAATAAAAGCAGGCATGGTTAAGCAAGCATTCTATGTGTGTAGAACAATTATTTATGGACATAAAATGATGAATGTGTGATATCTGTTCCCAAAGGGGTATTAAATGATGAGTTTCTAAAAATTCAAGTACATGGAAGTGAACTACTTGGCATTAACTATTGTATTTCACAGGTCACAGTACTTGCAACAATTCTCCATCCACTAATAATTACTACGGCATGCTTGGTATAAAAATAATAAACACTTGCAGTCTTTAAAATTCCAACACTTGGAAATAAAAAACCTTAAATAAAATACTTTTAATTAATTATTCTTCTTCACTGGTCATGGAATTTTCAGTTACACTCTTCTCACTAAAAATCACTACAGCGAGTTTGGTATAAAAATAATAGAAGATTTCTACATATTAACATGACCTTTAAATCCATATCCATAAATCTTTTCAAGGGAGACATTAGACAAGTTCATTGGTGTACCCTTAGACATAGAGATATAAAACAGCAGAGGCATGCGCTAAAATCCTACATCTTTAAAAATATTAAAAACCATTTCATGAAACTAGGGTTTTCAGATATTAATCTTAAAAACACATACATACATAAGGATATATATACACAAATTCAATATATAGGTTTCATCATAAATTAAACATGGTACTATTAAAATCTTAATACCTTTAACTACTTATCATTTATTATGTATGAAATTCAAAACCTCATGGGGGTTCAAATGTTCTTGAAACTATAAATACATAAACATGTAAAAGCTTTGTTTTTAACCATATCATAATTGTACTTAAACCAAAAACCAAGTTCGCAAAAAAAAAAAATTTTCAAAGATAATTATTCATCTCTTAAACATAAAAACTCATTTCCTTTCCAACATATTACCTTACATAAAAATATAGTTATATAAATATATACGGCTTACATAAAATCCAACCTGTTAGGATTTGATTTTAGAAAAACCCTTTTCAAAAGTATAATTCTTAGTATAAAAATACTGAATATCCTTGGATAACCTAAAAAAATGGGTTTGAGTGATGTATATACATATGTATATATATATATATATTCAAAACCATAAAAACACTATACACTTAAACTTGAGTTTTAGGTTTGTAAAATAGGATCATAAAAACTAACATAAAAGTGATATCCCTTTTTATATCACGATGGAATCACCCCTTGAAAATTGTTCAAAACCGAAGAGTATGAGTCATATATACATATATATATATTGTATATATTGTGGGTATAATATTATAGGTTTCCTAAAACATGAAAACACCCTTAGAGTAGAGTACTCTTCTTAAACCGAGGGGTTTGCATGGTGAATATGTGCGTATAACAATAAATCGGATATGTATATATATATATATACTGAGTATATATAACTTTTTATCTTAAACCGTAAAAAAAGACCAAAACACCCTTACCTTGCTTGAGTATGAAGCTCTAGAAATGGGTATGCTCGCTGGATTGCTGGGAATTTAAGGGAGAGGAGGAGGAGGAGAAACCACTCGGAGATTCATGTGTCAAGGGTGAGGTTTATGTATAGGTTTTCAGCGCAACTAGGTGGCTCGACCCAAGGGTTAGCCTGGTGTAGAGGAGAAGAAGGTACAACGCCCTTGTAGGTGGGGGTGTGCGAGGTCAACATAACAGTGGAGAAGGAGGCGTAACAGGCAATCCAGTTCTGGTTCGCGGGACCCCGTAGTGAGGTAGAAGAAGACCGAAGACGCGAAGAAAGAAAGAAAGAAAAAAACAAACAAATGAAAGATGAGATTTGACCTTGGCGTGATCGGAAGGACGAAAAGAAAAGAGTGTTTTAAAACATATGAATGGCTGAGATCTGTCCTTGGCGTGATCGGTTGGTCGAGGAAAATGCGCGGCCAGCAAAGGCTTTGCCGAACACGAACAGTGCGTATTAAAAAAATAGTTTACTTTTAAATGGAAAAAAGGTATATAACATTCAAATTAAATTTACACAATTTAACACAAATATTTAAATTAGCGATTCCAAATTAGAAATCCCATTTTAGATTATGTAAAATTCCCTTGAATTTGATATAAATCTTATAAATTTTATATTTATAATACTAAACATTTATTAGGAACTTATATCTTTAGAAATCAAAAATCCAATTTATAACTTACTTCACTTGTTGATTTATAAAATTATGTTTAAAAGTCCCATAGTTTTTCTTTAATTCAGAATAGATAGTTTTAGAGATCCAAAAACATACATTTTTCAATTATTGTTGATACCCCATTCGACACATTTTAAATTATCATGTTTTCCAACATATAAATATTGTCATAAAAATAGATTCATTTTCAATAATAATATTTTATTTTAAATATTGAAGATATAATTATAATATTTTGTACTTATTAAAATATTGAAACACCATTATATTATAAAATCATATTAAAGACCAATTTTTAATCAAAAGATGCACTTTATCCCTTGGAATCCAACAGTCAAAAAAACGGTCATATTCCCTTAGAGGTATATTATAAAAGCAAGGTGTAGGATGTTTTATATTTTCAAAACACCGGACCCTTGGTGGATGGCTCTCCTCATACCACTAGCGCTGAGTGCGTGCATGGTGGTTCTGGCGGTTATACTTTTCACACTGATGGACCCTGAAGATGATGACTATCTGATTGCCCGTGTTGTGGTTCTTAGTAGTCTTGTTGTGGCCGTGTTAGGTCTTGTGCATGGTACATCCAATTATATGGGTCTTGTTGTAATTTAAATTTTAAATATATAACAGTTTATCGTATTCTTCATGTTTGATTTCCATTCGAATTCTTTATCAGCACACAAAGCATAAAATAAAATAAAACAAGAGACATCAAATAAAACACAACATTTTTCACTTGGACTAGTTTATAAAAACCTGGGGCGTCACATTATCCCCCTCTTAATAGAATTGTGTCCCTGCAATTCGATCGGCGTACATACACTGACTTATTCACACCGCTTCTCTAACACCCTTGGGGATGTCCCTCTACCTTCACCACCCATGAAAGAATTTACAAATTCAACTCAATCCCTAGGGCAGAACAAAGCTTGTGGCTCTCCTCTTCCCACATACATTTTTGGAAAAGTGGATCGTGGTTGAAATGAAGATCTCTTTTGATACAGGTGGTTTTCCAGAGATGGGAACGAGTGACATCATGCTTCGCGATATCTTCTTGGATTTGGTTCCTAAAGATCTCTCGAACCACTTCATATCTGAATGATTCGATGAAAGACCCAAAATCATTGAGCTCCCCAAACATGCTGAAGCACAGGACAAGGTACATAAAGACTGTGCGGAAGTCCAACTCCTTTGCAGCTTCTCCGAAGGCCGTGAAGGCCAACCAATTATCATTCATGGTGAAACACAGGAAGAGTCCCTCATATTACTTCCCTTTCTTTTTATAATTCTCGAACAAAGCAATGGCCATTTGGTTAAACACAACTTCCGACCCTCGGAAGATTTGAAGGACATTCGAGCTTTTTAATATTTCATAGAGGGTTTTTATCATGAGTTGTATGTTAACAAATGGTTTGTAACTTGTTGAGCAGGATTTTTCTACAATAGTCTCTATGATCTATGTAGGAAGAGTCAAGAGTCTAGGCGTGGTTTGTTGCCTTGCCATCTGAGAAGTTTAAGAACAAACACTACTTAGTAAACCATTATTAATGTTTTTTTGTTGTACTAATTTTCCAAGGTTGCCTAAACCATTCCTCTGATACCAACTATGACGCCCCAACCCCGGTAGCCCAGAGTCGGTGTTATGGTTATGGTGTGTAATTTATTTCTTACAAATGAAACAAATAAGTCACACATCATAACACATCAGGAAGAACTTTCTGGTTTAGATCGTGGAGAATCAGAGACAACAACTTTGCATCTTTATTTATGAGCTAAGAACAAACATCCAAGACTTGGAAAGGCTCTATCAACCTGTAAAAATTTAACATAAAACATAGGGTGAGCATTGAAATGCTCAGTAAAGGGTTTTTGAAAATACATAAATACAGCCTTTGAAAACTACATTGGAAATACTTTCCCACACTTAAATTGTTTTCTTAAAGGAAAATAATTTATTCAAAACAAATGTTTATGTAACACCCCAAGCATCTACAATATGCTTCTCTTTGAATAATGTGATAGCGTGTGTCGTATGCAACACCGAGTTCTAACACACCATAACCAATCAAACCAGCCGTTATGAATAGTAATACCTACTTTTTGAAATTATATATATTTTATATTTCAAAATGGACTACATTATTGGATTCAGAATATCAAATTTAGCATAAGGTGAAATTTTGGTACTTTTCGGATAACTTTAATATTTTGATGAATAGTGAAAATTACTAAATTTTAATTAAAAACAAATTTTTTTAATCAAAATAATTAATAGTGATAAATTATGAATTTGAGTGGTTTTAAAGTATATTTAGAATATATTTTTACCATTTAATATAATGTTGGTCATTGGACATAAATTTACAAATAAACCAAACATAAATAAGTGTCAATCTTTTGATAGTTACTATCTCTTAAAAAACCGCTTTTTGTTTTAACAGCGGGAATTAATTTTAAATTAATTTCTGCCACTTCTGGGTTTTGAATTTAGAAAAATGGATTCCATATTTGGAATCAGAATTTTCAAATTGTGTAAATAGGTAACTTTTATTTTTAGACATTTTGAATAATTACTGCGGTAAATATTTTATTTACCATGGTTAAGGGTAAATCCAGTAAATGAGGATTAAAAATAATTTTATAATAATACTAAATTACCCTAAAACGTGTCCTAGCCTTATTGTTTGATATATGTTCGACCATATTCATATTTGGGTCTATTTTGTGACCCCATGGTGCCACATGTAGGTGATAGGGACACTTTATTTTAATTAAGATAAAATGAATATAAAAATGACACAAGAATATATCTTTTAGAAAAATATTTTTTACATAGGGTTATATATGTTGTAATTTATATTATAAATATTAATTAGAAAGATAAAAAGATTTCCTACATAATGATATTTTATTTGTAATTTTTAGACATTAAATAATTTAATTTATATATTACACAATATTAATGATGTAATTAATATAATAGTTAAAAATTAAAATAATTGATATTATAAATACCCAAATATATAAAATATGAAACTTTTAATGTATTAAAATAATTTTTGAGTATAATATGATATATTAGTATTGATTTAATTGACTTTTTTCGAAGTAATCAATCAGTTATGAGTTTCACAAAAATAAACTATTGAATAGTTTCAAAATTGACATAAAAGAGTTTTTAAAACAAATATTGCATTATTAATTGATATTAAATTCATAAAAATCTAAGGTTCGGCCGAGAGACTTATATCATGATATTTCATCATTAATGGACCAATTGGGGGTCGATTGGATGTATATGGTAAGTTTATTAACAATATAATTTAAAAATACAAAGAGACATTGTAAAAGTTAAACTAATTAACTTAGAGTTAATACTTAAATATAAGGTTAATATAATGACCCAAACCTGTCTAAATTCTATTGGTTTAGTGGTTTTTAACCTATCCCCACATTAAAGTTTAAATAATCAACTTTGGAGCCATTAGAAACTGAATATGAATTTATTATAAACTAATATTTCTATGTTTTCCAAAGGTGCCCCTCACCCCTCTTATAAAAGGGCACTCCACATTCTCATTTCTTCACACCATCAATGCCTTTTGGTTCTGCAAACTCTGCTCAAATACTCTCCCAACATCCTTCACTATAACCTAGAGGCCTTAGTTTGATCAGAAAGTCATCCTATGGAGCAATTTTGATCAAATCAAAAGGAAGAACCCGAAGAAGAGGTAATGATTTCACCACCCTTTTCCATGTTCCTTTCTTCTTCCACTTCTTCTTCCTTTGTTATTACCATTCTAAAATAAAAACTCCAGTATCTTATATATACTATGATTTTATTATAAATATGGTACAACCATATTTAGTATTCTATCCACCCTTTGAATAACATGTCACCATACGTGCGTACGTACGGCTTACCATCTCCACGTCGTGGTGTAATTGATATTCAATATATTATTATTTGGATGGGTATAATAATGATTTTTAACTCATGTAAATAATAAATATAACATGTTAATGATTCTGTATATATGATATACCATCCATTTATATATTTCTTTAATATCAAAAGAATGATATTGTCGCTCATGCGTACGTACGGACTACCGTCTCCACGAACGCGATGAGATTCATTCTCCATCGTATCCATTCAAGTATAATTATCATTTGATAATTTAAAAATGATTTTTAAGGACTTGATATCATTATGGATATAAATAATATACAACCTATCCATAACAAACATGGCTTATTTAACAAAACATATAAAAGAAAACGAGTAAGTTAACACCCGAAACAACGATAATACTAAGATATTATTAAAAAATCAATGTTAAAAGATCATATATGATATCATATTAATGTATATGATTCTTGTATAGTTTAATAAAAATTATTTCACCATTATACAAGAGGTTAACCTACCCCAACTAAGGAAAAGTACAAGGTAAGGGTTATTTCACAATCACTTCATTATCCGAGGTTGTTTATACGTAATAATCTACTAGGATCTCTTTATCATCCACATCCATGTTTCTTAAAAATGTATTTCAAAACATTTTTACTGTTTACTAGAATATGAGTTAAAGTAATTTGTACACTTTTTGACTTTTATAAGTGGGTTATAAAGGAATCTTTCCGTCATTTTCAAAACATGGTCCTTTTTAACCTTTTCGATAGAATTAAGGTAAGAATGTTTTTTTAACTTATACGGCGGGTGAGGCTATTTTCCGCCGGTATAAAATCTTCAAAGCTTCCCATATAAGCTTATAAAAATATTTTCAAAGAAAATGTTTTATTTTATAAATATATTACTCTTAAATGATTTCAAAATAGAAAGAGATATTTTGTTAAAAAGAATTATGATTTCATCTATGTCAACATCCATTAATGGATTTTACGCTTATTTAAAGTTGATTTATTATGATACAAAACTTCTATATTGTATTGAAGGTTTTTTGATATGTTTTACTATGGATGTGCAATTTTTATACCATTCATGGTTTATGGTGAAAGTATTGACATTTCGTATGCTAGTTTTAATACGAATGTTTATGTTATGTTTAAACCATTTCATATGGGAATGCATTGGACTTAATATGTGACGGGTGGAGCCCGCTATAGCTCCTTGATGCATCAGTAGGTCTCATGAGACAAACTAGTGTCTTGGCACAAGGCCTTGGAAAAATCTTATATATAGTCTTGGCACGAGGCCTTGGCTATGTGGTTATGATAGTCTGGCATTATGCATTCCATCATTATGAAAGTGGTTATTGATATTGCATGTGATTATTCGATTAGTAGAATATCCATGTGAATACATAAATGGAATTATTTCATTTTACTTATGCCATACTATGTTGAAAGTTCAAGTTTGAAAGGCTTTAGTTTTAGTTATCCATTTCCTTAATTGATTATTCTTATTTATGAAAGTTTCCGCTATATTGTAATCCTTAATGGGCATTTTATCTCACCCCTTTTCTATGTTTTATTTTTCCCAGGATGTGAAGAAGTAAATTATGAATGACCTGCAGGGATATTATGAGGGGTTAATAGTGTGGATATGAAGACTTTTTTGTTGTAGTAGTTTTTCACTTTGAAATGTAATGTAAAACTTTATGATTATATCTAGTGTTTCCAAGGCTACTAAACCAATAGGTCATTCGAGATTTGATCTTTCTTGTGATCATGCCAATGTTATGTAATAATGCACAGACTCTAGGTAACTGGGGTCGGGGCGTTACAGTTAGTATCAGAGCAAGTTTAGTACAAACCTTGGAAGCTAGATTTAGATAAACTCTGATTAGAGCACGTAGACATAAGATGAACTTTGCGGATTCGTATATAATAACTTCCTAGAATTTTGGTATTGTAGAGATTTTGTGAGTTTTCTGAGCAATACATCCCTATCTGGATACGAGCAGGTAGAGGCGGCTCTCTCACAGATGTACCTAGGGGTAAAACCCGAAAACACCGCTTTGAGCTAGACTCGAACGGGAACTGGTGCACGACAACGGGACTTGCTGCACTCTTGGTTATGACACTCCAGGGGGATATGCTTAAGATAACTCTCATTTTATTTGCAAATCATTATGAAGGGTTTATGAGTATATACTTCCTCAAAGAAAACATTCTTATGATTATGGATTATATCCATAAATAGTTCAATTTATGTTAAGTGTTCTATAAGTATGGGATTATGTGTTTTGATTCATAAACTGATCTATTTTATGCCATTGTTTAGAAATGGTGCCTAGTGGAAGAAATGGAAACCGAATCAATGCACACACTCCATGTAGGGATTTCCCTCCTGCTCAAGATAATTATAGTGGAGCTGGTGATGCAACTGGTGCCGATCAGCTAATCACCATACTGGGACAACTCACTCAGGTTATGAATAATAACCTTACCTGTATGGAGCACCCTGATCCACAACATGGAGGATCAATGTTATATAGATTCATGAGGAAACAACCACCAATGTTAAATGGGAGTACAAATCCATTAGTAGCTGAGCAATGGATAAATTCCCTAGAGAAAATATTTCAGGCTTTGGGGAGCAGTGAAAGGGAAAAAGTTATAATGGCAGTTTACCGCCTCACTGGAGATGCTGATCAATGGTGGTCATTGATTCAAAACACAAAGGAAGATTATGAAGTGTCAAATATGGAATGGAGGGTGTTCAAAGATCTATTTTTAGAGAAATACTTTCCTTGCGACCATCGAGCAGATATGGAAAGGCAATTTCTGAGACTGAGACAGAAGGATGATGAGAATGTCACAAAGTATGAGGCTAACTTTACAAGGTTAGAAAGGTATGCTGGTAATTATATACATAACCCAAGATGTAAGATTGATTGTTTCTTTGATGGGTTAAAACCATTTCTTCGTCGAGCATTAGTCTCACAATCCTTTTCGTCGTTCGAAGACATTGTCTCATGTGGTATCAAGACCGAAAAGGAATTATCTAAGTCTTATGACTTTAAAGCAAGGCAAGAGAAGAAGAGACCTGCTGATCAATCTGGGAATTGAAATAAGGGGAAGAAGGGAAAGGTTGAATATCCATCCTGTGGTAAATGCGGGAAGAAACACCATGGTACTTGCTTCAAAGGGAATGTGGGTCTGTTACAAGTGTGGTGAAAAAGGCCACCAAGCTCGTGATTGCAAGGGGAAGAAGGAAGCTACCAATGTTCAGTGCTACAATTTCAGGGAGATGAGACATTATTCAAATGAATGTCATAAACGTCAGGAAAACATACCTCAGAAAAGGCCAAGGGATCAAGGCCAATCCTATGATATCACTACTGCTGAGTTAGAAGCTCCAAAAGACGTGGTGGCAGGTAATTTAATGGTTTCCTCAAGTTTAGCGAATGCATTATTTGATTCTGGATCATCGCATTATTTCATATCTTCCCAGTTTGCTAAGAAAATTAGATATTTCCAATTTGATTTAACAAGGGAGTCGTCAGTTAAAACTCATAAGGGAAGTATCATTGCAACAAAGTTTTGCGAATCAGTCCCCATTAGAGCACATAAATGTTCTTTATCTGCTAATCTCATCGTCATACCTATGATTGAGTTTGATATAATCCTCGGTATGGACTGGATTTCAGACTATGATGCGAGGATTTATTCTAAGAAGAAAGAGGTTATGATTCATGATGATAATGATAAGAAACACCTTATCTTTTGAGCAGAATCTTCACCACCTAATTCTTATTTAGATCCACCCCCAGTAGCTCAACTAAATTCAATTATTGGGGAGGAAGAGAATGAAATAACTGTTGGTAAGGAATGGAATGTTCAAATATAGGATGTACCTGTTGTGAATGAATTTGTAGATGTATTTATGGAAGATTTACCTGGACATCCTCCAGAACGAGAAGTTGAGTTTTCCATTGATTTAATTCCTGGATCGAGGCCTATATCGAAGACCCCTTATAGAATAGCCACCGTAGAATTAGTTGGACTAAGGAAACAACTAGAGGAATTGAGTAATAAAGGATTTATTCACCCTAGTGTTTCTCCATGGGGATCCCCTGTTCTTTTTGTTAAAATGAAAGATGGATCAATGATGTTATGTATCGACTAAAAGGAGATCAATGATATAACAATAAAGAACATGTATCCCCTACCTCGAATTGATTATTTATTTTACCAACTGCATGGAGCTTAATACTTTGAAAAGATTGACCTTCAATATGGATACCATCAGTTGTGTGTAAAGAAGGATGACATTCCGAAGATAACATTTCAAACCAGGTATGGGCATTACGAGTTTACTGTAATGCCTTTTGGATTGACTAATGTACCCTCTGTATTCATGGATATGATCAATAGGGTTTTCAAGGAGTATCTCGATGAATTTGTGGTGGTATTTATTGATTATATCTTGGTATACTCCAAAACCTACGAAGATCATGAAAATCACTTGGGCATTATCTTGAAGACATTGAGGAGGCATGAATTATATTTGAAGTTTAGCACATGTGAATTCTGGATTCAGGAGATTTCTTTACATGGCCATATTGTCTCTAAAGATGGAATCTCTGTTGATCCTTTTAAGACCAAGGCAATCCAAGAATGGCCATCACCTATGAGTATAACTGAGGTACGCAGTTTTATTGGTATGGCTGGTTATTATCGACGTTTCGTCCAGAATTTTGCCTGATTGGCTAACCCATTAACGAAGCTCACACGTAAAGGGGTTAAATTTGTTTGGACAAAAGAGTGTGAAGAATGCTTCTATGAACTTAAGAGAAGATTAGTCAATGCTCCTATATTGACACTACCATATGGGAATGATGGGTTCGTTATTTATAGTGATACATCGAAGAAAGGACTTGGTTGTGTCCTTATGCAGAATGATAGGGTTATTGCCTATGCATCAAGACAGTTGAGAATTCATGAACAAAACTATCCTACTCATGATCTCCAGTTAGTATCTATGATCTTTGCTTTAAAGATATGGAGGAACTACCTCTATGGTGAAAAATGTGAGATTTATACTCATCACAAGAGATTGAAGTATATTTTCTCACAAAAAGAACTCAACATGAGGAAATGGAGATGGCTTGAATTACTCAAGGATTATGATTTCACGATTCACTACCTCCCGCGGAAGGCAAACAAGGTGGCAGATGCTTTGAGCAGAAAAGACCATGGAGTTTTGAACAATATGAGAATTAAAAGGGATCCAATTTTCATGGATCTAGTGAAGATGGACATGGGAATAACCAGGGAAGGTGAAACATCAATTCTTTTTTCAATGGTTTCCAAACCATCTTTACTAGAAACGATTAAGAGTTCTCAGACCAATGATGAAGAATTTAAAATGAAGATTAAAGCTTTGAATGATGGGAGATTGAGAGACATTGTGTATGAAGATGGAATTTTGAATTTCTTGAAAAGACTTTGTGTTCCCGATTTACCTGATCTAAAAAGTTAATTTCTAGATGATGCTCATAGTTCTAATTTATTTATACACCCCAAGAGTAGAAAAATGTATAGTGATTTGAAGGAACATTTTTGGTGGGACAACATGAAGAGGGAGATTGCTGATTTTGTGTCAAGATGTATGGTTTGTCAACAAGTGAAAGATGGAAGACAACACACTAGAGGAGTCATGCAACCTCTTCCCATATCGGAGTGGAAATGGGACAATATTACGATATACTTTGTCATGGGGCTACCAAAGACTCCTAGAAGGAATGATGCAATATGGGTTATTGTTGATCGTCTTACCAAGTTAGTACATTTTCTTGATATAAGAGAAGATCTACCACTGGAACATCTATCAAGACTTTATATTAATGAAGTTGTGAGACTTCATGGAGTACCTCTATCGATTGTTTCTGATCATGATCCCCATTTTACTTCAAAATTTTGTAAAAGTCTTTAGAAATCCCTGGATACTGAACTTTATTTGAGCACTTCTTACCATCCTCAGACAGACGGACAATCAGAACGGACTATTCAAACCTTAGAAGACATGTTGAGATCTTTCTCACATGACTTTAAGGGTATGTGGGATCAATATTTACCTATGGTAGAATTTTCCTATAACAATAGCTTCCATTCGAGTATTCAGATGGAACCATATGAAGAGTTATATGGAATGAGATGTCGTACACCAACCTGTTGGGACGACGTCGGTGAAAGAAAACTTGTAGGTCTAGAACTGGTGGAGGAAACGATGGAAAAGGTGAAGGTAATCCAAAATCACATCAAAGCATCTCAAAGTAGGCAGAAGAGCTATGCCGATAATCGAAGGAAGGATTTGGAATTTCAAGTCAATGATCATGTTTTCTTGAAGGTATCTCCATGAAAGGGAGTCATTCATTTTGGTAAGAAAGGTAAATTGAGTCCCAGGTACATCGGACCTTTCGAAATTCTAGAACAAATTGGGGCTGTAGCTTACCGATTGGCAATGCCGCCAAGTCTCTCCAAAGTTCATGATGTGTTCCACGTATCTCTATTGAGGAAATACGTGCCTGACCCAATGCATGTACTCACCTATGAAGAATTAGAACTGGAACCCAATCTGTCTTATTGCGAACATCCCATCAAGATTCTTGATACGAGAGAACAAGTGCTGGGAAACCGGACGACGCGTCTGGTAAATGTTTTGTGGAGAAACCATAAGATGGAAGAGGCAACATGGGAACCCAAGGAACTTATGATGAAGAACCACCCTAGTCTTTTCATGTGATAAGTATTATAAAAAATTCGAGGACGAAGTTATTTGAAGGAGGGGAGAATGTAACACCCCAAGCTTCTACGGTACGCTTCTCTTTGAATAATGTGATAGCGTGTGTCGTACGCAACACCGAGTTCTAACACACCATAACCAATCAAACTAGCCGTTATGATTAGTAATTACTACATTTTGAAATTATATATATTTTATATTTCAAAATGGACTTCATTTTTGGATTCGGAATATCGAATTTAGCCAAAGTTGAAATTTTGGTACTTTTCGGATAACTTTAATATTTTGATGAATAGTGAAAATTACTAAATGCTAATTAAAAACAACTTTTATAATCAAAATAATTAATAGTGATAAATTATGAATTTTAGTGGTTTTAAAGTATATTTATAATATATTTTTACCATTTAATATAATTTTGGTCATTGGACATAAATTTACAATTAAACCAAACATAAATAATTGTCAATCTTTTGATAGTTATTATCTCTTAAAAACACACTTTTTGTTTTGACAGCGGGAATTAATTTTAAATTAATTTCTTCCACTCCTGTGTTTTGAATTTAGAAAAATGGATTTCATATTTGGAATCAGAATGTTCAAATTGTGTAAATAGGTAACTTTTATTTTTAGACATTTTGAATAATTACTGCGGTACATATTTTATTTACCATGGTTAAGGGTAAATCCGGTAAATGAGGGTTAAAAAATAATATAATAATAATACTAAATTACCCTAAAACGTGTCCTAGACTTATTGGTTGATACATGTTCGACCATAGGAATATTTGATTTGGGACCCCATGGTGCCACTTGTAGGTGATAGGGACACTTTATTTTAATTAAGTTAAAATGAATACAAAAATGACACAAGCATATATCTTTTAGAAAAACAATTTTTATATAGGGTTATATATGTTGTATTTTAGATTATACATATTTATTAGAAAGATAAAAATATTTCCTACATAATTATATTTTATTTATAATTTTTATACATCAAATAATTTAATTTACTTATGACCCAATGATGATGATGTAATTACTATAATAGTGAAAAATTTAAATAAATGATATTATAAATACCCAAATAAATATAATATGAAACTTTTAATGAATTAAACTAATTTTCTAGGATAATATGATATATTAGGATTGATTTAATTGAAATTCTTCTAAGTAATCAATCTGTTATGAGTTTCACAAAAATCAACTGTTGAATAGTGTCAAAATTGACATAAAAGAGTTAAAAAAAATATTATATTAATAATTGATATTAAATTTCTAAAAATCTAAGGTTCGGCCGAGAGACTTATATCATGATATTTTATCATTAATGGACCACTTGGGGGTTGCTTGGATGTATATGGTATGTTTATTAACCATATAGTATAAAAATACAAAGAGACATTGTAAAAGTGAAACTAATTAACTTACAGTTAATACTTAAAGATAAGATTAATATAGTTACCCAAACCAGTCTAAATTATATTGGTTTAGTTTTTTTCGACCTATCCCTACCTTAACATTTAAATAATAAACTTTGTAGCCATTATAAACAGAATATTAATTTATTATAAACTAATATTTCTAGCTTTTCCAAAGGTGCCCCTCACCCCTCTTATAAAAGGGCACTCCTCATTCTCATTTCTTCACACCTTAAAAGCCTTTTGGTTCGGCCAAACTCTGCCCAAATACTTTCCCAACTTCCTTCACTACAACCTAGAGGCCTTAGTTTGATCAGAAAGCCAACCTATGGAGCCTTTTTGATCAAATCAAAAGGAAGAACCCGAAGAAGAGGTAATGATTTCACCCGCCTTTTCCAAGTTCTTTTCTTCTTCCACTTCTTATTTCTTTGTTATTACCATTCTAAAATAATAAATCCAGTATCATATATATACTGTGATGTTATTATAAATATGGTACAACCATATTCAGTATTCTATCCACCCTTTGAATAAAATGTCACCATACGTGCGTACGTATGGCTTACCGTCTCCACGTCGTGGTGTAATTGTTATTCAATATATTATTATTTGGATGGGTATAATAGTGATGTGTAAATCATGTAAATAATAGATAAAACATGTTAATGATTCTTTATATATGATATACCATCCATTTATATATTATTTTAATATCAAAATAATGATATTGTCTCTCGTGCGTACGTACGGACTATCGTCTCCATGAACGCGATGAGATTCATTCTCCATCGTATCCATTAAAGTATAATTATCATTTGATAATTTAAAAATGATGTTTAAGGAGTTGATATCATTCTGGGTATAAATAAGATAAAACCTATCCATAACAAACAAGGCTTATGTAACAAAACATATAAAAGAAATCGAGTAAGTTAACACCCGAAACAACGATAATACTAAGATATTATTAAAAAATCATTGTTAAAAGATAATATATGATATCATATTAATGTATATGATTCTTGTATAATTTAATAAAAATTATTTCACTATTATAGAGGAGGTTAAACTACCCCAACCAAGGATAAGTACAAGGTAATGGTTATTTCACACTCTCTTCATTGTCCGAGGTTGTTTATACGTAATAATCTACAGGGATCTCTTTATCATCCACATCCATGTTTCTTAAAAATGTATTTCAAAACATTTTTACTAATTACTAGAATATGAGTTAAAGTCATTTATACACTTTTTGACTTTTATAAGTGGTTTATAAATGAATCTTTCCGTCGTTTTCAAAACAATGTCCTTTTTAACCTTTTCGACAGAATTATGTTAAGAATGTTTTTTTAACTTATACGGCGGGTGCGGCTATTTTACACCTTTATAAAATCTTCAAAGCTTACCTTACATGCTTTTAAGAATATTTTCAATGAAAATGTTTTATTTTATAAATATATTTCTCTTAAATGATTTCAAAATAGAAAGAGATATTTCGTTAAAAAGAATTTTGATTTCATCTATGTCAACATCCTTTGATGGATTTTACGTTTATTTAAAGTTGATTTATTATGATACAAAACTTCTATATTTTATTGAAGGTTTTGTGATATGTTTGACTGTGGATGTGCTATTTTTATACCATTCTTGGTTTATGGTGAAAGTATTTACATTTCGTAGGCTAGTTTTAATACAAATGTTTATGTTATGTTTAAACCTTTTCATATGGGAATGCATTGGACTTAATATGTGACGGGTGGAGCCGTCTATAGCTCCTCGATGCATCGGTAGGTCTCATGAGAGAAACTAGTGTCTTGGCACAAGGCCTTGGAAAATTCTTATTTTTATTCTTGGCAGGAGGCCTTGGCTATGTGGTTATGATTGTCTGGAATTATGCATTCCATCATTATGAAAGTGGTTATTGATATTGCATGTGATTATTCGATTAGTAGAATATCCATGTGAATAAGTAAATGGAATTATATAATTTTACTTATGCCATACTATGTTGAAACTTCAAGTTTGAAAGGCTTTTGTTTTAGTTATACATTTCCTTAAATGTTTATTCTTATTTATGAAAGTTTCTGCTATATTGTTATCCTTACTGGGCATTTGAGCTCATCCCTTTTCTATGTTTTATTTTTCCCAGGAAGTGAAGATGTAAATTATGAATGTCCTATGTGGATATTATGAGGGGTTAATAGTGTGGACTATAGAGACAATATGTTGTTGTAGTAGTTTTTCACTTTATGATGTAATGTAAAACATTATAAATATATCTAGTGTTTCCAAGGCTACTAAACCAATCGGTCTTTCGAGATTTGATCTTTCTTGTGATCATGCCAATGTTATGTAATAATTCACTGACTCGAGGTAACTAGGGTCGGGGTGTTACAGTTTATGTAAAATGGTTAAAGCACTTCATATTTACACACTAGAACACTTAGCTGGAACCCACTTAATAGACAGGATAAGCATGCTAATAAAAAGACATGGGTTATACTAATTTAAGTGTCCATAAACAAGAAAGGTGTGCATGTACAAAAAGGTGTAAACATCATCAGAGTCACGCAAAAACACATCATGACATGATAAATGTAATGCAACATTTGTAATAAAATTCTAGAAAGGAAAACTGGGCATGCATCATCATTTCCATATCATATGTCTTGTCTCTTTTTTTATCTGATACTCATATGTAAGGTTCTATCTCCAAGGATATTCCTCTAGTCGGAGTAATCACTTGGTTGGTCATAAGCTAAGAAATGTATGCTGATGGACTCATGGTCTCTGTGTCAATGCCTTGTGCCATGACCTAAGGGTAAAAACCCAATCTGACTGTCTCGAGAACTATCGATGCATCGAGGAGCTTACTTCTACCAGTCTCCAACTCGGAAGGCTTACATTAACCAGTCCCTATCCTAGAGGGTTTTCTTCTTACCGGACCCCATTTCAGGTAGTCAGATACATTTCTTACATGTTGATAAGGTCAGATATTCAAGGTGTCCCATACCACTTTGAATACTTAATTTTCATTTCATATTACCCAAGGTGTCCCATACCACTTTGGGTAATATGATCTTCGTTACTCATTACCCAAAGTGTCCCATACCAATTTGGGTAATTTTGTTATTAGTTCATTATCATGTTTAGCCATACGCATGAATAATATGAATTAGGTAACAATTAAATAATTGGTTTACAAATACATGATATGACAGATAAAATTGAAAACATCGAATAAAAGCAGGCATGGTTAAGCAAGCATACTATGTGCCTAGAACATTTATTTATACACATAAAAAGATGAATGTGTGAGATTTGTTCCCAAAGGGGTATTAAATGATGATTATCTAAAAATTCCAGTACATGGAAATGAACTACTTGGCATTAACTATTGTACTTCACAGGTCACAGTACTTGCAACAAATCTCCATCCACTAATAATTACTACAGCATGCTTGGTATAAAAATAATAAACACTTGCAATCTTTAAAATTTCAACACTTGGAAATAAACCACCTTAAATAAAATACTTTTCATTAATTATTCTTCTTCACTGGTCATGGAATTTGCAGTTACACTCTACTCACTAAAAATCACTGCCGCGAGTTTGGTATAAAAATAATAGAAGATTTCTACATATTAACATGACCCTTAAATCCATATCCATAAATCATTTCAAGGGAAACATTAGACAAGTTCATTGGTGTACCCTTAGACACAGATATATAAAACAGCATAGGCATGTGCTAAAATCCTACATGAATAAAAATATTAATAACCATTTCTTGAAACTAGGGTGTTCAGATATTAATCTTAAAAACACATACATACATAAGGATATATATACACAAATTATATATATAGGTTTCCTCATAAATTAAAAATGGTACAATTAAAATCTTAATACCTCTAACTACTTATCATTTATTAAGTATTAAATTCAAAACCTCATGGGGGTTCAAATGATCATGAAACTATAAATACATAAACATGTAAAAGCTTTGTTTTTAACCATAACATAATTGTACTTAAACCAAAAACCAAGTTCGCATAAAAAATATTTTTCAAAGATAATTATTCATCTCTTAAACATCAAAACTGATTTCCTTTCTAACATATTACCTTACATAAAAATATAGTTATATAAATATATACGGCTTACATAAAATCCAACCTGTTAGGATTTGATTTTAGAAAAACCCTTTTTAAAAGTATAATTCTTAGTATAAAAATACTGAATAACCTTGGATACCCTAAAAAAATGGGTTTGAGTGATGTATATACATATATATCTATTTATATATATATATATATATTCAAAACCATAAAAACACTATACACTTAAACTTGAGTTTTAGGTTTGTAAATTAAGATCATTAAAACTAACTTAAATGTGATATCCCTTTTTAAATCACGAAGGAAACACCCCTTGAAAATTGTTCAAAACTGAAGAGTATGTGTTGTATAAACATATATATATATATACTGTATATATTGTGGGTATAATAGTATAGGTTTCATAAAACATGAAAAAACCCTTAGAGTAGAGTACTCTTCTTAAACCGAGGGGTTTACATGGTGAATATGTGCATATAACAATAAATCGGATATGTATATACATATATATATATATCGAGTATATATAATGTTTTATTTTAAACCATAATAAAAAACACCAACATACCATTACCTTTCTTGAGGATGAAGCTCGAGACATGGGTATGCTTGCTGGATTGCTGGGAATTTAATGGAGAGGAGGAGGAGGAGAAACCACCCGGAGTTTCATTTGTCATGGGTGAGGTTTATATAGAGGTTTTCAGCACAACTAGGTGGCTTGACCCAAGGGTTATCCCAGTGTAGAGGAGATGATGGTACATCGC
Organism: Viscum album; assembly: GCA_963277665.1. Lineage (NCBI taxonomy): Eukaryota > Viridiplantae > Streptophyta > Magnoliopsida > Santalales > Viscaceae > Viscum > Viscum album. The sequence continues at coordinate 1,200,621,194 of OY728121.1, read as the reverse complement.
CCTTGTAGGTGGGGGTGTGTGAGGTCAACATAACAGTGGAGAAGGAGGCATAACAGGCAATCCAGTTCTGGTTCTTGGGACCCCTTAGTGAGGTAGAAGACGACCGAAGACGCGTAGAAAAAAGAAAAAAAACAAACAAACGTCGGATGAGATTCGACCTTGGCGTAATCGGATGGATGAAAAGAAAAGTGTGTTTTAAAACATATCAACAGCCGAGATCAGTCCTTGGTGTGATTGGTTGGTCGAGGCCAATGTGCAGCCAGCAAAGGCTTTGCTGAACATGAACAGTGCGTATTAAAAAAAACAGTTTACTTTCAAATGGAATAAAGGTATATAACATTAAAATTAAATTTACACATTTTAACACAAATATATAAATTAGAGATTCCAAATTAGAAATCCCATTTTATATTATGTAAAATACCCTAGCATTTGATATAAATCTTATAAATTTTATAATTATAATACTGAACATTTATTAGGAACTTATATCTTTAGAAATCAAAAAACCAATTTATAACTTACTTCACTTGTTGATTTATAAAATTATGTTTAAAAGACCCGTAGTTTTTCTCTAATTCAAAACACAAAGTATTAGAGATCCAGAAAGATACATTTTTCAATTATTGATGATACCCCGTTCGACACATTTTAAAATATCATGTTTTCCACCATATAAATATCGTCATAAAAATATATTCATTTTCAATAATAATATATTATTTTAAAACTCAAAGATATAATTCTAATATTCTATACTTATTAAAATATCGAAACACCATTATATTATAGAAGCATTATAAAGGCCAAATTTTTATAAAAAGATGCACTTTATCCCTTGGAATCCAATGGTAAAAAAACGGTCATATTCCCTTAGAGGTATATTATAAAAGCAAGGGGTTGGATGTTTTATATTTTCAAAACACCGGACCCTTGGCGGATGGCTCTCCTCATACCATTGGCGATGAGTGCGTGTGCGGTGGTTCTGGCGGTTATACTTTTCACACTGATGGACCCTGAAGATGACGACTATCTGATTGCCTGTGTTGTGGTTCTTAGTAGTCTTGTTGTGGCCGTGTTAGGTCTTGTGCTTGGTACTTTCAATTAGATGGGTCTTGTTGTAATGTAACATTTAAATATATAACAGTTTATCGTATTCTTAATGTTTGATTTACATTCGAATTCTTTATCAGCACACAAAGCATAAAATAAAATAAAACAAGAGACATCAAAGAAAACAAAACATTTTTCACATGGACTAGTTTACAAAAACCTAGGGCATCATAGTTAATCAGTGTCATCATCCACCAATGATAATGGATAATGGTAAGGATTATGCTATCAATACTAGAAAAGTAGATGTTAAAAATAATGTCGTGCCTGGTATAATTCCTATTTACAATATAATTGAAAAATTCTTGTTTGATTATGGAACTATGAATAACCGTATATATTACATGTTTTATAGATCTATATATTCTAGGCCCCAAAAAGTGATGTGTATATATATTTAAAAACACCACGTGGTTCAATCTTTGCATCCCAAGAGTAGGAATCATATCCAGTTGGAAAATATGGGATGATTCTTCCACCGAATCTTGTGATACATCACTTTGTGAAATTTGATGCTAAAATGGGAATGTATTGGATCTCATTATATACATATAGTATATACTACAAAAAAATACCTTTTCATATTACGAACAATCCCATGTTCCTCTAACAATGATAGAAAGCCCCTAAATCTCAATTGGATTATCCATCAATGGCGTGGTTGTTGATTCACAATGGTGAATCATACATTGCTCAAATGTTTTAGTCAAGGGAATGTATCAAATAGGGGGAAATTACCATTTTGATGTAATATAGTGATATATTACCTATATTGTTACCCTGACATCCACCAAATTGTGAGGTATGTTTCCTAATAGAACTCAATCAGCGAACTACTCATATCTCATAGTTTCCATAAAGGATGGCTCATATAGAACTGGAGGACTTAATGAAGATGCGTTGAGATAATTTGGACAAAGGGTTCATACACCACCTTGGCATGATCCATTTATATTTGTCAAAAATAATGATAAATCAATTTGTTTTTTTCAATCATCAAGAACTCAAAAAGATCACCATAACGAACTACTATCATCTTGCATGGATTGAAAACATATTCTATCAGTTCTGAGGAGCATAGGAATTATCAATGGTGGATCTTCATTTTTTATATAATTATCTTAATTTGAAGAAAGATGAAATTCATAAGACTTCCTTTTTTATAAATATTGGGCACTATGAGTTTCTGGTGATGCACTTCATAGCTACTAATTTCCAAGAAATCATCATGGATTTTCTGAATGGATTCCTTATTATTTTCATATAAAAAATGTGGTAGTGTTTATAGATTATATTCTCATCTACATGATGTTTAAGGAGGAACATTACGAACACATAAGGCCTATGATGGAAAAATAATTAAAGGAGAAGTTTTATGCCAATTTCTACTAGTGTGACTTTTGGTTTCATCTTGTTTCATTTTTGGGGCATGTGATCGCATGCGACAGAATTTATATGGATCCTAAAAAAATGGAAATTAAGAAATGTCCTAAACCCAATTTTGTAATTTAAATCCTTAGTTTTGTGGGATTTGATGGGCAGTAATAATATATTTTGAAAATATTTTCATGATTCTCAAATCCAATAACAATGTTAACAAGGAAACGTCTAAATTATGAGTGTAAGAAATAATTTAAAGAATTTATTTAGAGATAAAGAAAAGGTTTATCAATGAACATATACTCACATTACTGAAATGTGGAGAATTTATTTTGATATATATTTTTTATTCAATGAATGTATTGGGTTTTGTACTGATGAATACTAATAATGTGGTCACCCACTCCTCATTATAGTGTAAGATACAAGAGAAAACAACCAGATATAAGATCTAGAGATAGAGGAAGTGAGTTTTTTACATTAAATCTAGTGGAACTACATCTATGTTGTGAAGTGTGACCTATATACCATTCACAAGAGCCTAAATTATATATTCACACAAAATGATATCAACATGATTCAAATTAAATGATTAGAGAAACTCAAGAAATATTATTTCTATATCCACTGGAATTTTGGAAAAGTGAACTATGTAGATAAAGCAGCTAGAATAAAATAACATTCAACACTATCCATGTTTTGGAATGATATAGACCCCAATTTAATTGATGTGAAATGTTTGGGTTTGGAAATGATAATTTAAAAGAATCCAACAAACCTTTCACAAATTATTTTCCATCCCTCTATCCAATAGTTGATTTATAATGAAAAATGGGTGATCCCGAGTTACAAAAATGTGTTCATGCATTAAAATAAGGGATGATAAAATAGTTGGATATTGAAAAAGCTGTTAGATAATTCTCTTATATCACATTTACTATCCATATCGGGAGTACTAAGAGGTACCATGATCACCGAGAATACATATGGTCTGACAACATGAAGAAGTAGATTGTTGAGCATATCTAAATGTGCTTAATATGACATCATGTTTAAGTAGATTGGAAGAAGTTAAAAGGGTTAATTAAAAAAATTCATATACACATGTGAAATAGGATAATGTCACTATTGATATTGTCATAGGTCTCCCAATGAAATACAAAGGAAATAATGAAATATTGGTTATGGTGGACAATCTCACCATGACTACCCACATTATCTCCATCCATGAAGATCTCCCTCTTGAACAATATTCAATGATATATTTGAATGAATTTGATAGACTTCATGGGATTCCACATTCTATTTTATATTATCCTATTCCTAGGTTCGCATATAAATTATATAGGGTTCTTCAACACGCATTGAGTACTAAATTAAATTTCATCACGGCCAATCACCACCAAAATAATGGCCAATAAAAAAGGACTATGCAGATTTTTGAAGATATTCACATAGGCTTCACAATATATTTCTAGGTAGATGGGATTGGAATCTCCCATTGGATGGGTTCTCTTTCAACAATAGCTTCTACTTAATTATTCATATGTCTCTTTATGAAGCTATATATTGAACCCAATGTAGAACCCAAACATTTCGAGATGAAGTTTTCAAATAAATATACATGGACAAAATCATGTTCAAGATATGGTAGAAAAGGTTTTTGTCATCCGACAATATATCAGAGCTTTCTCAGATATAGAGAAAGTGCTATGTTGAAAACCACTAAAGGGACACTGTTTTCAAAATTAGATATATAGTATTCCATATAATATCACTATGAAATAGATTCTTGTGTTTTGGAAGGATATGTATATTGATCCCATGATAAGTTGGCCCATTCGGGATACGTGATCGCATAAGATTCATGACCTATTGATTGATGTTCATCTGAATATGGATCTAGTTAATGAGGTGTTACACATATCACACCAATGAATGTATATAAAATATTAATCATAGTTATTAAAAAACTAGGTCCTATAACAAGAATATGATCTATTTTATGAGGTGAAGCTAATACTGATTTTGATCTATACAGATTGGGTTCTACGAAACAAGAAAAACTACCTCGTAAAAGTGTTTTAGTGGGACCATATGCTTAAATAAGAAACGTGGGAACTACAGGAGCTGATGAAGGATTTGTACCATGAATTTTATTTGTAAAAAGAAATTTCGAGGAATAATTTTAAAAAGGGGGGAAGAATATAATGAACAAAACATTTATCAATGAACATTCTCCCTTATAATCATAATGGATTATAGTATAAATCATATAAAATCATTTAGATACCTAAATAAAATAATTAAAATTTAAAAATTAATTAAATAATATTAATTTCTAGAAGATTATTATCCAATATTGGTGAAAAAGTTAAATAAATATTGGAATAGTTATATGACCCTTTTAAATAGTAAATAAGACCAATGTGTGTTGACATCACTAGTAAAAGAATAATTGATATGTATTCATCTTATAGTTTGTTATATGATATGTTTATATCATAGTCTACGTGAATAAATGTTTTACAAAATAATTAATTAAGTGTTATTATTTTTTATGTCATATATATATAATTTTTTTTATTATTTATGTAATAATTTAAATGAAAAACAAATTTCAGAATTTTTTTTCATAAAATAATATTATTAGGTAATAGGTTTTTATGATATTGTTATAAAATATTAATTAATTTTCCATGGTGTAATAAACATAATTATAATTTTAAAAAATGTATTTTCAATGTAAAGGATGATTTTTGTTGGGAAAAAATCCCTCAAGATAACATTGCAGTATTTTTGAGTTGATTGTGTTTGTTGACAAAGCAGGTTTTCATGGATATTTTTCGAGTTCCCAAGAAGTTGTTGACAATCTTTGTTGACAAAGAATGATGACAAAGGAAAGGATGATATGGAGGCGGTACAAAAGAGCAGTACAAGGTGGTGTCATTTCCTAGTGTTTGCCAAATTTTTGGGGTCCAAAATTTGGAGTTTGGTGAGCATCGTGAAAAGTGAATTTCCATGAAAATCATATTTTAATATGGAAAAGACATAAATTTCACGAAGATAGGATGCATGGTTTTGATTTCGCGAAGACCAGAAAAATGTAGGTGGTGATGCTTTGCGATTACGTCAAAAGCTTCGCGAACGTCAGAGTTGAAGCGCATCGTAGCGGTGAAGGGATTTGCGAGGGATATTCGCGGCGAAGGCGCGAATGAATGTTGACGGTAATGCTCTGCGATTACGACGAGCTCTGTGAACGGAAAATTTCCGTAGTACTTCGCGATTTGTACAGAATTCTGGCGGAAACTTTGGAGCTTCGCGATTGGCGATGACGTGGTGTTGAATTCGCGCGGAAGGGCCAACGGTCAGTGGAATCGCCTATAAATAAAGGCCGACCCCCTCGAGAGAAGCAGAGAGAATTTTTAGAGAAAATCCATTGCTCTCGGTTCGCAGAGGTGGTTCGCGAATGCAGTGTGCTTCGCGAAAGGGGAGCTTCAAGGCTGCTATTCTAGCTCCACGAAAGGCATGTGCCCCATGTTGGCTCAGTGAGCTTCATGGAGAGGCATGAGCTCCACGACGGCCTAATCATTGCGAAGGATAGTGAATCTCGAGAGTTCTTCGCGATAGAGCTTCGCGAAAAGGCAGGAGCTTCGCGAAGGCTTGTTTGAGCTTCGCAAAATTTGGAGCTTCACGAAGTACGGTGCTTTGCGATGGTGCTTCCAAAAGGAATTGACCAGTGTCCAGAGAAAAATAGGAATTCATCAGTGGATGAAAGTTGGACTTCAATAGAGAATCTATCAACAGTTGAGGATGCATTCTTTCATGCAAATGAAGAGACCTACAGGTCTATATACTGTGAGTTGATTCCCTTCTAGAGCAGTGAGCTTAGGAAGAGGAATAAGGTGATCCTCTCCACCTGCATTGAGCCAGAGAGAGAGAAACAGGGAGTGACCCTTGGGAAAGCAGTGAGCTGACCCTAAACTTTATAAAGGTAGTGATCCTAGGAATAGAATTGATCTAGCCCGAACATTGTAATCCACAGCTAGAGAAGTTTAGTGGAATTGGTATGACCGGAAACTTGTCGTCGTATACTCCTTGGACGTAGCCCTTTGCGGTGAACCATGTAAAATTGGTGTGTCCGGTGAATGATTTAATTTCTGTTTACTTTGTGCAACATGAAAGGGAGAGAAGAGTGTTTTGGTTAATAGCGAAACAAGATCAGAACGGGCGTTAATTTTAAATTAGTCATACCCTGATTCACCCCCCCCCCCTCTCAGGGCATTCAGCCTTGTGGACCTAACAATTGGTATCAGAGGGAAAGGTTGACATTTGATCTTCTCTCAAATGGAGGTCACTAATCATAGAATGATTTTGATCTTAGAAAGATGTAATTTTCAGATATGGAAGAATCGAATGCAACACTATTTCCGATCTTAGGGAATGGATGTGTTTTCAGCAGCTATGCATGGTATCACAGCTGATACTACTAGTGGTGCATTATCAGAAGCTGTGCATAAAGAGTTGGATGGTGATTCCAAAGCAATCAATGCCTTAGGGGGATCTCTTTCCAATCCCATATATACATAGGTGATGTCATTCAAAACATCACATTCCATGTGGGAAAAGCTCTTGAATATTTATGAAGGGGATACAAAAGTCAGAGAGGCCAAGCTGTAAGTGTTGTGGAACAAGTATGAAGATTTTGATAATGAACCCGAATGAGTCTATTGATGCATTATTTGATAGGGTAAATGTTGTGGTAGAAGATATGTGGGGCTTGGAGAAATTATATAAGATATAAAAATTTTGAAGCGCATATTGAGAAAACATCCACCTCGATTCAATCCGAATGTTTCTGTTTTGGAAGATAAAGACCCCAAAGAACTGACATTGGGTAACCTACACAGCACTCTTGTTGCATATGAAATGAGAAATGATGATAACAAGACTATGGAAAAGGAGAAATACAAAGAGGTGGTATTCAAGGCCATAAAGAAACTCACCATTAAAGATTCTAATGAAGAAGAAGAGACATATGATGTGATGTCATTTCTTTCTTCAAATCTGCAAAGTGGAAGGGGAATGTTTAATGGGAAACTTCCACTAACATGCTTTCGATTTGGAAAGGTTGGTCATCTTGTAGCAATATTCCCCAAGAAATTTCAATATAACGATGATGATGATGATGAAGATGAAATTCCCATGAAGAAGACTTCACTGTTTGTGAAAGGGAAGAAGCAATTCAAGATAAATTTCTTCAAGAAAAAGAATCTCCTTTTACAAGAAAATGAATGTTCAGAGGAGTCTGAGGATGGAGAGGTTGAGGAAATAGAAAATTTCAGAGATCGTGGCTTAAATTCCTTCGTGGTGATTGTTTTTAGTTCTCAAAGAAAGGAAGAATATTACACTGAAGAAGAAGAAGAAATTGAAGGGATAGTTGATATGGAAGCTGAATTAGAAGAAGCTCTTGAGGAGATAGACGTTTGGAGAGCCAAAATGAAGAAAGACAATAAAGTGGTTCTTGATGCCAAACTCTATATGAAACAATAGGATGAAGAAAATTATGAGCTATTGGAAGAAATTGTAAGACTAAAATCCTCAATTCCAGAGAGCTTAGAAAATATTGTTGAGTATAAGCTTAAAATTGAGGTAAAAAAGAAGGAAATTGATAGTTTGACTAACAATGGAAAGGAGCAGGTCAGACATAACAAAGAGCTTGAAGAAGAAGTGGTCAATCTGTGATGAAAAATGATGGATCAAGAAAAACTCTTGACCCCCAATGTGATATCAGAAAAGCAGGCCATTCAGAAGACTGTGAAGATGAAAGAGGAGGCTTGCAGTTCAGCCAAAAGATATCTAAGGGAACAAGAACAGAGATGGCAGCCAAACAGTGAACGATTTTCCAGAACATATTTCGAAGGACACTGTTTTTGGTGTGGAGGATTTGGGAACATGTCTAGGTATTGTACTTCGACAATTCATAGAAATGTGCCAAAGAAGAATCAAAACGTTCACGAGCAGTAAATCAATAAACCAACAGGTGAGTTAAATTTACAGAATATATTTGCGGCTTTGCAAAATGAGGGTGGTCCATCATATTCTGTGAAAGAACAGAAGTCTCAATCCATGCCGATTGTGAATGAAAAAGTATGGACCCTGAAGAAGAAAAATGAGAAGGTCGTGGAAGCGGATATTGCCCTTAAAGCATCAGATTGATCTGGTGTGTGGATCCTTGACAGTGTTTTCACATCCCACATGACGGGTAATAAGGATGTTGTTATAGGCATCAAATATGACAATGATGGAGTTGTCAAATTTGGAAATGATGAAGGCTTGAAGATTTTTGGCTCAGGGAAAGCCATGTTTGGGGGAAAAGAGATGAGACATGCTGATGTCTTGGTAGTAGAGGGTCTTTGTCATAACATACTCAGTGTCAGTCAACTATGTGACTCTGGGAACTCAATTCGATTTACCAAGAAGATGTGTGTTGTGAAATGAAAAATGGAGTAGCTGTTCTACTGGGAAAAAGGTCAAAGGGAAATCTCTTCCTTGTAGGTGGGGAAGAAGATACATGTCTTTTATCCAGAGAGGAAGAAAACTAGCTATGGCATAAGCGACTTGGTCATCTATGCCAACCATCTATGGAGGATCTCGTAAAGTGTGATGCTGCTAGAGACCTTCCCAAACTATCACGTGATCGCACTCATATGTGTGATGCTTTCCAACAAGAAAAGATAATAAAAGAGACATACATGCCAAAGGAACAGAAATCAACTAGAGTGCTCGAACTGGTTCATGCTGATGTATGTGGACCTATCTCACCACGAGCTATAAATGGGAAAAGGTACTATGTTCTTTTCTTTGATGATTATAGCAGAATGATCTGGGTATTTGTCATTACCCATAAGACAGAGGTGTTTAGTTGCATAAAAAAGTACAGGAGGGAATCAGATTGAATGCTTGGGCAGGAAATTTTGATGTTCCATACGGATAACGGTACAGAATTCACAAACAATCAAGTGGAAGAGTATCTCGAGAAAAATGGGATAAGGCATAAAGTTTCTTCGGTAAGAACTCCCCAGCAGAATGGAGTGTTTGAATGGAGAAATAGGATCATCAACAACATGGATAGAATGATGCTTATTGATAAAGACCTACCAGAGAAATTTTGGAAGGAAGTAGTTTTTACATCGGTCTATGTATCGAACAGGTCTCTATTGTTTCTGAAGCAAGGAAAGACTTCATATGAACTGTGGTATGGAATGAAGCCAATGCTGAAATACATTCGAATCTTTGGAAGTAAGTGTTTCATTCTCAACAACGAAAATCACAGGATGTATGAGGCAAGAGGAGATGAGGGGATATTCCATGGATACTCAGAAAAAAGCAAAGCATATAAATGTTTTATCAAAAGGATGGGAAATATCATTGAGAGGAATGATGTCACTATAGTTGAAAATGAACAGAATACTCAACGATCCAGTGATCAGTTCCTGGATAAAAGTGATGATGAGGTAAGAAACCCAGGGGGAGCTGAAGTGGCAGAAGCTGACTCAGATGAAGATAATGATGAGGAAGAAGAAAGTGTCAAGTATGTGTCTGCGAGGAAGCCAAAGAGTCGCACTAAAATGGATAGGCAGAATATCATTGGTGATAAAACAACTCCAGTTCAGACTCGTAGAATGAAATCATTACAGAAAACATTGTTTTTTTCTCAAGTGGAGCCGAAATTTTTTTCTGATGCAGATGAAAATGACAACTTTGTTCAGGTAATGAACGATGAACTTGATCAAATTGAGAAGAACCAGATATGATAGATTATATAGAGGCTAGTAGATAAGAATGTCATCGGGAATAATGGGTTTATCGCAACAAGATGAATGAAGATTACATAGTGATTCAGAACAAACCACGACTAGTGTGCAAAGGATACTCCCAGATATAGGGAATAAATGTTGATGAGCCATTTGCACCGGTTGCAAGGCTGGAGACGATCAGATTATTTTTTGACAGATCAGTGCAACGAAAGTTCAAAGTGTTCTAGATGGATGTCAAATCCGAATTATTGAATGGAGTTCTGGAAGAGGAGGTGTATATTGAGCAGCCATATGGTTTTCTCATTCATGAGGATGAGAACAAAGATTGCAGGCTGAAGAAGGCATTGTATGGGCTGAAACAAGCACCAAGGGAATGATACTCAAGGCTTGATCAGTACTTGAAGAAGCTTGGTTTTCAGCGTGGAGGAGTTGATTGAAATCTCTATTTCAGTAATGATAGTAATCAAAGGATGATGGTGTTGGTTTATGTCGATGACATAATATTTGGCAGATCAGATGATGCTCAGTGCGGACAGTTTTCCAAATTCATGAAACCTGAGTTTGAAATGTCAATGATTGGAGAGCTAATGTTTTTCCTTGGTCTACAGGTGACACAAGGAAGGAATGGAACATTCATTTCTCAAACTAAATATGCCAAGGAGATCCTGAGAAGGTTTGGAATTTAAAATTCCAAGGAGATAAAGACTCTGGTTGCCACTCAGATTAAATTATCGAAAGATGAAGATGGAAAGGAAGTTAATATCATAGAATACATGCAAATTATTGGAAGTTTGTTGTACTTGACTGCAACAAGGACTAATATTGTTTTCACCACATGCCAAGCAGCGAGATATCAGAGCAATCCCAAGGAAATCCACATGCTTGCAGTGAAATGAATACTTTGGTATATCTAGGGCACAGTGGATTTCAGCTTGACATATACTGACAAATATCAGAGAGGGTTATTGGGATATACTGATGCAGACTGGGCCGGTTCAGCAGATGATATAAAATCAACGTCAGGTGGTGCATTCTATCTCGGTAGATTGTGTATTTCGTGTCTAGGCAAGAAGAAAGATTGAATTTCATTGAGCACCTCAGAAGCTGAGTATATTGCTGCCACTCAAGCATGCACAGAGTTATTGTGGATGAAGCAGCAGCTTGAAGATATGGGAGTTGAAGTGAAGTCTCTGATCCGAATCAAGTGCGACAACTCAAGTTCTATAAATCTTAGCAAAAATCTCATCCACCATTCATGGACAAAGCAAAATGAGATTAAGTATCATTTTATCAAGGAGATGGTTGAGCAGGGAATCGTGAAGTTGGAGTATGTGCCTACAGAGCTACAGGTTGCAGACATTCTAACAAAGGCCATACCCATGGAAGCTTTTGAGAGGCATCAACTGGCACTAGGAGTTCAGTCGATTCCCCGCACTTGAAATAGTGTGGAAGTGGGACCTCCCTTCTCCCAGATGTATGATGTGTTTTTCCCTAATGTGTTGATATGTGTTCTCTACTATGTTACAGACTACAAAGGAGTGACCTTTGGGAACATTGAAAAAGTGGGAGAAAATAGTGATTGTTCAAGGGGGAGGCAGTGTGGTTATACAAGAAATCATGACAGATACGAGGAGAAGCTGACCAGTGGCGCAACCAAAAAGGGGGAGAGTATTAAATCTGACGATGCTAGAAGTGATCGACAATTGGTGTTTGACATGAAGTGATTCATTGATGAACATTTCATACTACTCCTATTTCTTATGTCGAGCATTGCTCATGTGGGATTAGAATACATGTTAAGTGAATCCTTGAAGGTATTTAAAATCAAAAGAGGTGAATGGTGGTAGCGGCTGGAAGAAGTCTCAATGAGGTATCAACGTGCAGAAAATCATTCTGAGAAGAGTTATGATGAATTGTCAACAAACCCAAAGGGGGAGATTGATGGGCAAAAATCCCTCAAGGTAACATTGCAGTATTTTTGGGTTGATTGGGTTTGTTGACAAAACAGGTTTTCATGGATATTTGTCAGGATCCCAAGAAGATGTTGACTATCCTTGTTGACAAAGAACGATGACAATGGAATGGATGATCTGGAGGCGGTACAAAAGTGTAGTACAAGCTGTCGCCATTTCCCAGTGTTTGCCAAATATTTGGGGTCCAAAATTTGGAGTTTGGTGAGCATAGTGAAAAGTGTACTTCCATGAAGATCATAATTTAATACGGCAAAGACATGAAATTTGTAAAGATTGGATGAATGGTTTCAATTTCGCGAGGACCAGAAAAATGGAGGCGGTGATGCTTCGCGATTATGTCAAAAGATTCGCGAACGTCAGAGTTGAAGTGCATCTCAGCGGTGAAGGGCATTGCGAGGGAGCATTGCGGTGAAGGCACGAAGGAATGTTGACGGTAATGCTCCGCGATTACGAAAAGCTCCGTGAATGGAAAATTGCCGTGGTGCTTCGTGATTTGGACAGAATTTTGGCAGAAACATTGGAGCATCGCGATTGGCGATGAAGTGGCGTTGACTTCGTGCGGAAGGGCCGAGGGTCGGTGGAATATCCTATAAATAGAGGCTGACCCCCTCGAGAGAAGTAGAGAAAATTTTCAGAGAAAATCCATTGCTCTTAGTTCACATAGGTGGTTCGCGAAGGCAGTGTACTTCGCAAAAGGGGAGACTCGCGGCGGCTATTCTAGCTCCACAAAAGGCGTGTGCCCCGCGTTGGCTCAGTGAGCTTCACGGAGAGGCAGGAGCTCCGCGATGGTCTAAGCATTGCGATGGTCTGTGCATCGCGAGAGTGATTCACGATAGAGACTCGCGAAAAGGAAAGAGCTTCGTGAAGCCTTGTTTGAGCTTCGTGAAATTGGGAGCTTCCCAAATTAGGGTGCTTTGCGAAGGTGTTTCCAAAAGGAATTTCCCAGTGTCCAGCGGCAGATAGGTATTAATTAGTGGATGAATGTTGGAATTCAATAGGGAATCTATCAACAGTTGAGGATGCATTATTTCATGCAAATGAAGAGACCTACATGTCTATAAACTGTGAGTTGATTCCCTTCTAGAGCAGTGAGCTTAGGATGAGGAAGAAGGTGATCCTCTCCACCAGCAGTGAGCCATAGAGAGAGAAACAGGGAGTGACCCATGGGAAAGTACTGAGCTGACCCTAAACTTTGTAAAGGCAGTGAGCCTGGGCATAGAAGTGATCTATCCCGAACATTGTAATCCACAGCTAGTGAAGTTTAGTGGAATTGGTACGACCGGCAATTTGTCGGCGTATGCTCCTTGGACGTAGCCCTTTGCGGTGAACCAAGTAAAATTGGCATGTCCTGTGCATGCTTTAGTTTCTTTTTTACTTTGTGCAACAGGAAAGGGAGAGAAGAGTGTTTTGCTTAACAGCAAAACAAGATTAGAATGGGAGTTAATTTAAATTAGTCATATCCTGATTCACCCCCCCCCCCCTCTCAGGGTATTCATCCTTGAGGACCTAACAATTTTAATTTAGAATTAAATTTCTCATGTATAGAAAATTATATTAAATAATGGACTTCATTATTTAATTATATACATCAAAAAATGTGTTGGTGTAACTTTTTCTAAAATACATGAATTTTTTTAATAGTAAACTATGATAATATTCAATAAAAGCTAAATACATGAATTATGATGTCTTAGATGATTTAAGGTATATGTAATGAAATAATCACACACACTAATTAATTAGTTTAACATATTAATATATAGTTATCAAAATATTCGTATAATTAATCCAAAATAATAAACTAATGAATATAATTATGTGAAAATACCCATGTCCTCCTCTATAATTACCACCCTCACCCATCCATATCATACACCTATCAGGCTTCATGAATTTTTAATATTGTGACGAAACACATCCCTAATTCATCCCCTATGTCCATGAGCATTTTTTATAATTAATAAACCATGACTATGTGCCATGATGATGATCTTAGGGGGATAATTCTAATGGTAAATCATATATCTCTTTTCAATTAATTGTCAGCAAATGTAATTTAATTTATTTGTATCTCCCCAAATACCTTCATCCTAATGAAATGATAAATCTAGTAAATTAAATATATATTAATCATATTTTGTTAATTAATGATACATAATTAAAATACTAACTCACTCTCTTTTATTCTAAATAATGAAATCATCACCCGTGATGTCTCAATTTACCAACATCGTGGGTGATGCACATTCATTTTAATTTAATCCCACAAAGGATGTTAACAAAAAAATTAAATTGTTTTGAAAATATTTTAATGTTTATTTTATTATATTTTTTATCTTTTGGAAGTAACTTATATTCATGAAAATATATGATAAAAAATAGAGTTAGTTGTGATACAAAATGGCCACTATTAACCTAAAATGATAATCACAAACATTTATCTAATGATCCCTCCTAATGGAATACAAAAAAATTCAATATCTAATAATATATACTTTTGGAATATCATTAATAACATATAACATCAATTCAAGATATTTATCAACCTTTTACACAAACTTTCAATTCATAAATACAGGTGATCTGATTGTGTAAATTCTAAAAACAAGAACTCCTGATGGATAAATGTAATCTATAAAACTCATCCTAAAGCCAATAAATGAATGTAATAAGAACATAATGGATTAAATTCTAGTATTAAAATTATTATATTTTTAATTAATGAATATAATGTGATTGTATTGTGTATTAAAATGAAGAGTGCATTCAGACATAGGATAAGGTGAAGTCTCAAACCCATGTAACATTGTTTGGGTTATCCTCTATCTCCCCCTTTTTCGTATGGATATTTCTTATATATAATTTCTAAATAATTATATTATCTTTTTTAGAAATAATTTTTTCCACATTAGTTTATTACAAACACTATCTATCCGAAAAACACTTCGATATAAAATAAACAATTTATTGATTATTTGCCACTCAAGGTTGATGAATATTATAATAAGTATGTTATTCCCAATTTCATAGGGGATACCAACATTTTTTGATTTTTGATGTATTAAATGAAACCCATTTAATTCAAAGGGTATTTTTATATCCCTGAATGTTATACGTTCTATGAGGAATGAATAATAATGTCAATGTTATTATGTGATGGGTGTACCCAGAATGATATATTGTAATGTTAATGTTATTTTGTGACATGAGGTCCTATAATTATTGATTGATCGAATGAATTTTTTAATTTAATTTATCTCATGTGAGATGTAAAATATGTGTGAACATGATACTAACTTGGTTCAAATTTATGTGTAGTAATTTTCAATGAAGACATGATGTTTTATTTTTATGCATTGCCACATTCCAATCCAATTTTTAATTCATCTTCTATTGATTATGATGATGATGTTTTGATTTTATCTCCCCATTTTATGATTCTTCATGTTCGTATCAATCCTTATACTAGGATTTTAGCTCACCATTTTGATGTATGTCCTCAGTTTAATACTTGTACATAGAAGCACACAATGGATAGTATGATTATAGTGAATGAATGAATTAAATAAATTTTATGTTTTAATTAGTAAATTTTGTATATTGTCATTGTTTTCCAAATATTCTAAACCATTGGATCCTTGTAAAGTAATTATCTTATGTTGTATATCATTTATAGGATGTAATAGTAATGTAATAAAATGGAGAGTTGTTGTACATTGTTTTTCTTGGTTAGCAACATATTCATGATGATCATGTGGTAGATATTATCCCTCAAGAAATTTGTAAAAATGAGATTAATTACCCCACTAATGATTCAAAGTTGACTTATTTTTATGTATAATGTCTTTTCTTTTAGAAATTTCTTTTTATTGAATGGTTCACATTTATTTCTAATCATAAGAGTTTTCATTATATCTTCATCTCGCAAACATTAGAATATCATTATGTGGGTGTGGATATAATACCCTTAGACATTTTACTTTGACATCAACTAACCCTTGTGAAATGAGAATGTTGTCATGGTAAATTTTAGTTGGAGTGTACCATCATAGTCTATTATTGAATTGAAGGAATGATACCTTTTGGGACTCTTTACTCAGTTCCATTTGGACACAATATAATATATTAATGTAAATGTTCTAACAAATATTTAATTTCAATGATATCACATTGAGTCTATTATTCTTGGTCATCACCAAGTTGATGATTTAAAATAATTTCAATAATCCATTTTTGGGAGATCAATTATGGTTGGTCTCTCCACCCAGAGGGAATTCTACATTTTGAGGATTTGGGTTTAATTCTATCTTTTTATAGGATATCACAGTTTATAACATTTATAGGTCATCTTGGGTATTTCATCATGGAAATATACATATTTATTATTATATTACACAATAATTCTAGAATCTCATTCTGATGTCTGAGATTGAAATTTTTTTCCCACTCTTACAGTTGCCAACATATAATGTTATAGAACATAATACCTTTGTGTTTTATCCATCATATTCTTATTCAAATTTGGAATTGGGATGAGGGGTACATTTCTTTTCCATGTTTTAACAATGGATTAATTGAGGGAAGATTTAAATCATGGTGGTTATTGATCAATTGAAGAAATGATCCCTCTAAAAATCTAATCGATCACACAATAATGGTGAATACTCAAATTAATATCGCAAGGAGATAGTGATGTTTAATGGGGTTCATACTTCCAATATTTTGGACATAGATCTATTCATACTAAAGTATTCACGTTTAGTATCCATGAGGCGATGGGGACTCTAGTCATGCTCAATTAAATATGCAATCCATAGAAATACGACCACACATAGCATGATTTTATGAACTAATGGGATATTCTCCATTTTTTCATGGAATTTAGGGGAACATGGGATAACCATCTATGATTGGATGAGTTTTCATATAAAAATTGTTGAGATTCAACAGTTATAATGGTTCACTTTGAAGATTTGTATAGACTCCCACGATATTCCCTTATTTATTGTGTAGAGTTGGATGTGGCCTTGTTGTTGGTGTCATGTCTTATTCAGGATACGTCTGTGAGTATTCAGGATATACATCAACTACTTGTTATAGATTAGTGTAAGAAGACATCACATGTGTATAGTCCATGTTATCATTTTCAGTTTCTTTTGCTGACCATGTTTCATTTAAATTTATCCATGGTTCTATCAATTTTGGATTAGATAATAGGGGATATAGGCTCTGAGATACTTTCTACCATTGGAAGTCACAATGTGTCTTTGGATGAATTCATATTAGTCGGAATTTCTTGTGCAGTTGAATTGTTCATGATGTTTTCCATATTTCTTAACTCATGATATAGCATCCACATGACTCCTTTGGAATGGATGAACTTATGGTGGGATGTTTTTAAAATCCCATTACCTTATTTTAGGTATTTCCTATCTGTATTTTAATTTCCCTTTTATTTTGGGTTCATTTCAATCCTTCCAGGGACGGAGAGTGTTTGTTAGTGAAAAATAACTAATGTTCAGTGATGTATGTATGTTTGTATTTATGTATTTTAGGTATATATATATATATAAAACATTATAAGGTTAACTTTTGGGTTAATAAAGCTTTCTATTTGGTTGGGGGTATTATATAGGATTTGATATTATAAATATATTTTGACATATTCACATCATGATATTATTACATGATGAGAATCCATCACTTGATTGATATCATGATCTTGATACAATCAACGAGTTAGTACTATCTGTGGGATGTGATATCCATTCATAGTGACACAAATTATAGTACATTAAATCTACTGATTTATTGAAAAGGATGATTGAGATAAATTAAGTTAAGGTGATACCTATTAATAATGTATAGGTAACATTATAATTCACACAATGAACTAAGATCAAATTTTTAAATGATCATAATATCTATATACTATACAATTGTGAGATATTTTCTCATTCCATCAGTGAAAAAATATATCTCCCGAACCATAGACATCCATAGATGAGTTTGGGTATCTATTTCCTTTAATATCATAGCATTTATGAAATTGATCACTATTGGAGTTACAATATATCTTCCTAGGTAAGAAAATATTTATCCCCATTATTTTATTTGTTCAAAGATGTATTTTTTCAGTAATATATCAGATATGATGATCTAATAGTGATATTCTTCTTAATCCTTTATATATGTCATGTATATCCTTCTATTAGAATATATCGCTAATGTTTTTTATGTTGTGGAATGTGGGAAATTTTATATATGTGTTCCCTAAACTATCATTCAACCATGGTTATTTTAGAATACAATTTTTATGTATTGGAATCAAAGGTTGGTCCATTATTTCTGGATTTCTGTTCATTAATATAGTTTGGGATCTAGTTGTGGTAATGTAAGACTCGATTTTGAGTTAGAAATTTCCATGTCCTGCCTTTGATGGATTAACCTATATTTTATCTAGTTTATAAATTTATATAAAAATAAAATGGATTTATTGATTCATTTTATTGTTATTGTTTAAATGTGTTTTTTTAAAATAACTTTTCCCCTTGTTTTGGTAAGAAAATATATTGTCATTTAATAGTGAAATTGATTTGAAAATTTGTTTTCAATAATTTTTTTTATGAAACATATTATAGAATAAAATACATTGGAAACTAGGGGTATATAGGTGGAAGGTGTATTAATAGGCCTCTTCTATTGATTCAACTAGGGGTTCAATCTTGTACTCTTCCTCTGCACCCTACGACTATCATTATATTGACATATTAAATAATATTTGGAGGTTCAAATTATCTGGTGTTTCTCTACTCTCTTGATGGGATGCATACAATTATAGACATGACGCACACAATTTTCTATTTAAGAGTACGAGTGTCCAAAAGTTCCTATCTTTTACAGATTCTTTATGTGTTGTTACCTATGCTATTGAGTTTAACAACTTACCTTGATTACCTACTTTAATATAAGTGATATTCATTGAAACCTTATCTAGATTATTTGAATCTCTACTAAATAGGTGAATGATTTAACATTATGTTTTTATTATAACTTATTACATGATTATAATACATATTTTTAATTAATAATTTGAATTTTCTTAGTGTATATAGTCCTGTTGCGAAACACATAGGTGGGATTACAGTGAGCCTCTCATCTCAAACCCTTTACAACCCCTTTGGTAGTGCATATATGATATTATGTATTTTAATGATGGGAATATAGAAGAATTATTGAAATATAGTGATTTTTTCTATCTGGTGATTTGTGTAGATGATTTTGACATAGTGGTGCATCATCTCCTTATGACATGGAGTTGTCATTTTTCATTATGGTGGTTTTAATTTTTTTTTGGAATCGTACCATTGAGATTGTTTAGCTACTTTTGGGTTGTATCACATTTGAAATTTACCATTTAATATGGAATATATTTAATTCTATGTCTTCCACAGTTTTATCCTTGTATATTTATATATTTTCTATATTTTATATTTTAGTTTCGGAAATTTTTTTCACTCTGGTTTTTTTGATACCAGAGTTCTTGTCTTTATCCCATGGAGATTGTTACTTCCCTTCTGGTATGTCATGAAATGGATTGTTTATCATTTCATGTTGGTAATGAGGTCTATTAATTAATAGAATCAATATTATCATTGAACCACTAATCTATGTATATCTATTAAATGCACTAATTATAATAAAATAATGTTTATGGTATTATTTGGTAATTAAAAGAAATGGATATGTTGAATGTATATTGTTGTGAAATAAATGTTGATCAATGGTTTTTCTTGATCATAATACTATGAAAATAAATAAATAAAATATATGGCGTAAAAATATTTTCATGTAACATTATTTGATTAGAATTTACATCATAAACAACAAAATGAAAATAAAGTAATGATTCATATATTGAATATTATTAATATGTAATGGTTTCTATGAATCATTAAATCAATACATGACTATCCTGGTTTGATACATATTATAAATGTAAATAGAGATAAAGATTGACCATTTAATTGATGTCCTTTAGCCAATACTCTAAAGGGAACTGATATATTTAAAGTATTCATTGTATGGTGATATATTATTAGGATCCATTAAGATAGAGAAGGAATTTTATAGATGTTCTTTCTTTAAGGGAAATCACGATAATTATAGTCCTGTTAAAGACCATGAAAAAACTAATGAATCAATTAAAAAAATTTAATGAAGAAATTTAAATCATGTGAATATTTTGGAAAGAGGAATCAAATTATATACATGATGTATGTGTGATTTTTTTTAACAAATATAGATATAAAGTTAATCTAGATAATGAATGATAGGTGTAGAAATAAACAACTAATAACATGTAATTCATATATTGAAAAATTGGAGTGTATTCAAACTAATATTTGAAGAGTCAAGCGATCATACCATATAAGAGGCTTATGTGGGTTGTCCATGAATATCAAATCACTATAGATTAATTCGATGTTACTAATGATAAAGTGGAAATTAATATAGAGAACCATACTTTTCATTCTTCATTATAAAATATTATTATATGAATATTAAATAAATTATATTACTATCCAAAGAAGAACTATATACATTTATTTTTATTATAGACTAGATACACATTTTTCTTTTTCCTTCAAATATATATCACAAATATATTATGACATAATACTATAATTAGACACACCCAACATGATAAAATTTCATCATAACCAAGGGAAATTAAAACAAAATAATGGGTAATCTATTATTCTCAATAAGAGTAAGTAATAGTGAAATAAATGATCTCTTATGTGTTACACAGTGATATGGTAATCATAACATGAGATAATCATCTAAAAACCAGACACCACATATAAAAGAAAATAATCTACAATCGGGTTATAATGCCTGGCTGTTTATAAGACATGAATCATAGAGGAATCAAAAATCATGATCTATTCTCTCATAACAAATAAATTGTAATTTGGAAAAAACATAAGTTTATTAATTTAAAAACATTTGTAAACATAAAATGGATCATTCATCATGTAAATGAAATGAAATCAGACCCTCACATAAGCATATGTATTGAAATTGGGACAACACATCATAATATGGACATGGTGACAAGATCCAAAAATAATATTATTAAGAAGAAAATGATGTCAATAAATATTCTTACGGACATGAAAACCCCTATCCTCATATATTACATTTTTCATTCAAAAAATCTCCACACATAAAATTATTTACGTGAAATTATGTACAAAAAAAATTATCCCATTAATTTTCCATTATTTAAATACTGAATTTAGATATATATATATATATATATATATATATTCCCACCCATTATATTATCCTAGTTGATTCATATGTGTTGCAAAATATTGTAAATTATTCATTATATTTCATAACCCATGGAATGAAAATAAGGTTTGTAAATATTTCAGCTGAATAATAATAAACTATCCTATAAAAATTGATCATAGTATGATTATATAATATAAACATAAGAAATACATAACATCAAATGATGTCATTTTATTTGAAAATTTCTTTAATATTTCCTCTTGATTATTTCATTACGAAAATTCATTTTTTACTTTGAAATCGCTTTAGTAAAAACAAACAATTTAAAAAAAAAATTATGTTAATTTTTCATGAAAATAGCCATGGAATCCTACAATGGAATCCTCAAGTAATTTATCTATAATGATAATGTGAAATTCGTTTTGTGTCATAAATATTGATGGAAAACCATAATTTTTCAATTGTGTAAAAAAATAAAAAATAAAATCTTTGGAAAATGACAAATTGATTACTTTTCAAATAAATTATAAAATTTCAATATTATTGAGATGAATTTAAATTTTCAAATATTAATAGAATTTTTATTATAAAAATTTCATATGTTCAATATGTATAATGATGAATAATATTAACTACTAAAGAAAGAAAAATTTTTGTTTATCAAAAAATAATTTTCATTTATATTAAGACCCAATGTGAAGAAAATGGTAATAATATATTTAAATTAGATGATTTACCAAATGTGGAGAATATGAATGGAGATTTAACATATAATAATAATAATAAAATTTTTGCAATATAAATTCATGAATAATCAATCTCAAATAAAATGGCATTGAAACATTGTTATCCTACAAATTTAATAATAAAAAAACTCTGAATGGGAGAATCTTATATAGATGTATAAATCCCCATAATTATAATGAAAATATTCATAAAATACATTAATAATTAATATATATACCACATAAAAAAGTTTTGAACATGGAATGTGTCTCATAGTAATTAATGTGAAATTTAAATCCATTTTATAAATTATGACTTGCTTCAAAATCACCCAAACTCATGTATAATGAATTTTGATTTCATATAATTATATAATAGAGTCGTGTACATACATATAATATGATATATGTTACAATTATAATGTTTTTACAGAATTTTTTTATGAAATCCTTATTAAAATCATCATTTATATTTGTTCACTTTATTTTTTATCATGAGAATTTGGGGTCATTTGTTCTGATCAATGAACATGGATCAAAGGTAAATAATAGCTATAATGTTAATAATTATTTAAATATAACATATTTTCAATATATATATATATATATATATATATTAAAATAAAAAAGTTATAATATGAAAATAAAATACATTGTAAATGGATATGGAAGGTCGTACATATGAATTAAGGCAGTTTACTCAATAGGTACATAAAAATTTGAATTATGAATAATGAAATGGTATACTATTTAGAGACCATGGATATGAATTGCGACCATTGAGTTTGTATACACATTGGTATCCTTTGATTTTGAATGGGAAAACAAGAGTGGGTATACTCATGAGACTGAATTTAATGTGAAAAATTATATGAGTGGGTAGTTACATATGGATTGAATTATGATATGATTTGAAATGGATGAAAAATTTCATAGATTACATGTACACATATCCTTGTATCATGACCACGATAGTGGATGCCTTGGAATGAGTATATATATTGTGTTAGGATTTCATTAGATGTATAAGGACCCCAACTTAAACCTTACATATTCTTCAGTTTTTTTAATAATTTACATTCCTTTACATTATGGATCTTTTTACTTTTGGTTATCTAGAGAAATATGTCCAAACTATTTAATTACATCTCAAAAATTACAAAGTACACACATCTACTCTATTAAAAACAGTCACAACAATAAAACTCTATAAATTAAACAATAATTCTTTTCATGATTAATATATTATTGAATTTTCCCCCTCTTACCATTCCATACCATCTGAATATCAATTTAAAAACATCAGACGAGCATAAAATTCTCAGCAAGGGATATAAAATAAAGAATGAAAACATTAGTCCATAAATACATACTAATCAATAAATTCATAAATTAAACTCATAATACATAAGCTCTTTATCATACCACTTGAAATCATAATATTTGTAAATAAAAAATAGATTTAATAAACCATAAGTAAAATTTTGTGGAATCCATACAATACATAATTTGTAGCATTCACAGATACATAGTATGTGACCAACATTGTTACTTTTGGAATAATCATCAAATTATATTCCTTAAATATCATAGTATAATCTTAAATATTTACCTTGTTCACGTTACCCAATGCATTGGAGAGCTATCATGGGAACACCTGACATAGGTTTATCACGTAACCACCCATATTTGGTTTATCATGTAACCACCCATTAAAGGTCAAAGTACCATTATGTAGTAATAACACATAAATGATATAAATTATCAATATTCCACTCATAAATAACATTAAATCAATTAAATATATTGAAATATACATTCTATTTGAAAAAGAATTTAAAAAACATAATAATGAGATTTTTGAATCAAGGTGCCTCATAACACCTTGTAAATTTTAATGGAATAATTCTTTTAAAACATTAATGTCCATATAAATAAATCCCTAAAACCATTTTGAAAACATGGGCATTATTGGGATTGATTTTTAAGAATAAATGTTTAAAAAATTTAAAACGATGTTTTAGTTTAAAAGTCCCTTTCCACCTGAGCAAAATCATGAATAATTTTTTATGAATTACAATATAAAAAATCATATAATATCATGTCAATAAGAAGATTCATGATATAATATTTCAAATGGTAGTTTAGACACCATAAAATTTATTTGTGGAATAACAAAAAAATAAGTCTCAACGAAATGTAAATTTAGAATAAATCACATGCAATCATCATATCATTAGATTAATGATAAATCAATGATATAATTATGTGTGAAAAATATGAATAATCCCAATATAATTAGATATTCAGTGTAAAAATATTGGGGTACATTCACACATATTCATGGAAAAAACAATCCAATGACATGGATATTTAACTCACTGAAAAGAGATTATGTTATGATTTCACATATAATGTTTGTATAAATGAAGTAAGAATTTATCAATGGGGTGATTAAGTGTAGAAATAGTATATCCAATCAAAGGGAAGTTGAAATAAAAACATATATAACAAATCAGGGATTTCTCATATAATTTTTTCATTATATAATCAATGAAATATGTGGAAACCCCAAAACGTGAAAATTGAGTTTAGAAATGGCTTACCTTGAGTTTAACTTCTCTCATCCATTCATTAATTTCTTCAATAAAAAAATTGGTTAATTTATACATTATTTAGAATCATTTTAAATTATATTATTCAATAAAATCATTTATTACCACATTCTAGAAATTTCATATTTATTTATGTTCATATAGGTCACATTTTTGATATACAATACATGAGTCCAGAATGATATTGTTTTGAGGTAAATTGTCTCTATAGTCAAAATTTCGTCATATCCAGATTATTATATTTGATTTTAATATCATAGATATCTAGTATATATGTATTTATAGTTTCTATAATATTTTCAAATATGAAATGAAATGCACCATTCATGGAGATGGTAGGATCTATGTTCGCATTAATTATAGTTTCAATTTTTAGAAGGGGTTGTAGTCCACACTTTCACAAATATAATTATCATTTTTACAGATCCTAGAATACATAATGTGATGTTTTCAATAAAAATTATATAATAATATAGACAATATAAATATAATATATATCATATAAAAATATAGTGACATCATAATGTCCACCACGAGAGGTGTTGGGGGAAAATGAAAAATTTCTATTTCATGAGGCACTAGTTCATCGTGCACACATACAATTGGTTCGTATCCATTATATAGTGATGTGTATAAGTGTAATATGAATAATTGAAATTAAAACATTCTAGTATATTTAGGATTAATTTTTTGATGTGTAATCGAAGAATAATAAGACCATTGGGAGTGACGAGGGAAAATAAAGGAAAAGAACTTGAGAGATGACTTTACCGCTAATTCAGGAAACATGTTCTGATCTGAGACAGAAAGAATTCATAAATTTTAATATGACTAATGTAACACTTAATAGATTAAATAAGGGATGTTGGGATATTAATTTATCATAATTTTGGTGATCCAATGGGATAGTGAGGTGTTTTGGAGGGTAGAGTTGGTGTCCTTTTATTAGTGGGGGGTGGGGCACCATATGAATTTCTGGAAATATTAACAAATTATTAATTCCATTTGTTATAAAAGGGTACAAAACTATATTAATTAGAATATAATTTGATTTTTTTGAATTCCCATAATGGATTTATTTTTATAGAAGTTTTGAATATATTTTTATCCAAATAAGTTCTGTTTAACTCTTAGTTAAAAACATTAAGTCTTACCATGTCTTCTAGTATTTTAAAAACATATAGTTATTGTTATTACTATTAAATATAAATCGAGCTATAAGGGAATAATGAAGGACATTTTTATCATTATATATCTTTCTTTTTATGAATAATTTATATTTAGGACTATTATATCATTTAATAAAATAGTATTTGTTTTTTGAAAAAGTTTTATTTTAAAATTTTGATGTATTTAGTAATAGATTTTTTGAATTCAAAAAAACTTGATTACATTGAAAAAAATTGAATTAAATAAATTATAATATTTCATAGTCATATATATTATTATTATATAACATTCATATTATAATATAGCATTTATTTTAATATTTATGAGATCATTTATTTGAATCACTCATTAATAAGGTAATCACTACATCATCATTATGTCATTAAGAAATTTTTATATTTAGAATCTAATATTTATGAAAAAAATACCATGAAATAGTAAATATTGTTATAATTCAAATTAATGTTTATATTTGTAGATATCATTAATCTAAACCAATTTCAAATTGTTTTAGTAAAAGAGGAATGATTATGTTATATTTCAATTAACATTAAACTAATTCTTATAACATGTTATTATCACTCCCATGTGGTTCCATGGACAACCAAAAATAAACACATGGATTCTAATTATATGAAATATTTCGTGAAATGATATTATCAAAAGTGTTAAGATAGTTTTATACTGTTATAATATCATTTTTACCCTTACTTACCTGATTTACACTTTAACTATGGTAAAAAATAATAATTACTGAAGATACTATTCATAATGTACAAAAATAAATGCTAAATATTTATAGAATTTGAACTCTCTGATTCTAATTATGAAATAATATTTTCAAATTTCCTAACACAAAATTTTCATAAATTAATTATAAAATAATTCCCATTTTTAAAAAAGAAGTGAATTTTTTTACGAAATAGAAACTATCAAATTATTGACTTCTGTTTATGTCCAATTTAAAAGTGAAATTATATCCAATGACGAAAATTTGATTAAATGTAAAAAATTTCCAATTAATCATTAAAAATAATTAAAACTAAAATCTATCTATATAAAAAAATTACATGAAAATTAATTTTGAATTAAAATGCAGTTTTTTTCACTATTCATTAAAAAATGAACATTATCAAAAAATTACAAAAAGTATAAAAATTGTAAATATTTATGTAATTATTAAATAAAAGAAGTTTATATTGTAATATATAAGTTATATATGTTTCAAAAACTATATATAAAAATAGTTCTCCTTTAAAAGGTGGTAAAAGTACTTTTAAAATTATTATAATAATTAATGCTTATAATTGGATTCATTCGCATTTTAAGTTTCTAATATTTATTGGATAAATTGGAATACAATTAACAAACATGTATAATAATTTTTATGTTATTTATAATCATTGACACTAAAAAAATGTGTAGTGGTTAACTACCATTTAAAATAATAATATTATATTATTATTTTGTATAACTCCATGTCGTGTGCAACATATGTTTTCGGAGAAACCCATTATTGTGTGTCGAGTACACTATCAAAAAAGGAGACATAATTAATGTTAAATTGATATATTATTCATATGTATTAATATAAAAATAACAATTAAATTAATACTTGGTTTAGTACATCATTCCCCCCTTTTGGGAAATTTCATCCTCCCAATTTTAATATTACGCTCATGAACAACATTGAAAATCATACACTAGACAAACAATCAACAAAAATATCACAATAAATGAATGAATTTTATGTAAAAAATATCACATGAGATAAAACATAGTAGGATTACATATAGGAAAACAAGGATATATAAGGGAAACAAACCATCTTTTTCTAATGGAGAGTGATTGAAAACATTATCTGGAGAATGATAAATATATGAATACAACAATATTTTGATGGGTTAAACGATCATTAATTCCCCTTTAGGATATGTAAACAGATAAAAGATTTATTTAAATGTAATTTTAATAAAGATGATGAATTTATTTACTACATATAATAATATCCTAAGAAAATATAATTAATTAGAAGGTATAGTATCATCCATTAATCAATTTCCACCACATAATCATCTTTTTCCTCAAATGATTAATATTTTTGAAAATGATTTTTCACACCTAAAAAATATAATACACATTACAAAAACTCATATCATCCACAAAAAGGATAAATATTTATTTCCCATATCATTAAACATTAACCAAAACCAAAATAGATAGTAGAAGATTCATTGATGCCACCAAAAAGAATAATCCTTTATAAAACAAATATCACTATTAATCTCCAAAATTTAACAAACACTAACCAAATATGAATAATGATCATTCAATAATAAAATGTTATTAATATTATTCAAAAAAAATCCATACTATGAATGAAACCCAAGATTCCAAAGGATTTGATCACATAGTCTTAAAAGATAATCATAACATTTATCTTCAAATATCATAGACTAGTCTTAAAGTGTCATACATTAAATTAATTAAACTAAGAAAATATTATCCATGATTAGTTAATCATTTTAATAAATAACCCAAATAGGGATATGTCTTCAATAAAAAAATATATTCTTCCAAAATAAAAATTAATCATTAATACTCAAATGAAATCCCACAGTATTCAATTTTCTATAGACATATAGTGTTCCAAAAGATTGAATATCTTCCAAAAAACCATTAGTCACCTTAATATTAAATATCCTGAATCCTCAAAAGGGGGTTCTATGTCATTGAACATAATTCAATACATATAATTATAAACCCATGATGATATCACAAAAACATAATAATACATCATAATCTCTAATGTTGTCTAAACCTTTCCTATGATACCAACAATAAGGCCCAAAGCATAAAACATATATAATATTTTTTTGGATGAAAAAATAATAATCATTATCATTAGGGATCGTTTTAGGTTTATAGTTCTATATAATTAGGTCATAAAAAATGGATTAATCTCAGAAATTACAAAGTATACACTTCTAATCTATCCAATTTTTTCACAATAATAAAACACCATTAATGAAATAAGAATTATATTCTTCATAATAATCTTCATTAATTATAACATTCTAATACACCACCTTGTACAATATTAATAACATGTAAAAAATCTGAGATGATCATAAAAAGATCATATTGAAATATAAAATAATTAATGAAAAAATTAGTCCATAAATGTATAAAAATCAATTAAATCTTAATTTTCACTCATAAAACATATTCTCCTAAACATACCTCGTGAAATCATATGATTTATGAATAAATCATAGAAATCATAAGTCATAATGGTAAACATTAAAATCTATAACATACATAATTTGTAGCTTTCATAGCTACATAGTGAGCATCCTTCATAGTTGTGTTTGGAATACCCATAATAGTATTTTTCCTAAATCACGTGGGAGAAACATTAACATTTATCTCTATCAATTTACCCAATGCATTAGAGATCTATCATGTGCCCACCCACACAAGGTTTATCACGGTTTCAACCAAATTTGGTTTGTCACATAACCACCCAGAAAATGTACAAGTAGCATTACATAATAATAAAACATTGAAGATTGAAATTATAAATATTTCACCCAATAATTACAAGAAATCAATTCATGATATTGGAATATTAAATCCATTGAAAAAACCATTAAAAAAATAGAATTAAGATATTTTAAAATCAATGTTTCCCATACCACATGGATAATTTTAATGGAATTAACATTTTAA
This sequence comes from Viscum album, assembly GCA_963277665.1. Taxonomy (NCBI): domain Eukaryota; kingdom Viridiplantae; phylum Streptophyta; class Magnoliopsida; order Santalales; family Viscaceae; genus Viscum; species Viscum album. Next base: position 1,200,591,360 of record OY728121.1, on the reverse strand, counting down.
AACATTGATGTCTATATAAATAAATCCTTAAAACCATTATGAAAACATGGAAATTAATGAGAATGATTTAAGAGAATATATATTTAAAATAATAAAAACGTTGTCTTAGTTAAAGAGTCCCTACACACATGACAAAAAATATGAATAAAAATGATTATATAATAACATTAATCAAAACATATATTATAATGAGAATATTGATATTCATGATATAATATGTCACAGTGTAGTATATATATCATAAATATGAATTTATCAATAACAACAAATAAGTCTTAATGGATGGTAAATTGAGACAAAATAACATTCAAATATTATATAATTAGATTACAGATAATCAAATGACATAATTATGTGTGAAAAATATGAATACACACAATATAAGTCTATATTTTTGTAAATAAATGTGAGGTCGTTCACACATAATCATGGAAAAATAAAACAAATGACATGGATATATAATTCAATGATTGAATATTTTGTTTAAATTTCACATACAATGTTCATATAAATGATGTAAGAATTTATCCTTGGAGTGATTATTTGTAAAAATACTATATCCACACAAACTAAATTGTAAATTACTACATAAATAAATAAAAAATATTCCACACATAATCATGGCATTATATAATTAATGATGTAAGTGTCAAACCCAAAGAGTAGAAATTGAGTTTAGAAATACACTTACCTTGGGTCCTACTTATCTCATTCATTCATTAAATTCGTAAAAAATAATAATATATTTTGTAATATCTTTATAACCATTTTAAGTTGTATTATAAAATTATATATCACTTGTTACAGTTTTATAGTAATTTAGTAATTATTTATGTTAATATAGGTCATTTTGTCAATATTCAATACTTGAGTCCAAAATGAACGTGTGTTGATGTAAATTGTCCTTATAGAAAAAATTAAAACATATAAAAAAATATTATTAATGATTTTAATATCATATATATCATGTATATATGTATTAATAATTTCCATAATATTTGTGTATATGACATGCAATGGACCGTTCATGAAAAATGTAGTTCGTATGTATGCATGCACGCTACATACATTTCATTATAATATTAAATGAATAATAATGAAATGTGGTAATTGAATTTTATAATTCTAATATTACATTTAGTTCATGTATGTATCATAGTATTAATTGAAAGATCATTTACATGTTCCATGTATAGAATAATCAATTCATAAAACATTGAGGGGTTGTACTCCACACTTCCATAAATTAAATTATGATATGTACAAATAATAGATAGCATGAAGGAATGATTTAAAAAAATTACAGAATCATAAAGTCAATATATATTATATATATATTTTATAAATTTAGTCTCATAATAATGTACACAATTTGAAGGGGTAGTGTATAATTGAACAATAGTCATTTCAAGAGGAAGTACTAAAACATATAGAGAAACAATATATTCTCATATATTAGAAGGATGTGTGTATAAGTATAGATACAATAAATATCATACCAATATCCTAGTATATTTATGATATTGTTTTAGATATGTAATCAATTTATAAAATGATCAATCTGATAGAATAAGTAAAATAAATAAAGGAAATAGAGAGAAGTCATTACTTTTAATTCGGGAAACTTCTTTTGATTTGAGTGAAAAAAAATTCATGAATTGACTTCATACCATGGTCAGACTTCTAGGATGAAATAAAGGATTTTTGGAGATTATTTGAGAAGCAGTTGGTCAAAAAAATGTCATGATGGGTTTGTGTATGTGGGTGGAGATGGTGTCCTTTTGTGAGATAGAGGATGGTCACTTTAAAAATGTCTTGAAATATTAATTTATTATAAATTCCATTTCAATTAATAATTTTCAAAAACTCTTTTAATTCAAAGTTAATATGTTATTGTTTCAAATACCCATCATAATGTTTTTTAGACAAATTTTGAATAATTTATGGTTTTTATCATTTTGGTTTAACTCATTATTAAATACATTAACTCCTACCCTATCATCATGTATTTTCATAATATAAGGTTACTATATTTACTATAAAATTACTAGGGAGAGATAAATGAATCATTAATATATAATTTAACATTATATAAGTAATTTGGAAAAATCTAAAAAAACTTAGACTATTATATCTTTTAATAAAATAGTATTTGTCTTGATAACTCATTTATGTCAATGTGGACACTATTTTGTAATTTATTTTCAAAGACATAATAACTTGATTACATAGAAAAAACAGTTAATCTATTATAAAATGTCATCATAATCAATAAAATTGGTGTATATAATTAATATGTTAATATTTCATTTATTTTAATATTTATAATATCATTTTTTTGATTTTTCATTGTTAATGTAATCACCACATCATCAATGTGTCATAAATAAATTTATATATTATTAGTATAAAAATTAAAAATAAAATATCATGGTGTACTAAATCTATTTATATTTCTATGGACTATTTCTTGTATAAGTTATCATTTACAAAAAAAAATTAATATTGTTTTAGTCAAACATACATGTTTATGTTATATTTATCTTTATATTAAATTAATGCTTATAACTTGTCATTTTCAAACTCGTGTGGCTCCATGGGGTCCCATAATCAACCCAGAGATACCCATGGATGGATCTATCTAATAAAATAAGATTATATCATCTTTTAGTGTATGTTTATATTATTATAATATTAATTTCTTACCCTTGTTTTCTGGATTAACCCTTTAACAAGGGTAAATAAAAATAATTAATGATGTTACTATTCAAAATGCCTAGAAATAAAAGGTACCTATATACAAAATTTAAACACCTTGAATCTAAATATGGAATCTATGTTTCAAATTGAATAAACACAATTATGAGTAATTAATTTAAAATCTATTCTCATTTTGAAAACCTAAAAAGGGGTTTTCACGAACTAAATACTATCGAATGATTGATATGATTTTACATCCAAAATAATTGTGAATTTATATCCAATAACCAAAATGGGATTAAAAGATAAAAAAATAATCTAAATAATCATTAAAAAAAATTAAAATGATATTTTACCTTTAATAAAAATTTAGATGAAAAGGTTGTGTCGAATTAAAATAAATTATTTTTCATAATTAAATAAAAAAACATCTTTATCAGTAAAATATAAAAACATTTTACCCAGTAAATTTTTATGACTCTATTTTATATAAAAATTATTTTATTAAAATATAAAATATAAAATTGAAAAAAACATTATTTCATAAGGTTTTTAATTTTAAAGGCTATAAATATATCATTTAAAAATATTATATTTGTTATACATAAAATTGGATTTTTTTTAAATTTAAAGCATCTTAAATTTATTAGATAAATGAAAAAAAATTACAAAAAATTTATAGTCATATTTTGGATATTTATGTTCTTCTTCCCAAAACAATGGCGTGGTGTTTACTACAATTTAAAATAATAATATTATAGTATTTAAATCCATAATTCTAAGTTGTGTGCAATGTAATTATTCAGAGAAACCTGTTATTACCTATCTTGTACTCTAGCAGACAAAGAATCATCATTTATATAAAATTAATATCATAATAAAAAATATTAATAGATATGAAAAATTAGTATTTTCTAAATACATGGGTCAATATAGGATGTTTTGTAATATGCTAACCATTGGATCCTGCTTTATTGAACTGATAATTGACATATTAGTTAGACCTGCTCCTATTAAACCAAATAATACCTTTACTGAGAATCCATTTATATGTTCCTAGGACTCGATAAGGATGAATTTTAATTCCATACCGTAGATCAAGACCTTTATAGTCAAACGAATTTTCTATATAGCATAGTGGTGGTGAGTTTTAAATGACTGATTATAAGAATCGAAAATGGAATATAAACGATGAACGGTTGTAGAGAAAGTAGCATGTTTTTAATATGGTTTCATAATATGGAATGTCCGTGTTGGAATTATATGTTTGGATTTATTGTTTGGATGTGGTGAATATTTATTTTTTTTATAGATGCCTCATAATAGGGGAAACAATTTTTTTTCATGGAGTGCTGCTTGTATATACAATTTAACTTGTTGTAGACATATTCGAAGAGAACATTAATGTTTACTAAAACATTAATATTTAACTACATCATTCATAGATTTTATATTTTATAGAATGAAATTTATAGATCATTTGGTGGTTTCCTATTGGAATTTTATCTGACACATGCTTCGGGCCACTATTGGGTATTGAAATAGACTATTTAGATGTATGTATAAATAGTGAATCGTTCCCATTGTATGATAGTGAACATTATTCCATGCTTATGAGTAGGGGAAAATGAGACCAAGATGAAGCTCACGATTCTATTTTGAGATAACATTGTTGGCCTTTATTGCATTCTGTATAAATTTTTTGTTATTGTATAGATGTGTAAATAATTTGGTTTTTCATATATATATGTCATCATAAATTATATATTCTATTCACTGAATAATTTTTACATATTCTTATTATTTATCTATTATATTCAAAATATTACTACATTTGATTCTTGTATATTGTTGACATTAATTTGTGATGAACTCTAGTGATGTGGGAATAATATCCCAAATAACACACCTAAGCCATCTCTTGTAATAGGAATCCTTTCTTATTGAGAGATATTCTCTTCAAGACATGTGTCCAATTAGTCTTTTGGTACTTTTTAGTGGCATCTATGTCTGGGACATTACATTTGTTTTTTGAAATCTAAAATTTTCTAAAATTTTATCCGTTCACGAACTGAGTACAAGATTTATAATTATTGTAATCACATTTTCTAAATTAAATATAAAATATAGACCAACATATTTAAATTTACATCTCACTATTTCAATTGAGTTATTTTTTGGGAAATATTTTAAAATATAAATTTTTAGGAATAGTGAAAATAAAATTTTAATTAAAATATTATTTACATCTATAATATTTAAATCATTATATTATATTTTAAATTAGGTTTTTAGTGATATTTTTTCATTAATTATATATTTTTTGTAAAATATTTTATTATAATGTATTTAATAATGATGTTTCATATTAAACATCATATACTATTGATAATATTCACATTGGAAAATAACTCATTCATCACATATGGTATTTATTTTTAAATGGAATTCATCGACATATTTTAATTATAATAAGGAAAATAGTTTCCATATTTGTTATCACAATTGTTTATATTTTATAACAAGGTAATCATAATTTCTTAAGATAATAAATATTTAATGTAGTTAAAATTAATTACAGCAGTTAAGGTAACCATGAGATTGTCAAGTGATGAACTAAATATATAATTGTTATAAATGAATAAAAACATGTATAAATATCATTTTATGGAAATATATACAACCTAAAATATTTAATGTTTCAGAATAACCCATTTTGGTGGAATTACATCATGAGAAAAATGTTGTTTTCACTTTATCTTTTCATAAATTTATTAGGTACCATCTCCTACACTTATAAAAGGCCAATAACTCACATCATCCATTTACAATCCTAAAACAATTTGAATTTGAAAATAAATTCCAAGATAATTTTAATAATTTACTCTCTACATTATATTGGGATTATATTTATTATTCATATTTAATAACAAGGAATTAGTTGTAGACCTAATGATTCTCTCTAAAGAATACGTTAAATTCCTAAACATGTGTATTTTTTTTATTTCATATTACACGGCCTTCAAGAAATATTAAACTATTATGAAATAATAATTCCTGTATATATTATATACCGATTTTATTTTATGTTAATTTTGTATCCCAAATATATCACTAATTCTATCAAATGGGAAATGAAAAAATCAATCATGATTATAATGAACTACTAGTTCATGAACTAAAATATTGTTTTTCTAGAACCTCATATCAGGGATTGATATAAAAATTAATTTAACATATTTATATGATATTTCAGAAATTTTTATACATATATAATAATATATAACAGTTATCCACAAAAATTTTATTATTGGGGGATAATATAATTTTGATCATCTGTACAACATACTGCCACCTCGTGAAGTGATGTGATTCATTTTTTGTTTGTTATTTACAAAAAAGTTATTATGGTAAAATTTAATTATATTATGAGATATTTATGGTATAAATATACTTATTAAAATATTATATATCAACCTACTTCTTACCATCCAATTCGTTCAAAATAATAATATCTCCCAAGTGTTTGTGTGGACTAGTTCATCCACATAGAAATGTAAAATGTTTCGATATAATTATACCATGGAAAGAAATAAGGATAGATTTTGAAAATATGAATTATATATATCACATAAATATTATTCATTAATTTTCAATTAATTTTGTTTTTGGATTCAGTATTCAATAAAAATATAAACAAACTTCATGCTAATGTATGACAAATCTTTTCCATGAATGTTGTAATCCATTTTCTATCTCTATCATTTATATATTCTTCAGAATTCCTATATAATTATTATTATATATATATATATATAATTTAACATCTAATATATGATTTAAAATTTATTAAATGAAAATTAACACAATTACCAAACTAATAATACTAAAAAATTGAATAAATTATCAATTTAAATATTGACATTAACAAAATGATGTAAATAAATGATTGATAAAAAACTATAATTAAGCAATATATGGAATTATATTTATCTTTATATATATGAAATATATTAATAATAACCATATATTTTATGTACATGTGGTTTTGATAAATATAAAGGATATCCAACATGAGGTAAGGGTTTGTCGTCTTAGTTTTACTTCTATGAGACAAACAACATATTTCCCACTTATTCATTTTTTTGGTGTATAAATTTAACATTTATATATGACATATCAGTTAAAATTTTATATTAATGTAATTTATCAATTTATTTTTCTCTATTAAATTCATGGGGCTTAAGATTCAATATTTACTTGGGGTAATGGTTATTTTTACAATCTTATCGTTACTTTTGATTGTTTTTTAAGACCAACATGGGATAAGTATTTCTAATTTTTATATTATTCTGAATATATGTTCCTATCATGTGGTTATTCAGGAATTTGTTTCATGTTATATTTTCATTTTTTCACTTTTTGGAGATAAAATGATTGAGAAGATATTTTTAAGAAAATCCTTGATTATTTATCCCTTTAGTATAAAATAAATTTTAATAAAAATACTTGTATTATAAAAATATATTTATATATTGAAAACATTTACAAAATTATTTATTGAATAAATTTTTACATATTATAATTTTTACAATAAAAATTGAAGGAATCTTTCATTCTTTTAAAAAATGGTTTGTTTGACATTTACTGAAAATGTGAATTGATTTTTTATTTTAAAATATAGGACATGTACATAATTTAATTACATCATAACCACTCAATGTTTTAAATATTAATTTATATGTTTTATATATTATTTTCCATGAAATGTATTTTTTAAATGAATTTTGATTCTTTAAATTAAATATATATATTTGTAATGATAAAATTTTATTTCCCACAAAATTGTTTCTAATGAAATTCATCAATTATTCATATGCTTAGCTGACATCAAGCCTTTATTAATTTAGTATACAATGGGGATATATTTTACTGATATTATCCCTATTATTTTTTTATATGATCATTTTGACCGAAGATGTTTTTTTATTACAGCTCCACATATTACTATATATGGATTATTATTAGGTTTATTTTGATTATGATAATTATTATTATTCTATATGATAGTATTTAAATATATATTTTTATGATTATTATGTTACTCCCATTTTATAAGAGTAATGGATTGGGTTTAGTATTTGATTTATAGTGCCTAGTTATTGGTTACCCCCTGATGCATCAGAAGATCCCATTAGAAAATATAGTTGACCAAATAATATTAGTTTTTACCAATAGAATTAAACAATTTTTTAAATGGTCATGTAGGATTTAGAATTTTGAAAATGTTAATTCTATTATTTTGAGATCTGTTAATAATATCCATTTTATAATTCAATTAGTAATAATATCCATATATATTATTCTATGATATGTGATTATTTATATGGAATTATTGGATAATCATTTATTTCTAAAATATTACGATCAATTTTTTATTTAAAATAAATGGGTTTCTATCACAGCCCGACCTAATAAAGTTGGACCCTAAACTACCACAATCCCATATGCATAGGCTAGTGACTGGTTGAAAGAACTGAAATTAATAAAAAACATCATAGTTTGTTACATAATTTAAAAATATTTAGACACCTAAAAATATCTATATAGAACTAAAAACAAATAACAGTACAAATAATACGTATCATGGAGCATAATAAATTCATTATATTAATCTATTTTGTATAACAATACGATAGTTTTAACAAAAATGTAAATGAAAAAAAAACATTCCCAACTATAAAGATATAACTCACATAATAGAACTAGAATGTAAAAACTAGTATAACCCATCTCTGAATATCCAAGAAGCATCAACTGTATGCATTCAAATGAACTAGGGAGCCAAATGGTCCCCTATAATCACCATTGACCTATCCATCATCACTAAATGACACTACATGTGGGGGGAAATCCCATGCAGGTTTGATTATAAAGATACCCTGTAGGATTCACTAAAATCTGAATTGGATGTAGTAAGAGACACAACAAAAATAGATAGATAGCTCTACCTCACATAAGAGAGTATAAATATAATAACCTGGTTACATTGATAAATAAGATAATAAATAAATAAATATATTAGTGAAGGGGATATCGATTACCGAATTCCGCCCAGTAATGTGTGTCATTAGTTCGAATGCTCCATCAATGATTCTCAGCATCTCTCACTTCTATCAAAACATGGCATCCATGTCGAGACTCACCAAGCCACTCAAATTAACAATCATTGGGAATAATATAAAAGAAGTGGTCCCAATACATATTACCTTATGGGGTTTCACTTAGTGTATGGATGAATCATGCACTATCAGATAGGGGGTACTACATGTTAAATAGAGAAGCAAAACTATAGTTCGTTGGGGGGTACCACTCACTATGTATAGGAACCAGACCCTAATTCCATAGGTGGTTACCAATCATTTTGAAGGAGTCATTCAACCTAATACCATAGGGAGAATACCACAATATTGTTAGAGGACCCATGCAATGATACTATAGGGAAACCTTTCAATAGATATGGGACCTTCCCACAATTTTGTAGTGTGCACCACCTAGTAGTTAGAGGACATGAACCCTGAGGACAATGTGGTAACTAATAAGTTTATATCAAACCCTAGTATAATTAAACATGGGTATCACACAATATGTAGAGGACCCACACCATAATTCAAAAATGTGAACTAATCAATTGATATATGACCGACCCTGTAATATCATAATCGTTACCACTTACAAGGTAGAGGACATGCTCCTTAACTACATAGAAGATTTCTTCTTAATATATTTATGTTCCAAACCATAATAACATAGGGAATTACACTATGTATATAATGGAACACACCATTCCCTATAAAGGGGTATAACTCAAATGATTGGGAATTCCCATTAATATCTTCATGTTATGAATAAATAAGTAACACAATTAGAACACATTACATCATATCCTAGATGCCAATATGTAGGCAACCACAACTGTTTAATGATAAAAATAGGATAGACTACTAGATGGGAAAAATACAAATCCAAAGGAATGATATATTAGATTTAGATGTTTCCTAAAACAATAAGGGTACATGGTGTGCATGGGGACCCACATTGAATGAGTAACTACTTGTCTACTAATTTTTCCCCGATGAGTATAATATTAACTTCCCATTTTGAACTACTTGGTGAATATGTGGACTAAATGATGTTACCCATCCACATGAAGTGTTACATGTTCTATTTTCTATGTCCATGTACTTATTCCCCATGTGTGTGTACTTTTCTACATGGTTTCATTTCCTTCGTGGGGTCCATCACATGTTCTGTTGCAAATATTATTGTCTACCCATCTATGGTAAAATCGATTGTGACACAGCCACATGCCTTGTTATACTTAACATTATCAAAACAGTAGTGTTACACCTAAAGGGGAACTACATAGTGTTTCTCATTACATTACATGTTGTGTAGTTAGAATTTTCAAAAAAAATATCATCAAATGTAACTATATATACATTCTTTACAACTAGTATATATCCTCATTTCCACCTTAATTTGAGTGGGAAGCCATTTATTCTAAATTTTCAGCCATTTTTTTTTCTGCGAATGGAATTTCAAATTCATCCACTTGATGGTGTAATTACGCAATCACCCATGGTTCTTCTCTGGCATCAGTAGATCCAAAATCTCATGTTTGAATTACATATTTCCTATATATAATCAAATTCCATACTTTATTCACCAAACCATTCATTCTTCGTGAATCCTCCATGATCTTGGGGGTCCAATTAGTTTATGTCCTACAGAACATTGTTCAACTAATGCCATATAGACCAGTCATTAAAGAATACAATGATTGATTAAGAGAGAATGACAAAAACAATGTATTTGGATCATTGGAACATATTTTTCCCCACTAACACAATCGATCATGTAGAGGGTGACAAACAAATAAATTTTCAATTAGAATAGTACAATGGAGCAAGAATAGTCAACTAATTGGAATAGATCAAATGAAAGGATGATCAGGTTTAAAAATATAAAAAATTGAGATGGAACCCATATTTTTTCAAATATTATATATAGATTGATTTTTTTATCATAATTTTTTTACATCCAAAAATAATATGTGTTTTTGGCTTCACCTATATGGGATCAATCATGATATAGAGTTTCTTCCTCTTCTAAAACGTATTTTACTATGAGAGTGTTGAGGAATGGATATCAGTGATCCATTTGTTATATGGATATCATAAGATAAGCTTCCATAACACAAAACATATATAGTTATTTTTAATTGGGCAGTTTACTTTAATAAATAATATTATTTATTTTTTAATAATACACACCCTCTAATAACAACTTTTATCTAAACTCCCAGTGGAAACCAATTTTAGGACATCCCTACAATTAAAAACATGTTACAAACTCATCCATAGTCATATATTCATAATCTATGGTTTAATTTAAGATTTATACCATTTCCTTATGATTTGTTTTCACACAGTATAAAATATATATAATATTTTAATTATATTTATTCTATTCACATAGAATCTCAATATCCCATCTTGGAATAGCGCCTATCACTAATAACATTTTTTGATATGTCTGTATTATATATTGGAATAAATAGGGTTTATAAATTATTCCCTCCTTCAATGGTATCAACACCAACAAGAAAAAACCTTACACTAAACATGGGATATTGATCATGCATCTGGATATCCCACTCTTATGAGCTCTATAGAAAGTCCATGGGCTGCCATAACACTAATACCAAGAGTATGAACCATAAATTCATGGTGCTATCATGATGATCCTCCATCTCCACTTACAAATACAAAGATAAGATCCATCATCATTGTCCATCTCTCACTTTTAAATAACATGTGAGGGGTCATGCATATATCTCTTCATATGTGACACGAGGAAGGAATGTTGAACATTCTCAATCTATGAGGTTATCCTGAAGAGGTAAGTAACCTTGCCATCCATCTATATGATATTTAAATGACTAATGATCATTGTTGATATCTTAACTCAAAGGAAGAATTTGCTCCACCCCCTTTATTGGGAGACTCTTAAAAAATTTAGTATTCTTGGTTGATCTCATAGTTCAAACAATATCGATATTTTTAATATTTATGGTAACTTTTCAATGCTCTAAGAATCTCGTTGATGACCGGGACCTTGTCCATTGTTTCTATCACTATATATGGCCATAATGAAAAATCTTCACCGATCTCAGACATTCATAAGGGTGACATGTGAGGTCTCTTATATGGGTCCTAGATTTGTTTTCCAAATATATAGTGGTAAATATTAATTTAGGGAAACTATAAAAAGGACAATTGTGTCTCCCAACATTGGAAAAAGAAAAACAACTGATACCTCAAAAAAAACATCAAGAACATTTATAGTGATCTTGGTCTCCAAAAATGGTCTCTGGGTGGAAGGTGGTACATATCATCATATGTGTCTCGAATGACCCAATTAGGCCTCTCATGAAACACGATGTAAACCACATATAACTATAAATGATAATCATCAATATCACCCCATACATGTAAAAAATATCCCATATGTACATGCAGCCTAAACACTACAATGAATATTATTCATTGATAGAAACAAATTTCGCTAACATCATGAGATATTAACCTATCAGGAAAATGGATTCATGGACCATCATGGTCCATGGTAACCCAATGAAAATTTCAATCAATATTTCATCTTACTTAAATTTCGAGATATTGATTGACTAAAACCAACATATTGTAACTTTATTCTCATCCTTCACCTAATGACAAGTTATTATTAGAGATATTAACTCAACCAAAATATATATATTGTATGCTCTTAGAATATTACACTAATGGTATATTTATTTCCTACCCACCCTGAGATATTCATCTAATGGTGATGTGTAGAAATCATTCATCACCTCCTTCTGCATCATGAAGAGGACCACCATTTGTCCCTTAAAAAGGTTGATGTGATTCACTTCTTCAAAATATTCATATTATAAATCTATTGAGGATACCGACTAACCTCTTAACTTATACTATATTAATCCAAACATGAAATAATTCCCACACTGAATAAGTAGATTCCTAATCACAATCCACTAGAGAAATGTTGCACCCTACTTCTCAAACCTGTTCAGCTATAATGAAGATAACTACACAGACTCATCTTGCACCAAGTTAGCCTAGGAAATCCTCCTAATAGAATATAAAAAAATGTGTCCCATCACTAGTGTATTTACTACAACAAAATCATTGTCTAGTAATAACACCATTCAAATACTATTCCTAATGTTTGGGTGTCTCTGCATGACGACATACTTGAGACCCTAATTGTCTGAGTAAACAACAATGTACTCTCTCATTTTATAGTGCATACAAATCCTTCGGTTGAAGATAAACACTTATAGATATATGAAATTGTTTTCATAGTTATACTCATGGGTTTTCACATACTGAATTCATGTTTCATAACTTCATTATTATGCATCAATACAGAGCTATATCCAGATATTCAAGAATCAAAATACACTATATACTCCATGCCATACTGTATCCGAGTAAACAAAAAAATAACGCATCATCCCATCCTAAAACCCTCAAATGTCCTTAGGAACAACTTAGTAAAAGTAAATTATTACCCATTTTATGTCATATTTGTAAAAGGGACTCCATTCCAGGTTATGTATAATAAAAACATCACATCGTACCGTTTCATGAAATAAAAATTCTGAACCATTAGGTGGCTCCCATTTAATAACGGAATTGATATTTTCTAGGTTCATAGAAAATAAATTATTCTCACTATAGGGAATCCCAATGAACTCATTGTGTCAATAGATACATAAAAATAAAACCTAAAAATATCATCACCACAAACTCTCATAGGGTTGTAGCTAGACGAGATACTAATCATCAATAACCAAGTAATGACTCAAAAATAGTAATTGGCCATCAATCCCCTAAAATGGTACCTAATCATTATCATTTCATATTTCATGGGATGATAATAAAATCAAATCCATAAACTCCAATCCACATTTTAAAGAAACAACCGATGGGTAGTAAAAGGGGATAATTTCGACCAAGTAAAACACTTCACATGGGGGGTCCTAGAACTATATCTGTAACTAATATATCCTGGTTGGTTACATATGATATTCCATAAAAGATATCAGATTGTTAATGGGAATAAATTGAACACATAACTATATCTCACACCTTTGAGTTAGTCCTAGAATATCTATGGTGATTTTTCCATAATACATTTTTTTTGACAAAATAAGACGGATCCGTTAATGATGGAGATCAGCAGAAATACAGTAGCATAACCATGATGGAAAATGATTGAACCAAAGCACATCCTCGTAAGGAGGGCCAATGCCTGCCATCTTCTGAAAGTCTTCATTCGCTTCCCTTCTAATAAATGAGAAATTGCAGGAATTGAAGCCTTGTCTCCGCGAGTGAATACACCGGATAATGGGACCGAAAGGTTGAAGCCCGCCGTCTGTGAGATTGATGGCATTGATTACAGTGAGACAGTCGAATTCGATGTGAATGGAATCCCAACCACGATCTTTTGCGATGTTTATACTAGCAAGGATGGCGGCGGCCTCCGTGACTGAGGGCTCCCAAAGTGCATAACGTGCTTCGTATTTGGCAGCGATAAGATTTCCCAGGTTGTCTCGGGCCAGTAAACCAAGTCCGACTGGGCCATCCTTAGGGAGAGAGGCATCCACATTGATCTTAAAAATCCCTTCTGGTGGGGGGCACCAATGTTGGGGAAGAGGAGGGGGGTGAAAAGTCTTTGTTGTTCAGGGTGGTTCTGCCAGACCGCAATCCATGACAATGCCCGGTCAATCCAAAATCTGGGGGGCCTCCAGAAATGATTTTAAATGGCCTCGTTCCGCCTATCCCAGATAATCCAAGTCAAAATGCACAGGGCGCCTGCTTTAGCCGGCGAAAAGGAGGAGCACCATCGCATCAGGAGAGATGTAAGATCTGAGGCGGCGTCTAGGCACAACTCTATAGTTGATCCCCAGCCATTCCAAACCTCCTGAGCCCCGGGACATTGAATAAGAGCATGGAGAGGGGATTCAGTCACAGAAGGGCAGAAAGGGCATCAGTTGTCGTTTGAAAAGTGTCTGTAGACAAGGAGGCTCTTAGTTGGGAGGATACCAGTACACACCTGCCACCAGAAAAAGCGAACTTTAGGGGGAACATTAAGCATCCAAATTAATGTCCAGGGCCTTGCATCTCCTTCTGTAATTTTAGCAGTAAGAGCTCGCCGGTAGCCAGCTTTCACTGTATACTCTCCTGAGCTGTCGTTTGTCCAGAAGAGATGATCTGGCCCTACTTCTGACACACAGGGAATACTCAGAATAATTCTCCTATCCCTCTCATTAAACCAGGAGAAGAGTTTTTCCAGACACCATCCCGCCCCTTGATCATCAAAAAGACAACAGACTGTGGCATGTTCGGATCCTGGATAAATAGGGGATGACGCCTTCGTGCCTGTCTGATCAATAAGCCAGGGATAAGTCCAAATCTTGACCGTAAAACCATTCCCAATCCTCCAGTCTAGTCCTTTCCTCAGCAGATTACGACCACCCCAAATGCTTCTCCAGAGAAAACTGGGTCGATAGCCAAGATGGGAATCCAAGAAATCCTTATGTGGGAAATATTTAGCCCGGAGAACTCGCGTGCATAGGGACGATGGGTTATTAATCATACACCAACCTTGTTTAGCCAGCAAAGCATCATTAAAAAGGGAAAGGTCCCGGAAGCCCATTCTGCCTTCAGATTTTGGTTGACAGGGAGCAGACCAAGCGATCCAATGGACTTTATTTTTTCCGTCCTTTCGTCCCCACCAGAAGTTAGATGTGCTGGATTGAATCTTTGAAAGCACCAAATCAGGGAGTTTAAAAATAGACATCAAATAGCTCGGGACAGATTGAAGTGCCGCCTTGATGAGGATTTCCTTCCCGGCCTTGGAGATTTTTTTAGGGGTCCAACCTTGTATTTTTCTTTCAATTCGATCCACAATAGCTGAACAGATTTCTTTCTTTGACCGTCCAACCACCGTCGGGAGCCCTAGATACTTCTGGTGCTTATCGACCACATGAATGCGTGCTAAAGAGCAGAGATATTCTCTTTTCGGCTGGGGAACTCCAGAGCTGAAAGAAATTTCTGATTTACTCTAATTTATCATTTGTCCTGAAGCCCGTTCATACTGTTGTATCTCCTGGCAGATTACAGTACACTCATTAAGGGTAGCTCGAGAAAAAAGAAGGCATTCATCAGCGAAGAAGAGGTGGGATATCGGAGGGCCCTTGCGACACGCTTTCGCCCCATGAATTATGGAAAGCGAAGCTGCCCTGGAAAGGAGGTTATAAAACACATCAGCCACTAAAATAAAGAGGAAGGGTGAAAGAGGGTCTCCCTGACGAAGCCGACGGGATGGGGAAAAACCTCGGGTGAGCACCCCATTGACATTAATACAGAAGGAAACTGATGAGACGCATTGCATGATCATGTCAATCCATTTGGTACAGAAACCCATCTGGAGCATCACAAATTCGAGGAAGTTCCATTCCACTCTATCATAGGCCTTATCCATATCCAATTTCCACGCCATGATCCCTCTCTTCGCTCGTGTATGTGTTTTCATGGAATGGAAAATTTCATGAGAAATAATGGCATTATTGGTGATTAACCTTTTTGCCACAAAAGCGCTTTGGTTCTCTGAAATGACGTCGGGTAGCCAAGGACGCAACCGATTCACCAGGATCTTCGAAAAGATCTTATACGAAACATTACACAGACTGATAGGTCGAAAGTCCGACACCCCTTGCGGATTTTTCATCTTGGGAATGAGTGTAAGAATAGTTTCATTAAGAGAAGACAGGTCCGTTTTCCCTACCCAAATATCCCGCATCAGATTTCAAATGTCTGGACCAATGATGTGCCAGTAATTCTTGAAAAAGAGGGCGTGGAATCCGTCTGGTCCCGGGGCTTTCGTAGAGTGGATTTTCTTTAAGGCCTTAAGAGTCTCGTCATTCGTCACATCTTTAGAATGCTGTCTATTCATATCGTCAGAAATCACAGGTTTGATGCAGTCCTCAATCTCAGGAGAAATGTAAGAATGGCCTGCAGAGAAGAGTTTCTGAAAATAGCTCAGGAATGCTTCTTGGATTCCTCCTGTGTCAGACACTTTACTACCATCTGAATTTAGAATGCCAGAAATAAAGTTTTTTCGGCGTCTTGCTGAAGCCTTCTGGTGGAAATAACGGGTATTAGCATCCCCTTCTGCTATATGAATATCACGCGCTTGCATAGCCCAAAAACCTTCCTTATTGCGCAGGGCAACATCCAGCTCTCGTTGGGTTTCACTTATTTTGGAGAGAATACTTCTAGACGGGGGTTTTCTAAGAAGATAGCCAATCTTCCTTTCAAGGAAATTGCATTTCCGGTCCGGATGACGAAATTTAGAGTAGCTCCATGTCTTCAGATCAGATGCCACTCGGAGAAGGTTGGTTCTCAGATCAGCTTGCCCATTCTTCTAGCCTGAACGGATAACCGCCTCGCACTCGGGATCTTTTGACCAGAAACTTTCGAATATGAATGGTTTCCTGGAACTAGTAACGTGCGCATTATGGGTGCAGTTAATGAAAATTGGGCAGTGATCCGAGCAGTTGAACGTGAGATGTCTGATATGGTACATTTGGAAGAGGCTCATCCAGTCCATTGAGCCATAGAATCTATCTAGACGTTCAGCGATTCGATTTCCATCATATCTTCCTCGGAACCATGTGAAGGGATTACCCGTGTAACCTAGGTCCATCAGCTCTGCCTTAAGGATAGCATCATTAAAATCAGACATAGACGTGGAGGAGCGCATAGCTCCACCTATTTTCTCCTTCTGGAAAAGGATCTCATTAAAGTCCCCTCCAAACAGAATGGGGGCTTGGCAGATCACGACGGAGTTTGCAAAGAAGATCCCATGATTTCCACTTTTCAGACTGGGAGGCCCAGACATAGTGCATTAAACTTCATTCGTGTGTGTAACTCTCTTCTAGCTTGAAACTTCCCCTTCTTACATGCAACTCTCTTTATTTCGTGTGAATAACTTTACATAAATATATTCCTTCCTATAGATCTTAGTATTTTTGTATTTGTTGAGCTTCTCAAATTATATGTGGACACCTATTATTTATAGGCATCACAGACCCCCCCACACAAAAACACAAATGCATCGTGCATGATCCTCATGAATCATGGAAACCCCATTTGACCTTGCATTGGGCATGTAATTTTAAATCTCGCAATACTCATATTTCTAAAAAATAATGAATCATTACGTCACCTTATTCATGTACCATTTTTAGTTATATTGGCTTATAATCATGCCTATTTTACAAAATTTCAACCTCCTCTCAATATTTTATGCAAAAAAATTCTTGTAGGTATTTACTTTTCCATATATGGATGTTTCGATCATGGAACATTGCATGTGTGAAACATACCATTCAATCATCAAACATTCACATAAAATCAATTAAAAAATGAAAATTCCTCCAAATCTCAAATTTCATCCCAAAATTTTTTGGAAAACAGTCCAATACGATGCCACCGTCAAATATACTTCGACAAGAACACTAGTAGTGGTTAACTGAAATCTAGATTTTAAAATAAATAGACACTTTCATCATGAACTTTATCATCCAGGATATATATATTCCTTAATCAACCACCATTAAAAACATTATATTTTCAATTGAATGTACTACAAATATCTTATCTTCCAACACCATCTTTCATTCAAATTATAAATGAATATGATTAGCAACACCTTCTCTCCCCATTTCCTTTATAAGGATTTAATTTCATGTTTTCCAAAATATTATATTTTTGAAATTCAAATCATCAATTCATGGAATGGTTTAATATAATCCCCATAAAAATACATATTCAATAACCGTGTATGCAATTCAAAATTAAATGCATGGCCACCTTTATACATAAAAATCAATGAGCATACATTCTCTCACATTTCATTTTCTTCTATTCTTTTTGGATCATTAATTCCATAGATAATAATTCATTAAGAAATTTTTGATACTTCAACCATCTAGATTATTGTAAAATATAAATCCCCTTAGACCCATGTTTATTGATCATTGGACCAGTGCAATAATCATCTGATCTAGACAACATGATGAATTTCACAATTATCTATTTATCATCACATAAAACATCCTACATTAAAAATGAAATTAATTATAGGATATCCTTCCTAATATTGAAAAGTATTGAAAAACATTTATCACAAAATAAAAACCATACACTTAAGTGGTCCTAACAAGGATCAGATATCATAATCCATAATCCTATGATCCTCCTCTTGGAGGTCATCCTACATCTTTTTTTGCTCTACCACCTTGGGGGAAACCCTTCCCTCACGTAAGTGATGTATCCTATTTTTCCATTCATCTAACACTAGAAAATACAACTATGAATATCTGGTTGTGAAATCATATATCATGTGACCTCACTCATCACATGAATATCACCTCCCCTATCTTTTCTTCCCTTATCCTATTCTCTATCCGACTTATACAGTCTCATTTTCCAGATTCTAATCATGGGTATCTCCAATGTTCCCTGATATAGTTGACTGGAGTCTAATATCTGTTAAATATGACACATCTTTTTAATGACCAGTTATAGGTCAAGCTAAAAAGAAACCATCTATTTTGGTTCTTCTCAACCACCAGTGACCACTCTAGTACACTAGATATACTGGGGATGCAAATGGATGCGTCATTGTAAAAAAATAATTGTGGATACCCTAATTAATCAAACTTTATTGGATGTATTCATCCTAGATCATGTTGATAGAGAATCAAATATGATATGTGAACCTCCAAGAATAATATGGAACATAAATACCTCCCTATTCAATCTCGAAAATCACTAAAATCCAAAAATATATCATAAATTATGGTTAAAAATCTTAGTGGAATCACGTTTTGACTCCAAAAAGACGTTGTCGACTCATCCTCATTATTTTTAAGTAGAATCCACCAATTCCCAGTTGCTACTTCGAAAAAGCTAGTTTATAGTGAATCTATCTTATCATTTGGTTTGTTGAAAGACCATAAAACAAAAACCATTTACACAAACAAATCCTTCACATCCTAGGGACAAGACACACAATAAAAACTTATTGTCCTCTAGTATTGGATCTCGCAGAGTATCCTTTGCTTCTTCCCAACCTCAACATGTACTAATTTTATCTATAACTACTCGATAGGTTGGCGTTCTACTCCCTCACAACATGTATGATGTATCTTACATGATCTGTTCATCACTGAGGCCTCATCACTCATCATATCATCATTTTCACCCTAAATTCATAACCTATATTGGATTAATTATAATGTAATCCCAAAAATTTAATCAATACATACCACAATTTGATGACTATATATATATATTTTGGATATTAAACAAAAAGAATGATCAAAGAATAATTAATATATCATTCATGATCCATTTAACCATAATTCAGTGTCTCATCATGTCAAGTGAACAGGTAGGTAATAAGAGATATAGTGAGTGGAAATGTCATTCTCCCACAAGTTCATTGGTGTTCCTAGAATTAATTCCACACTCAAAACACATCGACACTATTTCCATATAACTCAAAAAATACATATAAGGATAATAATAGAAACATCTTCCCATGGATTAAACTATTTTATGATACAAATCTATCATGACCTAACCCCATGGGGATAAATCCACAACCACCCCAATCTTACCTAGAATGGATAATGCTAGAAACTGGAATTATTATTCATAAATAATATGGGAGGCCATATCCTAGTTTACCAATTACTGCACATCCTACCATTTCCATGAATATGTGTAGAGGAATAACAATAAAATAACATTGTATAAATGAATTGAATATATGAAGGTAAAACCTATAAGTAGTGATATAGTATGATATATTACAATAACATTTGAAGGAAAAAAATACATGTCCTTCCCAAAATATGTTCCATACATGAAAAAATGGAAGGTAAGTACAAATAGATCCTAACATTGAATCATCAATCCCAAACCACTTTACAAGGTCAAATTCAACATGTATCCTAATTATCCTATATAATCACTGCTGATCTACCTATAGTCTACCAAACAGTTGACACATGTGGGAAATCCCATATAGGGTTGAGTATATACATAGCCATTAGGAAACATGAACCATATATGGGAAGTAGTAATGAACAATAAGAATGTATATATATAAAACAGCCAAATTAAAGAGTGTAGAAAACCAATGACTTGGAAAAATAAATATACAGTATTAAACCAAATAATTCCAAACTATAGGGAAATGAATATCCATCTATCATCCCAACCATGGAACGAGTTCCATCAGATTCAAAGGACCTTCTTTTATTACTATAATATCATTTAACTATTTAGAATAGGCATTCATTCCAATAATCATATCTTCACTATGAATCATAGTCAACGGCCATATTATATATGATGAGGACTATTGTCATAATGCATTTGGGGGGTCCTACTCAGTGCTTGGGGGACCTATGACCTATCAGATAAGGTTTAAATATTTCGTGATATATGAACTAGATCCTAATTCCATAGGGGGTACCACCTGGTAGGAAGATGACCCACACCCTAATTCCATAGGGGGTGACACTCAATTGGTAGATGACCGGAACCATTATTCTATAGGGGGTGGGTACCACTAAAAATGTCGAAAACTGAAAACCTAATCCCATTGGATTTTACTATTCATTAAATAGAGTGCCAACACCTTAATTCTATATTAAGTACCAATCAATTGTTGATTGACCTTCACGCTAATGCAATCAATGGTATAACATACTAGATGGAGGACATGTAAAAAAAATTCTCAGGAGGGGGTTGAACTATGGGGGTAGAAGAACCCAACCCTAATAACTTAGGAGTGTACCACTCAATAGATTATGGAAAATCATCCAAATTCCATTGGAGGATACCGGTCCTGAGATAGATGAACCATTCCCTCGTTTATTAGGGGGTTCCACACTAATGATCATATATGATCACTACTATCATCATGCCCTGCCTAATCATGTGTCACGACAGTATTAACTCACAAATTATCCTAGATGACACTATGAAGACCACAATATCTTTATATGGGGAATAAATTATGATAATATAATCATCAGAAATAATATATGTTAAATTAAAGGGATATGAGAGTTAAAATATTCATCAAAATGAAATAATGGGTATATGATGTTTATGGGGACCCATAAATTGTGTGGTCTCACTCAACTACTAGGACATTTCCCTTCATGTAAATAGAATACTAAATATTTAACCACAAATATGAATTTAGGTGGACTAAAAAATATCCCCTATCAAAATTATTTCATGTAAGAGTCCCTTTAAATTTACATGTACTAAATGGATTTTTCCTAGTAATTCAATACATAGCGTGTTCACCCACATGGGCTCCTAGATTTATTATACTACATATGGCATATCTGCTCAATAAGAGTAACATTTCATGTGGACAATACACATTGTGTTATATACGTATCAGTTTCAAGACTCTAGAGTCATAGTTAATGGTTCACTACATGATGTGTTTTCATCATTTTACACATAGTGTAGTCATCGTTTTCATAGACTAATATATATGATTGTAATGATTCATATATTGCCTCACCTCCTCGGACCTCACCTCCTCCACAACCAAAATCAATTGTGATTCCTTTAATTGGATGTGTTATAACATTCTTTTTCTAAGAAACGTATTTACAATTCATATAATCAAATTACTATGTATATTTTTACCATTGGTGGTTCCACATATTTAATAGATCATCAAATCCAATTCAAAATCACCCATATCCCATAATCCAACCAATTATATACATGATTCATAAATACAGTCATCTATAAAGAATCAATTGTGACATTGAGTGTTCAATCAGGATTGATCCCACCTCATAATGTAAAATTGAGACCCCGTCATTCAATAAACAAAGAAAACCAAGAATGATGGGGGAAAATCATTAAATCGTAGCTATAAAATCAATGTCCAAATTTTCATAGGAATTGAACATAATCAAGGACACAAATGGTGAGAATAATGGTAATAATCAATTACACTAGTACACAAAGGCATGAAAAGACATATAATTTGAAAATATATAAAAATGATGTTCATCATGAAGTAGTTTAATCCATTTATGAAATTTCAATAATTTAAAATCTCTAACTAGAAATTGGATCATTCATCGTTGAATAATGGGATCACCAATGAATAAAATGGTTTTTTTCAACCACATATCAATCTATATTGATCAAAAGCCTCTTTGATGTCTTAATTAAACTCAACATTGATAGGGTGGAAGAATGCCTAACAATGGTTCATGGGTTTTGTAGCTAACCATGGTGATCCTACCATAATGGAATACATATAGTGGGATTCATAATTAGTTAGATCATTGAAATAAATAGAAATAATTATTTTAATAACTAAAATAAACTACCAATGGAGGATTTTATATGAATTACATACATTAACCTATTATAAGTCACTCATAATGTAAACCATTCATTTCATACTCAACCATGGGATATAATTTTATATCATATTTTTAAATTTTTTTCCATTTTTAAAAAGAAACATTGCATAAACATTATGAAAAATATTTTTATTTTTATAATATTAATTTATTCCACACTAAGTCTCATTATTTCACATCATTCCATCATGTAGAGTGACACATTATGATAAGTAATGTAGTTCTCAAATATTACACCTTTTGTATTTGAGGATTTCAATTTTAATTTGAATTTTATGTTTTCTTCTTGTTTACAAATACTTCTGAACTACATAGCCCATCGAGATACGATTCATTATAAATTATTTCAATGTAATAATTTTACTATATACTATAGGATTCTTGGTTTGGGGTAGTATTAGTTGGTATTAGATGGTAGTTTAGATGGATCTTTGAAAACATGACTTCAAAAACATATATTAGGGTATATAACCCTACAATATAAATTAAGTATATGTTTATGTACATGATAACATCTTACTGTTATGTTCATTTATATAATATGTGTTTTTTCCTAGAAATATATCCCTATCTCAATAGTACATGTATTTGTGGTTCAATAATAGATATATTTAGGGGTGATATCGTGGAAAAGGTATCAGGAGGCTTCCAACTAGTTTTACATTATACATGTAAATGGGCGTTATATTGGACCAATTTTGACAGCCATGGGGAATATTAATTTTTCAATTTACAATTCCATTATAAAACATTATGAATGAATTAAAAATATTTTATTGATATGAAAAGATTCCCAAGGAAACCATGATTTTTAATTTTATAATAGGTATACCAATATTTTTCAATCTCTGTTAATTCTATCACATGTAATGGAATTATAATTTTTTTATAATTTTAGGATTTAATCTTGTGAATTTCATTATTTATTAATGTATTCTAGTATAATTAATTGGAATTTGTTAAATTCACTCACCCCATATAGTTATTTCTCTATGGAAAAAGAAAATACAGAATATGCGAGATTTATAGAAGGAACAAATGATTTTATAACCATATAAGGGAATGTGTATCATGTTAATAGTAATGACTATTTCCTTATAGATCATCATTATGATCCACCATGATGTGTAAACAATTTTTTATTACCTTACCCTTGAAAAACCTTTATCATTATACTTTAGTAAAAACCCATTTATAGACAAGAAATGAGGATGTATCTTAGAGGAGATATTTCGATCTTTTCAAAGTAATGAAATGTAATTGGTTTTAATTGATGCATATCATATATTAGTAGAATTATATCACTAGGTGCTATTTCATAAAATCAATATGTATGAAGAAGAAATATAAAATGAAAATGAAATGACTTTAATGTATTCGTGATGGAAACATATTTCCCAATGAGAAATTAGTGGATATGGATAAGAATTTATTGTGTCTTTGTCAAAATAATAATGAAAATGGGGATATTTATAATAACAAAAATTTAATTTTATGAAGACATTATATAGAATTTATAGGTAATCTATGTATTTATTTTTATTTTTTCTATGATTGGTTAAGTTAAAACCTTTTGAGGGAATTACTCTCCCTGACATTCCTGTCAGATGAGGACCTAATATCAACTGTTTTCAGGATAGATAATGAACCATATATTTCATATGGATTTGGAAGAAATATATATAGAAATAACAAAACATATAAAAATGATAAATTTAATAATATATATATAGATTTTCCAACTTTTGAAATTTGTGGATTGAAATACCCCTGTAGATAATATATGGGAATGGGTGTCTTCAATGTGTGTAGAGGGAAATCCCAGCATGATCATGATTTTAATTGTATGAATGAATATTAAAATTACCAAAGTGTATACACTATATGGAAATGTGGAATTACAAAATTATTTTATAAAGAATCATGTGAATATACCCCATACAAAACCAATGAATCAATGTCACGAATATTCTATAGACACAACCGAAGATGAATGGTTAATGTGATTCTTTAAGGATTCATGAATACCATTTAGTATAATTTTATTAATGATATTCATGTTATAATAATCAAGAAATGTATAAGTATTGTACTTAAATTAAATTTCATATTTATTTTTAGAGAATACATTGAATGGTATCAATTACTAATAATAGTGAATATGTGTCTTGTCAATATTTTAAGAAATGCCATGATTGAGGTGACATAACCCGTATTATTTTATATATTTTTATATTATAATGATAATGAATTTTTTAGGGGACATTATTAGCAATAAATAAATTTTTTAGTTATTTTATAATTTATATCAATTTTAAGGGAGTTTGCATCATTTTTTAATTTAGGGAATATATTTGAATATTGGATATTTTATTTTTTGAAGATATGTTTTTCATTAACATTTTATAGTGATCATGAAATTAAAATATATCAAATTTTATATTATGGACAAATTTATTATTTTTAATTAATATATTTAATAATTAGTCACCTTTCATAAATCTTTTTTACATTGAATTTGGAAAAAATATTTTTCATGAGTCTTAATGTCAAATATATATGGAATGTATTTTGATAAACATTTTGTGTTGTTCTATAAAATATGCTTACCATATTGGTTTTTGTAAATGCCAATAAAACGGATGAAAGAATTATAATTACAATGATATGTTTAATGATATGCATTTATAAAAATTCGTTATGGATATTCATTTCTTGGAGTAAGAAATGAATTATGAATTAAAAAATGCATAACCAAAGGATAAAATTGCTCCTATGAAATAATAATAAATAGAGTATGTATATATTCAAATGTTTATAGTCAATATGTAAAAGGAATTATAAACTCCTTGAAAATGATACAGAATTTTATTATCAATTCACCTTTATTTTAGATGAATCAAACGCTCCCCCTACCCACTGTATATTTATGAAATTGTGGTATTTAAATTTCCTATATCATTAACTTTATTTTAATTAAGTATCCTCATCCAATTATATTACTATTTATCCTTTTCCTACTTGTGTGTAACATCAATACCAACCAATATATACAAACAATGCAACCCGTCAATGTGAATTCTATATAAACATAATAATTTTTGTCCTCTCCTATCAAGAGGTTGTTTTATAAACCATTTTAAATTTTGGGGTTCCAAAAGTGAATTTAAAATTTAAAACGGTTGATTACCGATATCTACAATAAATTTTGATAACACAATTTAAATACGGCGGAATAATTTGACAAGTAATGATTTTAAAAGTGGAATATCAAAGCAAATAACATATTAGACACACAACACCAGGATTATATGAGAATTTACCACCCCTATCCATCCACGTACAGATGGGGGCTTAGCATTAACTCCCCTGGACAGACTCCAATAGGCCAAGGGTGGGTGTCTATCTCCAATTATATATATCAGAAATATGATAGGACATTGTGTAATGTACCTATACAAACACACAACCACAACAAAAAAACCTACATGCAATTGTGAAGAGATGTAAAATCTGTAATCTAAAAAAATGCATACATTTATGCATAACCAAAAGATAAAAGAAGAAAATTAAGTGTAATAATGGAAAAAACATAAAAAAATTACAATAAAAGAGTCATTACTATTTTTAATGAGGGGATAAATATCAAATTAAACTTCCAGAAAGATGCTTGGGAAACTCCGGTAAACTCCACGATTAGTCATGATAACTAATCTTTTCTTTCCTCAGTTCTTCTAGGGACTTGACAAATGGAATTTGTTCATCATTGGAAACAACACGTGGTTGAAAATAATTTTAATGTTTGAGTATAGTGATACAATGGAGGTCCCAAAAACCATAAATAATGGCGAACAATATAAATGAAAAGGTATCCATTACCTAGACATAGGGAACTTAGTCGAGAGAGAAACTCCAATTCCAATCATCTTAGGATATACATGACTAGTCTACTCAGTCGAAATAGACATTGAATATCCTCATGGAATCAAGAATAAATATGACAAACTCATCATTGAATCTAATATTCTTGATGTTGGAACCTCATAATTAGCTTTAATATTCTACTCAGGGCTCTAAATGTAACACACAACTAGAAGAACAGACTACATGAATTCATCCAAAACATATGTAACCCTGTCTGAGAGATACACTCTATCAGAAACAAATATAACATTCCCAATAATATTTCCATGATGATGTTCCCCATTAAAAATAACTGGCTTGGTCAAAATCCATGGAATTAGACCATATGTTTTTCTAGTGTTCACCTATTCCATGTGCATGGTCATAAAAAACCAAAGTGGGGATTTCTGCCTATAACCATTTCATTTTGTAGTGTCATAACTACACCCTAATTTACACCATGTGAATCCTTCTTAATGGGAGATAGTAGAAGGACCCACACATCCCCACATCCATATAGTAGACGGATTGTTATCTCCAATATGAAACATAAAAAATCGATCACTCCAATATGGAGTCTCCTAAAAATCAATCCATTGACGAAGATCCCAAATTTAACTAGGTATTTATTTTAACTTTTGTAGGGGCTGACACCTTGTTAATTTACTCAACAATCGAGGGTGCCCCAAATCCCTTGAATGTATACCTCCACATCAGAATTCGAATATGCTGGTGTACAACTTTGTATATGAGGACAATCATAGTATACATTCATGGGATAACATTTCAATGGATAGATAACCCCCACCCAAATATGATATGGATGAAAAAAATAGATAAAGGACACACACCCTAGCATGAAAAGAGAGTACCACTCTTTTTCTAGGGATCCTTCCCCCTCATATGCTAGGGGAGTAACAGTCTACCTAAATCTTTAATATGTGGGTAACTAACCATGACACCAATAGGTTGTTCCAACCCATGGTTTGGAGGACCCTCTCCCAGGATCGATAGAGGAGTAAAAATTCAATAGGTTTAACACATATGGATGGAACACACCCTCACTCATCATGGATGATCCAAAACCAAGAATATATTATCCAAAACCTGACAATATATGGTACTACCCACTCAATCTATATCCCATATTTGGAGGACCATCCCCATGAATGGATAGGGGAGTACTGACTATATCGACCGATGACGTTATCCCCTGTACAACCTGGTAGTATATACTATATTTGAAAAATTATTATGGAGGGTCCACACCCTATGAGGTAAGGAGAGAATTTTCTCATACTACATGAATGATATGAGGAACTAGAGGCATAGTCCATTAGCGGAGTACTAGTCTCCGGAGAACATACCCATGGGTAGTGATATGAAGACCATGAAGTGGGGAGTCACGTTCAACCAAAAATGTGAGCTAAGTGAATCCCACACCCAGATGCCTTAAGGGAGTACCATTCACAACATCACTATCTATAAGCCACATCACTCATAAACATTGGTCTTGTTACCCTGAATGTAGAATCACACTTATTATATATCTCATCAAATAAATTTTATAGTTATGGGACATGCGCCCATATATGGATGGGGATAACAACTCTACCAACCTAAAGAGTCTTGGGGACCCACATACAAATGTGAATGGAAAGGGTACAAACCATGAATTAAACCCATTGTTCCACCATAATCACACACCATGTATTAAAAAATAACTACATAATAATTCCTGAATAAATAAAATTTATATCTAATTTTCCACTATAGGTGAAACCATCAGGTTTTAGGTGGAACACTGTTTTGGATATGCTACTCAATAGCCTGAATCATATTTACGTTGACAGAGATACAAAATTCAGAAAATATCAACCAGATATAAATGGAATTATACGTAATGAGCTATTGTCCACATGATGTGTAATATCTAACAATAACTTGTCTATGTATTGAATTTATATGATATGGTAAGACATGTATAAATACAATGTGTGCAAATCTCGTATATGTTTTATCATGCCTCCCCCATTCGCTGGCAATGTTCTTCCTTCATACTTCTCGACCACATGTACCTCACACACAAAGTGTCATATATATAGATAGAATGTTTAGTAAATATGTCCACATTCCATTTTTTTCCTCAATGTCTGTTTGCAGAACTATTTTTCCATGTACAATGGTTTTGTACTTTTACACCACCATCTACATTCACATGAATTCCATGCCCTTGTTCTGTGGCAACAAGACATTTGGTCTCTACCAGACATTTGACACTAGTAGAAAAATTTATAGCCTCCAATTGTCATCATCCATAATCAGGAAGTAAAAATTATGTTTTAATTGGATGCCTTGTCATTTAAACTAGTTTTTCAAATTAGATTTTCCGGACAAGTCAACCGATTCACCATAGTTTCCCACAAAACATGTAAATATTCCATGAAATAATACAAAATAAATAATATGGTTAAAAAAAATTAAAAACAAATCTAAATTATATATCTGAAAAAAACACTAATATCCAAAAGTAATGGTGAAATTAATAATCTTTATATGATGATGAATTCTCCGATCACTCCTCTGCGGGATCTGATGATGTTATGTTCCATGAATGGAGATCAGAATAACCTTGCTTCCAAAATTTGTTCTTAGTTTATCCATTGAATAATGTGGGAGTGGATATGGGAACTCTAATTCTATGTAATTAACAAAAAATGTTGTCAGGGGAGTCATTAAATGATTTTTAATTTAATTAAATCCATGATCTCCCCTTTTTACAACTCACTACTAACATACATTCAACTAAAAACCATGAGCTAAATTTTTTTGTCATGTCTAGGGTAAAAAGAATGTTCAAAACACAATATCTATGTTAGAATAATGATGAAATACATCACATTGGACTTATTCTGGGTTTCATGAGAAACTAAAATTGTTTGAAAAATTATATTTAATATTTCTAATATCTCTACAAAGAGTATCTCCATGAAGTGGAATCATGAGACCACTAATCTCCTAGATATAGAAATATCTGTAGAAATATTCTGAAGTCTTAATGTTAAAAACATGAATCACTGATTTCTCAACACATTTATTCTTTATACCCATTGAATGAAAATTCCATGGCATGCAGGAATGAAACTGAGATCTCCCCTAAAACACCAAAACCAACATGCTCACCAATGGTTCACACACCACATAAAATAACGCACTCGGAGGAACCCCTATAGCCAAAAAACAAAAATATCTATCTCCATACACATCAGCATCATCTGATAAGTGGCACATTTCTCCTTAGCTAATAATTATTGAAATAAACCAAGTACCATGATCCACTTGTAGTTGTAGAGTCAATCAATACAAAATGTCAAAAACATGATACAAATTACAACATATTACCAAAATTCACATCCAATCCTAGGTAGAGTAATACACGAACTCCCCAAGAATATTATAAAAAAATATTTATTTTTAGAACATGTGGTTACTAAATATGAAAATGTGGATGCTCTTGTATAAACACTGGCTCTTACAAGGTTGTTCATCATTGAACCTTCATCTATAACACAACTCACTAAACCAGAAATACTACCACACCCACTAACTGTATCAAACCATATTATATATTTTATGAATCAAATAAAATATATGGAAACATCATTGTGTATAGCTCAACCATTTTCAAATTCTTCTATGACAGGATATCCAACAACTATGGGTTCCAAGCATAAGGTTCAACCATAAAATCTCCTCTAGAACTTCTAGGACCTACTCTTCTACATCCACACAAAGACTCTCCCAAATGAATAATGTAATAATGACACTTACACAACACATCGACATTTTCCCACTTGGGAGGCACTGACTCTACCATACAGTTTTGATTACATTTAAAAAACTGTTATCTAAATAGAAATCCTCCCCATTTTTCATGAGTCAAAATATATGTCAATGAAACCCACATAGGTTTCAACAGACACCCAATGTAAGCCTACTATATCCATAATAAATAATTATAAAGATATTTGTGACTCATAATAGTCTCTAAAAAGCAATGTTTTAGAATGTATAAAAGAAAAAATTGTCTATATCAATTCTTGAAAATAGAAAATAGATTAAATGCCTCAGGGGAATACAACTGTCGTTTCCCCCGAACTCCAGATCCCATATTCTGGCATCAATCTCCTTGGGTTAGTGGTGGAAAAAACTCAAACAACATCACAAAACATGCATCTATCCTCACTACACCTCATCCAATATCATGAAGAACATCATACTCCAAACGATGCCTCAACTGATGAGGTATGTTGACTGTCTCACTCTCAGAAGAAAGATATGTCAGAAAATCTCAAAAAATATATCCTTAGTTAACAAAATCATAACAGCACCACTCTTATAGTTGACATGATCCCCTGCATGGTTACATCACTATATAGCCACATTTTTGTTCTTGTGCATCGGTATGCCTATAGAACTGTGATCCTAACATCTCCTAAATGATAACTAATATAGTGGTCTCAAATTAGTGGGAAAAACATCTTACTACATCCTCCCATATCACCACAACAAATAACACCACTACTAGAGATTTCCCTACTACCCTCACATATGATGGAAGAAACAAAGATACAAAAACAACTCAGATGTATCTATTGAGGATTTTTTAAATGTTCTGAACTCTAAATAATTTGTCTTGATCCACATATTTGGATTGTCACTATTAGACATCAAACCTCTCTATGGAATATATAATGGAGATGCTACCCTACTAAGGTTGTTCAAGCACCTAGAAACACACAACACTAATCATGGATGGAAAAAATCATCTGTGAAGAGTTTCCCAATGTCCACTCAAATGATCATTGCATCATCATGGGTTTGCATCACATGAATGTACCATTTTCCATATTAACAAGCTAGAAGAATTAATGCTAGGACCACCATATTATATGGAGGCTTCCTCACATCGATGAAAATAAGTGTGACTAACTCTATCTAGTCATCTAGTACTTGGCGTACACGATCACAATTATAACATATAGGTTGCTGCCTTTGGAACCCAAGAAGTGTACTCACCTGACATGTATTTTCATAATAAACAACTAAAAAAACTATATACTCAATTGTAGTTAATTAAATTGGAAAACCATGTATATATATTACCTCAAAGGCTGAACCGTATACTAATTCACCATCATGAGGGAGATCATAATAACAATAACACTATACATCTCTTTCTGGATAACACCATAGTGGTATCTTAAAACAAAATCATAATGAACCCTTCAATATAGAGAATACCTAGGTAGTTGAGTCAAGAATGTGAAGTTATCCACTAGCCAGTCCTATTTAATGCATGTACAATTATTTCCCTATGACATGTTTACAAATGTCTCAAGTCAAAAATCATTTTATCAGAGTCCTGGTGAATGGATATGTCAGACTTCAGGCAAATACTAGATCCTACTCACTGAGATCTTATTTTTGAAAAATCCTAACATTGGCTTTATAAAACTCTAACCAATAACATGTCACAATGATTCAGAATAATAAATGTCTTTAATAACACTCAATCATGACCCAAATGAATGTGGCCTAGTCCAAAACTCAATAACCCTTGATCCGTTATCCATTGGGATGGATACTAGATCTAAGAGGGTATATTAGACATATGGGAAGTCGTTTTCCAATGTACCAGAATGGAATCACCCTAAAAAACTCCATAAAGTAGTGTAAATATATAAAATAATGGGATCTAATATTTAGGAATACATCTAACCGAATAATTCATACAAAATAAGTACATAATTTATAAAAAGAAAAAACACTTTCCCACCAAAAACTGTAAAAGAATAAAAACTCTTCATTTGGAGAGGATCTATATCAATTGAAGCTTCCAAAATTCCCCTCCGCCTAGCTCAATGATACACCTCAGTTGGATAAGATTACTAAGCTCTGCCTTCATCAGAACCTTTATGGATTCCATCAAATGATTATTGGTCTGCATAACGAAAAACATGTGTTGGAAAATCATATTTGTGGAGATTTAAAAAAATAACTAATATAGTTCAGAAAGGAAAACAGTATTTAGATAATCTTAAAGGCTGCAATATGAATGAAATATCCATAGTGATCCCAATCGAGAGATAAAATTCTTCATGAATGATCAACATCAATATATGACTAATCATCTCATTCCATGAGTGTTTTTCACCCAGACTAGGGGAAACCCTGCATGGAATCCCAAAATTACCAAGATAGTCTTGTCTCTGACCCTAATTCTCATGAGTCTTACCCTCATAACTAGATATGTGATTCTACTCACAGAACTAAATGTATCACACAAAAAGGAGAAAAAACTACACGAGATCAACCATCATATGTAGATACTATCCAAGATATATTATCCATTAAGAACGAATCATCCATTACTGATGGAATGTATGAGAGTACTCCCACCATCAAGAACAACTAAATATTTTCATATGTAATTCTTAATAATAATTTTTATGCCATCACAAACTTCTTCCCTATGAAATTTCATATGATAGAAATCTTCCAGGACCATCCACTCTCCACTACACACAGTTAAGGAAGGATATCTCGGGTATATGCACCACATTTATCTTATAAAATGAGAGAGAACATGGGGACCTTTACCGCAATGATAAACTATAATTGATATATTTATAGATCATAATTCTCTAAAAAACCTCTTTTAGTAATATATGAAGTTTCACATATATCAATCCATTGATGTTAAAGACACTTATAACTAGTAATCACATTTAACTAGTAGAGGGTTAACTCTTTATAACTGTACACAATAGTTAAGTGGGCTCTAGCTCGAAATAAATTTCCACTCCCAACCACTAATCATAGAAAATCATGTAATACTCCATAGGTGAGAAACCCAATAATTTAATTACATGAGAGAACCCATCAAAGCATAGTGGACCCAAACCATTTTATGAATGGTGAGTACAACTCCCTAGATAGAGGACCCAGACCATTGTATGAAAGGGGAATATAAATTTGTCTCTAGAGGACCATGACCCGTGTATGACAGAGGATTACCAATCTAACTACATGATCACTATTAGGAACCCACAATCTAACAACACATGGGGGAATCGAGGCCATTCATGAGGATACACTCATTATTGTGACATGGAAGTAACAATTCGACCCAAATAATTCATATGTAGGACCCAAACAATCTCTAATCATGTGTGTTTTGACACTAATGATAGAGGACCCATGCCCTATCATTGATGTGGAATACCTAATCTATCTATATGTCACTTTTGGAGGATGCAATCTCTTAAAAAACAATGGGTTACCGAATCACAAAATAGAGGACCAGATCCTTTGTCAAATAGGGGATCACCTACACTATTTGTAAAATAAGTGTGGATAGACCACATATTTTGACAATATGGTGTAACTATCTTCGACTACGTGAATGATACAGGGCAATAGAACTTCGGTCCTTCAGGGGAGTATTAATTCCATTCAATCAAACCCATGGTTTGGGAATTAATTCCCATGAAGTGGGGACCCCTTATAAAAAAAGAAAGAGGTAATAGAATCCAACAACTCGATGCCACTTGGGAGTACCAGTCCCATCATCTCTCTCTATATGAACCACATCGTTCATAAGCATCGATCGAGTGTCAGGGAAATTTGAGTCATGGTTATTATATATCATATCACAACACATCCACCTTTGGGGGTCTCATTCCTTAATAGAATATATTTGAACCACTTTTCTAACCTTAAGGGCCTATAAAACATACATCTTATGGGGAAAGGAATGGGTAATAAACCAAACTTCAACCCATTGATGTTCCCTAATATCAACCCAATGATAAGAACCTCTAATGTATCATCATTCTTGAATCCTAACACATCGTATCTATTTGTACACAATAGTGTACAACTTATTATTTAATGCATAAAACATCATATGATAGGCTACTCGCATGTCAGAATCCATGTTCCAGATAAGTACATACAAAAGGTGGAAGATCTCAAGAAGATCAATGAGAAGTAAATAGAGTGAATTGGGGTTCAAACTATGTGTG
The DNA here is from genome assembly GCA_963277665.1 of Viscum album. NCBI lineage: Eukaryota > Viridiplantae > Streptophyta > Magnoliopsida > Santalales > Viscaceae > Viscum > Viscum album. The sequence goes on along the minus strand of OY728121.1, from coordinate 1,200,556,026 downwards.
ATCCCACCCAAGAACCCTAAATTATCTCTATCTTCCATGGAACATCTATCCATGTATGAGTACATGGCATGTATAACATGTTCATAATGTTCCCTACCTTTCACAGCCCATGGACCTATTATTCCACTACATGGATTAGATGCCCATGCCTCACACAAGGTATGTTATACAGGGTACACATAATGATAATGTTAAATGGAAACATGTACATGTTGTTTTCCTATTCCCATTTCCTGCATCCCGTGTTTGTGTACTTTGGTTGTTTACATTAAAAAATAAATGTACTATAACACAACTACATGGCCCACGTACATTGGATACATGAAATTGGGTCACTATACATTGTATAAACCTAGTGGATAGTGTGTATTACAAATGAGTATTATACCTAGATGGTGGAGACAACATGGTGTGAATGCAGGTTTTCAATCTATGTAAACAAGAATTCCATTTGGTAAAATACTAATAAATAAGATGATTATCACTACCTTCTCCTAAAACCTATAGATCTACCTTGAAGTGATTCATAGAACTCATAAAATCCCCCTACCAACATATAACTACACATAACATATTGGTATAACCAATAAAACTCAAATCCACCTACCTTGATTACGAACTAACAAATCATTGTGTGTATATTGATGTATGGATCATGTTTTTCATCGATCGGATGACAATCGTCACAAATAACGGAGATAGAGACCACCACTCCACATTTATTAACAATTAGATTGTACATTGATTAAAAGGACAAAGGGGGGGCCTCTCCTATTCTATATCATGAGAAACAATGGTGATGTGGGAGGGGTTACAAGTTTTTTAATTTAAATATTCCATTATTTCAATTTTTAACACCCACCAGTAAACTCGCTTCTATAAAAAACACATTTATAATAAATATTATGTCATTAATATAGTAAAAATGATTTATAACCCAAGTATGGTCTAATAATTATGATTCAAAACTCATCTATTTATTTATTACATGTTTCATGTTGATATTCAAGTGCATGAAAAAATAGATTTAATATTTTTCATATCTCTACGTTGATGCCCTCTTAGATCTAGGATCACACACCAACTAATTACCTAGATTATAAAATATTTCAATGCAATAGTTGTAAAAACACGTTTCATTAAAGCCCCATGAACATATGATATATTTAATTTCAAATAAAATAAAATGTTGTTTTATATCGATTAACACATTACACTAGGATGAAATGAAACATGATACTTTATTAAAATATTATTTTTTAAACATGAACAATATAAATGAGACGTTGCATTTGAGTGTATGAATTGAAACAAAAATATTATGAAAATATATGGATTAAATATGTATTAAATAAATTGGATGGTTATATATTCATTACAATTAAAATCTGAATGAATTGAAATAATTAGAATTAGATTATTAATAAATTCAATGTATTATTATACGATTTAGATGAAATGTATTTATAAAAGAGAAGGGATGTATTAATTTGGGTTCATCCCATAAATTTCAAATATACCATAACAATATTCATTTGTCAGGGGCTCCAAATAGTTTAAATAATAAATTTTAGTGTTTTTAATGTTTAGAAAAAAACTAATCAATACACACTATGAAGGTAATAGAACAACCCACGTAAACCTACAATGTTATTTGACGTGACCTACCACAATGCCTGAGGTGATATAATATTCATTTCAGGAAGATGGAAAGTACATGGGTTTCATTAATAAAAATTTAGAATTATATAACCCTCAATATCTATATGATACCATATAATAAATCATGGTATCACAAAATAAATCATTATTAAAATATATATCATAATATCCAATGGATTATGGAATATCTGAAAAGAGTAATATCATATCTAAATGATAGAAACAAAATAACATTAAACAATTACTAGATGATACCCATGGGATTAACTCCATGTGACCATATTTGACCACAATACCACCATACCATAACACGACATAGTCATTATGGGTTTTCCACTACATGGTAGTCTTCCCTTTATCGTTATCCTATCAAATCGGGTATTCATATTCCAAAATCCATATTCAGAGTTTTAATGAAACAAAACCAATAGGATACCACACCGAATTTAGACAATTAATATTAAAATGAATCCATTATTTCTATAATCAATTAGAGTATTAATAAATTTAAAACGAAATCATTTTCTATAAGAAATCATCATTTTGTTTTTACATGAAATTATTCGATATTATAAAAACTAATTCAATATGACCTAAGGTCATTTTATGTGTCCTAACATGATATTTATCCATTGTCTTTATTTTTCAATATCCAAATCTAGTGGGTAAATTATAATAAATAATAATTATGTATGCAATTTATCAAAAAATTTCTAATGGTCAATCCATGATGTGAGGGTGTACCTAATTATGTTGTACATGAAATAATATCCAACATAATTGAAAAATAAATTTCATGAATCACAGTCCCTGCATATGTCCCCAAATGAAAAAAAATTTATTAATGAGTACCTACACTATTTATATATTTCCCAACTATGGATTTTATAAAAGTATTTTTTATACATACCTTATGTATCATAATATTCTAAATACCATCATTATGTTTAATGATAACCAATTCACAGAATTCATAAAATATTTCCAAGAAAAATAAAAAATCAATCCATGAATAAATATAATTTTCAATTAATATTCATATTTGGTGAAAACAATCCAGTCCAAATTTAATATTGAAATTCAATTTTCAATGAAATTAAATTATGAAGGCAATTTTCATAGCCATAAAAGATAAAATTTATTCTCATGGATCACAAAGCATTAAATTATTTATCATAAACCAACATAACATGAAAAGACTATATAATTCAATGTAATTAACCTTAGTATAGAGACACATAACTACTTATTTTCTAAAATTACCTTTAATACTAGATTCAATATGGTAGTGGAAGATATTGAATCCAAAGAACCTGGATTTGAGGAAAATAATGAAAATTTTCAATGTAAATTATATGACAAATGATCTAGTCAGAAAAAGTATCAAAATAATGGATAAGAATAGATGTAATGAGATATTAATAGATCTAACATATCTGATTATTATTGATGGTGATTCATACATCCAATCACAATCTATATCCACTAACAGAGATAGAAAGATAGAGAAAATCATCACCGAGGGGAATCAATGACCTAGAAATTACTTTCATGTTCAAGAGGGTAAGATTATTATAGTTTAATATAAATTCATGAATAAATGACATATTATCCTCACCTAATACATATGTTTTATTATGTCATCGGTGAGCTTATAGACCCCACTAGTTGTTCAGAAGATTCGGACAGTGGTATATCTTCTTTGAGTATTATTTTAATAACCACTTGTACTTATAGAATGGAAGATGTTTTTCAGAATAATAAATTATCCATTGGACTCCCTCTACCTAAAACTATCAAATTACCCTCTCCCAAACCATAGATGACCTAGAAACTGAAAAGACAATAATAAAAGTTACTCTATCCAAAATTTCAAATACAAGGTCTGATAATTTCACCCACTATAAATGAAATAAATTATATTAATGGAATATGATCATGAAAAAAATTATATAAGGACATTTCTACATCATCTTGGCCTCGCACTCAGATGTACCATTATCAATCCAACCACATTGTCATCTAACTCAAAATAATGAGATAATATATAAACACATCGACTAATCATGTTGATCAACTATATGAAGATTAATCTCGGCAATAGTGGTTTCATTTTCAACATAAGTCTCCTCCCACTCTATTAAAAATGTCTAACTTGGTCGATGCATCTTTAATTGGGAAATATTGATCACATCATAATTAGAAGTCAAATAGGAATGTAATTAAAATCGATACAACACCTTATAAAGTATCTCCACATTGATAAATGGGACTAAATTGTGATATACTGACCTACCTCTCCTCCCTATATGTTTAGTTCCCAACAATGGTGAAATTATTAGGAAAACCTGGTCATGTATATCAATTAGCATATAATGTTGATGTCGATCTAAATATTGGTTTTGGAGACTCTGAATTATTTATAGTATATTTATAATCAATGTAATCATTTAACTCTATGAAAATACATGGACAAACTATTGTTTTCTAACCAAACACTTCCCAATAATGTGGTGAAAAATATAGCCTCTATATAATTCCTTAAATAGTTCCATCGAGATCGATGATTGATTATTATTTTTTAATAGAAAATATTGTAATGATACATTTTTCTCCCATAATCCAAAAAATTAAATCAAATATTACATATGAATTCCATTTTGAATTTGGATGGCTCACCCTGGATAACCATCTATTTGATAAAGATACGTTTTTCATCAATTCAAATGAGACACAATATTTTCATGAGATCCATTCAATGAATTTGATTCAATGTAATATTACCTAACCAAAATGGTTTGTAAGATAAAACCATCTGGCCTAATGACCACCCATATTTACATTTCCACATGATACTCAACCTTTATTGACTCATAAATATATTAGAAATGTGCTGATTTTATATGTCACTCAAAATCACACGTATCACTTCCTTGACAATATGATTTTGAGGTAGAACCATCATTTTATCCATGATAATATAAATGTATTTTCATACTATAATGGTTATGGGTTGTAGATATCTTATATTTATTTGATGTTCCACCATTAATAACATTCATATAAGATATCGAGTTAAAAACTACTCTATCATTCATCTAATTCTTGACTATGTATAGTGATATATTAGGTCATGAAACATAAATGTTGCTCCAATATATATTAATATACTCAATCAATTTCCATTACCTATACAAACCTATCATTGGTAAATTAGAGAAACTATCATTCCTCAAAAGCTCAATAGTCCACCGAGAGACTGAAACCACTCTCCTAAGGTCTCACATCAATTAATAATCTTTATAAAGAACTAAAACTAAATATCCTCAGACATTCTATGTAGAATCATATGATATATTGATGATATAAAAATTGAATATTCTGATTTGAAATTAATTTCAACCTCCCCTTGATTGATGTGACTCCCAACAATTATTCCCACCAAGAACTACTCTTCCACTAATTCCTCAAAGTTCCATTTCCATTATTTTCTAATAAAATTTTCAATGACCACATTATCATTATAGTGTTTTTATTAAATTTAAAAATAAAATTAAAAGGTTTGTTATAAGTAGTGTATCATTATCTTTTTCAAAGCCATCTATGTGAATATATAAATAAAACTCTTATTGTCTAAATACAATGTAAATAGTTCTCCAAAAAGGTAGTGGAACAATGTATTACAAGATTCCATAACTATCACCTACTCATGTTCATGAATTCTGTATATTATCTCGTGTAGGAATAGTTAACCAGATCTATAATATACAATATCTCTTACCTACATTATAACACAACCCAAAATCATTGCTAACACATTAAAATAGAGGTCATATCACAATTCTCACACCTAATGAATTAAAACGAGAGTTGAAGTCACCCTCTTATTCAACTCATCAAAATATAATTTTTTTCTTGTTAGAATTCAAATAAATCACAACCCTATGTTTTAGATGAATCATATGAAATTAATTTCTAGATACACCATTAATAAATCTCTTATAATTACTTTCTATTCCTATAAATAATGGAATATCAAACACACTGTAATGACCCAAAGTTTCATTAATGGAAATCCATCTTGATATAATTAAATTTCTCTTTATGTAAAATGTTCATATAAAATGTCAACTTATTTGGTTTTATGTTAATAATTGTGACAATTTCTTTTATAGTCATTGAAAAGTGATCACATGATTAGTATAAATATAGGGCATTACCAAACCCAATTTAATCAGACAAAGGAAGCGATGACCTCATCTAGTAGAATTTCTCCATACAAAGCCCATTTTTTGGAGCTCGGAAAAGAGGTGGCATCTTTGGGCTTCTCTCTTGACCAAGCCCAAGATGAGCTTAATCCTGTCAAGCTCGAACGAGACCATCCATGGGAAAAGTGGAAGTTGATAGAGATTACCACTCGAGTGATGTTATACGAGCCACCTCAAGAGTTTGTCACCATTGCACACCTTACACTTAGATCTTATGCGGCTATTTTAAGGGGTTATGTAACAAATCTCTAGCACTATGTTCTTGTATATTATTTTTTCTATATAATAATGAATATACCTTCTTGTCATTATTGACACTTTTTGAATCAACTTTTTAATACAGACACATATTTTTTAGTTAATCTTCATCTAAGTAATATATTTTGATGAATTAATGTTTTTTTGAATTAAATAAAATTTTAATAAAATATTAATATTATTATTAAATTAATTTTTATTAAATATAAATTATCTTATAATTTTATGAATGAAATTTTAATTTTTTTATATTTTGAAAGCCATTATTGTCAAAACCCGTGAATTTTCGATAAATGTTGGGTTTTATTTTAAATGTGAATATTAGCATATTTAGAAAATTATTTAGATAAAATAAATGTTATTTATAGAATCAGGATGTCGAAATTATCCAACGGTGAATTTTTAATAATTTTCTGAGAAAATAAAATGTTTGGGTATTAATTAAATACTATTTAAATATATAATATGTTTTATGACATCATAATGACCCAATAGTAGTGTAATAAAACACTATAAGCTTTATCTTGGTCCAATATATGTTTTACAATTAAAATAATGTGATTTTTGGTTTCTTTTACTTATTTTACACAACATTAATGGACCGCTCAAGACTTATTAAACATATTGTCGTTTTAAATTATTTTCCATGGGAGTGTGACTCACCTCCACATAAGAAACCCCATAATTTTATGATTTTCGGACTTTGGCCTTATAAAATATTGTTTTCCTCTTCCCTTTTCCAAAAACTGTGGGCAAAAACCATGAGCTGATTTGTGGTTTTGATTAGTTTAATGTAAGGGGTCCCAAACCTAAATAATAAAGAATTCACTCAAATTTATTATATAAACCCACCCAATCTCCCACTTCCTCCTCACTTAAATCCTTTGGAGTTCATATGAACTCATCCCTAATCTCTCTAGAATCCTCCGATGGTGCCCCAAGCTCCCATGAAGCCTCTCTAAAGCCTCTCTCAGGGCTTTGAAAGCACACTTCCAAGTAAGGGTTTTTCTTCCTTTCACTTTTTGTCCAATTTTCTAAATATTTGTATGCCCTTTTAGTTTCAATTATAAATTCTGGGGTATGGTTTCAAACCTCTCCCATACTTAACTATTATGTTTTCAATGATGGGAGACCCCTTTCTCTCTCATTAAATGCCTCCCATGTACACCTATTACTATGCTGAAATTCCGAAAGGAACATCTCTCTCCTAATTTAAATTCAAGAAATACTTTTGTATCATGAATCTAAATTAAATTAAAATTGATGGTACATGTATCAATATGACCCCCGTACTATCCATTTCATCTAGATGTGATGAGACACCCCCTTCTCTCTCATCAACCATTTTTATGAATTCATATATCATGCTGTTACGCTGCCTAAATTGCACCAATTTTTTAAGCCAATGCCATTGTGTAGTGAATACCATTCCCATTTCTCATTCAAGGGTATTCACCTTCATGCACATTTTACTTAATGATTATAAAGTTTCATTCCACATTCCTTTTTTGGGTAATAAATGATTATGTTTTATGAATCCATGATTTATGATCCATGTGGAACACTTATGTATGGAATGAAATATTTAAAAAGTGTGCACCTTTATAGCGCTCCAACACATTGGGTAAAGTATAGTATCATGATACATCATGTGCAATGATCATTACACATTCCTTTGTTGTGTAATAAATGATTATGTTTTATGAATCCATGTTTTTTGATCCATGTGGCACACTTATGCATGAAATGAAATATTTAAAAAGTGTGCACCCTTATAGCGCTCCAACACATTGGTTAAAGTATAATATCATGATACATCATGTGCAATGAGTGTTTACTCATTCTAATTCATGTGCAATGAGGTTTTACTCATGCTTCATGTGCAAGGAGGATTTAATCATGCTTCATGTGCAATGGGCCTTGGCTTATGGTATTTCCATGTTAAGTGTTGTTGCCACATTTCCATGTTATGATTATCAAGATTTATCATTCCTTTATGTCCATTTTTCTCTTGTGCTCTATTGATATGCCTATTGTCTAAAATGTATTGTACATGTCATTTATTCCATGTTAATTCCCTTACTGGACTTTATAGCTCACCCTTTTCTTATGCATGACCTCACATTATCCCATTCAATGCTATTTACGAGGGAATGTACTCGTCATGTAAAGGATGTTTTCAATAAATATGTTATATTTCTTGTTTTAAGTTGTTATGTAATGATCCTAAGCCCCAAAGACACTATACCTCTCGATCAACCATGTTGTATCAAGTGAATAGTTTATGTAATAAATCATGTTTAAGTTTGTATGAAAAGCAGGGTTGTCATAGTTTTTATCAGATGATAGGTTCAGTTATTTTTTGGAATAGGATTAGAAAACCCTAGTAAAGCCTCAGGTAAAATAAAAAGTACAATAAAAATGTCCCTATGTTTTGGTGAGTATAGAGTAAGTGGTTTATCAAGAAAATGCATCCCTGTCTGGAAACGAGTAGTTAGAGGCGGCTCTGGCACAGATGTATCCTAGGGGAAAAACATGAAAACACCGCTTTGAGAAACACTCGAACGGGAACTGGTACATGACAATGGGCCTTTCTGCACTCTTGGATATGACACTCCCGGGTGATATATTTTGGTAAATTCACAAGTTTAGTATGAACCCTTATTAAGGAAATATGAAAAAACCCAATGAATATATGTTAGAATGTAGATCATGAAAAACCTAGATTGAAGCCTATAGATTCATAAGTCAGGGAAATTAAATTTAATTTATAAGTCATCAAATTTTGTCTTTGGATTACCCTTTATGTGTTACCCCTAACTTTCCTTTTATTCTAGCTAATGGCTAGTAATAGGAGGACTCGGGCTAATAACCGATGTGAAGATCAGTGTGATGACTATACTTAAGAGATGCACAATCCAATGGGAGGGGGAATCACGAACTTTGTCACACTTCTATCTCAGCTAACTCAAGCTTTGAATATAACCATGGGTCATGAGGAACATTCAACCCCCCTAAGAAAGAACAAGTAACTATTGAGAACATCAGGAGACAAAGGCCTCCTACTTTTAGTGGATCATCTGATCCCATGATCACTGAAAAATTTATCAACTCCATTGAAAAGATATTCTCCATCATTCATTGTTCTGAATAAGAGAAGGTTCTCCTTGCGGCTTATTGTATGGAGGGTGAAGCTGATCAATGGTTGACGTTGATAAAAAATATGGAGCCTGAGGAGGAGATCAAGGCATTGGAATGGTAGGATTTCTGGAAGATGTTTTTTGATAAATATTTTGCACACACCCTCCAGCTTAAGATTGGAAGGGACTTCCTTTACCTCAAGAAAAAAGATGAAGAATCTGTTGGAGCGTATGAGGAAAACTTCAAAAGGCTTACATGATATGAATCTGGCATTGTTGTTACCCCCGAATGCAAGGCTTACCACATCTTTGGTGGGTTTTAGCCAAGCTTCTGGAAAGCATTAGTGATCCGTGACTTCGACAGCTTTGAGGAAACTGTCCAATGTTCCCTCAAGGTCGAATTGGGGATCAGGGATTCACAGTGTTATCATAGGGACAAGAAGCGTTAGGTGGAATTCAATGATGGTGGTCTGAGGGATAAATCCAACTGTGCTAAAAAGATCCAACACCCCACTTGCAAAAAGTGCAGAAAGAAGCACCTCGGAAGGTTCCACAAGGGGACGAGAAAATGCTTTATGTGTAAAAGAGAAGGGAACCTAGCAGTTAACTGTCAGCATGAATGTCCCGCGATTGTGACAGGGGATAGGAATGCTCCATTGAAACCTCAATGCGTTGTTCATTGATACAAGTACTAAGAAATGGGGCATTTTTCAAATCAATTCCCTAATCCAAGGGTTTTTGGAGGCAACCAAAAACCTCCAAGGCAACAAGGAAGAAATTTTTCCATCCCTTCTGCTGAAGTGAACCCCGACAATGATGTGGTGAAAGGTACTCTAGTTATTCATTCAAAAATAGTGAAGGTACTTTATGATTCAGGTTCTACGCATTCTTTTATATGTTGAATTTTTAGTAGAACAATACTAGAACCACCACAAATCATGGAAGTGAAGATGACGGTAAGTACGGAAAATGAAGCAATCATTTCATCCCATGAATATAAGTCCTCCCCTGTTATAATCTGTGGATTGAATATCCCAGAAAATCTCTTCATACTCTCTCTGGTAGAATTTGATGCAATTCATGGCATGTATTCTATTTCCTTATATAGAGCCAACATAAATTGTTAGGAAAGGGAAATCACACTCCTTATGGAGAATTGACCCCTGATTCTTTACAAGTGTAAGGAGGAAGATGAATATCCTCTAGCACCATCATCTCAGGCATGGATATTACTACCCACCGAGCATGTGTATCTGGATTATATGATTGAGTCCAAGGAAGAAACCATCATTGAAGAAATGCCTATTGTGATGGAATTCACTGAAGTGTTTCCTGAGGAACTCCTTGGTCTTCCTCCTAGAAGAGATGTTGAATTCACATTTGAACTTTATACCAGGGGATCTACCACAAATTGATGACTTGTTCGATCAGCTCCATGGAGGGAAATACTTATCCAATGTTTACATGCGGTAGGGATATTATCTAGTAAGGGTGAAGAAGGAAGATATCCCCAGGACTACTTTTCACACAAGATACATGCACTATGAATTCATAGTAATGCCTTTCAGACACACTAATGCTCCAGAAAACATCTTGGAATTAATGAATAGAGTCATTAGAGATTATCTAGATAAATTATTGGTAGTCATTATAGATGATATTCTAATATACTCCAAAACAAATGAGGATCATGAAGAGCATTTAAGAACTCTTCTAGATACTTTGCGCAAGGAGAAGCTCTATGAAATGTATAGCAAGGGTGAGTTCTGGTTGAAAGAGGTCTCATTCTTGGGCCATATCAACACAAGAAATGGGATATATGTGGATCCCTCCAAAACAGATGCAATTGAGGGATGGCTGAGGCCAACATCAGTAATGGATATCTATAGCTTCTTGGGGTTAGCTGGATATTATTGACGATTTGTGAGAAATTTCTATTGATTGTCCAACCATCATACCAAGCTAACTAGAAAAGGAGTAATGTTTTCTAGGAGTGATGAATTAGAAGAAATCTTCAAGGAGTTCAAAAGGAAGCTTATCACTACACCCGTGCTCACATTACCCAAAGTGGAGAACCTTTTGTGGTATTCAGTGATTCTTTGGAGAAGGGCTTAGGCCGTTTACTAATGCAGAATGATAAAGTGATATCTTATGCCTTAAGGAAGTTGAAAATCCATGAGAGAAACTATCCAATGCATGATCTAGAGTTGGCAGTAGTGATCTTTTCCTGGATAATCTGGCGGTATTATCTCTATGGGGAGAAAAATGTGAGATATATACTGACCACAAGAGTCTTAAATATATATTCATATAGATATAGCTGAATATGAACTAGAGAAGATGGATAGAGATCATCAAGGATTATGACTTTTCAATACATTACCACCTTGTGAAGGTGAACACGGTGGAATATTCCCTACGTTGAAAGGACCCAACAATTCAATCAATGATGAGAATTGAGAAGGATCCAATATTCTTAGAATTGATGAAGATAGACATGGGAATCATAATGAATGGAACATAGTCAATCCTTTAACAAATGATTGATCAACCGTCACTTTTTGAAATGATAAAGGATTCTCAAGAGGACGGTGTGGTAATTATGGAAAAAGATAAAGCTATCAAAAAATAGAAATCCACAGAGTTTAATGTTAATGAATAAGGAATTGTGCGATTTGGGAAAAGACTATGTGTCCTATCAAATCCATAGTTGATGTATAATCATTTGGATGATGCACATAGTTCAAATTTCTCTATTCACCCAGGGAGTACGATGATGTATCTTGATCTCTAAGAAAACTTTTGGTGGGATAATATGAAGAAGGAGATCACCGAATATATATCAATGTGCCTGTTGTGCCAGCAAGTGAAGGTAGAGAGGCAGACATCTAAGGGGATGATGCAACCATTTCCAATACGAGAATGGAAATGGGAGAACATCACCGTGGACTTTGTCATCGGTCTTCCGAGGACATCTAAAGGCAAAAGTGAAATCTAGGTTGTGGTGGATCATTTTACAAAGATTGCACACTACATTTCTATTCGGGAGGATTTCTCATTGGATCAACTATCACAAATATATATCAGGGAAGTGGTAAGGCTACATGGTGTGCCACTATCTAATGTGTCTGACCGAGATCCAAGATTCACCTCTATGTTTTGGAAGAGTCTTCAAAATGCTCTGGATACTGAACTGAATTTCAGTACGGCCTATCATCCTCAAATTGATGGCCAATCTGAGCAGACTATCCAATCACATGAGTAAATGTTGAGAGCATGCTCAATGGACATTAATGGAGGATGAGATCAACATCTTCCTCTGGTTCAGTTCTCTTGTAATAATAGTTTCCACTCATGAATCCAAATGGTACCATAGGAAGACCATTATGGGAAAAGGTACAGAACACCAGAATGTTGGGATGAGGTCGGTGAACGTAAGCTGCTAGAAATGGATGAGGAAATGGTGGAGAAGCTAGAAACCATTCAGTGGCATATCAATTCATCCCAGAGTACACAGAAGAGTTATGCAGATAATCGTCGATGAGACCTTGAGTTTAAAGTTGGATACATTGTTTTTATATGCATATCTCCATGGAAGAAGGTCATGAGGTTTGTAAATAAAGGTATGTTATGTCCAAGGTACATCGGCCCCTTTGAGATTCTTGATCATGTCGGGGATGTGGCCTATCGACTAGCACTTCCACCTACCATGGCCATAGTGCATGATATATTTCATGTATTACTCTTAAGGAAGTACATAACGGACACTTCACATGTACTCACTTTTGAGGTGGTACAGTTGGAGGATTATCTTTCTTATGAGGAGAAATCATTGAAGATCTTATATCGTAGAGAAAAAGTACAATGAAATAAGACAATGCCCCTCGTCAAGGTGTTGTGGAAAAACCACATGTTTGAAGAATTGACCTACAAATCGGAGGAAATGATGAAGCAGAGTTACCAACATTTATATTCATGTGGGAAAAGGAAATTTCGAGGGCGAAATTTCTTAAGGGGGGAATATTGTAACGACACAATGTTTCATTAATGGAAATCCCTCTTGATCTAATTAAATATATATTTATTTAAAATGTTTATATAAATTTTCAACTTCATTGGTTTTATGTTAAGAATTGTGACCGTTGCTTTTATAGCAGTTGAAAAGTGATCACACGATTAGTATAAATATAGGGCTTTAACAAACCCAATTTACTCACACAAAGGAAGTGATGGCCTCGTCTAGTATAATTTCTCCATACAAAGCCCATTTTTCAGAGCTCGGAAAAGAGGTGGCATCATTGGGCTTCATTCATGACCAAGCCCAAGTTGAGCTTCATCATTTCAAGCTCGAATGAGACCATCTATGGCAAAAGTGGAAGTTGATAGAGATTACCACTCGAGCGATGTTATCCGAGCCACCCCAAGAGTCTTTCACCATCACACAACATACACTTAGGTCTTATGCGGCTGTTTTAAGGGGTTATGTAACAAATATCTAGTACTATGCATATGTATATTATGTTTTGTATATAATAATTAATATACCTTCTTGTCATTATTGACACTTTGTAAATAGTTTTTTTTTAAATAAAAAATAGTTTTTTTAGTTAATATTCAGCTAAAAAATCTATTTTGATGAATTGATGGATTTTTGAATTAAATAATATTTTAATAAAATATTTTTATTATTATTAAATTAATTTTTATTAGATATAAATTATCTTATAATTTTATGAATGCAATTGTAATTTTTATTATGGTTTGAGGGACATTTTTGTCAAAACCAGTGAATTTTCGATAAATGTCGGTTTTTATTTTAAAAATAAATATTATCAAATTTAAAAAGAAAATTAGATAAAATAAATGTTATTTCTGGAATTAGGATGTATAAATTATCCAATGGTGAATTTTTCAAAATTTTCTAAAACAGTCAAATATTTGGGTAAAAATTAAATACCGTTTAAATATATAATGTGTTTTAATGACATCATAATGTCCCAATAGTGAATAAATAAAATATAATAAGCTTTATGTTCAGCCTATATGTGTTTTACCATTAAAATAATGTGATTTTAGGTTTTTTTACTTGTTTTACAAATCATTAATGGACCCCTCAAGACTTATTAAACATCTTGTCTTTTTAAATTATTTTCCATGGGAGTGTGACTCACCTCCACATAAGCAACCCCATTATTTTAAGAAGTAAAGACTTTGGCCTTATAAAATATTGTTTTCCTATTCCCTTTTCTAAAACGCATGGGCAAAAACCATGAGATGATTTGAGGATTGGATTAGTTTTATATAAGGGGTCCCAAACCTAAATAATAAATAATTCACTCACCTTTCCTATATAAACCCACCCAAGCTCCCACTTCCTCCTCACTCAAAGCCTTTTGAGTTCATCCAAACACATCCCTACTCTCTCTTTAATCATCCCTATGTTCCACAAGCTCTCAATAAGCCTCTCTCAATCCTCTCTCAAGCCTTTGGAATCACACTTCCAAGTGAGGGTTTTTATTCATTTCACTTTATGTAAAAATTTCTTAATACTTTTATGGCCTTTTAATTTCAATTATAAATGTCTGGGTATGGTTTTTCACCTCCCCCATACTTCCCTCTTATTTTTTGATGATGGGAGACCACTTTATCTCTCATTAAATGCCTCCCATGTACACCCTTTACTAAGCCGCTATTCCGAAAGGAATTTCTCTCTCCTCATTTACATTCAAGCATTACTTTTGTATCATGAATATAAATTCCATTAAAATTATTGGGACATGTATCTATATGACCCCCTTACTATCCACTTCATGTATATATGACAAGACACCCCTTTATCTATGATCATCCATTTTTATGAATTCTTATATCACGTTGTTACGCTGCAGAAATTGCACCAATTTTCTAAGCCAATGCCATTGTGTAGTGAATACTATTCCCATTTCTCCGTCAAGGGTATTTACATCCATTACATTTTACATATTGATTATAAAGTTTCATTCCACATTCCTTTGTCATTGAATAAATTATAAGGTTTTATGAATCCATGTTTAAGGATCCATGTGGAACAATTATGAGTTAAATGAAATGTTTATGAAGGGTGCGGCCTTATAGCTCTCCAATGAATTGGGTAATGTATAGTATCATGATACAATATGTTCAATGAGTGTTGACTCATTCTAATTCAAGTGAAACTAGGTTTTACTTATGCTTCATTTCCAATGAAAATTTACACATGCTTCATGTGCAATGGGCCTTGGCTCATGCTAATTCCATGATAAATGTTGTTGCCACATTTCCATGTTATGATTATCATGCTTTATCATTCCTTTATTTCCATGTTTCTCTTGTACTATATTGATAATCCTATTTTATAACATTCATGGTAATCCTTATGTATTCAATGTCTATTTTGTTACTGGGCTTTATAGATCAACCTTTTCTTATGCATGTCTCAGGTTATCCCATGCAATGCTAAGTATGAGATAATGTAGTGGTCCTGTAAAGGAATATTTCAATAAAGTTGTTTTATTTTTTGTTTTTTGTTTTTATATAATGATCATAATCCCCAAAGACACTAGACCTCTCGGTCTTCAAAGGTGTGTCAAGTGAATTGTTTATGACATAAATCATGTGTATGTTTGTAATAAAATCATGGTTTTCAAACACACAAGATACTCCCAAACAATATACACTTGAATCATTTATGGATCTACTCGGACACCCATTTCAAAAATCAAATTTTGTTGTAATGTCACAAATTTTGTCACATGGTATAACTTTAATAGGTTCTAATAAAAATGACTCTACTAAATATTTGAAGGATGACATTGACATCCATATTATGACCCCCCTATGATTTGAAAACCATAATAATATCATCCAAAAAAATCCCACAATAAATCTATGAATTGATGAAATTTTTGATTCATCAAACCCATAAACACTATTAGGGTTTTATTAAGGCCATATGACATTACATGTTACCCATAATTCCCATAAATAATCATTAATTATATATTTGGAATATCATCCCATCAGACCCTCATCTAGTGGTGATCTAGTCAATTATCAATTTCCCAAAACCAACCAGCACCCTTAACAAGATATAAAAGTAAATAGATACATTCCAATGTTTATTTCTTGTAACTTTCACTTTGATTACCTTCTAGTAATCAATAATAAATTTAAGTCCCTTATCCAACTACTATGAAAATAATGTTGTCCAATAATAAATAGAAATTCCATAAATGATAAATCCCAATATCCATAATATCATCAAGATAGAACATTAATTAATTCAATTATGATGGTTACATATGGTATACATTTACTAATATGGGCCACATTCCTAAAAAAAATCTATAAAAACACAACATCCCTATGAGGCGGAAAACTAGAAGAAATATCTACAAAAATTAGGTACTAGATTACTATTGTATAAAGAGGGCCACTATAAGAACCTGGATCATTAATGAGGTAAAAATACATTAAATTTACTAAATGTTTTATTTAAATATCTAAATATATCATAATGTAAATTTCAGTAAGGGTCATGTAGTTACTGGGGTTTTATGGTGTTGTTTTAGAGCCCATAACCCATGTTTTAAGGTGAAATATGCCTAGCTCACGTTTAGATCAATCTGTTGGGGGTTGGTAGCGTGGTATAATAAAACATGAAATTCATTATTATTGATCTAGATGAGGCCACAAGGTTATATAAAAACATGAAATTTATGTTTCTAGAATATGTGGCCATTTTTGAAATTTTCATACTGGTGTTTTCGTTGTTTTTATATTATTAGACCAACCGTGAAGGGAAGCAATGTTGGAGCCCCAATAATACACCAGAATGTGAATAATTTTTGCAATGTTTGAAAAAACATGCACAAAAACTATAAATCCCTAAAATTTGGATTAAATTTAATTATTTTATAAATAATTAAATAAATTTTAATCTAAAATTTTTATTTCATCATCCATTTGGATACAACCCCCCTATGAGAGCACCATTGGGTTAATATTCATGGAATTCATATATATATTCCTTTAATATTCTCAATCAAGGGTTGTTCATCTAGTTGGATCTTCATCAGTACGATCTTTATTTCCTTTTAGTCATTCTTATTTTTATTCGGTATTGGTTGTGATATTTATGTTCAATCTAATTCAATCTATTATTAGGTTATTCATATGTTCTTAGATTTTCTCCATATTTAATATAAATCAACAGGTGATAATAAAATTTCTATCAAATATGGTTTTACAGTAGGTGGTGTCGTGCCTTTCCATTAATATGATGATGTTTACATATAGCTTCTATTCAATGCTCCCAATTCTCAAGCTCTCTCACAAGAAATAGATTTTTATCATTTATATAAGTGTGAAGTTATGGAATTGGTAATTAATGTGGCCAACATTGAATGATTATAGGTTATTAAAAATTATTTAGTACAACCATTTGGTGTTTTTATATTTAATTAAACCACTGTTGGGGGATTTTTGAATTTTATTACCTAGGGGGTTCCCTTTACCATTTTCTGGGAGGTCAAATGATAATAGAATTATGAATTGAATAGAAATTGAATGATTTAATAGGAACTGATGGATGACTATTCCCAATGACCTTTACATGTAACAGATTATCAAATCACGAATTTCACATTGGTGAGGAAATTTATATGTGAGATATATATAATATATTCAATTTTATAGTTTTTTTATGAATTATTTTATTGTTATAATTTATTTCACATATTCTTATTTGAGTGGAAAGGCATCTAAGAAGATACCTTACCTTTTTTACCATTTGAAGCGAGGTGTAAATTATTTAATATTGGAATTGACCTTGACATGATTAAATGAAATGACATAAATTCTTATATTCCCTGGGTGAAAATGTGTTCTTATACGAACACCATGGAATGAATCAAGTGGAATCTACCATAGAAATGCCCAAGTGACATGTGAATTTATAATATGGATTTCCTAGGATAAATTTATGTGGGATTTGAATATTATATAATCTGTGATTCTTGGATTTCTTAGTAATTTATTAACTTATGTTAATATTAACATATATTTCATGGTTGATTCTTGTGCTTCATTGATATACCTAAATGGATAGACACGAGTGGTAGTGATTTTGTTCTACACGTAATGGGATACCTGGATCCATGAAATATTTCTATGTATGGGATTGTAAGGTCTTGGTTTATATTAAACCAAGAGATATTCCATGATTAAGAATTATGAATTCCATGTTTTTTTTAATGTTCTAAATTTAATACTTAATGAAATTAGTAATATGACGCATCTTCCATGAAAATAATTAATATTTTAATATTTCATTATTTATACATGATGGATGGTGTATTTAGGAATCAATTTCAATTGAATTTTTATAGGTTACATCGGGAAATGAGCCAAGTTTATAGAAATATTATTTAAATTGAATTTAATAATTTAATTTATTTGATTAAATTATATCATTGAAATAATAATTTGTTTACTTTAATATATTCTCATACTTATTTCACTACTGCATGCATGATTTTGTTATATATATTCACACACGTGATGGTACATGACATTGTTTAGTTTCCTACTGGGATTTTATCTCCCACCCAACATGGGCTGCCGTTGGTAACCAAAATTAATATATGATTGATACTATGGATAAGGGAATGTTCCCTTTTATAGGTTCTTGATTGATGTTATGGAGAAGGGGAGCAAAAAACTGAGATGAGGATCGTGATACAGGATGGGATTTTTTTTATCTTTTTTAACTTTTCTTCAAGAAATAAATATATTCTATGTATATATATTTTTTATTTATTGTAGATACATATGTGTTGTATCATATTGTTTTTATGAGATACACTTCTTGTTTTTGGATATTTGAATATTCCTTGGATATTTTCAATTTATTTTAATGTGTACAGATACGTCTACATGTTTGATAACGATATAACCTTATGATAAACTGTAGTGAGGAGGGAATACTGACCCAAGAGACACAACATGGATCTCATAAAAAGATAGAAACCTCTGGTATTTGGGGAGATGAACATGAGGTAATTTTACCACCTACTTGGGAGAAACTTTAGTGGCATCATTATAGTGTGATGTGAAAGGATTCATTATTAGTTTTTCTTTATTATTTGGTGAAAATATATAGCCACAGGCAAGTATTATAATTTTTTAATGAGTTGATCTATGGGCTACCTAACCCATATATGGTAAAAATAAAAATTCACAGAAATAAAATTACATTTTTCATGATGATAATTATTTTTTTTGATATGATCCAAATGTTAGGTGATGAACATGAATTTTGATGTTATTATGGATAAGATTTTTGTTATATTTTTATGTCACCCAATTAGATTAGTTTTTTCTATATCATGCATCATTTTTGGTGCATTATAGGAATCACTTTTTTCCATTTAGTGTACATTACTTGTTCCATGTTCTTGTGATGGGTTCCATGATAGATATACCTACTATTGTGATCAGTATTCTAGACTATGTAAATATGAAGAATATATGGACCCCATTCATTGGTTTATGAGGATTATGGTCTATTATGAATCATTATTTTTTGAACTAATAAATTTAACCACATTAAAAATGATTTTTACATAAATGATCTATGATGAATGTAAATTTAGTGATAATGAATAAATAGTCAACAAAAACAAAATTTATTATATAAGAGATCGTCACCCAAACCAGAAAATATTAGTGGGTAGTAGGTAGTGTCTATATTTTTTATATGGGTTGTATGACACCCAGACCACACTTAAGGAGGAGTAAGAGGGTTTTTTTGATATATATAACCACTTATAACTATTCTATTTCTATATTTATGATTATGAGTTTTGAACATTGCTAATGGTCTTAATATAAGGTGTGTGCTTGGAATTTGTTGAGTTATGCCACCATGAAGTCCATCATCCATATTCATGGAGAAAGGTGATGGCCACACTACATAGGTCACAATACATGGGAAACCAGAGGATAATAATTTGGTTATTTCTATAACAGTATAATTTGTAGCAGATATAGGTGACGATGCACTATTCTGTGAATGTTTAATTAGTTTTAGGTAGAAAATTCGAGGTAAAAAATAAACCTTCACCCACTATAGATGTATTGACATGTGAGTTTCATCCCACACATCCACCCTCATTTGTTAGGTATGGTAGACCAAAGTTTATGGAGTAAATTCTAGAGGCCATGTTTCTGATATTTGATCACCTAATGTCATTTCATTAATAGAGAGTGATGATTGAAATGTATAATATGCAAGATTCCTTCAAGAAAGGTTATAAATTTAATACATAGACAGATATTTATCAGGAAATCGATTGAATGTATTTTTTGTGTCCTTATATGAAAACATTTATCTTAAGTCTTTGAGAACTGATAGAGCTTAAGAGTTCTGGCACCTGTTGTAGGGTGCACAATTAATTATTTATTACCTGACGCATTATACTCATATTCAGTGAATCAAACCTTTTATGATGGGTGACATGTTATCAAATTTCCAAAAATCCAATTATGGACTTTGGTATAACATCTGATTGTATTTGAATGACCTTCAATAGACTAACACATATATAATGGTGATTGAGGCACTTATCACCTAGCATAACATGAGAGATAGGGGATATGCGATATATGTTAGATTGATATATTGATCTAGTACTAGATTGAATTCTAGTTGGTAGTATCATCTAGAGAATGCACATGGTGAAATTATATTTCATAATACATACATAGGTATCCATGTGTGGTGATACAAGTTCTATTGAACTGAAAATACAAGAACACAATTTATGAGGAACCCATTCGAGTCCTAATCATACAGAATTACGGTCCATCTATACTAATTTTAAAGGTAATTCCTACAAGATTTAAGTGTTAGAGGTTATTAACTGATTCTATGTAATGACAATGGTCTAAAACATTTCATCGGGTTTGGCACTAGAGTACATATGGCGGACCAATCTAAGGTGGTGGTTTTCTAACACCATTTTCACAATGATAATAAAGTAGATATACTTATGGTATTTAATAAGTGTAAAAAGGTCATGGGATATTCCATATGTGTTAATATAGTCTAAACCCTAATGAGATGATTCCAAGAACTTCTACTTTTGGAGTTATTATTCTAGTGTTCGTTAATTTAGCATCATCTCTTTTTCATAGAAGGGATTATCCTAACATTATATTTGTTCCCATTGTAGACAGGCTTTGGATTGGGGATGAAATAGATAATTTTTTAAGGACTCTTGACTCAATGTTGAGAAATTTCAAGGAATATGTATGTCAGTGTCAAGATTTCCCCCTTTATAATGGATTTTGTTACATCATATGGAACACCTTTTTTATCATATTAACATTTTTGACATCATTCATTAGATGTACTTATTGGTTTTTTTTAGGATTTCATTAATTTCTATAAATGAAGGGTGATGTTCACATTACATTATGGTGGTCAGTTTATTCAAAGGGGTGAATGGGATTTCCTAGAGAGCCAAACTGGACCCAGGCATAGTGGGATGGGTTGGACGATAACCGAAATTACATGATTGTATTAAGATTATTTGGGAATGTATTAGATGTAATTCTCTCAAATGTTTGATCATTTTTGAGTTGTTCTCACTAAATAAATTTTAGGATCACATCATGTTAGTGAGGTACATTTCCTTATAAAATTAGTTTATTGAGTTTTTATGTTACGAATTCTTCTTTATAGAATGGATACTGATGTGTTGAAGGAGATCAAGAGAGAACTATATGATTTAAAGAAAAATTAGTTTTTCTATTTGAGTAAATATACATGTTTTTAGATGGTCCATTTATTAAAAAAGGATTATGGTACCGATAGGATTTTTTGGATTACTATATATTGAACTAGTTAATGGTTAATAATCGATGTCCTCTATAGTGGATAGATAGTCTCTTAAATTTTCTCCAAGGATATCAAGAGTTATTGATGATTTATTTGACATTTTGATATCGTCAGGTGAATGTAAGAACAACATACATAATTCATACTTGACATCCATTGTAGAAATAGTTATTATTATTTTTTGGTTACGTCATTCTTTCTAATGAATGTGAAAAAATTATTCATGGATTAGATGAATAGAGTCTTCAATATTAATCTGGGTTCAATTTTTGTGGTTTTAATGGAAGAAATCATGGTGTATTATAAAAAATGATACCACCTTTTCAATTATCATGATATCATATTGAATACACTATGAGAGAAAAATTTACATGTTATCCGAACAATGTAACAATTCTAGATGGATTAGATTTAATTCATGGGCCACACAATCATATATATAATAGTATAAGTAGACATGGAGAAGGTGATAGTAGTAGTTTCTATAGATAATCCTAGATATATATTTGATTTATGATTATTCCTAGTGAAATGTAGTTAATACATGAATTTAATTATGGAATTACCACACATAGCAGTGCCACTAACTTGATTGACTATGATATGTGTGGTGTTAGTAAGGAAATTTTTTTATGAGATGCAATTTCAAGATATGAATGATATATTGAATTTATTAAAGATATTGAATATGCCAGAGTTTGGAACGAGTTACATAATGTAATATAATCTAGTAGGTATTGAGTGAGGTTTTGTGGTCATATAGAGAGATATTGTCGTGGAATTCAGGTCATGGAAGATGATATGACATGAGAGGAAATGCACAATTCATGATCTCAAGTTAGATAAATTTGTTTTTCCATTGTTTTGTTTGAGACAATATTTAATGGTATATAATCTTATTGTATTGATGGATGGAAGAATACCTATGTTTATATTTACATATCTTGACCCAAATATGTGGTCTCACAAGTGGGATGGATACCTATTTCCTTTCAATAATAATCTTTATTAGATGAATGTTAATGGAAATGCAGTGGCCGACGCAATGAACATGAGGGAAAATACCTGATTATAAGTATCATAGAATTGAGTTGTAGCTCATGGATTTGTTCCTTGATATGAACATGGATTTATAGGAAGGTCATAAGAATACATATCTATAAACCTTACTTATTACCACTACACTTATAAATAGAGTTTGTATGAGGAAGCTTTTGGATTATATGATACTTTTTCTACAGGATGTTCTAGTTATGAACCTCCTCTAATGTGGAGTATAGTGAGTGAAGAGATTATACGTATTACCCAGCATTTAATGATTCCATTGGATTTAAATTAGGAGATGATTTATTCTTTCATTCTTTATATTAGGAATTGCACCCCATTGTAACAAAATGCTACAAGATTTTCATTTTCAGTAATAGTGGATGGGTATGAAAAGAGATGCAACTGGTCTCTTAATGAGTTATTCCACCAATCATCAGGTGAAGGAGGATCACCAGTGACTAGCCTATTTTTTTATTGCAGGTAACCATTCCCGAGTGGATATAGAATGAATTCATGATGTATTCGTGAATGTTTTACAAAGGAAAAGTCAAGGTAATTATTTTGTATGGTTTTTGTTGAAATTATCATAGAGTTCATGTATTTATTACCTATATAGGATACAGTTTCTGTGGATGAGCTTGGTAGGTTATATATCTATGAGGTAGTATGGCCCCATATGTTCTTGCATAAAATAATTTTAGATAAGGACACCAAGATTGAAATATGGCTGTAGAATGTTCTATAGAGGCTGTTAGTTATATATGTTCTTTTGAGCACAACATATTACCCCCTGAATGATGGCCAATACTATCGCATGATACAAGTTATTTGGGGCAATTAGTTTTCCTGAATAATGAATTTTTTAGACATTTATGAGAATGAAATACCATTTGATGAATTATCCTTTAAAAACAGCTTTTAGGATACTATTTAGATGGATCCTTATGGTGATTCGAATGGTAGGTAATTCTAATAACCCCTATGTTTTATAGAGGCAGGATAGGGATCAATGATTGTACCTAATATAATTTATAGGAGGATAGAGTTATTGTTATTAATTCATTAGAAGATGGTAATTGTATTGTCTCATCAGAAATAATACATCAATCACCGTAGACATCATCTTGAGTTTGAAAACATGATTCATATGTAATTCCATTTTTCACTGAGGCTGGGACACATGAGGTTAATGAGTTAATGTATTCTTTCACATTATTATGTCAGGACATTTTAGATTTTAAAGAGCGTAGGGAATGTATCCTATATATTTTCGTTACATTAGAGGATTCAATCAATTCATGGAGTCTTCCACATATCTTAGTTGTAATGTAACATTTCAAACCCATCTCGGGATTTTCATCCAGAGAATGGTGATTTATAGGTTGATTCATCATTTAGGTATCATCATATACATATATTGTATCATATCAAAAAGGATCTCTAAGGCCAAAAGGTTCCTCTAGTATTGGTGTTTTAGAAGAACAAACGAGTATAGAATGATACCTATGAGTGTGAGGTTGATTTATGATTGTAGTGGCCAGACTTATCCATATATTATAATTCACCAACCATGGAATATAAATCCAAGGACTAATTTCTTTATGTGGGGACATTTGATTGAATGTAATAAATTTCTGAGGTATTGATCCTTTACATTATTACAACATTCAACATAAAAGTAAAAAAATGGACTGATGTTAATTTAATTAGGGTTGTTGAGGTATTGAGGGTTTCAATGTGTTGTTTCGAAATTGGAACTGATGTTTTTGGTTAAAATAAGTCTCATGCATGGTTAGATCATATCATGTGGGGAATGCCATATGTTTTGATAAACTGCTAATGTCAAGTGAAGAGATCTAGAGAAGGTATCACAATTAAGAAATATTCTATTATTTTTTTCACAGGGTTGTGCATTCATGACTTCAATTTTGATTTTGGTTGATTTCTTAGTTTATGGATGTTTAGTCATACAGTTCAAGGAAACAATGTGGGGTTACCCATTCTTACATTAGAACAATTAGGATTGGATATTTTTTCTCAAACCATGCACCCCAATAATAAATCCTCATTATTTTGGGTATATTTAATAATTACTAATTTATATAAATCTATTTTAAACATAATTATCCATTTCATCAACCTTGGGATATAATCCACCATTATGAGAACCATTGGGTGACTATTCTCTGAATTGACTTATTTGTTCCACACGAGCATGATATCGATGGTTTTTCTCCTCATGATATATATATTAGTAATATCTTCATAAATTTTTAGTCATTATTTGATTTCATTGGTTTCATGTGCACTATTTAGGGTCATGATAATATTCTGTATTATTATGTTCTTTTCACGTTCTTCGACATTCTCCTAATTTGAGTCCAATAAAGAGCTCATACCATTGTATATATCATCTATGATCCTATGATTGGTGGTCCCATGAGTTTATTATAATTTTTTTTTGTTTATATAGATACATATAATTATCTGTTTGAAATTCTCAGATTATCACACGTCAAATGGTTTTTTATCATTGATATAAATGGATTTTTGTGGAATAGGTATTTAAAGATGTCATCAATTAATTATTATAGGTTATGGACCTTGATATATAACCACAAATTCAGTTTGTTGATATTGAATTAAACCACCATGGGGTGATTTTTTAATTTGATTCCTTAGGTTGGTCCCATTACACATTGTTTGGGATGTCAAATGCAAATTGAATTCTGATTTGAATAAATATATGACATAAACTATAATTTATTTAATTAATTCAAAATTTTGGATTACCATACCCTTTTAAATTTCTCTTTAATTCCATGTTATTGAATGAATTGATAATTATTATTAATATTCCCTTATTAGTTAAATATAAACTAGGAAATGTAATATTTTTTTAATAATTAGATGCTTGTTATAATGAATTACTTAGGTGAGTTTTTGAGATGAAAGACATAAAAGAATATCCAATTTCTTCTTCAACTTTTTAGTAATGTATTAAAAGACATGTATTAGTATTAAAGATAACATGAAAAATTGATTTTTATTACATGTTTTTTTACTAGGTGACTCATGGGTTTGTTTACCAACACCATGTTAGATTCAACTACATTCATTATCACTCATCAATTACTGACACATGGATTACTTATATGAATATCTATGGACGGACTCATAAGGGATTTAACTATTATATTACAAACAATACATGGTTACAATAAGTATTTACAAGGACATACACAATGAAATTTGATCATATATGCCAGGGTGATACATGCACTCCCTTATTGGACTGCCAAGGATCTCGAGTTGCAGTGTTGTTATTCTACACCAATAGAAATACGTGGATCCTCGATATGTTCACCAATTATGGTATTTTTGGGTTTTAGTTTATATTATTAATGGAGGGATAGCATGATTCTTAATTTTTAATGAAATGGGTGAGATCATGTCTTGAATTGAATAATAAATGTTATGAGAAATTTGGTACATCATCTAAGATAATTCACAAGCGTGGAATCAGTCACTATTTATACTTATTAGATAGCCTATTTTGGAAAACTTTTGTTAAAAACATTCATAGGTTTCATTGGGATATGTGATGGTTCTTGTGAATTTAAATAAATGAGATTGAATCCTTAAATAAAAATTTTTAAATGAGAACATGGACATTATAGGGTACTTAATTTAGGTACTTCTCATACTAATTGAATTACTCCATGCAGACTAATATTGTATATATTAACTGACTTGATGCTAATTGTACTTTTATGGTTTTATATTAAGATTTTATCTCACATGATATTTGGGCCGATATTGGGTACCCAAATAAACTATATGATTAATGTAATAGATAAGAGAAAATGAACAATAGTAGGTTCTTGATTGGTGCTAATGTGTTTGGGAATAAAATCCTGATCTGGTGCTTATGATGTTAGTTGGGATAATTTCTTATCTTTTTTTTATTTTATTATATATATTTTACATCATCCATGTATTCTTGTTCTGGATGTGTAATAGTTATATTTGAAATCTATAAACATTTGTATATGAGATTAACTTATGTTTTGGAGATTTTTATCCACTTTTATTATTTTATATCATTTTCTTAGTTCACTACAACACCAAACACATATTATTGATATTCCTCTTTTCTATAATATACTGATAAATGAATATCCTCCAAATAGACACACATTGGCACTCATTTATTGTCATTATCCTCTAGAATTTGGGGAGATTCTTTTCAGAAAATGTGACACACTAGGCTCATGGAACTATAAGAGGAATCAATCTTTAAGAAGTTATATCCCCTAATAGATAAAACACCGAAATTACTAAATAAAAGATTAAATATCGATGATATCTTCTCAAAAATAGGAACAACATTGAATGTACTCCATGATCAATGATTCCACTCACCATAAAATTACCAAGTGAGCACATTAGAATAAATAAACTAGACTCAATGATAATATAATTTGATATGGGATTTAAAACATTTCATAAAATTATTGAAAAAAATAAGATTAAATTTTTTTTTTTAAAAATAAATGATAAAATTCCAAATTGTTTGACAATCATCTTTCCAATCACAAATTTCTGGACATAGTAAAAATCAATTCTATCCTCTACCCTATAGTAGTAGATGGATTTATACTAAAGGAAATAAAATCTAAAAACCAATCAAATTCATTATTAATCAGTGACAAAAAATAGTGTGTTGTAGTAGAATAGAAAAATTTCATAACATTAAAAGAAGAAATAAACAAAACACATCTATCGTGGAATCATATCCTACATCAGAATCCAGTAGTCTATATTTCATTGAAAAAATATATCCATATGCATGTATCCATATCCTTACAAGTAGATCAGAACCCATGAAATGTGTTTGAGATCCTAAACATATTTACATAGAATAATGAATATGAAATTCTTTATTGATTATGATTCATGATATATTTCCCAATGATAAACTCTTACAATATGATTGGAAATAACTAGACTAGACAGAGGCATGGCATCTACTAGGAACAACCATAAAATCCATTTTGAGGGGTCCATTTCTCAAACAAATATAACAAAAATCATGTGATACCCTAAACCTTTAATCATGAATATAATTCCTCAAACCCATACATTTCAAACAAACTTTATACATCTTTTATAAACTAGAATATAACTATCCTATATAACAAAATAAAAAATTATTTTTGGATATCTTATATTCTAAGGATATTTTAAGGTTCACTGTTTTAGATATCAATGGTAAGAAATACTGTAACAAAACCCATGTTCATCATATCAAATAGAATTTTATTCCCGTCATATATGAAGCTACTAATTTCCATATATGTCTTCAATATCTCGAATAAAATTTTCCACACATGATATCCTATTAAACATATTATGTGTAATATTTATGTTTATATATTTTAGAAATTAAAACATAATAATGAGTGAGATTAAACAATCATTAATGGGATCATATATGTGATTAAATCATGGAATAAAGATTTCATTAATATCATGGTAAAAATATTAAAACAACACGAATCTATAATAAACATGAAAATATGAGAATGATATATCCATTAAAGTGAATGAAAATAGGGATTCTAATAATTGTTATCTCATATAGATGTAATTAATAATACTAAGCATCATATCCCTTGTTTCAAGTCCTTTTCCCAAGAAATTTAAGTGTCAAAAAGACAGTAATCAATACATCCATCTATCACGGTTTTTTTGGAAGAAATTATCATATTATGGAAAGAGTCACAAACTAGAACCCAAACCATTCATTCTCATATTACCTATAAATTCATAGATGGACTTGATAATTATGATAACCATTAATCACTTAATTAATTACAATAAGCTCACCATATACATTATCAATATATTTCAACCATTCCTTGATAAAATCTTATAGAATAAAACTATGCTTTAAATATAATGAGAACTACTTTAATAAATTTAAAATAATCCAATGAGAGAAGTTATTAATAATCAATAATTTAAATAATTTACCTCATGAAAATATTTTAAATAATTAAATCATAATTTATCTTTAGATTGATGATAGATTTTAAAAAAATATATACAAGGTAAACATCCTATCAAATGCCAATATTTTATTAAAAATAAAATAAAAATAAATTCATCACACCCTATAAATATTATATCATTATTTCTTTCTGAAATTAATCTAATATAAATTATTTAAATTTATTTTTTATTCTAAATAAATAATTGATTATATTGATATGTGAATACTTGGAAAAAATATTTATAACCCATCCATGGTAAGTAGATAGATGATTTCAAAAGAAGATCTCATTAGGGGTGAGAAATATTTTTCATAGTGTTAATATATTTGGAATGTATATACAAGAAAAAATCAAATAATACAACAAAATAATATCTAATGGTATAATTTACCCTGTATATATGATAAAATTTGAATAGAATGATCATAACTCAATTAATGAAAGATGAGTTACCGAAACTCCATACTTATGAGTAAATAAATTCAGGAATATACACATGAATAATGAATAAAATGTGTGATACGAATTCCCATTAAATAAATATTTAATGATGAAAATATATATATGGGATATAAATAATCTAAATTGTAAATCATTTTGTTAAATATGTTTTACAAATCAATGAGTTATAATTGAGACAATGAAAACCCTTACAATATTAGAAAATATTAAATGGAAACCTATTGATTGAGGGGGGGAAATTGAGCATTTAAACCCAGTGTTAATAATTAATTACAGATATCATATATATATATATGGTATTTAACATCACATAAATTAAACTATCTTCATCATACAAAAAATTTCCCAAATAGTGGAATTTGAGTTGAAAAAAAAAACAGTTGTCCTGAATTCCATGAATGTACATTGACCTAGATTAGTGAAAACTTAGATGACTTAATCACCCAATTAAGAACCTTAACCATAACCATTTTTATTCATAATCATTATAAATTGTATTTCTCTATATGAATTCTAGTTATTTTCAACATTATGAGTTTATTTGTTTTATTGTTTCAATGGAATCATAATAGGGATGTCATTATTCATTTTTCATACATCATTAATCATTAATAGGTATTTAATGTTTCAATCATAGATGTTCAATAATAATATATTATTTATAAATTTCCTTTATTTTGTGTTTTCCTCTTTTTCCTTGAATATGTAGTGGATTATAAAATGATTTTTTTATTTATGATGAATAGAAGTTGTGTTTTGAATAATTTTATTACATATTGATATAAAAATATCAAATTAGAAAATTAATTAAAATTTTACACCATATATAAATTTCAATAATTTATTAATTTCATTAATGAATTAAATGTATAGTATGGTAAAAATAGGTGGTTTAAATACACATTCATGACCAAACAATGCTTAATGGATGATTATGAGATCGTTTAGTTATAATATCAATATACCAGAATAATAATTATGTCATTTAGTGTTTATTAATGTGATATATTAAAATGTTATAGTCTTATAATATTAATTAATGTTCTTGAAAACACAATATAATTTGAAAAATTAATTATACACTTAGAACAATAATTTAAAATAGTAATATTAAAAATTATCTTTTATTGTTAAAATTATTATTTGGATCATAATTTTTTCATTATATATATTAATTATATAAAAAAAATTAATTTATTAAATTAATCACATCATTATATAAATTAATTTAAGGAGGTTATGGAGAATAAAACGTGTGTTTAGTGGAGGTAATAGTATGAACCACACATGAATGGTGAATTTTTTTCATTATGGATGATGTATATAGGTAAATAATAATAGTTTATTCAATAATAAGTATATAAATTATTGTAATATTTCTATATTATGATTCTTATAATAAAATTTAATGAATATATATTCAAAACAAATATATAATTAGTTCATAATACTCACATTCAGAACATGAATTTTCCATGAAATTCCACATTTAAATGGAAAAAATCTATTTACTAATGGTAACCAGATGCTTTGTAGAATTAAATTTGTTTCAATTATACTAAATTAGGTATTCATTCAATATACGATAAAATTTATTTGATATTCATTATGTGGTAGAGATTTCACCATTTTATAAGTGAATCAAATGGATGTTTTGGTAGTAAACTATATATTTTCTAGAATGAATATTTATTATTCTAGTGTGAAAGGGAAATAATTCGAATGGAATAGTGTTTTATAGGATTTTGGGTTGAACCTCACATCATCCACTCGTTTTTTTGGATTGTTTTTAATTTTTTAATACTTTATTTAAAAATACAACTTTTACCAAATCATACTTTCATTTGGTATATATTATTTATACCATAGTATTTAATATAAATGAATTATAAAAATATTAAATTTTTTAAATAATTTTATTCTATTGTATTCATATAAAAAAATTATAATATAAAATTTCTAGTGGTGGGAAAGAACAATTATTAGATTTATACTTATATTCAGTTAAAAATATATTTTGAGAAAATATATATTTAATCATTAAATTCATATATAAGGTAAATATATATTTTAAAATAATTATAATGTTATATATAAGTTAATTCTAAAATAATAATGGTTATGAATAATTTATGTCAATACAAAACCAAATCCCATATAAAAATATTTTATTAAAGGAAAAGGGGAAAAATTTCTCTATTAATGTAATATTATATTTGTAATAAAAATTATTTTTAGAGTTTTTATGTAAAAATATTATTATAAAATGACAAAAATTATTTATAAAGTTCATATTTTATTACATAAATTTTTCTCTATGATATTGGTCATTACTATATAATGATAACTGTATACATGATTTTATTTTTATGAAAAAAATTATTTTTAGACAAAAAACAACATATTCAGAAGAATATGAAAAAATCATACTATCTAATTGCCTTTATGAGCATTGTATACATGAAATTTATTTTTATTCATTTCAAATTACAAAATTTAATGTATTTTAAAATAATATCATAAATTATAGTGGAATAATAATTTTACTAGAACATAAAATTTTATTGTATCAACTGTAATTATTCTTATTTTATATCATTTACCATCTACATTTTTTATATCCTGAAAATATTTTTTATATAATTTATAATTTTTAAAATATTTCATTAAATAGAAATTTTTATTTCATAAATTGTACTTTTTTAAAAAAAATTATTTTCTCTAAATAGTAAATGATTTATTATTGTTTATAGATAAATTATTTAAATTAAATTATTGTTAAAAGTATAATTTAATTTAAATATTCAAATAATTATTTAAAAAATTACATATTTTTATTCCCTCTAATTTAATTCTTTGGTTATAATAGCCAAACATTAAAATTAATATATTATATAAATATATCATTGTTCCATATTTTTGGTATTTGCGGCGAAGAAAGAAATTTAATAAATTTACATACTTAAAGGTAATAATATATTAAAATTTATAATCATTACATACTTCCCCATTTGATAAATTTATTCCACAAAATTTTAAGTATCAATTACTGATAAAATTATTGAACTATTTCTAAAATTAAAAGATAATAAAATATATATTTTCTAATGAGGATTCCATATTAATATCTTATCTATGACTGAGAAACGCATTTTTATCACAATAATATTAATTTTTCTCCCTCATACACTATTTCATCCTTGTTTCAATCATAAAACATCTTTTATTTCATTGAATTCATTTCCATGGGTTCTTCATCCAAAATTTTTGACATGAAAGATATTGTGTCATGTTTCCTTTATCATTATAGTCCCCAAAATTTACATGATAGTCCATTATTTCATAATTTAGATTATTTTTTTCAATTATGACCACATTTTAAATGAATTTTTAAATATATTAATTTAAATAATAATAATGTTTCTCACTCCTGTCCTTATCTTGTATATTTTTTCATTCGGAATGTTTTTTTTATTTTCCATGACATCAATTTTTTTTGATTCCTGCATCCATCATATATTACTAAAACAATGTGATTAAAAATGATTGATGATCATTAAAAATGAATTATTATAAATTACCATAGGAAATTATATCATATTGATGTGTCACAATATAACACAATAATTTTAACCTCTAGTTCTTACAGATTTACATGTATTATACATAGTTAAACCTATATAAAATTTAATTTAACAAATATCATACCATCACATACCCAAGGTAATTTGAGTTGGGTTATATCATACATATTTACATAATATTTAATATATGTATCCCATATTAATAGGCACTATCGTAAAATATTATTAACTGGTACTTCACTAAAATCTATGCAAAAAAATCCAATTTATCATCTAGTAATCATTCATGAAATAAAATTCCAAATTGCATATATACCATGATCTTAAACACATAATAACATATATTTCACAAAACATATTTTAAACTCTATTACAATAAAAAACCATGATATTATATATATATAACAGTCCAAAACATGCACTCTTAGATTCTGTGTTGATATCATAAACATTACAGATCTACAATTGATACTAATAATTGTGACCCTATTTTCTCCTATCTGAATCATAGAACATCAATATGGAATATATGATCACATTAATTATCATGTAACTTTTAGATTTATATTTTTGGAGAACTATGATAAACTCCTACACAATTGACACTCATTCCATTAACCGATCATTTAACCTACAAAACCCTTCCATTTATATTTGAAATTAAAATATGATAATTATTATTTTTAAATCTATTGAAGAATAAATTAGTTAAACCTCATTCTTTATAAACATGATAAAAAGGATATATTATATGGGTGAGATAAAATATTCTTGTAGGGTAATCAAAAGAATTAACAATTCAGTGTTATCAATGAGATTAAGTACAGTTTAAGGGTATAATGTAATAATTATGGAAACATGATTAATCATAAATGAACTCATACTGTTGAATACCTGAATCCCAAAACATGAAACATTAAATAGGGATTTTTCAAAGGAATTACTCCTAAAAAAATAATGAGGACTGTGATATCATTATTGATAAAATAAATCTTAAAAACACAATTAAATCAATGATAAAATTTGGTGTTATGTAGAAACATAATCACCATAGAACAAAAATAAAACCCTTATTGAAAACATACAGTTGGAAAACAATATTTCCAAATTCATATATTATTATCTATGGAAAATAACCATTACACAATACATTTGGGTGATTTCACGGTACACCAATCATATATGTTAAAATGGACATAGTTCAATATGTCCAGTTTTCCCACATTATATTTTCTGTAAGGGAACCACCTGAATCTATATGGGTCACCTATTTATATTAGTTGTAATTATATCACTCATCACTATTTGGGAAGTCCTGTCATATAATATATAATAGGTTCATCTGATGCTATCTGGGAAGACCCATTGTATATAATGTCCAATAACCCAATAGAAATAATAAAAATATTTAGTGATAACCCTTTGAAACAACCATTAATAATTAAAAATAATTGTTATACAAATTAAAATAAATAGGTTAAATAAAATAACATTGAATCATGATTAACCTATTCTTTAAAAACGACATCAAAATTAATAACTTTGAAACATGATTTAATTATGTAAGTGAAAATGGTTTCATATTTTTATTTTCATGATAACCCATTAAATTATTTATTAATAATGGTATCCTTGGTTAATTTCTCCAATATAGAATAAGTTAAATTAATGGATATCTTTTTAGTGTCAGATGTATTTCTTGTAATCATTTAAAACATTTCATGAGAAAAATATCCCATACGTTATTAAAAAAATTCAGAATAGATAATTATTCATGAATATAAATTTCTATGAATATAAACATGAAATAATATAAAATATGAATCATTGAAATTTATTTTATTGAAGATCAAATGTTTATTGATACTCTACATTTTAAAACATATATTCCATTAATATTTTTTGTAAAATATAAATGAACATTGTTTTTGAAAACATCTTGATGATAAATTATAAAACTTTTGTCACAAAAATGGCAACATAATTTTCAATGATAAATTTTTTAAACATTAAAAACATTTTTGAAAATTTTATTAGAAAGAATGGTTTTAGAAGAAATATTTTTTCTGGCATAAGAGGGAAATAATGTCAGATTTTCATAAAAAAAATTTCACAATTATTTTAACAAAAAAATTATAAATAGATCTACTATTGTAAAAAATCTATACTAAAAAATACGAAAAAAATCTATTAGATATGAATAATTATAAAATATCATTTTAAAAATAATAATAATAAATTTGGATTAGTGATTAGTTTTAAACGAATGATGTATACTATATTGGGGACATTAAATCATAATTCCCATGAATGAATAAAATTAAATTAAACCTAAGATATCATTAAAATAATGATATTTATCAAATAATTATTCAAATTTGTATTTTATACTTCCTATAATGAATATAGTTTTATAACATCACATTTTTCTCATGGTATTAGAATTCAGACAAAAATCTATTACTGTAATGGTAACCATGAATTTGTAAACCCCATTAAAAATATATCAAAAAATAAATATTTATATCTTCATTAATTTTGGTATATGAATAATAAAATAAATTAATTTTAACTATATACAACTCAAAATATAATCACTTTTTGAATATTGAATATATATCAATGAAATAAATTTAGAATGATAGAAATCATACATAAAGTTTGTCATTGGATGACCTTGAAATAAACTACAATACATTTCTTATAAAAATGGTATAGAATCATTACGTAAATATATTAATATTTATATTAAAATTTATGATTATTTTATACTTCTTTATTACATTTTAATTTATAGTTATTCATTGTTTTAATTAAATTTTGTGTGTGTAGCCTTGTTTTCTCAATCGTGATTTATTATGACTGTTCTAGAGGATATGCATATTATATAGTGCCATAATCTCCAGAATAAAAATCATGACATAAACATCATGTGTATCGGCGAATTAAAATGATAATACAATTCTGTTATTTTGGATTTGATAAATGACGTACATTACGATTGTGGAGATCATTGTTCATATTTACTCTTGAATAACATTTCCATTTTTCAATGACCATTATGGAAAAAATGAATAGAATATTTTATTTATTCTGAATAATCATATTATAATATACATATATACCATATTATTCATTTATGTATAAATATATATTACTTTTACATGATGTATTTATAGAAAAATGAATCTCATTGGTTCGAGGAGTCATTAGACCACATTTCCACAAATAAGATTATAATTTTTTTAGTAAGTGAATATGTCTGAATGAAGAAGATATATTATAGTTAAATAATTATATATATATCCTTAATATCATTAATATTACATATAAATCCAATATATTCATTATTATTTACATTATTACACTCTATGTAATGTGATTATAAGAAACGAATCATATGGCTTCACAAAGTGGTAGCCTTCCATACAAACGATCAGTGTTTTCATACCAGCTATGGTATTTAATATAAAAATGTATATATTATATAATGAATATACAAGAATAAATACAACAAAAAATCATCTATTAACATTTAATTCATCATCATACACATCAATGAGAGGTTGTAATTGAATATTGAATGACATTGGTTCCTGGGACAATAGTCCATCACACACACAAATGATGATTTTGTAAAATATTTTATAATGGAAGGAATCAATTTATGTTATTAAATTATAATTAAAACATATATTTATATTAAATATACTTTTTATATTTTATAATCATTTTTTTAATATAAATTTATGTATGTGGATAATGAAATAAAATAAAAACGCTTGTTGAAAAACGTTACCTTTTCTATGGGTATCATCCTTAAGCTTCTACCAATGTTATTACATGGATTGAATATTTCATAAAATATTGATTATATGATTATTTTATAGATTTTGTTTTGTGATTTGTATCGGAATTTTTCAATCCCTATATGTTTTATGGTGTAAATATGAGGATAATAGAGGGTGGATTTTAATATGTAATTAAGAGGACACACATGGTATTTGGGAAAATATATGACTGATCCATAATTTTTATATTAAAAATTGTCCAATATGATATTATGAAATAGTTTTAAAAATTGATATATGTAATTATAATATATTTTAGAAAAATTTATATATTTTTTAACCATATAATTTTATTTTAACCTCATGGTAAACACATATACCTTAACGAATCCAAATAATTTTTTCTACATTTCATATTCAATTTATTCAAATGTTAAAATAAACATATAATGTAACATATATTATTGGGATTCCATCAATATAATACAATTTTTACATTCAATTCATAATTTTGTCGAAATTAAATTTTAAATTAATCAAATATATGTTATTAGAAAGAGGGTTTTCAAAGAGAAAAGGACCAAACATTTAATGTTTTTTATCCATCATCAATATGAAAATGGAAAAAATGAAATAAATTATATTAATTGATATAAAATTGTACTATTTTTATTTTAAATAATATTAAAAACATATCTTTTCCATTTAAATAATTTAAATAAAAATTTTGTTTTTAATTAATGTATTTCATTTTTAAATACCCATCATGAAATAAATATTATTATAAAATTAAATTAAATAACTCAAATATTATTCTATAATTATGATATCAATATTTTATTTAAAATTTCAATCTAAATATTATAAATTTTTTAAAAATAAATTAAAAGTAAAATACAATGACACGGGGAGAAATGATGTTTTCAAAATGTTTATTTGTTTCAGCTTAAAATAATTTTATAATAACTCTATATATAATAATTACAATTTCAAGAGTATTAAAAAATATTAATAGATATATAATATCAAAATTTCATTTATACAATTATATATGATGGATTATTTGAATTATCTGATTCATAGAATCATTATAGCATATAAGACAAATTTTTGAAAAAACCCTTTTATAAACATAGAAATAACATTTAACTAAAACCAATATATTGTTGGATCAAAAGTAATTAATTTCATTAAATATAAACATTTAATACTTATATACATTAAATAATAATTAGGTAAACATATCATGCAATTTATTGAATGAAAATGATTGTTTTTCATAAATCAATAGTTATTTAGTAATCAATGAAAAATATAAATTACCTAAAAATATAGAAATTTAACCCATAAAATATTTTTATATGATTATTAAAAAATTTAAAATATTATTATAAAAAAATTCATATATTTTTTAAAATTTATTGTAATATTCATATCAGGAAATAATATCGAAATCATTTTGAATAAAAGACATATTTTTTATAATAAAATCAATGTAAAACAATTTGATTCATTATCTACTAAACATATATTTATTAATTACTAATGTATTAAATATATTTAAATATATATATTTCATATTTTATTTAAAACTACACATACTAAAAAATTTATCATTTTGGTGATAATTTCTATATATATATATATTGTGTGTTGTTTGTTCTCATTGTTGCATGTTGAACATGCTATTAAATATTAAAATCTATGGGTTTTGTGTACCATATGTTATCAAATAAATTAAATTATGTTATAATAATTTTAACATCCTGTCTAAAAAATTAAATATTCATCTATGTTAAATTTTATGCATCCTTTATTCTATCAATTATAATTTCACTTCGTCTAAAACTCATGGTGTAACAGCCTACAACCTTTAACAAATTTCATCCTTAAAATTTTATATTTATCTCTAAAATAAAATTGTGGATATTTGATAATAATTTTCCTATATATACCATCATCAAAATAATGATAATAAAAATTCCACATAATAAGATACAACTATAATTAGAATTTAAATATTGAATAACACATAAAAAGGTTTAAAATTTGGAGAAAATGGATAGGAATGAATGATAAATGTAAATTATTACAGCGAGTGACTGCGATCATTGACTAAAATAATTATAATAAACAATGGATAGATAGGTTCCTCAAAACCATAATTACGCGATGATCTAAAACTCAATTGATTCATTTAAAAACAATGTACTATGACGATTTTTTTTAAAGATCATTTTCCTATAGAGGAGAAATTCACACACTATCTATTCTAAGAGAATATGGAAAAAAATTACATGATGAGTAAAATTTCACCTGTTAATAAATTTCCACAACAGTATCATTTTTTCCTTTTAATAATGTAGATTCAGGATGAATTTTCTAGTATGAAGCACTATAATATAAATTTAGAGAACCAAATAATCCCAAAAATCATAACAATTTATACCTCATGTCTTTAAGTATTATCCAAAATCACAATTGATATCACATATAAATATAATTTCCAATAAAAAATCATTCATAAATCTCCAAATATCAATTATAATACGAAATTTATAAATAAAATATTTCTCTAAATAACAATCCTTAAAAAATTTCAAATATTTCCTGATTTTATTTGAAACCCAATGATTATAATGAATTTATCATATATTATACCATAATAAATCTACCATTATTCAATAAATAAAATTCAATTTTTTCAAAAATATATATATAATAATTACATATAAAAAGATAATATAATCCACTAAGTCATATATGCCAGTGGTAGGCGCCACACCAATTCCATCCTTCAATTATGGGATCAATCCCCACAACTATGATAGATATAATGGATTTTCACCCATCCATTATTTATTAAATTTTTTATATCAACATAGAAAAATAATTCATCCTTAAATACAACATATTTTTGACCCTATTGTTTACAAATACCCATCCCAAAAATGGTCTCCCAAAATGTCATTAATAACATAAATTTTTTTACTACATAAAATCTTCAAAATGGGTATTAATGAATTTAAATATATGATCAACCTTAATCTTATATAACTATTACATTACACAATACCCGTAAGATAATCTCACATGAAAACATCAAAATCTCCAAAGATATATAAATAGCTCCTATGATACCAAAAATAACAA
This sequence comes from Viscum album, assembly GCA_963277665.1. Lineage (NCBI taxonomy): Eukaryota > Viridiplantae > Streptophyta > Magnoliopsida > Santalales > Viscaceae > Viscum > Viscum album. Next base: position 1,200,515,680 of record OY728121.1, on the reverse strand, counting down.
ACCCATGCATTCAAATGTATATCCAAATCATAAACCATATACATCACAATTTAGGCTATCATTTCGATAACTGTTAACCAATTTTTCCATATCGAAATCATGAAAAATCAAATGTAAATGAAATATCACTTACATTTTCAAGGACGTTTTAGGTAATGTGTTAAACGAATTTGGTTAAAATCGTACATAAAAAATAATCATGAAATTAATTGATAATTTCATCCATTTAACCTATTATATCATACTTATCATTAATTCATCATCATCATCATCCATACATAACCCCTTCTAGACAATATTTGTTAAAACAAAATATTTATAACATGAGGTAAAAGGGAAAAACATATGTATTGGAAAAAATAATCAATAAAGTTAAACATTATAATTAACAATTTAATGACATCAAAGGGAATAATAAATGTATAATGTAATCTAGATATAATCAGTGGTGATTATAGAATCATAAATGAACTCATAAAATTGAATAATTGATTCAATAATCATGAAATATGGTATATGTCTTTAGTAATGGAAATTGTTATAAAAATAAATAATTTTGGTCCATGTGATATTAATATTTAACAAAAAAATAAATTATATACTCATGTAAACCATATATAAAACCTGTTGGTTTCATGGAACATATTCATCAGATAACACATTCATAACACTAATCGAACGATTATAATTATAATAACAATATGGAATACATTGAGTATAATTATAAAGTGGAAATAATTTTTTCCCATGGATTTTCAGCGCTATTTTGGGGAATCAACCCAATAAGCAATAACTACCTCTCTAAGAAATATTTGAGACACTCCATAATATATGTTTTAGTGGTAACACCACTATCGAGGATTCCACATTTTCTAATATATATCTAGTTCACCTAGTGATATTTCGGCCTTCCAATTTTGTAAACTGTAATGAGCTAACCCAATGATATATAACTACACCCATTATAAATAATTTCTAGTAAAAAAAACATGAATAAAGTACACATTTCATCATAACACTTATAAACATCCTTTATAATATAAATTATATTACTGACCCATGGAAAAGAAACATTTTCCCAAAAATATATTTTTGAATCGTCATTAACCCATGAAAGAGAAACAGGTTCAATAACAATATCATTGAAACATTATTAACCAATGGAAGAGAAACAGGTAAACAAATAATATTATTCAAACAAGATTAACCAATTGAAGATAAGCATGTTTCATAATAATAATATCATTGTTGATAATTCAATGAAATAATTATAATGGTATCCTTGTTTCATATCCCCCATATTGAATAAGTAATATCAAATGATATAATCATACACAGATATTGATTATGAAAAATAATTGAAATTTTTTATTGAAGAATATATCCATTTAATTATGAAAAATATTTCAAAAAACATTAATAATTTTGAAAATATTTATTACTGATAATAGCCTTGATAAATTATATAGGAATCCTTATATAAAATAGTGGTCTTGATTAATGAAAATTTTGTTTATGACATACAAGTTATAACAATGTTTCTTATCATACTATATGTCATATCAAAGTGTTCATTGTTTATGGAAATGGAATGGAAAATAAATATAAAACCTTTTTATAAAGAAAAAAATTGTATAAAATTCCTTTAATAAAACAATTTAAAATAATAAAAACATTTTCAATTTTTTAAAAACAATATTTAGGGAGAAAAGAGATTTTCCAACCATGAGACAAATAGTGCATGATTTTTATAAAAATATTTTCAAAACTATTTCAATTTCCAAAGAGAGGAATGTCATTTTATTTTGGTTAAAATTTTTTATATTACAATTTTATAACAGAATTAATAATCATCTAGTGATATGGATCAGAAGGCACTATCACTAGAATCAAAATTATAACTATTCATGATAATGGATGAGATTGTTACGAAAATACATTACAAAATTGAATACCTTAAATTGTAATACAAAAAAAATTAACACTAAATAAAACATTGAATATCACTAAAATTAATAAACTTATTATATTAATTTTCAATGGTGTGCTCTATACAGCTTACAAATGGTGTATAACATTACCTACAACTCAATAATGTTGAATTAAGACAAAAAACCCAAACCGAATGGGTGACCAAGAAACTATAAACCCCAATGATGTTATATACCCAAATTGATATCTAAATCATCATAAATTTAATTATACTAATCCTAAAATACAATCATGGAGATTATATAAAAAAATTATAACTAGTTAATATGGAATATATCTCAAAAAATTGAAAGTGATATGAGAAAACCCTTACCTATTTCTTCCTTTTCATTGTAATTTTCTCAAATCACATTTAGTTTTTTTAATTGTATTAATTAATCATTAAATAAAAATATTTATCTTTATATTATTATATGATATCATTTTATGAAATTTTATTAGTTTTTTTTAATAATACTTAATTATATTCATTTTTTAGGTTCCGATTTCCATTATTTGTCATTCATGTTTTGGTAAGAACATTATGGTTCTCAAAAATATTATATTCTTCCATAATCTATAGAATAATTATCATGAAATAATTATCATATTTTTTAACTAATTAATTTTTCAATTCCAACAACTAATGAATATGAAGCAAAATAGTGTATGTTATAATAATTTAGATGGTAGAACATACTTAACCGAGAGTAACGATTCCATTTAAAATTATCATTATATATAGGAGGTAAGTAGTAGTTTATATTTTCACAATTATATTAATATGAAATATATTCCTTATTATTAATTTATATATACCTATATATTTAATTCATTTTATGTGTTGTTGAAAATTGTAATGAATTTCTTTGAGGAGGTGTTAGACAACACGTGCATGAATGTCATTGTCATTCTTTTCTATGAGTGAAAATATAAGAAGGTAACAAATATATTATTTTTAAAAAATTATATTTATTACATTAATATAATTTATTATTCATATACATAAAAAATGTTCATTTTATTTACCCATATTAAAATCCTTGTAATGTGATATTGAATAGTGAATAACATTACATTGTGAGGTCCTAACCCATTGTACAAATGAGTGATTCAATAGTATTCCATATGGAATTGAATATTAAAATTTATATATGATAAAATTAAACATGATGAATAATTATGTTATAAAAATAATTTAAAATCATTAGATATATCAAAATACCCCTAAATAATATATGGAAATCGAAAAAAGAATAACATTGATTCATGAGGCAGTAATCTATCATCAACATGAATTATGATTTGTAACCCATCTGGTTTAAGAGGTGAATGATTTAGGTTATGAAAATAACAAAAATAAATATATATATATATATATATATATATATGTAACTTATGTTTTTATTTTTTAATGTTTTAATACAAGTTTATGTAGGTTCAAAATGAAATAAAATAAATACACTCATTGAGGAAAGTTACATCTTTTTGGAGTATCCTTCATAGAGTTCCATCAATGTAATTAAATGGATGGTGTCATAACCAATATAAGGATTACAATATGGGGTTAAGGAATTTTGGATTTTTTTGGGGTAGTTATTGAATGATCCCAATAGTTTTTAATGTAAAAATAGAATAGGATAGTGGGTGGTCATTTATTAGTGGGGGAGTGGACACACATGGTATTTTTAACAATAAATTTATTCTCCAATGATTTTTATATTTGAAAGGGTATAAACTAGATAAATACTAATCCTAATTTTTTTATTGTTATATATACATATATAAAATAGTTTTTATACATGTTTACATGTGAACTATTATCCATATCTTTTTTATTAAACCCACCATAAACTAATTTTTACCAAAACCATGGAAAATTGTTTTTTAGCATTCATAATTTAACTGAAAAGACACTAAGATGAAAATATTGGGTAATATAAATATTTAATAATAATAATATATAATCATTTATTTCACAATAAATTCTCAGAAGTGGAAAACTTCTATTTGAAATTAATCTAGGAGACATGAAGATAAAGCATGTTTTTAAAGCATAAAAGATAAAATGATTAGAAAGTATTTATATCTATGATCAAAATGAAATTAATTTCAATGACCTAAAATTTATTAAGGGTTTATATTTTATCTAATTATAATTTAAATGTAATGTAAATGATAATATATGATTATAAATATATTAAACCAAAATAATTTTTCGACTAAAATTATTTATTTTTCTCTTTAATTATAAACAAATAATTTCAATGAATTATAAAAAATTCAACCAAATAAAATATAGATATTAAGAACTAATAATTGAATATTTTTTTAAAAATATTTTCAAAGTTTTACAATAAAATATAAATCAAATTCCATAGAAGATAAAAAAAATCATTTTTTTGAGAAGTGTATATATTTCATGAACAATATGATTTTATATTAACTATAGGACAAATAAATTCACTTCATGAGAATAAATTAAAATATATTTATATTTATTAATATAATATCATTTAATCATTTAATTTTTATGATTATTTTAATTAATTAAAATTGAATATCATTATGCATTTTAATAAAAAATATAGAAAACCCATATTTTAATCCTAAAAATAGATATATACAAAAAACCAACTTGGATTTGATTAAAAAGTAATTTTTTTGATTTAATATATATTAATAGTAATTATATTACTTACAAACATAATTGGACATTTTTATTTTATAATTTTTAAAAGGAAATGTTATCATTACAAATATTAGTAATTTATCACAATTAACTAAAAAGTCATTATTTTTATAAAATAAAAATCCATTAACCCAAATAAAATATAGATATTTTAAATATATATATATATATATATCAATATTATTATATATAAAAAATTAATCTTATAAAAAAATTTATTATTTAATGTTCAAAAAATTACATATTTATTTTGATGGAAACATATTTCTAGAAAATAATTTCACATGAATAAAAATTGATTAATTATTTACTAATAATAAATCAAAATATTATATGATGATTTTATGATATATAAATATATATAACTTAAAATATTTATTTCTATTAATACCTACCTATTTAATGACATGTTTTTAACCATTATATTTGATGTGAATTGATTGAACTCGATGTTGCATTTTGAACAATCTTATTATAATAATAATCTCAAGATTTCATAAATGAAATGATATCATAGAGATTAAATATATTTATAAAAACTTATATCATAACTAATAATAATGTTAAATAATAATATATATTCACTGATTTATATCTTCTACATAATAAATAATAATTTCCCTACTATTAATGTTTAAATTTTTTACAATACAATCCTCTAAAAAATATATTTATCTTTAAAACTCATATTGATTCAATATACAATGTATAAGGTCACACACTAGTCACTATATATAATAATTTAAATATTTATAATAATTTATCCAAAAATTTCACTATACAATTATCCATCCCAATGTTACAAATTTATATCGACCTTAAATTTCTTATAGTGAATCAACCCATTATTACATGAAGATCATGAATGTATTAAAAATATGAGTAGATAATTCCCCTATCATGTGTTATTTTATTGTTATCAGAAATAATAAAAACTTTTAATAAAATAAATTTACAATTTTATTCCTATAATTTAATAAATGTTTCAATATATTTATGTAAAAAACTCATAAAAATCCATAAATAATTCACATAATCTTCATTAAATTTAGAATATAGTGACAAATATTCAATAAATATAACTCACTAATGTGAATAAATAAGAGATTGTGATTTTTAAATATCAACCTCAATGCATATGGAAATAATATGAATCTCAAATTTTTCTTAACAACAGTAAAATTATAAGGTAATCAACATTTTAATTATGATATGTTATTCCATTATAAGATATACTATTTACTAGGTATATTCCATTCTAAAAGTAATTTTAATGATAGTTATTAAGAAACCCAAAAACCAAAATGGTTTCAATAATATCTAATATAAGAAAATGAAAAAATATATTAATATATATCTTCTCTTATAACAACCTCATTTTTAACATATGATAGTTTCAAATCAATCTATGAAACTATTAGTTTAATCTGTAGTTTTCAATGGTCAATTTTCTATTTGGTTATATTACCGAAATAAATTCAAATCCCTCATAATGGATCATAAGGAGAATATGAATTTACTTAGGAATATCCCCCAATAATGTCTAAAAACGTCTGTAGTAAGGCATATTTTCTGGCAGTAGGTCAAAGATGAGTTAATACCCAACAATCCAATTTTATGTTTATTATTCTATATACATCGGTTCTAAAACCACATCATCATGGAATTATAAATATTGTTATATAAATCTTATTTAAACAACATAATTACTACATTATGATAACATTGAGATGTAATTATATGAATATAAATATTCTTTGGATTTTCATTAAAATTATCATCACTTAATCAATAAATAAATTTTTTATTATTTCCATTACATTATGTCTTATACTATCAAATAGTCTTATATATTCCAATGACATTACAACCAACCATTACATATAAACCATCAATGTATTCTCAATAATCATCATAATATCCAATATAAAAAACCATTACTTTAATACCATCTGTTATGGCCTATAACCACACTCCTCGATCTGGTTATATAATCACATTCATTCAATAGTATATTTAAAATGATTAATAAATGAAAAAAACATTAAAAACATAGGTATTTTTTATCAAATAGACATTATTCCCATTATCTGTGAATCAACATTATTTTGAATCAGGCTTCAAAATCATTTATAAATTGTTCTATAGAAACTGTTTAGTTAGGAATATCTTGTATAATAATTTACTACATAAAATGGGGAAATGGAAAAAAGTGGTTCATCTCCAAACCTAAATAAGGAAACATATATCATAGGAAATAATTATGTAAACAGGTAATACATATTATGGAAGTAATATAAAAACAACATGAATCCATAATCAATAGGATACAAATATCATTCAATATCCATCAAAATAAATGAAATCATTGTTACAAATAATATTGATATCATATTGATTAAATTAATAATTATGGACACAACTATATTTATACTAAGTCTATTTTAAGGAAACAATACTTTTTCTCTAGACCATAATAATAAAATCCTACTCGTAATACCATGTACCATGATAATAACCTCTTAAGTGAAGAGGCACACAACAAAACCCAACTTGTTTTTTATCATGAGGCCCGTTGATACATCAAAAATATATATATACCCAAAAACCTCCACTCACTAAATTAATAGAAATTCATTCACCGTAATAGTCAAAAATTATGTCCATACCATTATCTGTTGAATAAATTTTTAAATAAATAATTGATATCTATATAATAATAAATATAAAAATAAAGACATATTACTATTGGTTAATTATTCAATAATAGTAATGAATAACTATAATATTCCACTTGTATATACAAGGATAACATAATCATAAATTATAAAACCTGAATTTTTAAATTTTTTTAATAAATAAAAAAGTCTTTGATATCTTATGTTATACTTCATAGCGAGTTTAGCTTGCATTCATTTTAACATAAGAGCTTTAAAAAAATATATTAGAAAGTTTTTTATAATTTAAACATGACTGTTATAAACTAGTTTTTAAAAATTTATGTATGAATATTAGAAAATAATTATTAATGTTTATTAAAAAAATTATATATAAATAATACATTTTGGAATAATATAGATTAATTTTTAGAAAATACATTACATGTTTTCAACAATCTATTTTCTGGAAAAAAGAATTTTTTTCATTTTTTTGACTAAATAATAAATGTAATTTTAACAAATTTTATATTATTTAATTGAATAAAAATTATTGATTTGTGAAATGTATATGTGAAAATTATATCTCAGTTAGTTTTGTATAATTTTCATAATCGATAATTTTTGTAATGAATAAAAAATGATATATTTTTTTACAATAATATTTTATTCAAAATCATTAAGACTCAAAAAAATATATTAATATAGTTTTGAAGGTATAATTATTTCAAATATATATTTATTAATCTATTTTATTTCATTGTAAGAAATACCATATTGATCTGGGATATAAAATCATTCTATAGATGTGATAATTATTTATTTGGGAAATAAATATTTTTCTGTGTTTTCTAGTTCAATTTTAAATTAAATTATTGAAATAATTGTAATGGAAATAGAAAAAATGGATCTTATATTTTGAATAATAACAATAAATAGATTATAATAAGGATAAATAATATTTTTTACATCATAAATAGTAAAACCAGTAAAATTAATTATCGAGGATAAGGTGAAATTTTGATTATATTGGGTCAAACTAAAAGGATATGGACTTAAATGAATTATGAACTTTTTCATTTTCCGTTTAATAGTATTTTGTGAACTATATATATTATATTATTTAAAAGTTTATATTTTTTTCGTTGTGGCCTGAGAAAAACATGGGAATGCCTTTTTTAGAAAATTCACATTGTTTCAAATCCCCTATAGATAAAATGCCACAACCTCTCATGCCCTCATCATATATAAGAAACCCATTATTTAATAAAATAAAAAAAATAAATAAATTATCTTCTCTCATTATATAAATCTTAATATGATAAAAATCCAAAATAGGAAGGATTTTGGTGGAATCCTTTGGATGTTACCCCACTAAGAGTTATTTTTATTTTAGGAGTGTTTCAATTTAATTTCTTCCTCCACACCCATCAAATATTTTTAAAAATTGATAATAAAATACAAAAAAATATCTTAAATATTTTTTTACGTATTATTAATTTCCTACAAACATAAATAATTTTATCATATGAAAAATGATAATGTCACTCATATGTACAATGGACAACCACCTAGCAACCCAACGTGACACTTTTTTAATCAGCACATCTCACAGTTTCATTTGATGATCGATAATATATATATATATATATATATATATATACAATTTTTATAATAAATATAATATTGGATGATTATATCACAAATACCACGTTAGTTTCACTTCCATGGGGGAATAAAAAAACCGCTTCTGTGTACAACAGAATACTACCTCTAGAACCGTAGTGATTTGATTTTTATATACATTTAACATAGATTGTAATAATTGTATGTTATTATAAATATAGTATATATAAACGAAATAGTATTTAATAGAGATAAATAATTATTATTTATCATAATTTCAATGGATCTGTTAATGAATATGGAAACAATGTTTATCTGTACATACAAAAAAACAGTCACAATGAACGTTGTAATTCATTTTCAATATATAACTTTAGTGAATAAATATGAATATATATATATTATACATATTTCATGTTTTAAATATTGAGAACGGTAAAAAAAATTCAATGTTAAATGATAGAAAATTTCAAACCAAAACACATATGAGGAATGAAGCAGTTATTAGCAGAAAAGTAATTTTAAAAGGGAATTATTAAAATATGAGTAATAAAAGGGTAAAAGTACATCATATATGATATTATATATATGATTATGATCAAATATAAAATTATAATATATATTTATGATAATGATACAAATAGTACTTTTGATGTAAAAGGAAATCATTTAATGGGATTTCTGTATCACATTTGTATTCTATGTTATAGATGCTTATTTCAACACTTATTCTATTGATTCAGTGCATATACAATTAATTAACGTCAATGATGATTATTATAATGAATATAATTGGTTTTTATATACCCTTTGGTGTATATCATCTTAATTTTGTTTGTTATTACAAAATTCAAATGTTTTAATGTGTTTATATTTCAATCTTCTAAATTACCAAGATTTTCAACAACTATGTTTTTATTAATTATATTTCATGATATAAACCTAATTTTTTTTTATGAATTATTTTATTCTCTAGTTATTTAAATATAATTAGATATTATCATTAAATTTCCTCTCTATATAATCCAGAGATACAATATATGTTATTCTGGAATATCTAATCAAATTTTCACTTCATTCAAAAATAATTTTTCATCCATATAAATGTTTTTATAGTACTATTATTTATATAATATTAATGACCCAGAAAATTTAATTGTTTTAATTTTTATAAATTATTGAAAAATGAATAATCTATTAATTTTAAAAATACAAATCTCTTTAATTTTTCTGATAATGTTATTGGAATATTTTTTTATCATTTTATATAAGAGAAAAATATTCTGCCCTAATGACCAATCATTGTTTAAAAGAGACCATTTTACAATTAAAGATATTTTATAAAATAATTATTTTACATTATTCCTTAAATATATATATTTTAAATGTGATTTATAAATGTAATAGTCAATTTCTCAAGAACATTTACTCTTAATTATCCTTATCAATTGCAACAACGTTTTTGGTTACGTATGTTTTAATAGATAAACGATTTAATAATACCATCTGTATCCATTATTTGTAAGGTAACTAATTAATTTGATTATATATTCACAAAACCAATTTATTTTTCATGACTTATGGTATGGTGAATTAAAGATATTATTATAAAACAATTTATCTTTACAGGAGTTATGATGTTATAATATGACGAATGATTTATGATAATGTGGAACACATAAGTATGATTTCCATTATGTGATAGATGTGACCTATATCTCTCTCCAATTCATTTAATAGATATATATATCTTACCGTATTGAAATGGAAAATAATTCAATAGTACTATGTCACTTGGGAAAATATGTGAGTCCTGATCAATTGTGGGAAAAAAGTGACGATTTCAGATACAATATGTTTTTTATCATGAAATATAAACATGCAAATTGAAATTATTTTTTATATTTTCTATTTTTACACACTATTATCACATGATATTGTGTTTAATGATGTATTTATGATAAATTCATACTATAATGGATCATTTATTTTAGAAAAGAATATTTTTATGCCCTATCACTTGTTTGTTATCTATGAAAGGTTAAGTTTGAATATTTCGTGTTATTATCATGATCCCAAAATCATATTGTTATAACAAATGAAAGTACATGGATATTTAATATGGTTTCCCTTAATAAAAATATAAATTACTATTTATAATGTTTCCTTCCAAAGGTCCTGAAGAATGATATTGGTAGATATTTCCAAATAAGAGTACTATGTGAGAATATCATTGTGGATATTGTTGAAGATATTTTAATAAAAAAGAATATTGTCATTTTATTCTACAAATATTTTAATATTTTATGGTCTTTGTGATTATGTTTATGAATATTATGTTATATTCATGGAAGAGTATTTGATATTAGTTTATGGTAATATCAGGTCCTTATATTACCCATCGGTCGAAATGTGGTGTACGGAGAAATAATACATAGTGAAAATCAAAACAATCATCTATATTGTAATATCTATTTAAAAATACCAATAATTTACAAATTTTAATATATAATATCATTAAATAAATGATTAATTCAAGTAATATGAATTTTTTAATTTTGATTGTCATGATGCGCGAAGAAATGATTATAAGGGTAAGTTAATACTTGAAAAACATGACCATAATCCATCCATGGCTAGTAGGAAGATAGCTTCAAATGAACATAATAAATGAAGTTATAAACAAATGTTGTATGGTTTATGTGGTATAATTTTATATCACAAAAGATAATGATATTATTAAACATAATTTAGTTAACATAAAAAATAAACTCATACTTATATGAAATAATTTCCAAAGAATAGTCATAACTCAACAATTGTAATTTGAAATACCATAAATAATTACTATTAGAGAATCATATACCACAATAGACACATCAAAATTGGGATATAATATTTCTTTTAAAAATAATGAAATATAGTTATAATGATAAAAATACATCCAGATGATAGGAATACATTATACAATGAAAATTTGGTGCAAAAAATGTTTTACCTCTCAATGAATCAGAATTGGGAACATGAAAAAAATTATATATTTAAAATCATTCAAATAACAACCACTTAAAAGGGAATCCATGAATATGAAATTTTCATACCATTTTAAAATTTTAATTCAGGATATAAAATATCATGTAGGTAGTATATACACCTCTTAAATGATTTTAGAATTATGAAACTAAAAATGTCTCAATGAGATGAATTTTAGATGAAAACACATATGTCATGATATAAAACAAATGAATGTACATTAACCATGTGTATGAGATTTATATTACCATAATACTAAATTATTAACATTTCTATTATCTATTTTCACTCTTAATCATTATAAACATCGATTATTTATATAAAATCTTTTGATTTTCCTCGTAGGTTGTTTATAATTTTGATCATTTCTATTTCATTAATAAAATTGGTCTCGATATATATATATATATATATATATATATATATATATATATATATATTTCCATCCATACAAGGGCATTAAATCTACCACTAGTAATTATTTAAATAAATTTATGTTCTATTAAAGATATTAATGAGTTTTTTAATCCATATTTTTGACGATGAATGTATAATAAGCATTTTCTTATATTTTTGTTGGGTTGAGGTTGTATTCCTAATTGTTAATTTAAAAAGTGGTTAAAAAATAATATTAGTTAAAAACATTATTTTTATATTTATATAATATTTTACGTGAAAAAATCACAGTCATCCATGAAATAAATATATTGTATTATTTATGTAGGTGGTTAAATCGACCCAAACATTAACCTACCATGATTATGAATTTCTGTAATTATAATATTATTATAGCAGGTGAATAATTATATTATTCAGTTTTATTTTGTGTTATATATTAATAATTTATGTATTTATAAAATTAATTAATCCTTTTTAAAATATTACTTCATCTAAATAAATGATAATTCAATTAAATATAAATTTTATGGAATTAAACTAACAATGAATTCTTTTTTATAGTATATTTAATAGGCTTTTAAATTTAACTTAATATAAACATAACTATATCATAAATTGAAAATATTAAATTAATATCATCCTTATATACATCATTCTAATAAGTTGAGGGAAAAATGAAATATGTTATTTCATAGTTGGTGTATTTCACAGAACATGGAAGCAATGACTTTGTATATGATAATGGAATTGAAATATGAATGGAAAATTAAAATAAGAATAATATTGTTATATTATAATATTTAAATTTTACTAAAATAATTATATATTATTATATATAAAAAATGAAGGATTATAATTATAGATAAAATCTATATAGTCGATGATACTCGCATCAAGGACTTCAATTTTTATTGAAATATCCCTGGAAATGAGAGGAATATGGTTACTAATAGAGAACCAATGAATTTTAATGTGGGAAAAGGTTCTAGTAAGATACATTTTGTTGTGTTTCAAGAATAAATTCTAAGATTAGTATAACTGTGAATTTGTAGAGAAGCTACCCTTTTATATGTAAATTAAAGGTAATTTTTTTTAGAAACCCACAAATTTTAAAAAAATAATGGTTAATATTGATTATTCAAAAGACAAAAAATAAAAAAATATTATAGTAAAAATTTTGTGTTTGGGAAAAAACCCTTAACAACTTCTTAAAATAACATTGAGTATTTTATGGGTTTTTTATTCTTTTATCTCTTTTCCAAAACACTCTTTTAAAATTATTATTAATTTTTAAACCATAGTAATTAATATTAATCGAGAATCATAATCCTTTTAATTTAACATAATTTGAAATCTGTAATTTAAATTTTTAAAATTAATTTTAAATAATTTCTAATGGGGTCAATAGTTTGTTTTTAAAATAATAACACAAAATCATATAAATATCATTAGTTAAAATAACTTCATTAAGTAATAAATTTATATATAAGGTAAAATTATCATGGATACCTTTTTTGATGGAAAACATGATTAATTATAATATAAATAATTTCTATGGGGATTCCTGGAGAGACGAAACTAAATCACCCATTAAAATATTGATAGCATGAAAAGACCAAAAAAATTAAATTAATGTAGAATTTTAAATATTTAAAACACCAGTTTTCACGATGTTTTCTTAGTTTAATAAAATATTCAAAATGAATATTAATATAATTAATCATAATATTTTATTAATTTTTGTCATTAAAAACTTATCATTCATTCTTATAAAATGATAATTTTCTACAAATTACTATTTTGATAAAAATCATATTATTCAACTATAAAGAAACATTTTCAAAAAAATGACAATTTAATAATAAATAATTTTTATATGAGGAATCAAAAAATTAATTTTATTTATATTAATTTAAAAGTTATAAATTTTTAATTTTTTAAATTAATTGCATAAATGATAATGGAAAATTAATTTTAATAAAAATTAATATTTTCAAATATTATGAAGTATAATAATTATTTCTTATAATCTTGGAAATAAACTAATTATATATATATAATAATTTCAAAAATAACTTATATTTATTATTATCTTTTTTGAAATAGAAACTCATACATAAAAAAATATATCAATAAATATCATTTTCTAAATAATCTATAAAATTATTTTACAGGTGTGGTAAAAAAATGAATTTCATTTATCATAAAAGTAATTTTTATTTTATTTATACAAATAATTAATAAAAATTGTATGGTTGAGATGGTGGAAAACACGACTGAACCACTTAATTGCTTGATGATCACAGGAAAGAGATTGATGATGTTCCAAATGTTTTTTACTTATATCGAATGAGTCAAATGGATTTGTTTTAACTTCATGTGCAGAATTATGGTAGCCGATGTGATCAAACTACTGGTAATCAATCTGGTTATGAAAATACTTTTATGGATGTTTCAAGGGCTGGTGTTGGTCAATCCTTCATGGATTGTGGTTTGACAATACAGGGTTGGATTATCTGGAAGGGTCTCATTACACTTGTTGTTCAAATTCAATATTTGGTGGAGGAACACATAATTAGTTGTAGATATTCATTCATTTTACATGTTCTTATTCCAAATGGTGTGAAACCATGCATATTCAATGAGATTATAAGTAGAATTTTTATGATTTGGGGTTCTTGTGAGTGGAGGATGTCAGCTATGGGTTTTGGGTTCTTCCACATTGTATTTCCATAGAATGATTTCAAGTGATGGGCATCAGATTTGTGTTCAGTGTCATTGAATCATGGGGTTTACTGGATTCAATAATTGGATCATAACTTTGATCATTGTAATGTAAAAAAATCCATATGCTCGTGTATTGATTCATGTATGAAAACTGAATTTCATTTATTGGAATACAAAAATTCATTAGGATATTGCCTCTTCTATTGGAAATCCAATTAGGGTGGATAAAAAAATAGAAAATCCACACATTGGGTGTTATTAAATAATTCTTTTGGTGGTTGATATGAAATCTAATCAGGATGAAGATGATGGTATGACCACTTGAGATGATCACCTTAATGCAGAGATTGTCTATGAATGAAAAAAAAATTGAGCTATTTGTCAATTCATTCGACATGTCATTAGTGAATTCAATATGTATAAGCTTTTCATTTTTGGTATGATCGGGGGGGGGGGGGGAGTGATGACTCCATATGCATGAGGGGAATTGGGATGGATTCTCATCTTACTATTCTAATGGATCAAGCCTTTGCGTCTACTTTTCAACCTCAAATTATTGGGAAGGTGGAAATTTATTGGCTGGTGCTCTTTGTGGTTCAACTTTTGCATTTACTGTTGGGATTTATGATAATGTATTTTTATATACATCATTTATCAATCTATGAAATTTGAAATATATTTTGAATAATAAGATCTATTCCAAAATTGGTATTATTATTTAGATGATGATGCTTTGTTGAAACCATTTTTGTGTCCCTTAAATGGTGCTCTCATTTGATGAAAGATCGCTTATGATATGAGTGATGGTGTGATAGTTTCTAGTGCTAGGAGGTATAAATATATGCAGGATGTTACTTTGGTACAACCTTGTTCTCTTCCCTATTATGGTGTTTTTTCTATAGAAATGTCCGCTGATGATGCAGATTGCACTGGAGGCCCTCTTAATTATGTTTGTTTGGAATCTGATGGCATGAATACCACTTCGTCTGAATGGAGAACTGCAGTCCTGTCTAGACAACATGAATATATTGTTTTCATCACCCCCATTATTCTAGAGTTCAGTGGAAAGGAGCACGATGTTGATACTCATTGGATTGTTTTTTGATGGATACCAACTTCTGAATTTGTGAAGAGGATTCTTCTGGGTTGTTTTAATCATCCATTATTTTAATCACACAATAAATTTTATGCCATTAAGGAGGTATCATTGGTTGAGAATCAGGATGATTCTTTTATCTTTTATTATGATGATTTATCTGCACATGATAATCATTCTAACTCAACAGTGTATATTTGTCATGATATGACTCAAATTTATAGGGGCATACTACTAGGCTCAAGTCCCTTCTTCAATAAAGATCTTCATCTAAAATTTCAAAGATCATGGGAATTCACCCATTGTCAAGGACCTTATGTGTTTATAAATTACCAATAATCATTCACTTATTAGTTTGTCTGAACCAAGAATGTATTTTTATAACTTGAAGTCTTTTTAATGGGTTTCTTTGGTAAATTCCTTTATAGCCTGCAACATATTTAATGGTGCTACAGAATCTCTTTTGGTTATCAAATATGATATTGTTTCTGTTATATATTTTTGTGATGACATTTAATTTGTTAGTATTTCATGAGATTTGAATGGTACCATTCTTAGTACCACCACTATTTATGCCTATAATATTTAAAATAGAAGAAGAGTTTATTGAAGAAACTGAAAGCTATGTCAAATAATATTTCACAATTTTTTGTTATTTTGTGTGATTTCTATGCTATTCTGACTCCATATGAAAAACTGAAAGAAACATCTATAGAGTCTCATCCTATTACTTCTCCTCCATCATTGATAATTGTAAATTGAGTTATTTCCCCATTGATAGAGCAGATTTTACTTGTAGTAGGTAAACAATAAATGGGAGACATGCCATCATATTAGATAGGTTTTATGTACAAGTCGATGGAAGGAACACTGTGGATTATATTTCTAGGATCACACTTCCAAGGATACATTCAGATCACAATCCACTATTGGTGGATACTTTTGATGGTATAACAACGTCCTCTCATTTTACAGTTAAAACTCAATAATGCTCTGTTATTATTCCTAGTTGCAGAGATATTATTATTCATGCTTTGATGGTTGTATTTGTGAGAGGCATGATGTATATTATTTCTTGCAAGATAATAATCATCAAGGATCAACTACGTGATAGTGTAATGATTCTTTCTCATAGCTTGAACCTAAAGTAAAAGAGGCTAAATCTCATTTGATTCTTTGTTGATAAATTAATGAATGTGAAGATGTGATCTACCAAGAAGAGATTAAACCCCTTTCAATTATTTTTGTTCTTATTATCTATAAGGATAATCTTTCTCGTAATCAATTTAATATTAGGTTTCCCTTGGTTGTAGATTGGATTTCAATATTGTTTGATTTTTTTTTCACAACGGAAAAAAGGTAATGTGGAAACTCAATGCATTGAAAATGGATGTGACTCTACATAACTCAGATAATGATATTGGAAATGGTCCCTTGTGTTAATGTTATAAAATTTATTCAGATAATGGTGAAAATAACAGTCACAAAATGATCAATTTCATTTATACATGTGTTGATGACCTGAAGAATAGATAGTTATTGGAGGTTCCAAATATTTTTGAAATACATGGAGCTCTATTCTCTTTAATCATTGATAGTACTGCTGGTCATGATGTATTAACTAATTTATTTTTATGGTCTACTGGGAAATTTTTCATCTTGAATTTATTAATGTGGTCAATGAATTTTTTACTCATGCAACAATGACTTTTAGTATGAATTTCAAATTATTTGTTTTGAGTCCCAAAAACGATAATGATTTTGATATTAAGGACATTAGGAAGGTTTCTATTAAGGACACCATCCCAAAGGATGTTTGCTAGATTTTGTCTCACATGATGGGAGATATTTCTAATGGATTTATCTCACCAAATTAGTTTGGATTTGTACATGGGAGGTATAAGGACACGGCCTTAATAATTTCTTATTATTTAATTAAATGAATATTTCACATTGAGGATATTTTCAGGATTAGAGTTTTAGAGAATTAGGACATAACTATTACATCTCAATGATTACAAAGTAGACACATCTACTCAGATTCTATTTTTTTCACACAAAAAAACTCTTTAACTAAAGAGTCATGTCTAGTTCCTTGTTTTAGACATCCTGACATTTCCTTGATCCCATCATTGACCCTATTCAACTTGATGTCCTGTGAAAAAAAATTCAAAAAAAACTTGGGATGAGCATAAAAATCTCAGTAAGGGTTATTACAATATTGAAAGAAAAGATTAGTACATGTATACATAAGAATTAATAAATCATACAATACTCATAAAACATAATAACATTTACATACCACATGAAATCATAATATTTATGATTAACTCATAGAAATCATAAGACATAAAGGTAACATGAGGCATTCATAACATTATTATGTAGGGAGTAACCCTCTTGGTTATGTTTGGAATACCCATCATAGTATATTCCCTAAATCTCTTCGGATATACCTTAACGTTTAACCCCTTCGCATTACCCAATGCATTGGAGAGCTATATCGGGATCACCCGCCCATAGTTTATCACCGAACCTGCCGTATTCAAAAACAATTCCCAAGAACCATAACATAATCATAGAACATAACTTAATAACAAAAAAATATAACATTCCCACATTGTAATACCAATATAACTTTTTAAGATATTGAAATAATGAATCCATTCTAAAAACCATTTTCAAAACCATTTAAAACATTTAATAAAGAGATTTTTGAATCAAAGTGCCCCATACCACTTTGAAGCTGTTAAAATTTTAAACCATTAATATCCATATAAATAAATACTTAAAGACATTTTGAAAACATGGATATTAATGAGAAATATTTATAAGAATAAATCATTAAAAAATTTAAATTATATTTTAGTTAAAGTGTTTTTAACAAAATGAGAGACACTTGAATACAATAAGTGAGGAATAACATTTAATCAAAACATTATAATATCATTAGAATAAAGGATTTCATGATATAATATTAAAAATGACAGTATATACACCATATAAGATTTAATTGGTGCATAACAACAATGAAGTCTCAATAGAAATGTAAAATGAGATGAAATCCCCTCTAAAGAAGGCACTCTTAAATTATAGATAAATCAATCTCATAATTATGTGTGACAAATATAAATACACCCAATATAAGTGTATATTATGTGTAAAACAATCAATGGTCATTCACACGTATTCAAAGGAGGACATATTCAATAACTACATGTTGAACCCAAAGAAAACGAAATTGGGTTAAGAAGTTCCCTTGGTAAAATTCGATAGCCTAACAGCGTCACATAAAATTTTAGAAAAAGAGTTGATGAGAGAGATAAAGGGTATATCATCACTTGGAAATAAAATTTATGGGAATAAGGATATATAAGAACATATCCCCACATTATAAGATGAAAATTAAAAGACATAACAAAATAAATCTTATAGAAAGAGGAGGGTGACAGGTTCCCTTACCGATTTGGGTAACTTTCGAAACGTACACCCAATTAAAAAAATACTATTCAACATTGATGTAAATACTCATAAACGAAATTATGTTACACAAATAGTATAATAATGGACTTTACATACACCACTCAAAATAAAATATTGGCAAATGTAGCATGAATCTCATGAAAACACAAAGTGAGATAAAAATCCCCTTAAAAAATTTCAACAGCATAACGGTGCCAATTAAAACATCCAAAATGGATTAATGATAGAAAATAGGGTCTCTAATAATATTAACATAAAAAGTATAGTAATAGTAATATTAAATAACATCCCAATCATAAGAAATATGAGCTTAAAAGGAATGACATAAAATAGTGTACTTAAAAATAAAAAGTGGGGTAGGACTCCCTTACCTCGTGCCGACATGACTCGATCGTTCTTTAATCTCCTAAATAATAAAATTTGTTCAATTTATAATTTATTAAGGACCTAATTTAATTATTATTATTCAATTAATATCACATATTATAATTTTATAATAATTGGTTAATAAAGTGAGTTCATATCAGACGTTTTTGTCGATGTTCGGTACATGAGTAAAAATCAAACTTGTTTGAAACAAATTTTCAATGTAATTATAGGTACATCATATCCAGAATAGTATTAATGTTTTAAATATCATATATATCTATTATATATTCATTTCATACTATTCCAAATCATTTGGAGATAATAAATTAAAATCACCGTTCATGGAGACGGTAGGTCGTACGTACGCATGAACGCTACTTTCATTTTTGGTCATATTAATGGAATTAAAACAAAATGAGAGATATATATATTATAATTCAAGAATTAAATACATCATTTAGATGTAATATATTTCATTATATCTATTATATATATGTACTTATTATAAGGCCCCGGCCTTAAACCTTACCTAATCTTGAGTTATTACAAGATTACAATTGAGGATCTTTTCAGGTTTAGAGTTTTAGAGAATTAGAACATAAAAGATGAATTACATTCCACATATAAAAAAAGTGGTTAAATAAATATAGTATTCATTTTTCCCATCAATGGAAACATATTTAAAATAATACATTGATTCATTATTGACACTTCCTTGACACTATCTTCATATCATGTACCTTTCCCTTGACCTGTGAAAAACATTTCAAAAAAACATGGGATGAGCATAAAAAGCTCAGTATGGGTTATAAAAATATGGAAAGGGGACATAAGTTCATATATAAATACGAATGAAATCATACATTACCCATAAAACATAAGCACTTTAACATACCTCGTCAAATCATGAATAAATCATAGAAATCATAAGACATAAAGGTAACTTCAGGCATTCATAACATTCTTACGTAGGGAGTAACCCTCTTGGTTATGTTTGGAATACCCATCACAGTATATTCCCTAAATCTCTTTGGATAAACCATAAAGTTTCACTTCTTTGCATTACCCAATGCAGTGGATAGCTATATCGGGCTCACCTGCCCTTAGTTTATCACGGAACCACCTGTCTTCATAATACTTCCCAAGAACCTCAACATAATCGTATCACATAAAACATGCATAAAGGAAACATAACATTTCCACCGTTAAATCACAAGATATCAATACAACACATTTATATAAAAACATTATGAAAACCATTTTCAATACAAAAATAAAAGAAAAGTAAAACATGGTATTTATTTTTCATTTAAAAAAAGGTATGGCATATAGAGAAAGTCGAAACTCAAATAATGGTCATGGAGGCGGAGAAGTCGTTGTCGCCACATACGTATGACAAAAAAATTACCTCTTGTCCTTTATTAAATGCTTTGTATAAAAAAAATCCCTTTTGAATAAATGTAAAAGTCAAAGAGGTTTATACACCGTATAAAAGAAGGTTTTGTATAAAACAAAATATGCCTCAATGAAAGGAGATTGAGACGAAGTCCCATACCATGGGTCCGACTTGACTCGGTCATTCATTAATCTCCTGAATAATAAACTTGAGTTAATTTCTAATTGTTTAAGAACCTTTTTCAAGTTCATTATTCCTTTTATATCACTTATTTCCATGTCATGAACACTATGTAATTATTTAAGTTAATAATGGTCGTTTTAACGATCATTGGTACTTGAGTCAAAGATAAGCCCTTTATAATACATGTTTTTCATGTATCTATTATATACAGAATGGTATTCATGAATTATATATCATATATGTCTTATATATCCAGTACATGCATGAATTTATAATATTACATAATAATTTAGAGGTAAGAAATGAAGTGTACCGTTCATGGAGATGGTAAGCTGTACGTACGCATGAACGCTACATTCATTTCTATTTCGTATTTTATAGAATTGAATCATAATGATATAAAGGTATATTATAATTCCATTGTAATATCATATATAATATCATAACTCTATCCTTTATACATCCCACATATGGTATTTAACAAATCAAATAACTTTGAGGGGGCGGTAGTCCGCACTTCCTTAAATGAAGATATCACGTTAACCCATAATGGAAACCATAAAGGTTTGACCAAAATAAAAAATATAGAAGATTAAGGAAAACATATGCATATTATATATCATATATAAATATAGCGACATCTTAATGGCCACCTTTGAAGGTGTTAAAAGAATGTTGAACAATCATCGTTTTGGGAGGCATAAATTCTCCATCCACGGAAACAGTATGTCCTTTAACCATTAGATGTAGGTGTGTGTAAGTGTAGCTCGAATAAATCTTATAAAAAATCCTAGTATATTGAAGATACTGGATTTGTTACAAAATAAATAAATAAAAAGAGTTTAGGGGGTTGGATAATCAAAATAAAACAAAAGGACTCAAGTGAAGAGATTACCTTAAAATCGGGTAACTCCCTTTGGTTTGATCTCAAAGTCTTCCTTGGGAAGACTTATGCCCAAAGTGAGTCTTCAAGGAGTAAGAGAAGGATGTGGAAAGACAAAATGGGCAGGGTTTGGCTGAGCCAAAGGCTTTGGATGTGTGGGTAAGGAGGTAGAGGTGGGGGCCTTTTATAAGAGGAGAGGAGGGGCACTCTTGGAAAGTAAAGAAATGTTACTTTATTTTAAAATTTGTTTCGGATTCAAAAGGTCACACATTGATATAATTAGAGGTTATGGTGATAATGGTTCGAAATCCTCCATAAAATATGTTTTGGAGATGTGTAGGTAATAGATTTTACATTATCATTTCATTTTATTTAAATCCTTTATTAATGAGGTAATCGCTACATCATCATGATGTCATAAATAATTTAATTTATTTAAACTCTAAAAATTATAAAAAAATACTTTGATGTAGAAAATATTTTTATATTTCCAATAACAATTTATAGTCCAAGATATCATTTATGTAGACAAAATTAAAAATATTTTACTTAGGTGATACATTCATTGCTACATTTAACATTCTTCAAAAAATAAAAAGATAAAAAGTCACTTTCTCACAAAAG
The DNA here is from genome assembly GCA_963277665.1 of Viscum album. Classification (NCBI taxonomy): domain Eukaryota; kingdom Viridiplantae; phylum Streptophyta; class Magnoliopsida; order Santalales; family Viscaceae; genus Viscum; species Viscum album. The sequence goes on along the minus strand of OY728121.1, from coordinate 1,200,492,541 downwards.
AGATTTAATGGGGCCCCCATGTTTGGAAAAATACATCCCATGGTCGTCCATGAGACAACCAGTTGAATTAGAATACATGTTGGTGTCATTTTTATAGTATTATGATATTATTTTATTATCCTTAACTACCCGATCACTCATTAATCATGATAATTAAGGATAATTACCGCCGTTACTATTCATAATGTCCAAAAAACAAAAGTGTCTTGATTAAATAATTTGGAACTTATGATTCCAAATATGTAATACATTTTACCAACTTCCAAACATTGAAATTTCAATAATTAATTTAAAAATAATTCCCGTTGTCAAAACAAATAGCATGTTTTTTTGAAACAATATCTTTGAAAAGTTTGGCATTAGTTTATGCCAAATTCCAAAATGAAATTAATCCTAATAAACACCATTGGATTAAATGGTAAAAATATATTCGAATTTAACTTTAAAACCAATTCAGAAGATAATCTAATCATATAAATAAATTAGATTAAAAAAGGAGTTTTGATGTAAAATTCAGTATTTTTCACTATTCATTAAAAAAATGAACATTGTCTGAAAAATACCAAAAATTCACACAAAGTAAATTTTGATGTCCCAATCATAAATATTAAGTTTATTTTGTCAAACATAGCTTATAAAATTTTCAAAAGATAGATTTATAAATGTTTTTCAATCAAAAGGAAGTAAAACAATCTTTTAAAAATATTAGTGTATTCCATGCCTAAGATTGGATTTATTTTCATTTTAAGACTCTAAAACACTATATAATTCATTAATAGACATAGATAAAAATATCAATTATTCATTACTTACTTGGGATGTTACATCCTTCCCCCATTTAGAAAATTGTGTCCCTGCAATTTATTTACTTATCGAATAAATGGGGGTATTTATACCTCATTGCATTTTCAGATTCCCATGTTGCCTCTTCCATCGTGTGGTTTTTCCACAAAACCGTTACCTGATTAATCACCTTATTCCATAACACTTGCTCCCTGTGGTCAAGAATTTGGACCGGTTTTTCTTCATAAGATGGGTTCTCTTCCTGCTGAACTACCTCTGGACTCAAAACATGAGATGGATCTGGCATGTACTTTCTCAGCACCGAAACATGAAAAACATTGTGTACATGAGATAAACTCGGAGGTAAAGCCACCTGGTATGCAACTAAACCAACTCTCTCCAGAATTTCATATGGTCCAATGAACCTTGGACTCAGCATTCCATTCATACCAAATCACATCACACTTTTCCATAGTGAGACTTCGAGAAAAACATGATCACATACCTCAAAAGATAGATCCTTACTCATGTTGTCTGCATAACACTTCTACCTGCTCTGAGCTGTTCTCATCTATTTCTGTATTAGTTGAACTTTTTCTGCCAACTCATCTACCAATTCTGGTCCCATCATCTTTCTTTCACCCACTTCATCCTAAAAATCTGTAGTTCGACACCGCTTCCCATATAATGCCCGAAATGGTGCCATTTGTATACTAGAATGAAAACTGTTATTATATGAAAATTCAACCAAAGAAAGATGTTGGTCCCAACTTCCCTGATAATCAATCGAACAAGCTCGTAGCATATCCTCCATGTTCTGAATAGTTCGTTCTAACTGCCCATCTGATTGAGGATGAAAAGCTGTACTAAAATTTAATTTAGTACCCAATGACTTTTGAAGGCCTTTCCAAAAGTTAGAAGTGAACCTGGGATCACGGTCAGATTCAATGGAGAGAGGAACTCCCTGTAACCTGACTATCTCTTTAAGATACAAACGGGAAAGTTGATCTAGGGAAGAAGTATCTCGTATATCCAGGAAATGAGTAGACTTGGTCAAGCGATCAACAATAACCCAGATTGCATTATTACCTCGAGGGGTCTTCGGCAATCCCACAACGAAGTCCATGGATATATTCTCCCATTTCCACTCTGGAAATGGTAAAGGCTGAAGCATCCCTTTCGTTAACTACCACTCTTCTTTAACCTGCTGACAAGTCATACACATCACAGTAAAATCAGTAATATCTCTTTTCATTCCATACTACCAGTAATACTCCTGAAGATCTCTATACATCTTAGTACTGCCAGGATGAACTGAAAACGGTGAACTATGAGCTTCTGATAACAAATCTCTCTTCAACTATGAATCACAAGGCACACACAATCTCTTCCCAAATTTCAAAACGCAATCATTATAAATGTTGAATTCAGGCAACTTACCTTTCTGAACCATATCTACCTTTTTCTTCAACTCACTGTCTTGCTTCTGTGCTTGTTTGATTCTATCTGTTAGAGATGATCTCACTGATACCTGAAACAAAACAGAATAACTTCCTACACCAACAACTTCTATGCCAAAGTTCATCAAATCATTAACCAAAGGTCACATTCCAAACGCAACATTCCTAATGAAGCATTACTTTTTCGACTCAAAGTATAAGCCACTTTATTCTATTTTCCCGGATGGTAATGAATTGTAAAATCATAATCCCTGATTAATTATAGCCATCTCCTTTGTCTCATGTTCAATTTTTTCTGAGTGAATATATACTTTAAACTTTTGTAATTGGTATATATTTCACACTTTACTCCATATAAATGATGCCTCGAAATTTTTAAAGCAATAACAACAGCAGCTAATTCCAAATCATGTGTAGGGTAATATACGTCATGAGTTTTCAACTGACGTGAAGCATAAGCAATTACCTAATCATTATGCATTAGGACACAACCAAGTCCTTTCAGTTAAGCATCAATGTATATAACAAACTCACCATTCCTGGAAGGTAGTATCAAAATTGTAGCATTCACCAATCTTCTTTTCAATTCCTGAAAACAATCATCACATTCTTTTGTCCAAATAACCTTAACACCCTTCCGAGTTATCTTAGTCATTGGACTAGATAACCATGAAAAATTTCTAACAAACCTTTAGTAATAGCCTTCCAAACCAAGGAAGCTACGAATCTCAGTTACATTTGTGGGTCTTGGACAGTCTTCCACAACATTCGTTTTTGCAGGATCACAAGTTATCCCATCATTAGAAACAATATGACCAAGGAATGAAATTTGTTGAAACCAAAACTCACACTTGCTGAATTTTCCATACAGTTTATTTACATTTATGGTTTGAAAGATAACCCTTAAATGTCTTTCATGCTCCTCTTTACTTTTAGAAAACGCCAAAATATTATCAATAAAAACAACCAACATTTTTCACCTGAGTCAACTGAGCCATCACTGCAACAAACTGTTTAGTTCTGATTCTGACCAACTCAGGATACTGATTTGAAAGGTCATTTCCCTCAGGATGACTTCCCAGAAAATCATCTTTGTTTCCCCTATAGAAAACCATTCTTATCACAGAAATACCTTAGGTGAAGAAACATGGTAATCTTTAAATGCTATATCATTTCAATTTGACCATAAAAAAATATTTTTGGATAATCACTTAATAATATTCTAACTCCTAAAGTTATCTAAACCGTCCATTGATACCAACTATAAGGCCCCGACCTTAAACCTTACATAATCTTGAGTTATTACAAAATTGCACATTGAGGAACTTTTCAGGTTTACAGTTTTAGAGAATTAGAACATAAAACTTGCATTACATTCCACATATAAACAAAGTGGTTACATAAAGATAGTATTCATTTTTCCCATCAATGGAAATATATATACAATTAGACATTGATTCATTCTTGACACTTCCTTGACACTATCATAATATCATGTACCATTCCCTTGACCTGTGAAAAACATTTCAAAAAAACATGGGATGAGCATAGAAAGCTCAGTATGGGTTATAAAAATAAGGAAAGGGAACATAAGTTCATATATACATAAGAATGAAATCATACTTTACCAATAAAACATAAGCACTTTAATATACCTCGTCAAATCATGAATAAATCATAGAAATCATAAGACATAAAGGTAACTTGAGGCATTCATAAAATTCTTACGTAGGGAGTAACCCTCTTGGTTACGTTTGGAATACCCATCACAGTATATTCACTAAATCTCATTAGAGAAACCTTAACATTTCACTCCTTCGCGTTACCCAATGCATTGGAGAGCTATATCGGGCTCACCCTCCTTTAGTTTATCACGAAACCACTCATCTTCATAATAATGACCAATAACCTCAACATAATTGTATCACATAAAACATGCATAAAGGAAACATAACATTTCCCCCTTTCAATCACAAGATATCAATACAGCACATTGATATAAAAAAATTTTAAAAACCATTTTAAATACCAAAATAAAAGAAAAGTAAAACATGGTATTTATTTTTCTTTTAAAAAAAGGGATGGCTTGTAGAGGAAGCCTAAACTCAAATAATGGTCACGTCAGCAGAGAAGTCATTGTCGCCGCATACGTACGACAAAAACATTACCTCTTGTCTTTTATTAAATGATTTGTATAAAAAAATCAACGTTGAATAAACATAAAAGTCAAAGGTGTTTATACACCGTATAAAAAAAGGTTTTGTATAAAACAAAATATGCCTCAATGAAAGGAGATTGAGACGAAGTCCCATACCTCAGGTCCGACATGACTCGGCGGTTCTTTAATCTCCTGAATAATAAACTTTCTACTTGTTTAAGAACCTTTTGAAAGTTCATTATTCCTTTTATATCACTTATTGCCCTGTCATGAACACTATGTAATTATTTAATTTAATAACGGTCGTTTCAACGATCATTGGTACTTGAGTCAAAAATAAGCCCTTTATAATTACAAGTTGTTCATGTATCCATTATATCCAGAATGGTATTCATGATGTAGATATCATATATGTCATATATATCCATTACATGAATGCATTTATAATATTAAATAATCATTTAGAGGTAAGAAATGAAATGCACAGTTCCTGGAGACGGTAAGCCGTACGTACGCATGAACGCTTCTTTCATTTTTATTTCGTATTTTATAGAATTGAATAATAATGATATAAAGGTATATTAAAATTCCTGTGTAATATCATATATAATATCATAACTCCATCCTTTATACATCCCACATATTTATTTAATGAATCAAATCACTTTGAGGGGGTGGTAGTCTGCACTTCCATAAATGAAGATATCACGTTTACCCATAATGGAAACCATAAAGGTATGCCCAAAATGAAAATTATAGAAGCTTAAGGAAAATATAAACATATTATATATCATATATAAGTATAGTGAAATATTAATGGCCACCTATTAAGGTGTTAAAAGAATGTTGAACAATCATCGTTTCGGGAGGTGTAAATTCACTATCCACGGAAACAGTATGTCCTTTAAACATTAGATGTAGGTGTGTGTAAGTGTAGCTCTAATACTTCTTATAACAACATCCTAGTATATTGAAGATACTGGATTTGTTACAAAAGAAATTAATAAAAATAGTTTAGTGGGATGGAGAAGCAAAATAAAACAAAAGGACTCAAGTGAAGACATTACTTTAAAATCGGGTAACTCCCTTTGGTTTGAGATCAAAGGCTTCCTTCGGAATACTTCTGCCCAATGTGAGGCTTCAAGGAGTAAGAGAGGGAAGTGGGGAGACAAAATGGGAGGGGTTTGGGCGAGCCAAAGGCTTTGTAAGTGTGGGTAAGGAGGTAGAGGTGGGAGACTTTTATAAGAGGAGAGGAGGGGCACTCTTGGAAAATAAAGAAATGTTACTTTATTTTTAAACTAGTTTCAGATTCAAAAGGTCCCACATTGATATAATTCGATGGTAAGGTGATAAGGGTTAGAAATCCACCCATCCAAAAGGTTTTTGACATGTGTAGTTCATATATTATACATTATCATTTCATTTTATTTATATCCTTTATTAATGAGGTAATCGCTGCATCATCACAATGTCATAAATAATTTAATTTATTTAAAGACTAAAAATTATAAAAAACCAACTATTATATAGAAAATATTTTTAACTTTCTAATGACTATTTATAGTCCAAGATATCATTTATGTAGACAAAATTAAAAATATTTTACTTAGCTGATACATTCTTTGTTACATTTAACATTCTTTAAAAAATAAAAAGATAAAAAGTCACTTTTCACAAAAGTGATTTCATGGGGCCCCAAAGATTGGCACAAGACATCCCATCGTCGGCCATGAGAAAACCAGTAGAATTAGGACACATGTTGGTGTCATTTTTATATTATTATGATATTATTTTATTATCCTTAACTACCCGATTACTCATTAATCAAGATAATTAAAGAAAAGTACCGTCGTTACTATTCATAATGTCCAAAAACAAAAGAGTCTTGATTACATAATTTTGACCTTATGATTACAAATATGTAATCCATTTTACCAAATTCCAAACACAGAAATTGAAATAATTTATTTAAAAATAAATCCCATAGTCAAAACAAATAGTGGGTTTTTTTGAAACAATATCTATGAAATGTTTGGCATTAGTTTATGCCGAATTCCAAAGTGAAATTAATACTAATGACCACCATTGGATTAGATGGTAAAAATATATTCTAATTTCATGTTAAAACCAATTCAAAAGATAATATAATCATATAAATAAATTATATTAAAAAGCAGTTTTGATGTAAAATGCAGTATTTTCACTATTCATTAAAAAAATGAACATTGTTAGAAAAATACCAAAAATTCACACAAAGTAAATTTTGATGTCCCAATAATAATAAATAAGTTTTTTTGAAAAATATATCTTATAAAATTGTCAAAATATATATTTATAAATGGTTTTCCATCAAAGGCAATAATACAATCTTTTTAAAATATTAGTGTATTCCATGCTTAAGATTGGATTTATTTTAATTTTAAGCCTCTAAAACACTATCTAATTCATTAATAGACATAGATAAAAATATATATTTTCATTAATTACTTGTGATGTTACACTTATAACAGTACATGACATTTTGAGATAAGAAATGAAATATAAGGTTCATGGAGACGGTGAGCCGTACGTACGCATGAACACTACTATCATTTCTTTTTCATATTCAATTAAATGAAATAATAATGATATAAAGGTAATTTATAATTAAAGTAGGATAATATATGTAATTAAATTAATTCCATCCTTTATAATTCCCAAATATGGCATTAACGAATCAAATCACTTTGAGGGGGCGGTAGTCAGCACTTCCTAAAATGAAAATATCGCATTTGCACAACATGAAAATCATAAAGGTATGTATTAAATATAAAATACAGAAGCATAGATAAGAAATAAATTTAATAAATATAATAAATAAATATGCTTCCATCACAATGGCCACAATGAGAGGTGGTATGAGAAGATGGAACAATCATCATTTCGTGAGGTAGTAATTCACCATCCACAGAAACAGTAAGTTATTTAACCATTAGACGGAGGTGTGTGTTAGTGTAGCTCGAATACTCATCATAAAAACATCATAGTATATTTAAGATACTATTTTAGTTACAAAAGAAATAAATAAAAAGAGTTTAGGGGTTTGGAGAAGAAAAATAAACCAAAAGAACACAAGGGAAGACATTACCTTTAAATAGGGTAACTGTTTTTGATATGAGCTCAAAGGCATCCTTGGAAAGGATTATTCTAAAATAGAGGATTCAATAATGAAGAGAGAGATGTGGAGAGGTGAAATGTACAGGGGTTGGCCGAGCCAAAGGCTTGAGAGGTGTGTGTAAGGTGGTAGAGGTGGGGGCCTTTTATAAGAGGAGAGGAGGGAACTCTTGGAATGTTATAAAATATTACTTTATTATAAAATTATTTTAGGATTTAAAATGTCCCAAAATGTTATATTTCTAGGATAAGGTGATAAGGTTTCTAAATCCGCCCATCCAATATGTTTTTGACAAGTTTATGTTATAGTTTTAACATTATCTTTTCATTTTATTTAAATCCCTTATTAATGAGGGAATTGCTGCATCATCATGATGTCATAAACAAATAAATTTATTTAATGTATAAAAATTATAAAAAAACAATCATGATGTAGTAAATCTTTTTATATTTGTAATTAATATTTATAGTAAACAATATGACTTGTATAACCCTATATAATAATTGTTTAATTAAAACAACTCATGTTTGTGAAATTTTCATTTTAACTTTAAATAAAAAGGTATTTAGGTAATTTTCCAACCAATGTAGCTCCATGGGGTCCCCAAGTTTACCCATGTATTTTCGTGGTCGGCTATGACATATCCAATGAGGGTAGGACATGTTTCAAGTTCATTTCATATTATTAAAACATTATTTTTACATTAAATTACACTAATTACCTCTAATCGCGATGAACAACATAAAAGTTACAAATCACCAAAAAATTAATTTAATCCCATTGAACCAAATTTTACTTCCTAATGAAAAACATGTATTTCATATTTTTGAAATTCAAAACACAGAAGTGGTAATGTTTCATTTAAACGAAAAATCAGTTTTTTAAGTACCACTTAGTGGTTTCACTATTCATCAAAAATTGATGTTTTTTAGAATAATACCAAAACATCACCATAAGCTACATTTGATATTCCGAATTAAAAAATGATGTCTATTTTACAAAATTCAAATTGTATAAGTTTCATTAATTAATTTAATAATTAATTCCCGCTGTCATGACAAATAGTGTGTTTTTATGAAACAATATATATCAAATGATTGACACTAGTTTATGTCCAATTTCAAAGTGAAATTAATTCCAATGACCAATATTGGATTAAATGGTAAAAATATATTATAATTTCAGTTTAAAAAAAATCAAAAGATAATCTAATCATTTAAATAAATTATATTAAAAAGTGGTTTTTAATTAAAATACAACATTTTTCACTATTCATTAAAAAAATGATCATTATCGGAAAAATACCAAACATTTACAAAAAGTAAATTTTGATGTCCCGATTCTAAAGAAAAATTTTATTTTATCAAATATAACACATAAAATTGTCAAAAAGTGTATTTAATATAGGTTCTCCATCAAAAGGTGGTTAATCGACCTTTTAAAGAATATTAGAATGTTTACGCTTTAAATTGGATTCATTCGTATTTTTAATCCTCTAACATTTATTGTAAAAAGTAAAAATATTTGACAAACATATATAATCATTTTTTAGTTAGTTCTATTCATTCCCGCCCTTACAATGGCTAGGCGTTAACTACCTTTTAAAATAATATTATTTTATTATTAGCGTGCAACGTAAGATTCCCAAGAAACTCGTTGTTGCATATTGGGTACGCCATCGAGCATAGATTCCCCTTTAAAGTAATATTAATATTTTATTCAAAAATATGGATAAATGTGAAAATGTCATACTTTTTATTTACCTGGTGGTGTTACATTCTTCCCCCCCTTTGGGAATTACGTCCTCGCAATTTTAAAATTGGTCTTGGAAGCTTCATTGAAAATCCCAAATCAGAACAAGAGTCGGTAAAACTATCATTTTAAAAGAATTGGAGAGAAGTAAAAATTTCACCTAAGTTAACCCATACTAGGATTCAAAGTATAAAAATATGGATATGGAGGAAAAATCAAAGGGTCATGTTCGAAAGGAGAGTGATAGTAAACATGTCTAGGAGAAAGTTAACCACATGAAAATCACAAACATTGATGGGTTAAATGGTATTTGATTCCCCAGTAGGAAAAGTTAACAGACATCATTTTTGTTTTAAGTTTCTCTTCATTGAGGAATTTATTTTTGAGCTTAACTAAATCATAATGAAACATACTTACTAGTCATGTAGACATTCAACTTTTACTAGATTCCTTAATCAAACTCATAATTTTTCCAATAGACGAGTATTTAGGAAGACTTGTTCGCATTAAGAGTATTATAATCAACTTCTTGAGAATCACATAATCCACAAAAGAGAACTATACATTTCCCATGTCTTTAGACAAAAACCAAAACCAAAATTGTAAGTATGAGATCAGATAATCCCCAAAAGTATAATCCTTTATAAAAAGAAAATCTATTCTTAATCTCCAAAATTTGTCCAAAAAAACCCAAAGTTCAACGAAGACCATACGATAAACAATTGACTATAAAATTCTTCAAATTAAAACAAAATAAGATTGAAACCCAAATATTTTAAGGATTTAATCACATAGTCTTCCAAGGTACAAATTAACTTTTATCTCCAAAAAACATCAGTTGCTCTTAAATTCTCATATTGAAAAGTAATTAACCTAATCACATATCCTCTGAGACAGGTTAATCATTTCTATAGATAACCCAAAATAAACTTACTCTTGATTCCTAAAATCATATAACTAAAATGAATTAGAAAAAATAACTAGGGACTTCACTTAGTCCAGTGGTAGGCGATAAATACCAGTCGCACTTTGGTTGTGGGTTCGATTACCATAGCTTTGTCTGACGCGATGGGTTGTCACCCGGACTGCGTGTTGTCCTTTTTCCAAAACTATATAATTCTCAAACCATTCCCCAAAACGAGATAAAATCTTCAAAAATAATCATAACATATTTTAAAGTCAAGTTTATCTCATGCCTTTCATTTTACATAATATCATAGAGTAACCCATAATTACCTACAATGTAAGGATCATATTAACCCTAATGGATACCATTATAATTATTACCTGAACTTCCACATCGATTGGTCATCTCGTACATGATTCATTATAGAACATACCAAGGTTCAAGTGGTTGATCATGACTCCTTGATAGTTGGTTTAGAACAACCATGAGATTCCTCATTGAATCCCCCATTTCATTTAGTCTCTTAATCAGAGAACCACCAGAGTTTCCTTCAAACCTATTGTCACTTTGGTGCCTTCCAGATCCATCCATTCACTAAAAAAAAAATTTCAGTGTGAGTATATCAACAAAACCATCATGTATTAATGAGGAAGATAAACACTAATACATACTTACTCATTCACTTTATCAAAAACTAGGACTCTTTGTAAAATCCTAACCATTATGGAAATGTCACTTATACCTAGAGAATACCCTAACCTCTAAAGGTATCTAAGCAGACCTCTGATACCAACTATAAGGACCCGGCATTAAACATTACTTATTATTTAATTAAATGAATAATTCACATTGATGATCTTTTTATGTTTAGAGTTTTAGATAATTAGGACATAACTATTACATCTCAAAGATTACAAAGTAGAAACATCTACTCAGCTTCCATTTTTTTCATAAAAAAAAAACTCTTCAACAAAAGAGTCATGTCTAGTTCCTTGTTTTAGACAGCCTGACATTTCCTTGATCCCATCCTTGACCATATTCAACTTGATGTCCTGTGAAAAACATTTCAAAAAAAAGTTTTTTAATGAGCATAAAATGATCAGTAAGGGTTATTACAATACGGAAAGAAATCATTAGTCCATGTATACATAATAATCAATGAAATCATACATTACTCATAAAACATAAGTACATTAATATACCTCATGAAATCATAAGATTTATGAATAACTCATAGAAATCATAAGACATAAAGGTAACTTGAGGCATTCATAACATTCATACGTAGGGAGTAACTCTCTTGGTTACGTTTGGAATACCTATCACAGTATATTCCCTAAATCTCTTTAGAGAAACCTTAATGTTTAACCCCTTCATGTTACCCAATGCATTGGAGAGCTATATCGGGCTCACCCGCCCTTAGTTTATCATGAAACCGCCCGTATTCAAAACCAATTCCCAAGAACCAAAACATAATCATAGAACCTAACTTAATAACCAAGAAAAAAGATAACATTACCACATTTTAATAACAATATAACATTTTAAGAAATTTAAATAATGAATCCATTCTAAAAACCATTTTCAAAACCATTTAAAACATTTAATAAAGAGATTGTTGAATAGAAGTGTCCCATACCAATTTGTAGATTTTAACATTTTAAACCATTAATATCCATATAAATAAATCCTTTAAACCATTTTGAAAACCTGGATATTAATGAGAAATATTTATAAGAATAATTAATTAAAACATTTAAACGATATTTTAGTTAAAGTGTTTTTAACAAAATGAGAGACACTTGAATACAATAATTGAGGAATAACATTTAATTAGAACTTTATAATATAATGAGAATAAATGAATTCATGATATAATATTCCCAAGGACAGTATATACACCATATAAGAGTGAATTGGTGCATAACAACAATGAAGTCTCAATAGAAATGTAAAATGAGATGAAATCCCCTGTAAAGAAGGTACCCTTAAACTAAGGATAAATCAATCTCATAAATATGTGTGAAAAATATAAATACACCCAATATAAGTTGTTATTAAGTGTAAAACAATAAAAGGCCATTCAAACATATTCAAAGGAGGATTTATTCAATAACTACATGTTGAACACAAAGAAAACAAAATTGGGTTAAGAAGTTCCCTTTGTAAAATTTGACAGCCTAACGACGTCACATAAAATTTTAGAAAAAGAGTTGATGAGAGAGATAAAGGGTATCTCATCACTTGAACATAGAATTTAAGGATATAAGGATATATAAGAACATATCCCCAAATAATTAGATGAAAATTAAAAGACATAACAAAAGAAGTCTTTTAGAATGAGGAGGGTGACAGGTTCCCTTACCGATTTGGGTAACATTCGAAACGTACACCCCATGAATGAAAGACTATTCAACATTGATGTATATACTAATAAACTAAAGTATGTTACACAAAGTGTAGAATAATGGACTTTACATACACCACTTAAAAGGAAATATTGGCAAATGTAGCATGAATCTCATGAAAACACAAAGTGAGATAAAAATCCCCTTACGAAATTTCGGCAGCCAAACAATGCCAATTAAAACATCCAAAGATTAATGAAAGAAAATAGGGTCTCTTATCATATGAACATAACAAGAACAGTAATAGTAATATAAAATAACTTCCCAATCATATGAAAATTGACCTTAAAAGGACTGACATAAAAGAGTGTACTTAAAAAGAAAGAGAGGGGTAGAATTCCCTTACCTCGTGTCCGACATGACTTGATCGTTCTTTAATATCCAGAATAATAAAAATTGATCAATTAATAAGAAATTAAGTAACTCTTTTAAATATTATTATTCAATTAATTTCACATATTATAATGTTATAATAATTGGTTAATAATGTGAGTTCATATCAGACGTTTTTGTCGATGTTCGGTACATGAGTAAAAATCAAACTTTTTAGAAAAGAACTTTCCATGTAATTATATGTACATCATATCCAGAATAGTATTTATGTTTTAAATATCATATATATCCAGTATATATTCATTTTATAATATTCCATATCATTTGTATATATAGAATTAAAAGCACCGTTCATGGAGACGGTAGGCTGTACGTACACATGAACGCTACTTTCATTTTTTGTCATATTAATGGAATTAAAACAGAATGAGAGAGATATATTTTATAATTCTAGAATGATATCCATCATTTAGATGTAATATATTACATATATATCCATTATATATATGTACTTATAATAGTACATAACATTTGGAGATAAGAAATGAAATGTACCGTTCATGGAGACGGTAAGTCGTACGTACACATGAACGCTACTTTCATTTCTTTTTTTATTCAATGAAATTAAATAATAATGATATAAAGTCATATTATAATTCCCGTAGGATAACATATGTAATTACATTAATTGCATCCTTTATAAGTCCCACATATGGCATTAACAAATCAAATCACTTTGAGGGGGCGGTTGTCAGCACTTCCTAAAATAAAGATATCGCATTAGAACAACATGAAAAGCATAAAGGTGTGTATTAAATATAAAATACAGAAGAATACAGAGGAAATAAATATAATATATATAACAAATAAATATAGTTCCATCACAATGTCCACCATGAGAGGTGGTATGAGAAGATGGAACAATCATCGTTTTGTGAGGCAATAATTCTCCATCCACGGAAATAGTGTGTTCTTTAACCATTAGATGGTGGTGTGTGTTATTGTATCTCTAATAATCCTCATAGAAACATACTAGTATATTGATGATACTGGTATTGTTACAAAAGAAATAAATAAAAAGAGTTTAGGGGTTTGGAGAAAAAAAATAAAACAAAAGAACACAAGGGAAGACATTACCTTTAAATCGGGTAACTCTCTTTTATTTGAGCTCAAAGGCTTCCTTGGAAAGGATTAATACAAATGTGAGGCTTAAATAATGAAAATAGGGATGTGTAGAGGTGAAATGGGCTGGGTTTGGCCAAGCCAAAGTCTTGAGAGGTGTGTGTAAGGTGGTAGAGGTGGGGGCCTTTTATAATAGTAGAGGAAGGCACTTTTGGAAAGTTATAAAATATTACTTTATTATAAAATTATTTTAGGATTTAAAAGGACAAAAAAGGATATATTTCTGGGATAAGGTGATTGGGTTTCGAAATCCACCCATACAATAGGTTTGTGACAGGTGTAAGTTATAGTTTTAATATTATCTTTTCATTTTATTTAAATCCCTTATTAATGAGGTAATTGCTGCACCATCATGATGTCATAAATAATTTAATTTATTTAATGTATAAAAATAATAAAAAAATATCATGATGTAGGAACTTTTTTATCTTTCTAATGAATATTTATAGTCAGAAATATGACTTGCATAACCCCATATAAAAATTGTTTTAGTAAAACAACTCATGTTTGTGACATTTTAATTTTAACTTTAAATAAAAAGGTATTTTTGTCATTTTCAAACCAAAGTGGCTCCATGGTTTCCCCAAGTTGACCCATGGATTTTATTGGTCGTCCATGACACATACAATGAGGGTATGATATGTGTCATGTTCATTTCATATTATTAAAACATTATTTTTGCCTTAAATTACACTAATTACTTCTAATCGTGATTAAAATCATAAATGTTACTATTCACCAAAAAATTAATTTAATCCCATTGAACCACATTTTACTTCTTAATGAAAACCATGTATGTCGGATTTTTGAAATTCAAAACATAGAAGTTGTAATGATTCATTTAAACAAAAAATTAGTTTTTTAAGTACCACTTAGTGGTTTCACTATTCATCAAAAATTGAAGTTTTTCAGAATAATACCAAAACATTACCCTAAGCTATATATGATATTCCAAATTCAAAACAGATGTCTATTTTACAAAATTCAAATCGTATAAGATACATTAATGAATTTAATAATTAATTCCCACTGTCATGACAAAATAGCGTGTTTTTATGAAACTATATATATCAAAAGATTGAAACTAGATTAAGTGCAATTTCAAAGTGAAATTAATTCCAACAACCACTATTTTATTAAATGGTAAAAATATATTCTAGTTTCACTTTAAAACCAATTCAAAAGATAATATAATCATATAAATAAATTAGATTAAAAAGTGGGTTTGAATTAAAATACAACCTTATTCACTATTCATTAAAAAAATCATCTTTATCGGAAAAATACCAAAAAATTACACAAAGTAAAATTTGATGTCCCGATTCTAAGGATGAATTTTATTTTGTAAAATATAACACATAAAATTTTCAACAAGTGGATTTAAAAGTGGTTCGCCATCAAAAGACAGTTAATCGACCTTTTAAAGAATATTAGAATGTTTACGCTTAAAATTAGATTAATTCGCATTTATAATCCTATAACATTTATTGTAAAGTGTAAAAATATTTGACACACATATAAAATCATTTTGTACTTATTTCTCTTCATTCCTGCCATTACAATGGCTAGGCATTAACTACCATTTAAAATAATATTATTTTATCATTAGAGTGCAATGTAAGATTCCCAAGAAACTCGTTGTTGCTTATTGGGTATGCCATCGAGCATAGCGTCCCCTTTAAAGTAATATTAATATTTTATTAACAAATATGTATAAATGTGAAAATGTCATACTCTTTATTTACCTTTGGTGTTACATCATTCCCCCCTTTTGAGAGTTGCGTCCTCGTAATTATAAAAATGGGCTTGGAAGCTTCATTGAAAATCCCATATCGGAACAAGAGTCAGTAAAACTATCATTTTAAAAGAATGGGAGAGAAGTAAAAATGTCACCCGAGTTAACCCATAATAGGATTCCAAGTATGAAAATATGGAAATGGAAGAAAAAAAAAGGGTCATGTTCTGAGGGAGAGTGATAATAAACATGTCTAGGAGAAAGTTATCCATAAGAAAATCACAAACTTGTGATGGGTTAAATGGTATTCCATTCCCCAGTAGGAAAATTTAACAGACAACATTTTTGATTTAAGTTTCTCTTCATTGAGGAATTTATTTTTGAGCTTATCTAAATAATAATGAAACATACTTACTTGTCATGTAGACATTCAAATTTTACTAGATTCCTTAATCAAACTCATATTTTCTCCAACATACGAGTAATTAGGAATACTTGTTCGCATTAAGAGTACTATAATCAACTTCTTGAGAATCACCTAATACACAACAGAGAACTATATATTTCCCATGTCTTTAGAAAAAAACCAAAACCAAAACTTTTAGTATGAGATCAGATAATCCACAAAAGTATAATCTTTTATAAAAAGATAATATATTCTTAATCTCCAAAATTTATCCAAAAAAACCCAAAGTTCAACGAAGACCATTCGATAAACAATTGTCTATATAATTCTTCAAAGTAAAACAAACTACGATTGAAACCCAAATATTTGAAGGATTTAATCACATAGTATTCCAAGGTACAAATTAACTTTTATCTCCAAATAACATCAGTTGCTCTTAAATTCTCATATAGAAAAGTAATTAACCTAATCACATATCCTCTGAGACAGGTTAATCATTTCCATTGATAACCAAAAATAAACTTAATCTTGATTCCTAAAATCATCTAACTAAATAGAATTAGTCAAACTAACCAGGGACTTCACGTAGTCAAGTGGTAGGTGATAAATACCAGTCACACTTTGGTTGTGGGTTCAATTCCCATAGCTTTGTCCAACGTGACAGGTTGTCACACGATCTGTGTGTTGTCCTTTTTCCAAAACTATATAATTCTTAAAACATTCCCCAAAATGAGATAAAATCTTCAAAAATAATCATAACATATTTTAACCTCAAGTTTATCTCATGCCTTTAATTTTACATCATATCATAGAGTAACCCATAATTACCTAAAAAGTAAGGTTCATATAAACCCTAATGGTTACCTTTATAATTATTACCTAAACTTCCACATCGATTGTTCATCTCGTACATAATGCATTATAAAACATACCAAGGTTCAAGTGGTTGATCATGACTCATTGATAGTTGGTTTAGAACAACCATGAGTTTCCACATTGAATCCCCCATTTCATCTAGTCTCTTAATCAGAGAACCACCATAGTTTCCTTCAAACCAATTGTCACTTTGGTTCCTTCTAGATCCATCCATTCACTAAAAACAAAAATGTCAGTGTGAGTATATCAACAAAACCATCATGTACTAATGAGGAAGATAAACAATTAGATATACATACTCATTAACTTTATCTAAAACTAAGACTCTTTCTGATATCCTAACCATTATGGTAATGTCACTTATTCCTAGAGAATACCCTAACCTCTAAAGTTATCTAAACCGACCTCTAATACCAACTATAAGGACCCAACATTAAACATTACTTATTATTGAATTAAATGAATAATTCAAATTGTGTATCTTTTCAGGTTTAGAGTTTTAGATAATTAGAAAATTACTGTTACATCTCAAAGATTACAAAGTTGACACATCTACTCAGCATAAATTTTTTTCACAAAAAAAACTCTTTAACAAAAGATTCATTTCTAGTTCCTTGTTTTAGACAGCCTGATATTTCCTTGATCCCATCCTTGAACCTATTGAAGTTGATGTCTTGTGAAAAACATTTCAAAAAAAACATGGGATGAGCATAAAAAGCTCAGTAAGGGTTATTATAATACGAAAAGAAAAAATTAGTCCATATATACATAAGAATCAATGAAATCATACATTAATCATAAAACATAATCACATTAATATACCTCATGAAATCATAAGATTTATGACTAACTCAAAGAAATCCTAAGACAGAAAGGTAACATGAGACATTCATAACATTCTTACATAGGGAGTAACCCTCTTGGTTACGTTTGGAATACACATCACAGTATATTCCCTAAATCTCTTCAGAGAAACCGTAATGCTTATCCCCTTCACGTTACCCAATGCATTGGAGAGCTATATTACGATCACCGGCCCTTAGTTTATCACAGAACTGCCTGTATTCAAAAACAATGCCCAAGAACCATAACATAATCATAGAACATAACTTAATATCCAAAAACAAAGATAAAATTCACATATTGTAATAACAATATAACATTTTATGATATTGAAATAATGAATGCATTCTAGAAACCATTTTCAAAACCATTTAAAACATTTAAAAAAGTGATTTTTGAATCAAAGTGTCCCATACCACTTTGAAGATTTTATCATTTTATACTGTTAATATCCATATAAATAAATCCTGAAAACCATTTTGAAAACATGGATATTAATGAGAAATATTTATAAGAATAAATCATTAAAACATTTAAGCAATATTGTAGTTAAAGTGTTTTTAACAAAATGAGAGACACTTGAATAAAAAAATTGAGAAATAACATTTAATCAGAACATTATAATATCCTGATAATAAATTAATTCATGATATAATATTCCAAATGACAGTATATACACCATATAAGAGTGAATTGGTGCATAACAACAATGAAGTTTCAAAATAAATGTAAAATGAAATGAAATCCCCGGAAAAGATGGTACTCTTAAATTAAGGATAAATCAATCTCATAATTATGAGTGAAATATACAAATACACACAATATAAGTGGATATTAAGTTTGAAACAATCAAATTTCATTCACACATATTCAAAGGAGCACATATTCAATAACTACATGTTGAACCCAAAGAAAACGAAATTGGGTTAAGAAGTTCCCTATGTAAAATTTGACATCCTAACGTCGTCACATAAAATTTTAGAAAAAGAGTTGATGAGAGAGATAAAGGGTATCTCATCACATGGACATAAAATTTATGGAAATAAGTTTATATAAGAAAATATCCCCACATAATAAGTTGAAAATTAAAAGATATAACAAAATAAGTCTTTTAGAAAGAGGAGGGTGACAGGTTCCCTTACTGATTTGGGTATCATTCAAAACGTACACCCCATGAAAGAAAGACTATTCAAAATTGATGTAAATACTCATAAACTAAAGTATGTTACACAATGATTAGAATAAATGATTGTACATAAACCACTCAAAAGTAAATATTGGCAAATGTAGCATGAATCTCACGAAATCAAAAAGTGAGATAAAAAGCCCCTTACGAAATTTCGGCAGCCTAACGACGCCAATTAAAACTTATAAAATGGATTGATAAGAGAAAATAGGGTCTCTCATCATATGAAAATAACAAGTAAAGTATGATTAATATAAAATAACATACCAATCATAAGAAAGATGAGCTTAAAAGTAATTACATAAAAGACTGTACTTAAAAAGAAAGAGAGGGGTAGGATTCCCTTACCTCGTGTCCGACATGACTCGATTATTCTTTAATATCCTGAATAATAAAATTTGGTCAATTTATAATGTCATAAGGACCTATTTTAAATATTATTATTCAATTAATATAACATATTATAATGTTACAATAATTGGTTAATAATGTGAGTTCATATCAGACGTTTTTGTCAATGTTCGGTACATGAGTAAAAATCGAACTTGTTGGAGAAGAATATTCCATGTAATAATAGGTACATCATATCCAGAATAGTATTGATGTTTTAAATATCATATATATCCAGTGTATATTAATTTAATACTATTCCATATCATTTGGAGATAAAAAAATTAAAAGCACCGTTCCTGGAGACGGTAGGCCGTACGTATGCATGAACGCTACTTTCATTTTTTGTCATATTAATGGAATTAAAACAAAAAGAGATATATATATATTATAATTACATAATGATATCCATCATTTAGATGTAATATATTACATATATATACATTATATATATGTACTTATAATAGTACATACCATTTGGAGATAAGAAATGAAATGTACTGTTCATGGAGACGGTAAGCCGTATGTATGCATGAACGCTACTTTCATTTATTTTTTTATTCAATGAAATGAAATAATAATGATTTAATGGTATATTATTACTCCATTAGGATAAAATATATAATTACATTAATTACATCCTTTATAAGTCCCACATATGGCATTAATGAATCAAATCACTTTGAAGGGGCGGTAGTCCGCACTTCCTAAAATGAAGATATCACATTTGTACAACATGAAAAGCATAAAGGTATGTATTAAATATAAAATACAGAAGAATATAGAGGAAATAAATATAATATATATAATAAATAAATATAGTTCCATCATAATGGCCACCATGAGAGGTGGTATGAGAGGATGGAACAGTCATCCTTTTTTGAGGCTGTAATTTTCCATCCACAGAAACAGTATGTTATTTTACCATTAGATGGAGGTGTGTGTTAGTGTAGCTAGAATCCTCCTCATAAAAACATCCTAGTATATTGAATATACTGTTGTTGTTACAAAATAAATATATAAAAAGAGTTTAGGGGTTTGGAGAAGAAAAATAAAACAAAAGAACACAAGGGAAGACGTTACCTTTAAATCGGGTAACTCTCTTTGATTTGAGCTCAATGGAATACATGGAAAGGATTCTTCCCAATGTGAGGCTTAAATAATTAAGAGAGAGATGTGTAGAGATGAAATGTGCAGGGGTTGGCTGAGCCAAAGGCTTTAGTGGTGTGTGTAAGGTGGTAGAGTTGGGGGCCTTTTATAAGGGGAGAGGAGGGCACTTTTAGAAAGTTATAAAATATTACATTATTAAAAAATGATTTTCAGATTTAAAAGGTCCCAAAAGGATATATCTCAAGAATAAGGTGATAAGGTTTCTAAATCCACCCATCCAATAGGTTTGTGACAAGTGTATGTTATAGTTTAACAATATCTTTTCATTTTATTTAAATCCCTTATTAATGAGGTAATTACTGCATCATCATGATGTTATAAATAATTTAATTTAATTAATGTCTAAAAATTATAAAAAAAATATCATGATGTTGGAAATATTTTTATCATTCTAATGAATATTTATAGTCAAAAATATGACTTGTATAACCCCATATAAAAATTTTTTAGTAAAAAAACTCATGTTTGTGACATTTTAATTGTTACTTTAAATAAAAAGGTATTTATGTCATTTTCCAACCAAAGTGGCTCCATGGAATCCTCAAGTTGTACCATGGATTTTTGTGGTCGGCCATGACACATCCAATGTGGGTATGACATGTGTCAAGTTCATTTCATATTATTAAAACATTATTTTTACATTAAATTACACTAATTACCTGTAATTGTGATTAAAAACATAAAAGTTACTATTCACCAAAAAAATATTTTAATCCCATTGAACAACATTTTAATTCCTAATGATAACCATGTATGTTGTATTTTTGAAATTCCACACACATAAGTGGTAAAGTTTCATTTAAATGAAAAATCAGTTATTTAAGTACCACTTAGTGGTTTCACTATTCCTCAAAAATTGATGTTTTTCAAAAGAATAGAAAAACTTCACCCTAAGATATATTTGATATTCCTAATTCAAAAATGATTTATATTTTAAAAAATTCAAATTGTATAAGTTACATTAATTAATTTAATAATTATTTCCCACTGTCATGACAAATAGCATGTTTTTATGAAACAATATACATCAAAAGATTGACACTAGTTTAAGTCCAATTTCAAAGTGAAATTAATTCCAATGACCACTATTGGATTAAATGGTAAAAATATATTCTAATTTCACATTAAAACCAATTCAAAAGATAATCTAATCATATAAATAATTTAGATTAAAAAGTGGGTTTGAATTAAAATACAACATTTTTCACTATTCATTAAAAATGATCTTTATCGAAAAAATACCAAAAATTTACACAAAGTAAATTTTTATGTCCTGATTCTAAAGAAGAATTATATTTTGTCAAATATAACATATAAAATTGTCAAAAAGTGGATTTAAAAGAGGTTCTCCAACCAAAGGCGGTTAATCGACATTTTAAAGGATATTAGAATGTTTATGCTTTAAATTGGATTCATTCACATTTTTAATCCTCTAACATTTATTGTAAAGAGTACAAATATTTGACAAACATATATAATCACTTTTTAGTTAGTTCTGTTCATTCCTGCCATTACAACGTCTAGGCGTTAACTACAATTTAAAATAATATTATTATATTATTAGAGTGCAACGTAAGATTTCCACGAAATTTGTTGTTGCGTATTGGGTACGCTATCGAGAATAGTGTACCCTTTAAAGTAATATTAATATTTTATTCAAAAATATGGATAAATGTAAAAATGAAATATTCTTTATTTACTTGGGGTGTTACAGGAGTAATATACATAACTGTTTATACACATCTTTAAAATGTGTGAATATCATGAGAATAAAGGTGAAGTGTTAGTGTATGGCATTGCAAATTGACATCTCCAAGTGATTTTATACTATGAAATGTGATTTCAACATTGGTGTTATTAAAATGTATGGCTTCTTATGGTGATTTATTAATTTTAATTTTTGTATTCTCAAGAGTTATAGGTTGTTCATCATTGTCAATAATTCTTTAGGGGTTTCTTTCATTTCTTCAGGGGGATAGGCAGGGGGACCCTCTATCTGGTCTTCTTTTTTACTATAGATAAGGATTATCTAATTTGTTTCATCACTGATATTGAAAATATTTTCATATAATGTTAATGTGAGTTTGAAGAGATTTTTTTCTCCCTCACATATTCTATATGAATGTGACATTATTTTTTTTTGAAGGCTGAAAAAAGTATTATATATCAAAAAAAATAAATTTTTCAGCAATATGATGATATTTCTAGGAGGTTTATCAGCTGTAAGAACTCCTCAGTCATGTCTGGAGAAGGAGTGATTATTTCTATGAATAATACGGTGGATTGTTTCCATGGTTTGAGGAGATGTTCCTTACCTTCTACATATCATGGGATTCAACATTTTTGGCTAAAGGTGAAAATATATTATATGAAGAGTATATCAGAATTTTTTTTAATCAGATGGAAGCATGGAAGGGGAAATCAATGTCTCATTAAATATTATTTTTATTTGGTTAATTATGTCATTACATCAGTGTTCGTATGTGATTTCTCGATTTATATATTTCCCATAGGTCTTGTTAAGCCATTACAAGTCATGGTTTGTAATTTTATTTTAACAGCCTTTGTCCATGAGAGGAATCATACAACTGTTGCATAAAAGGATTGTGCGAAGCCTCCGAACAAAGGGGATCCTGGAATTAAGGGTCTCATGATCAACAATGATATGTTTCATAAGAATTTAACATGGAGATTTATTTCTAGCCCTGACCCATCCCTATAATTCCACATGTCCATATATGTTAGTAAACATATCAAAAGGGCATGTCATGTATGTTTCTTCATTTCTATGGTCAACTATTAAACTGAGTAACTATGATGTTTTGAGATATTCAAAATGGAATTCATTCATGAATTCACATTTTAATTTTGGGAATATTTCTTATATTTAATTACACATTATTTATGAGGTTTTATTCCTGCTTCTAAGATGAATGAAATAATTTTTGAGTTGCAGGATGAGAACAACTTTTGTGATATGCTACCTACTCAACATGTTGTTAAATATTCCAGGTATGTGAATGGTGATAGTGATACATTGATATGAATTTCAACCATGGATGAAATTTTTATCACCAGATCATGCTATAGATATATATATGGGTGCTCCATAGTGTTACCTTCATGGGTCTCTAGCTTCAGGAACCCCTTTATCCCCCCTGCATATTTTCATCTTGTCTGGAAAATTTGGAAAAATATGATTCCCACTCAAAATATTCTATATAATAAAGATATTCAATATGACTGTTTTATATTATTAGGTTTTCAAGATGATGAATCTATCCATCATATGCTTTTTCGTTATTATATTAATCGACAAATTTTGAGGTATGCACAATATATTTTTCAATGTTGT
The DNA here is from genome assembly GCA_963277665.1 of Viscum album. Lineage (NCBI taxonomy): Eukaryota > Viridiplantae > Streptophyta > Magnoliopsida > Santalales > Viscaceae > Viscum > Viscum album. Next base: position 1,200,468,443 of record OY728121.1, on the reverse strand, counting down.
CTTTATTTTCATAATGTAAAATGGTTGTAATCCTCCATATCATGCATGCATTATAGAAAACAGATCCATTATTAATATTTAGCTGCTGCTTCATCATTAATTCATTTTACTTGGAGATCATGGGATGATTATATTTTTAACAACCAGGTTTCCTCATTTCTGGAGGGTTCTTACTCTCTTCATAGAAGAAATTTTCATGCGTCCAACGTTAAGACTATAAAATTGATAATGATGTCAATGATTTGGTCAGTTTTAGGTCTCTTAGTGTTAGTGGTTTGGTAAGGATTCCCCTTGATTCCAAATCTATTTGTTGGATATCCCCATTCTCAAAATGAATAAAATTAAATGTTGATGCGGTGGCCTATGGTGCACCAGGCACTTTGGGCTACAGTGGTATTTTTCACACGCATCAGGGTCTCAATAAAGGATACTTATTTCATTTTATTGCCAATGGGTTGAAATTGAGGATGGGTTGTGGGAGATGATTAAGGGAATTTGATATACTATCCACTTTTAGTGGCATTTTTATGGTTGGAATCTAATTCTCTTTTGGGTGGGCAAATTCATATGAGTAATTCCAGGAATGTCCTATGTTGAATTTTGATTCTCAATACTGACTGCTTTTGCCCTGCATATTCTTTATCTCTTGATGTTATGCGTGTATAAAAGGAGGTGAATCAGGTTGATCATCTTTTATTGATGAATGCCATCATGGTGGTTTTCTTCTTCTTGTTATGTATTTTACTAGAATTTTTCTCTTATTTAGATGAGGCTGATCACTATGGAAATTGGTAAACCCTCCATGTAATGTTTCCTTATAATTGTTTTTTCTAGTAATTATATTTTTTAATATAATTTTGTAGGAGCTAGTTAGTATTCAACATGGACATTTTGGTTATATCACACATAAATTAGATATTCCAATTAATTTAATTTAATTAAATGTCTAGGATTTAGTAATCATAGTTAAAAATTTGTATTTTATTTAAATATATAATGATTCAATTTATTTTTTGGGTCATATAAAGAGAAAGAGATCGATCAAATATTCATATTTAATGAAATAAAAATCCTTTCATTTTGGGGTGTTAACCCACATTGAACTACACTGATGTCTGCACCATAAAAAATCAATAACCATGGAACTTTCCATCATGCTTACTCTTCTGGAAAAAATCAAAATATGTATACCTCATGTTTTCCTTGATTCTCAAAAAAATCCTGAATCTCCAATTATATTCTGCTCATCCATATCTTCATTTTCTATAACTCAAATAAAATTGGTTAATTACATAAGAATCATTATAGATATAAAATTTTCCCCAATCATATAACGACCCATAAATTACATATATATATATTACATCATCATTGATGAATATTTATTACATAACATAACAAAAACCACACCAGGACCATATAGGTTTGGTGTCTCTATAATCTAGGAACCATAAACAAATGGTTCCTAAAATATCCTAATTGTTACAAACTTTTTTCATCATAAATGGAATCTTTTATTACATATCGTACTGAATAACGTTATTCGAGACCTGCTGAGAATAACCACATGAATAGTTGAGCTCACATTCTTTGTAATGGTAAATAAGGTAAATATCAATCATATCATAATCATAAGAATATATGATTTGAAAATTATACCCTTCATATAAATGATCATAATATCAGTTTTTGGATAAAACCTAAAAGTGCAATGTAATCTCAATAGTCATAACATAGGACATGAAATTTCATGTAACACACACATAATAATCGAAACAAATTTAATATTATTCATGGCTATTTGGTTAGACCACCATAATGGAGAAAGTCCATTACTAAGATGAGTACAATCCTCGTTCCATCTATGTCTTAAAAAACCAGATTGGCATTCTATTCCTGTCATGTCTATCTAATGAAATATGAATCTTTACCTAATTCCTTGTATTGATATATAGGTCCAACCCATCTCATAACGAAACAATTCATATGTGTTCCATGAAAACATAAAAACATTCACCATAACATAAATGATGTAATATAATGGGTTTCTTAAACATAATTGAATCATAATTGATATAAAACAAATTGATTTCATAAATAACAATCAATAAAATAATTTTAATGATAGGTTTATATATATAACCCTATTTAATTTGTGCCATCATAGATGAAAAATAATTTTTAGAAAACAATGGAAATTAATTTTTGGGGAAAATATCCTTTCTTCTTTAAAAACATTTTTATACAGAAAAATGCTACATAATTTTAAAACAAAAGATAATTTGTGAAAATAACCTTGTAATATTGTTTGGAATGTTTCAAGGAAATAGGGAATTATGACAACATAAAAATATGTTCATGCCATAAATGTTGAAAAACATTTTTTTCTTAATTTTTTCCGAAACATCAAAAAGTACATCGTACTGAAAACAAATAAGATTTCAATCATACGATTTATTAAAAATTTAATAATGGGTAAAATTTTCTTTAAAAAAATTATAGAATGATATATATTATATTTTTATGTACATATTTTGGAATCACGGACATGAATGATAAATATACCCCTATAAATACTAACAAATAATCAATCTCTAAAAAAATGAGATTCACAATGTTATCCCATACCATAGGTCTCATAACATTGATATATATCTAAACCTCATGTATAAGGACTTAAATAATGTTATTAACTCACTGGAAAGTAAAAATTGTTTTTATGGAATTATATATGATTCTAGTATCATATTTTTGTTAGTAACATTTCATTTTTACTCATTATTCAGATATTAACTGCTTTATGTTCTTAAACATGATTCTTCGGATAAGATCATGTTCCACATAATAAATCATAGTTATATAATTTACAGATTCATATTATTATATTATTTATCATATTTATTCATTCAATTCATGTATATAATCATGGATTAATGAAAATCATGTAGAATGAATCAATCAAATCGTAGAGACGGTAGGGTGTACATACACATGAGCGGTTATATCATTACCAAAATTATTAAATTATATTGAAGTTGATGGTGTATGATATTTCAGAATAGGTATAATCTTACAATATTCATATATAGTTATTATTTCTATAATTATACCCATCCATGTATATTGCTGGTGAAAAAAGATTATACCACAACGTGGAGATGGTAAATTGTCTATACGCACGAGCGAATATTTATTTCTACAGAGGATGGATATAAGGTGAAATATGGTTGTTTAGTATTTATAATAACATTTCATTATATGAGTGATAATTATGTTATAACATTATAATGAAACATCAATATTAATAGACGTTGAAAAATAATGACTTTTGAAGCAATCAGTAGAAGAAATTACCTCTTCCATGACACGTGTCATATAAATATATACATAGAGATCTAGAGATTGTCATTGAAGATAGAAATAACCTCTATTATGAAAATATGGATGTTTATAAGGAATAATGGTACAATAGGTATGTGAATGGTGGCTCATAATTAAGTAAAGAGGTGAGGGAGGATGTCCCTTTTATAATTGAGGTGAGGGGAATATTTGAAATCTCCAAAAATAATAAAATATAATAAAATAGAAATCCTACGATAAAATCATAAAATATGAACCAATTTCCAAGATGAGATGAGATAGGGGAGTAATGACATAAGCTAATAAATTTTGGACAAGTTATTGTTTCAATTTAAAACAAATCTTTTTTATTGAAACTTTTTTATTCTATTTATTTTTAATTGTGTTAATAAAATTCTTAATATATAATGCTTATAATATATACATATATTGTGTTAATTAACCTTAAATGTAAATAATTGACATTTTAGGTTTTATAATAATCACATTGATATTTTTAAATATTTTTTTATATATTTTAATAAAATGTTATTTTTATAAAATAATAATAATGTCAATTTTGACACTATTTGTTAGTTTGACTTTAAAAAAATCTTCATATAAGATAAATTAGAAAAAAAATATCAAATACACTCATAAAATGACATATTCATCAAGAAAATATATGGAAAAGTTTAATTATATCATATGTTATTTCTTATAATATTTGTTAAACCATATATTTGATATTTCTTTTAATAAAACAATTTTTTCATCACTATTGTGTCATCATTAATTGTTATTATTTAATCCCTAAAAATTAAACATTAATTACTATGTTGTAGGTAATTGTTTTATTTTTCCATATACTATTTAAATTTAGTAATATATCCTTGCTATCTATATATTATAATTAATATACTAATATAAAATGAGATTGTGACATTGGGTCACATTCATAAGTTTTTATTACATTCTTGTCATATTCAATGGTAAGTGAACAAAAAATAATTATATTTCAATACATGGATGATTAGGGTAGAATTTAATCATCCTATATGATTTATATTTCTATTATGGTCATTTTATATTATAATTTTTACCTTAAATTACTAGATTTACCAGTACATCGAGGTAAACCTCAACAATTGATTTGATATAATGGAAGGTGTCATTTAATGAAATCTAACCACTTTGTTTATATATATACTGAAAATATGAACTCGAGGGAAGTATTATATAATAGAAATTATGTTTTCTGACTTCTTAAGGTGATCAACTATAACCTAAATAGAATTCTTACTGTTGGATGTTTTGGGATGTCCAATGACATAGTTCATAGTGACGTTTTCCCATTTTAATTCTAGTATGGGTAATGGATTTAACATCCCATTAGAATTCTATATCTCAGCCATAACATTATGACACGCCATTCATTGAGGTACATATTCAACTTGGATAAGCTCTTTTTGACTCAATGTATCTTCCACATTGTATCCATTCCTAGGGTAGTAATTTATTGAGAAGTCATTTTTTAATCAACTCTAACTATTATATTTTGTCTATATACTTCTATTTTTGTGTGAAAATATAAATTTAAATCTTATGAACAATATAAATATAACACCATTCACCATAAATATAATTCCAACATTTATTTTATGCAACGATTACCACAACAAACTCAAAATTTTTAGTTGGGTAGTTTTTTCATTGATTATCCACTTCCATGAGGCCTAAGCTATCACCATATCATCTTCCATGAGAACACATCCCAAACCCTTCATGAATGTATCACTGTAGATAATAAAACATTCTGAATTACATGGTAGTGTGAGCATAGGTTCTCTGGATAACATTCTTTTTAGATATTTGAAATTTTATTCACATCCTTTTGTCGAAATCAACATAAGGAATTACTGAGTCTACATGTAGGGTGGATTAGATAATCTAGGAAAATCATTCTCTAAACATTGATAATATACATCTAAACCAAGAAAACATTAGATCTCATTTACCATTGTTGGTTCCAACAATCATTAAATATCATTTGTTTTTTACAGGACCCACATTTCATCGTTTATGAGATTATTTACCAAAGAATGAAACATTATGTAGCCAAAATTCAAATATTTTTTTATTTGGAATAATTTTACCCCCTTAATAGGGTCTTCAACACAATTATCAGGTGTTCGTCATGTTCTTTCTTAATCAATGAATAGACAAGAATAGCGTCTATAAAGACTACCCCAAACTGGTTAAGATTGTCTCTAATGATGTAATTAATTATATCCATGAACATAGCAAGGTAATTATTATAAACAAAATTATTTTGAATAAATTCATAGTGTCCATACCATGTATGAAATCTATATTTGGTATTTCATTATTTTTTACCATTTATTGATGATATATTGATTGATGATCACTCTTAGAAAACTATTGAGCTCTGTGTAGTTGGTCAAGTAAGTCATCAATTTAGGGAAGAAGATATTTTTTCTTGATAGTGATAATGTTAAGTTGTTGATAATCAATTCAGAGTCTCCTTGATATATAATTCCTCTTAATAAAAATAATATGTTCTCCCCATGGTTAAGAACTATGTCATATGAATCCCTTATCAATATTCTCAGCGATGACCTAGCGGTGATGGTCGGGGCTCCGGCGGCCTCTTCTCTAGTTGGGGGATGGGGGAAAATTCTCCCTCCTTCATTGTCAGTAAAGGACCAACTGTTCATCCCTTTCATGAAATCAAACATTCTTCCTCCCTCTCCCACAATTTCTGTCTTCCCTATGGTTCCATATTTCATTCCGGCTCACCTCAACTTGTGATTCCATTGAAGGAGATCAATGAGGCCTCATATCTTCATCGGCTGATACTCATAACATGTTTTAGGGGTCACTGTCCATCTGATGAAGATTTCAACCGGTTTGACATTAAATCATGGGATATGCAAGAACACACGGTGGTGGGCCCCTTCGATCGACGTCACCTATGGAGATGTTTCTCCTCGGAGGATGATCTGAAGACTACCTGAACCCAGGCCCATTCTGCAATCAACGGATGCAACATTTTTTTACTTCATTGGTCATTTGATCTCAACTTAATCCGCGATGCGGCCTCAGATACAGTTTGGGTATGCTTCCCAGAACTACCGATCCCTTTCCGGAATCCCACAATTTTATGTTTTGTAGGAAATATGATCTGTAGATATCTATGTTAGGAAAGCGGGACGTTAGAGGTTTGTCATCTGATCTCCCCTCGAGTTTGTGTTGAGGATGATGTAACTAAGGATCGCATAGAGTGGTCGTGGATTTTGGTTGGATATGAGTTCTGCTAGAAACAATGGATTGTGTATGAAACGTGGCCTGTATTATAACAGGGGTGCCTCTTTTTCAGTCATTTGATCCTTATCTGTCGTCATGGGTTCAAGGGTAGGCAGGCTGTTCCCAGTAGTGCTGAGGGGATTGCAGTGCAATCTATCCCTGAATTATGTTATAATGTTCAAGAGTGTGATGGTTTGGTTGTGCAAGGGGAGACTCCTGAGGATTATCAAGAGGTGTTAGCTCTGGCCAGCACACGTGCAGAGGCCAGTGCCAAGTATCATCAGTAGTGGCCCACCTTGGGACCTGAGGTGGTATTAAAAGCTGTGAAGCCTAAGGTGGCTGAGCCGCTGGTTGGGATAGTGTTTTCTCATTTAGAGAAGGACTTAGAAATTCAAGAGTTAGCTAACAATGGTACCTTATCTATGCATTTGGCATGGAATGTGGGATGGTGGCCTATTGTCTCTCATGGGTGGGTGTGGGAAGACATGAACATGAAACCTCAGTACAAGGGGATAGGATATGAAAAACCCATAAGAATGGATTTTAGGTAGGGTAAATCTTTCCTGCTTGTGGCAACAGGTTCTAAAATTGGACAGGAAAGGATGAATTATAGGGATGTATTGGGGTCCTTAGATCTCAACACCCTCAGAACCCATTTCAAGGTATTTAGGAAGGACAGGTATGGGGGAAATGATTTTTTAATGGGTAAGATAATAGGTTATGAGTTGAATATGCCAATGTTGCACATAGATGTAGTGTCAATAGAGTTGGGGAACTACTTTGATGGTCTGTAGGTCCATGACCCCCTTTACCTCACGAGTAGGAGTCTTCCAATGATGATAGTTACGATTACCATTTAGTGGATATCATGGACTAAAATAAAGGGAATGGACCCCATAGCCCTAGATTAATGAAGGGGAAAAGGAATTTGTGAATCAGGGAAATGCAATGTGGTACATGGGAAAAAATAAATGGCATGCATGGACAATTCATACTTTCCAAAACCAATAGAGACTCATTCAGCTAAGAAGGGTGGAAAAAAGTATGTTAAAAATGCCCATAATGGGGAATGTGATGAATCGAGTAGGAATTCAAGAGACAGGGAAGTGTATGTTGGGGAGTGATTGAAACTTATCCTGCACTCCAAGGAAGAAATGATTGAAACAAGCATATGTCCCAATGTCCAAGTATAAGAGATCCAAATAATTTATGAACGTTTGTTGAAGGTTGATGATAATGAGGAGAAATGAGTGTGGATAGACAAAAAATATCACATTCTGTCCTGGGGATTCAATCAGAGCAAAACCAACATATTTGAGTTTATTCAGACAATTGAATGGTTGATCACTCACATTTTAGATCTTATCCGAAAGGTTCGGGAATCCCAGGTTAGCACGCTGCACTCGGAGATTTATAGTGTTGTTGAATCAAGTAATCATAGCCTGGTGTTTAATCAGTTTGTTAGTTGTTTTAGTATGTAGTGGCTTCTTTGTTGAAGAACAATGGTTTACTATTTCCCTTAAAATGGCTTTGTCTTGATGACAAAATTTAATTTGGATGGAACTCAATAGTGTCCATTCCATAAGGTGTCTTTCAAATAGGGATAAAACCCGGTATATATTCTATCAATAACTCAAGTTCATGATTTAGGGGAAGATAAGGAAATTACTCCAGAAACACATCATCATAATCACATAAAATGGGAGTATTCCTAATCGGGAGTTTCTCTATATTCATTTGATTTAAATAACCTTCATTTATCAGAATCTAGACCCATGAGATGGAAGGAATTTCAAGTGTAAGAATATATTTATCATAACATTGATAGATGAAAATAGATTGATTTGTAATAAGAAACATGAATTCCCTTTCTTGGAAATTGATATGAGATCCATATAGAAAATTCTAATCCATGCCATTAATCACAAAAAATTACACTATAGGAATGATCATATGATTTTTCGGATGCACTTTTCCAAAAACATCAACCAGATATGAATTTTATACTTATGATGTGACAATTGTGCCAGTAAAAGTTGTCATAGCTATCTCAACATCATATTTTCGAGGTAATATGGAAATTACATTAGAAAATTCATCATTAATTAATGTGTGGGTGGATCTAGAATCAAATGAAACATTTTCTACCTTAGAGTGGATGATAAGTGTAACTTTCAGCACTTCATATTGTACTCCACGTCATCGATATTGATTTCATGTGAATTTCATTTTTCATTGTAAATAAGTGTTTTTTAATTTTTTTCATCATCAATAACAATAGGATTAGGGAATTTATTAGAATAGTGAACCATTTCCTTGTAGTGGTAACATTGAAGTGTAAGAGGAGGATCTTATGTAGAATATTCATTATTCAGATGATTATACATATTTTTCCCATCAAATTTCCATTAAAGAGCCTAATGAAATTCTCTTCCACACTTTAAAAAGTTTTATCAGTCCCTTTAATACAATTTTCTCAATGATTCATTCCACACATTGAGTATAACGGAAAACTCATCTTATTTTTAGTGTGTTCTTTAGATTTTCCTTTGAATTCCATTATTCTCATCTTATCAAACCCATATGACTGATGGGTTACTCCCATATCCATCTCAAACATGATATAACATTGAAATAGTTCATTTTAGTTATTTATGTCCCTTTTGAATAATTCCCTTCAGAGACCTGTTTTTAAGCTACTAAAAATCGATCAATTTTCTCTCAATTTGGATAATAATTCCATAAGGAAACCTTGAATGTCTTATAAAATTTACATTGTAGGTACAAACAAATTCATCATCCATGTAATTATTTTCTAGTAACTCTTTCTCAATCATTGATAAATGAATATGAGGAAGTTACCTGATTAAAAAATATTATTAACACATCTTGTTCCATGGAATCAATTTCAACTCTGTGCCTCGAATACAAGATAATATTCCATGACTAATCGGCTTCAACATACAAATGATATACTAATAATATATAATTATCATGTTCTGATCATTGAATGACTCAAAACATCACTTCATTGGTACTGATCCATTTTTCATCCACTAATGGATCAAAAGACCCGTTGAATGAAGATTCACGTTGCCTCGTGAATGATTCAAAAGATTGTTGCTTCATATTTTTCTCATTTTGAATGACTATAATTATTCATAGCTTGAGAATTTTGTGTGATCCTTGCTAGAAGATTTTTCATTCTAGTTCCCACAACATTTGATTACTCAAGAGGAAAATCATTTCATTTCCTGTCACATTCCGCATTAACGTGGTTATTTTGGGTTCCAGCCATTGACTAAAACCATGAAGCATAGGGTGATAAAAACTAATAAAAAAGGAAAAACAACATAATAAAAGAATAAAATTTCAATTCAGGACACTTTAGGTTTTATCATAGGTTATTCATAAATATCTCTAAAACACTAGTAAATGATTGTAACATATACTTAGACATATCTTTATGGTTCATACTAAGGTTATATCTTCCTAGTCCACAAAAGAATTAATATACCTTTTCCTTAATACTATCAGTAATAACCAGTAATTTACCATCAATTATGAATTCAACATTAAAGAATATTTAATACATAACATAAGAAAAACCACACAGGGAACGTTCTTTTTTAGTTTCTCTAGAAAACTGGAAACATAAACTAATGGATTATAATGTATCAATATTTTATACATATTATTTCAACAAAACTAGAATCCTTTTTGAAATATCTTACATAATACCCTTATTCAAGACCTGTGGAAACAATACATCATAAATGGTTAGCTTAAATTCTCAATAAGGTTAAACACTGTAAATATCAATCATATCATAATCCTATGAACATAATATTTGAAAATCATATCCTACATAAAAAGATCATAATATCTAGTCATGGGATACATCATAAAATTGAAATATAATCCCAATAGTGATAACAGTGGACATGAAATTTCAGGGAATACACTCATAATCCAGGAAAGTAAATTCTTATTAGTCAAGGATCATTCCTCAGACCATCATAGTAGACATATTCCATAACTGAACTGAGTTCACTCTTTATTCCAACCCTATATTACTAAAATAGATTTACATTCCATTCTTGTCATGTATATATCTTGATATATGAATAATTACCCAATACATTAGATGGGATATATGTCCCACCCATCTCATAATGAATCAATTCATACACATTCCACAACAAGATAAAAATATTCACCAGAACATAACCTCGCAAAGAAAATGGGTTATTTTAAAATAATTCCATCATAATTGATATAAAATAAACAATGTTCATAAATAACACAAAATAAATTCCTAGTAATTATAGGAATATAAATACAACCCTATTCAAAGAGAGTAATCATAGATTTAAATCATTTTTTTTGGAAACACATGAAATTAATTCATTAGGAAAATATCCTTTATATTTCAAAAATGTTTTCCTCCATCAAAATGCTACAAAATTTACTAAGAAATCATTTTATGTTAAATCAAATTTAAAGATTTTGAGGTATGATTCAGGTAAATAAGTAATTATCATAGAATAAAACCCCACTTATATAGTAGAAGATTAAAAAACAATCTTTCTATACTTTTTCCAGATATATCAAAAAGTAATTCGTACTGAAAATGTAAAGAGATTACATTCCTACAGTTTATTAAAAATTTACCAATGAGTAAAATTTACATTAAATATTTATAGGAGGGTATAATGAATAATATATATATATATATAAGAATCATCGACGTGGATGAAAAATATACACCCGTAAATACTTATGAATAAAAAATCTTGAATAAACAAAATATTTGCAATGTTATCCCTTACTATTGGTCTGATATCTTTCGTATGTCTTAAAAAATTCTTTATAATGATCTAAATTGTGATATTTAGTCTATCTAGAATCTTAATAGTTTTTAGGATTTCATATATTATTCTTTTATTAACTGTTTATGAGTAACATTTCATTGTCCCTTTTTATTCAGATATTGAGTATTTTATGTTCTTATAAAAAAAATTCATATTAGATAATTTTTCCCTACATATATTATAGTTAAATCATTTAAATTATTATATTAATATAATATATGTCATATATATTCATTCAATACATTTATATAATCATGGTTTAATGATGATCATATAGAATGGATCACATCGCATAATGAAGATAGTAGGTCGTACATACGCATGAGCAATGATATCATTTCCAAAATTATTGAATGAAATGGAAGTGGATGGTGTATGATACTTTAGAAATCATATCATGTTATAATAATAATATATAGTTATTTTTTCCATCATTATACCAATCCAAGTATGGTTAGGGTGATAAACAGAATACACCACGGCATAGAGACAGTTAGTAGTACGTATGCACGCTCGATGATTTCATTTCTCATAGGATAGATAAAATGTGAGATATGATTGTTTAAAATATAAAATAACAGATAAATATATGAGTGATACTAATATTTTTACATTATATTGAAATAACAAACTAATAGGATGTATAAGAATAAATATGTTTCAAGGAATCTGCCAAAGAGATTATCTTTTCCATGATGTGCTTCCTCTAAATATCTTCTTAGAACACTAGAGTTGTTATTTGAAGATGAATAACACCTAGAGAATTAAAATAGGGAATTTGAGGAGGAAAAAGTTTAGGGTATAACCATTTATGAATGAAAAAATTGATATGAAGAGTTGATGGATGAGGGTCCCTTTTAAAATTGAGGTGAGGGGCAATTTTGTAAACATTATAATTAATAATTTATAATAAAATAAAACCCTATCCTAAAAACAAATTTTTTTTTTACAAATATCAAATATTAGATGATGTAGTGTTATAATATAATAAAAAGTAAATTTTGTACAAGTTAGATATTAAATTTAAACAAATATCAATTTAATTGACTCATAGTTATTCTATTTAATAATTTTTGGAAATAACGTTCTAAATATTTAATAAATCTATATATTTACTCATATTGTTATAATTTACAATAAGATTATTTTTTATGAAATTTTAGATCTTATAATTATCTATTTAGAATTTATAAATATTTTTTATAATTTTTAAATAACTTAATAAAATTTTATTTTTTTAAAATATCAATATAGTCAATTTAGACAATATACATTTATTTAACATTACAAAATTCTAATAGAATATATATTCAATAAAAATATTCAATACACTTCTAAAATTTCATATTAACCTATATATTTTTTAGAACAATAATTATCTAATATGATATATCTTTTAATATTTTTAAAACCATTTATTTGATATTTTTTATTAATGAAATAATTTTTACATCACTATTGTGTCATCATGAATTGTAATTATATAATCCCAAAAAATTATAAATAAATATAAATTATATAGGTACTTTCTTTATAATTACATGTACTATATATTGTTGATGTTATCTTTTATTTATATTTATATTAAAATTAATATACTTATATAAAATGAGATCGTGACATTTTGTCACATTCATTAGTTTTTTTCTTTCAAGTCATATTAATATGTAAGTGGACGTCATGTAATTAAATTTCTAAAAATAAATTTAAAAATTATTATTTATTCATAAAATAGTATTAATATGGCTATTAAAGTAATTTTATAATATATTTTTAACACTAATTACCATATTTACAATTTAACATTTTAATAAAAATAATTACCAAATATAATATTACTAATTTACAAAAAAAAATTAGCCTATTTGAATATTTTGTATATAATTTTTCTATATATGGTTTCTATTTTTATAAATTATAAACATGGAAGTTTATGTATTTAATTTAATATTAATCCTGTTGTTGGAATAAGAGAATAAGGTTTTTTACAAGATAAATCATTTCAAAAGATTAAGATGTTTTTACATTTCAATTAAATGTAAATTATCTCGATGAGAAAATTTGTTTTCACATAATTTTTACTGTGTTTTAATTATTCCATGAAACATGATTGTAATTTGAATATATCATAAATTCAACCGAAGTAAGTTTTCATATATTGAAAAGAAATATAAATTTTATGTTTCCATTTTCATATTATTAATGTGTCAATATCTTAATTTAAAAGGGGATCTCCATTCAAAGGAGTAAGATTACCGTTTTTTTTAAATTAGGTTTTAATATAAGAAAGCTGGATTATTCACACCTTATGATTAAAATATCAATTGGATGAATAAAAGATAATTCATTATGTATATGACATATATATCTCATCAATTAAAAATAGTAATTTCTACAAAAAATACAAATATAAAATAAATTTGTTTCATAAATATTTATTATCCAAATAATTCACAATGCATTTTCCATTGTTTTTAACAATTATTTCTTCTAACACTACTTATATAGTTTAAAGGTAATTAAATAATAATTTAATATCATGGATTTTATAAATTTATGATTCATAAAACTCAAGATATTATAGAAAAAAGTTATTTAATGAAATGTTTTTATAAAAAATATCCTAGTGTTATAATACCCATCTCAAAACAACACTCCTTTAGATTTAATTAGATTGAAGAATTGTTAAATCACTGCATCAACTCGAAAAACTATGAAACCTAATCCATGCCAGAATGATCTACCTAAACAATGTAAACATTATCGAATGCATACACCATAATCCTTATTGAATAATAAGAATGTTTGATAGAAATCCATCTTGCTGTAATTCCAAGTGAGATAATCATTTATGTTGGAATTCATAAGAGAATACCTCAATTTTACTGATAGTACCTCAAGAATATTACTAATGAAACTATGCTTGTAGTCATTAATAAATTTTCGGAAAAAGAAAATTCATTTAATCCTCTTGATCTACTATTCTGATTCATGTTGTCAGTTATTACCATGAAATGTTTATGGATGCTTCTTAGTGAATTACGATGCATGGAGGAAATTTTTTTCTTGTTCAATGATGGATATTTTTCTAATGGGTAGACCATTAAGTCAATATATAACACAATTTTTTTCATCAATGGGAGAATTTTCATTTGTGTATTTCTCCATGTAATCGTTTATGACATTCATATATTGACTTGATTGAGAATTTATATTCTATAAAGAAATGATAATGAAAAAAATATCAAGAAAAATATTGACCCACTAATTAAAATTTGAATATACGAAAAACTACTAAATGAAGTTTATGATTATAAATAGTTGTTCCAGAAAACCCAATACATCCAATTAGAAATCATTGTTTTTTATGATTGTTAGAAGGCTAGTCCCACCCCCACAATACCTCCATGTTCAAATAGTTCTATATCTCCCCTATAAACAACCACCAGCCAAAATAGTTTGATATATAATGAAAATCATATTTGAAATTGGGAACATCAAATTGATACCAATTTTTAATAGACCAACCCGATTCAATGAGAAATTTTATCTATTAAGCCATCAACATGGCCTAGTGTGTGTACCAAGAAAAAGAGGATGTTGGTAATCATCTGAGTATTTTAAAAAGAAGCATGGTAGTGATTTCACCCTCTATATATATGATATGTTATATATAATTAGAGTGTTGTATCATAAACTTATAATAAATCATTTTTAATGAAAATATAATATAAATAGACATATGAAAAACTGTATAACCTGATCTAAACGAACAAAAAATGACAATAAAAAGTAACACGAAAAAAACACGGGGATCAAAATTAATCCAAACTTATTTCACCACCATTCCACCAAACTATTAACCACATGATCAATGAGATCCATCAACTATATGACACACATCCCTTTAATAGTTACCTCCATAATCAAATACGGATATTAACAAAGACATTTATAGAATTAGTGTAAAATTACAATAGTAGGATACATCTTTTAATGAATACCATGTCTATACATATCAATATTTTAGTTTTTTTATAAAATATATTTATAATATTATTCGAATGAAATAATTTTCTTATATAAAATCTATCAATTTACCTTTGAAAATTAAACTATATTTCAAAAAAATAAATACCATTATGATATAATATGTAATGTCCAGAATATTCTCATTGGTAGTGAGGGTGGTGAGATTTTATGATGCCATAAGAGATATCACCATGATAAAAAAAGGAATGAGTAAAATGATGAACGGAATAAATACATTTGGGGGTGATTGTTTTATGAATAAATAAACAACTAACCATATAATTTTTAAGAGGAATGCCACAATATGATTCATTATAAAAAATAATTAATATGAAATATTTCAATTACAAAAATAAAAATAAATAATTTACCATATAGGATGAGTAATATACTATAGAATAAAACTAAAGACTACAAGTTCAACAATATTAGAAGAAAACTAATGAAACATCCATGATCTATACACTCTCATTTTCCATTCTCTACAAAACAGTCCATGTACAACGATGTACAGCTAATGATATGTGATATATTTACTTTTCCCATGTCCCAATAGATTTCATATGAAAATAAAAACAATTCTCTGTTAGGGAGAGTATTAAAACATTATTGTATTTCCAAATTGCTTACCTACTCCTACCATTATGATAAAAAATCTTGAAAAATTTATATAAAATAGTTTATTCAAAACAATTTCCAAAATGTATTATAAATTAAGGTAAAAAAGTTCTGTATCATCCAATTTTAAAAAATAGTCATTTTTCAAAGAATGCTTTTAAAATAGGACATAAAATCATTTCACAAGTTCCATTTGGAATAAGAATTTCATTGTTCTTATCCACACCACCTACAATGCATTAATTGTTATGACAATTCCATAATCATATGTAGGTTTTCATCGATAAAAAATATTATCACATTGTAATTATATACAATTGTTCCATTAAATCATTGATACTAATAAAAAGGTCATATTTCCACCAATCCTCATATATTCAATCTGATAACACACATTATTTGTGACTAAAAAAATGGAAAAACAATTTCAGTAGAACAAATATTTTACTAAAATACTTTTCTTATGAAACCATTCCAATCCAAAAATCATTTCAATAGAACAACCTTTTCATTTATTTTATAATAAACTTAATGAAGAAATTTTTTTCCAAATAATATTTTAAGGTCAATTATCAATGATCCTTACATAGTCAAACACCAAAATTTCACAATATCACCAAAAAATCATAAATTGTCAACAATGACGATTTATAACATAATTTTAATAATAATATCTGAAAAAAATCCTTCAATTATTTAAATTTGAATCTAATAGGATCAATTAGAGATATATGAGTTATTATTGAAGGAAAAAACTTCAGGAGTTTTGGAAACAAATAAAATCGACATAAAAAATATCATAAAATTGGTTTATATTCCCATGAATAGAAAATATATATTATCCCATTTTATCAAAACCACCATATCTAATCTTATTTATGTTCCCCATCCATATATCTACACATATTGGGTTTAGATATATAAAAACAAAGAGAATGGGTGGAGTGTATTAGATCTTAGAAAACATCATGAACAACCAAAAATGATCACATTCCATTGGGAATCATTCTTTAATCACCTATAGATGCCTTTCGAACTCCTCCAGATGGACGAGATGACCATCCATGACAACGGGGAAAGTGAAATTCCATGTTAGGGATAAATATGTGGTACATTGAGGGATTTAAAGGGAAAACTGAGGG
The DNA here is from genome assembly GCA_963277665.1 of Viscum album. Lineage (NCBI taxonomy): Eukaryota > Viridiplantae > Streptophyta > Magnoliopsida > Santalales > Viscaceae > Viscum > Viscum album. Next base: position 1,200,451,111 of record OY728121.1, on the reverse strand, counting down.
TGATCTACTTTTTATGAAGGTAGGTTATTGTTGGGCATGGTTTAGTCACATAGTTAGTCAAAAGGTGTGATTACAGTGACTTTTCCAATTTTTTATGGATGGTCGTCTCATTGTTTCCCCAGAATTTCTCCAAAATATTTTCCAATCATGCCAAATACAAATTCTCAAAATAACCAAACCCACTTTTGAATGTTTATTGTTTCTTCTAGCTCAGATCATGGTTTGTGGAAATTGTTCACTGCTCATGTGATGTCCCTTTCTCTAATGTGTCACTGTGACGGTTTCATGAAACTGTTGAATAGCCTCAAAAAACTATGCACCCCCACTAGACTGGCAGAAAATTCCTATAATCTCTCAAAACGATATCCGAATTATTCCAAACATATCCATTTCAGATTATATACATAATAAAGAATTATTGAATTTATACATACTAAAAATCATGTGTTCTATATAATTCAAATAAATGGAAATTTTGTCACTAGAAAGTGAAACGCTAAATACTAAAGTTAACACAAAATAAAATAATGGTTAGTTATTATCTAGAAACCTATTCAAATATGATCAATAAAAACGTCACTATAATCATCGATGATAAAACATGACAAGACAAATCTCAAGGAATCATAATACACAATATAACCCAATACTGAATCTGAGAAAATATAGAGAAGTATAAATGTAGTCTAAACCATTGGAACATGAAAATATTTTTTTCATTCCCCAATCTATTCAAATGGAACAATATTATTTTTCATATATATCATAGGAGAATATTTTCATGACAAATTGTGAATGAATTCTTAGTAATAACTTGTGAGACCAAGAAAACGATGTATCATAAAGATTTTTTTTGGTCACCCACAGTGAATTGCTTCTATTTTTTCTATATACATTGAAACATATTTTATTGAAATTAAATGGAAATTAATGTCAATTTCTTTTATAAAAATCATAGATTGATAATTTTTCAAAAACACGATGGTCTTTAAAAAATTTTCTACACTATCACCAATTCCTAAAAAATTAACTAAATTTAGATGTAGATTCACAATTATAATAGGGGGTGTGAATTTTATGTTTAAAAACATATATTTTATTCATTATCAAAATATATGCTTGACATGGTTAAACAAAATAGATTCACAAACCAAATATAGTTCCTAACTAAGAATCAATATTTCTTAGTATTCGAATAGTGGATCTCATAATGATATATAATACATGTTTCCTTATAAAAAGATTCAAACATAATAATTATATATTGTTATTTTTCAGAGTGTAAAAGTGGAAGAATGTATAAAAAAGTTATACTTTATTTCATTAACAAAATGAAGTTGAATTACAACATGTAACAAAAACAAGTAAATAGTTAAGAAATATTTTAACCAAAATATTACGGTATCCAGCAATCATTGATAAATGTCTATTTATTTATACATTCAAGAATGAATATCTTACCCACACTAGGAAATTCCATTTATAAGAAAAACAGAATATGTAACCCTATCCCTGCAACCCCTCAAACATTATGGTATTTGGAACATATGTCTTCATATCCCTAAAATCCATGAATTAAATAACACCAATTAGAATCACAGTATGAAGGATGAGAAAGTAGTTCATAGCTTGAACATGTTATTCACATCATTCTCACAAGGCAGGATGACCAAGGATCTCGTAATAAAATTCTCTCTCTTGAATTTAGTACATCAATCACATATCAATGTATGTCAACATATATCAAAACCTTAAAATGGATGTGGTATTTATTGGAAAAGGTTATAATGGCCCCCTTTTTCCTACATATGTCATTTTTCCCTTAAATCTCGAAGGGTCATATACACATGTCAAATAGCCAACAATCAGTTAGAACCATATTGAATTTTTTCACCATAATGAATTTTTTTATGATATAGATCCAACATTATCTGATCCTAGTTTACTTATGTCTCTCAATCATAATTAATGTTAGGAATATACAAGTCCAAATAATTAATACATAAAAAAATTCATTATGGTGAAAAAATTTCCAATATGAAAAAAATAAAACCATAGATCATTTTTCATGAATTGTACCATCATTATTTTCCTACAGCATCAGTTTTCTAAGGGAATCCATCAACAATTTTCTATATTTATGATCATGCTCAGCCATCATGAGCAGCTGATTCTAATCCTAACATTTATTTTGATGAATAATGATAATTTTTTCATGATACTTAATAATATCATCATGAAACATTACCACATCATATTTCTCTTTAAATTAGTCTTCTAACGCATCCCATTGTTCTTCTACCCTTTTCAACTATAATGAAAAAGAATTCCTATTTTAAATAACATCTTTATCCTCTAGGATTCGGGAAACAAGATCTTTATACAGCTTTTCTAAATTATTTGTTGAAAAGTAATTTATTGTGCCAACTATACTATCAAAAAAATCCTTGATTGAATCATTGAAATCATCTGTGCTTTTAGGATCATCAATCACTGACTTAGACCACTTGGATATTTCCATGCATGATCTCTTATTGGAATCAGGACCAATTTGAGAAGTCTTAAAATTGGATTCATTTTTAACAAACATTTCCATTAGAACACTTGTTGAATATGACTTATGATTGACTATTAGATGGAAAAACTACAAGCTCGAAAAAATAATTAGAATTAAGGGAATGGTATTCAATAGCTTCATCACGGAATGTAAAACAAAAACATTTTCATGTAAAGATAATTATTCTGATGTTGATCCCTTTAATGATAAGGAAATTTTATCATATTATTCGTCTTTCTTCCAAAAATTTACAATAATATATTTCTTGTATTTTGAAACCACAACGTTCCTAGGTGAATCAATAACAACATTATTTCATTTCCCATATTTATAGATTCCCTTCTCCACTTTTGGAGACTCATGATCCCTAACAAAAATGTTAATAATTTTATCATCATCATCAGTATCATTCTAACTACATTCCATGTAATCATCAAGATGAATATAATCACTACTATTACTCTCATCAATTGATGTCTAATCAATCTCATCATGAGCATCTTCATCTTTTTAAAATTATTGACCATATCATATTATCTACGTTTATTTGAGATGAGATGTTCAGATTCGAATGTTTCCAGAAGTTCATTCCTTCTATCATTATTATACCACCATTTTGATTAAATAATAAAATTACACTATCTATTATTCCTCTTCTTCTCGTTGAACTACATCTCATTCAACAATGTGTTCTGAAATCTGAATGATTTTTTATTTTAACTACTCATAAAGATTTAATCTGAACTGAATCTTGTATGCTGGATTCTGGTACTTGAATTAATTTTGATATTTTCTCAGTATCATTATGTATGGCTTTAACTGTGTATTTTCCTAACATCTTCCTCTTTATCCACTTCTCTTTACCTTGATTCTCCAGTTCTTTAGCTGCTTTAATCATCATGGTCTTAGCCTCAGAAACCTATAAACCAAAAATTGCATCTCCATCACACTTTTTTATTCATCTTCACTCCCCATTTAGCTACCACTTCATCAAAAAATGTATTTTCCATTTTTGGATCGAGTGGAGTAGATACTGATTCAACAATGGGTAATTTATCTTGAAGTTCATGTTATTTTATTTTCAGTGGAGTCTAATTAAAAAATTACCCTAATTCATATTTCTTTCTAATAGAATTAACATCACAATCAAGAAGATAATATAACTCTCTTATGTTAATAATGTTAACCATTTTTCATCCTTCATTGAGTTTCATCACTCAAAAAATTATCTAAATAACCTTTGGTATTGAATTTTAATGAAATTTGAATGATTATAAAAAAAACAAAAATATTTTACAATATTGCTAGATACATTTTAATTTGAGACTTCAGGGTCCCTTTATTGATATTGGTAATTTTCAATAAAATTTTTGTTATATGTTATATCATCCAAAAACTGACCTCGAAATTCATCCTGGTGATATCAAATTTCTTCAGGGAATCCTTGTCTTGCACTCTCATAATGAAAATTCCTTACATCCATATAGGAAGAAATATACGGTTTGGTTAAAGATGACTGATATTTTGTGAATTAACTACTTTATGTCCAAATAAATCAACTGGCTTACCCTTCTTAAAAGTACCATCTGTATCTTCCAAATAGTGAGAGAAAAATATTCCCTCTCCTTTATAAGTGACATTAAAAATGATTTCAGCCATGTTGAAGGATAATGAATAAGGTTTACCATAATTCACGAATGAAAACATCTATTTTCTTACATGTTCATAAAAACTAACTATTGAATAAAATTATATAATATGATCAGGATAAACCATATCCATATTCATTGGATTGGAAATTCAACGGAATTAAGATACATTTTTATTAATGATTACAGAACTCCAAAAATCATACTTGGAAATGATAATTGTGTCCACCAACCATTCTCTATAATTTAACAAATCCATTTTTTCCTTATTGGAGTCCATCAGATATTTCTTGGAATCATCAAGGGATATTAAAAATTTAATGAAACAGAGAAAAAATGAATGGATGATTTGAATGGTAGTAGATCTTTGACACAAATTCAATGTAACAACAGATGTGGGATGCTAATATGAGGTTTCTTTATATAGGATTTATGATGGTTGTTTATATTCCCAAATCAATTAAATGGTAGATATTAGATTTATCTGATCTGATGATTGATATCAAAATTGAAGAAGAATTAGAAGTTTTTGATGTTTTTGATGTTCTAATGAAAAATCATATATAAGGAATGATAATCCAATAAATTAATCATAAAACAATATTGAAATAAAAAAAGTATAAAAAGAATAAAAAATTATTTTATTAAGAAAATATACCTTCTAGATATTTCAAAATTAATTTCTAATATAGATAAGGTTATTCTTAATGAACATATGTTCTGAAAAAAAACTAGGAATGCAAAAATATTCTTTATAAATGAAATTTGGGTTCTGAAAAAATCAATATTTAAAAAAAATGTACTTACCCTATGAAATTTTGTATCGTAATTTATGGAGAGTGGTGTAAACAAAATTGTATATGGAATATTACATTATGGTTATCATTCCAAACATATGATTAATATATACAATGTTATTGGACAGTAACGCTTTTTAAAAAATATCTAGTAGTCGATCCTGCATTCCGATAAATAGAAGAAAGATATCCCATTTAATTGTGTGATCACTCTGAAAATGGTGCCTAATATCTATGTTCTTTTTATGAAAGTTAGGTGAAATGATTTTTCATTGAAATTTGGAACTTGTGTTATCACAGATTGACTATTTTTCAATAAAACTAATGTCATAATCTGTGAGTGTGTGTTTCTTCCCAGACACTTGAGAACAACATCTTTCAGCTGCTATGTGTTTAGATTTTGTAGTGGAATGTTGTACACAATTTTGATTCATTCATGAACAAGAAAATAATAAATCTACAAAGTAATTTAATGTTTTAGTTGTAGAATTACTATCCATTATACATCCACAAAAATTAGTATCTGAAAAACATTTATAAAAAATTATTTCCCAAAAAATAGGAAAGTCTTAAATACATGGATCCCATTAAATAGAAAAATAAATCCTTTAACTACTTTTATGAACATGTATATTTGAAGATGTTTCCTACCTATTGTTCATAAGGTGCATGTTGTCTTAGTGGAGCCCCAAATGAGACCTAGCATGGTACTCATACCCACGTTTTTCCCACATGGCGTAGGTTGAGGGGTTCACTAGCTTGACTATCTCGGTGTCATAGGGATGAGTCACACCATACTCAATCACTATATATATTATTCATAGTGTTTTCAATGTCTTTGCACATCTAAGGAACGTGTGGTGCACACTTTCTTAGTAGAGACCCCAATGGTCCTAAGGGTGTTACCCCTATAATGTTTTTAGGGGTATGGCCTACTAGTAAGCACCCCAATATTCCTACTTGAAAAATGGGGGTCCAAACCCATTAGGCATAGGTTCTGTAGCTTACTGCAGAAGAACTATAATAGTAGAAGCATTGTAGTAATGGTTGCACAATAGCAGTAGGTATTGTATATGTACTATAACGGGTGTGTATTATACTAGTATTATTCCCAGATTGGGCCTCATGCCAAAAATTTGGGCCTTCACTTATTTCACATTTTTACAAGTCTGTACCCATTTGGTACATGCTCCTGCATGGCATCCAAAATCCCCAAGATCAAATCCTTTCTTGGTTGAATTTAAAGTGGTACTATTGCTGCACTGTATCATTGTAATGTACCATTACAATAGTAACAATAAAACTGTAGAAGTGGTGACACTGTAACAGTGGATGAACTGTATCAGGAAATATAGTTAAAGCATTACATTACCTAGTACTATAAGAGCCTGGGAACTCTAGAAGTACTATTCATCAAAGGGTCCATTAGGCCAATAATGGGTTCTCAGACCTTCTATTCAGGCTATGTGGCCCTGGGCCTTCGAGATATGTAATGGGTCTCCCTCTACACAAATAAAAAAGGACATTTCATTAATTATAAATTCATGATTTGACCCCAACCTTTTAGATAAAGTATAATACACAACATATTATACAGTTAGAAGTTGTTTTATCTTCTGGTTTCCCTGAATCATCTAGATCAAGAGTATTTTGGGAACCAATTCGAGTACATATACGTTTACTTTAGTCATATTAATAAATATGAGATTAACTTAAATATACTTATATTGAGATATATATGATACTTATAGTTTTTGGGATATTTGAAATGCAATGAAAATTGTTAAATCACACATCATACTCATTTCACACTCAAATTTAATGAAATTAGAAAATGAATCATTGAAGGATTGTTGATTTGATCCAAATATAATTTCATTGACATATCAAAACATTTTTCTATTCATTATTTATGAAAAGGGATGGACAATTAGTTTTCTTAGTATATTTGTTTTCAATCAATAATCATGTTAGTATATCATACAAGGGTCTAGGGTCTAATATGTCCATATAATTCATTTTTATGATAGAAAACATGTTCAGGATGTTTTTAGTCATCAAAATTAGGAGGTGGTTCAATATAAACATCATATTAAACATATCTATTAATGAAATCTCAAATCACGTCCATTTGAATGAGTTTATAATTAATGAATTCAAAAAAGGCTAGTAGAATACGAATTGATTAAAGTATATCTAATGAATGGTATGTTTCTTCATTATTTATTCCTTCTTGTTATTTATAGACATTAATAATTATTCTTTATTTTTATATACAATGATTCCATTTTCATTACAATTATTTCTAAAGACCCATTTTTTACCAATTAAATAAGATTCTTTATGTTATTCATACATGGTCCAGACATTGTTTCATTCAAATTACATTAGTTCATCTTTATATATTTAATCAAATATTCTTCCCCGAATGCTTTATCAGTATATTTAGGATTAATTAGGTATGAAATTATAGATTTTATCCATAATTTCATAAAGAACATCTAATCTTTATCGGTTTATTTACATCAACAATGATACTATCACTAGTATCATTCTTAAGAAACATTATATTTGTGTTTTATAAAACCTATTCATCATCATAATGTAAAAAAAATTCTTGGAAAAATAATTTTGAAATATTTCAATGTTTATTTTCTTTATTAGAATAATATTTCATCAATGTTTGATAGTCAATTTTTTAAAATACATTTGAACAAGTTGATTGGGTTTGTTTAAAAACAAATGATCAGTTTCATCATATTTAAAATATAATATTTTTTCAATCGAACAAGATTTATTTTAAATACATTATATGCATTGGAAGTAGTGGAATAGAATAAAAAAATTCATTCATTAGATATGGGTGAGAATTTCTGCAAGATGTCATTAGTATATAAAATTAATACATTGCATCAAAATACATTGAGGTAAGAAACCTTAGGTCATCAACATGTCCACATTTCATAATATGTTTTATTATGAAAAATTCATAACAAAACTCAAATTATAGTATAACAAGTATTACATAAAACTTCATCCTAGAAATGTTAGGCAATATAATATTCCCTCAACATGGTTCTCATTTAATCTTGAATAATTTTATTTTGTCATTAAAAAACAACATATTATAGAGGATTTCATGGATATGAGAAGTTATGACTAATTACTTTCTAAATTAAAAAAGATTCAAAATAGGAATATTCAAATTCTCCCCCATGATCGATATGAATAGTTATCAATGGATGTATTTCTCAGTTTTACCTTTGGCTGAAAAAGATTTATAATACAAAAGTATTTATAATAATCATCTAGAAAAAAGTCTTAAGTACTCTAGTTGAATAATAAACTAAAAAAATAAAAGGTATTTTTTTATGATACATCCAGTTTTTTTGGAACAAAAAGATCCATATTTAATAGCTATAATGAATCTGAATTTGAGACTTCAATAATTGATCTAATGCTTGAATAATTTTTCATTCCAAATTTACATGGATTACGAACATTTGAAGTATAATATAGTACCTCTGATTGATCCTTAATAAGACTTTTCATTGTGAGTTCGTACAATTTCCAATGATTACATTGTCCCGTTTTTTCAATAAATACGATTGATCTTTCATTGCTCTAAGGCATGGTAGGTCATGGTTTCTGTGTTCTTTAATGTTCATTGTGTAATCATTATCATTCATATGGGAAAAGATAATAATATTTTCCTTGGAATTGTGTAGTAGAAATTTATAATTTATAAAATCAACAAGGTAACCTTCATCACATAATTTTCTTATTCATATAAGGAATTTCTTATGACCTTTAGGAAATAAAAAATTTGAAATTAAAGATTTTCCAAGAAGATCAATGATACATGAAGTTCAATGTGTTGAATTTGTTGTCAATGAGGCATGATGTTGTCGTAAGATGAATGGATGTCAAGGAATGTCAAGATGGGAATGACAAAGGATGTGATGGTGTTGGTGAGGAAAGGAGAATGGCCATGGTACTAAGATGCATGTCACTTAGGAGATTCACTATGTGACATAGGATGTTGTGGTTGAAACATTCTCTATGTACATCAGACGATTGATGAGCTGATCTTTAAGTTCAAAGAACTTGTATCAAGTGGATACAATGTCACAACAATGTTAGAAGACCATGCATTGTCTTCACAATGCATGAGGAGTTGAAGATGATCCATCCACAAGTTCTAAGTGGATGAAGTGGTTTAATGATGTCCATGCACTAACACTTAGTTCATGTGAATCTGATGAAGTTCCAATTTGATCTTTGATTAGATAAATGAAGTTCATTGAAAAATATGTTTGATTCAGGAGATCCGGTTAAAGAAGCCTCGTTGGGAATTCCCTTCCAAATTGATGATTAAATGTTTAACAGGAATGGAGGAATTCTTAAGAAGAATAGAAGAGAAGAAATGAAGAAGAGGAAGAATGGCTTGGAAGAAGTGGCTTGGCATTTGGAATTTGGTACATAGTAACTTTGTTTTTACACAAAGTCTTAAGAAAAAAATTAGCCACCAAGGGCCAGCCTTTAAGGGTTCAACCCCAAGGCACATGTGGAAATCGATGTCGCCACGCCCAAGGGGCATCCCATGGAGCAAGCCCAAGGCGGCAGGAGGCCACTCGGTGATCAAATCCGCGGGGCAGGGGCACATAGCGCGCGCCCGTGAGAGGTAGAGTGGGCGCCAGTGGCGCGCCCGAGTGGCAGGGGTGGGCGCAGAGCGCGCCCGCAGAAGAACTCGGTGCGGGGCGGCACCGTGGAGGAGGAAGTTCAATTGTGATGGAGCAGGGAGCGCGAGTTTGATAAACCGTGGAAAAACCGCACTTCAGTTCGTTGTGGGATGGGTTAAAAACCCAGGATCTAATCTGAGCCGCCCATCTAATCGCGCGCTTGATCTGCGCCACATGATCCATCCGTAGCGAGATGATTTAATCACGGCCGTCGAGCTTCATTAAACGCACGATTCGACGGCTCCCGGCTCGTCTTCTTCCTCTGCTCAGCCGATGCAACTCCCGACGTTTCCCGTGTGCCGCCGTCGAACCAGAGGCATCCCGACGACGGTTCTTGAGCTGCCGGCCACCATTTCCGAAGCCGAAGGCTCCATTGAGCTCGTCTGGTCCTACTGAACAGATCCATGCCTAAAAATTGGCTTGCATGCAATGAGAGGAGAAATCGAAGTTCGGCCGAAGCAACCGAAGGTGCGAGGCCATTAGATGTTGTTGACCTGCATGGACAGGTATTAACAGAGGCATGGACGCGTTCAAAAATGCATAAATGTGAAGGAAAATAAAAAGAGAAGATCCCACGGGGAACCGAGGAGAAAGTTCAAGATTTGAAAAAATCATGAATATCCGAATATTTCGGGGATTTGAGATTTATCCCACGCGGATGTTTTGAGGATTCTATGCCTATAAAAGGAGTTCCCATGCTCTCGGTGTAGCTTGCTGAAACTCTGTTGAAAATCTGAGTCCCGCGTGAGTCTCTGCCTCGTGAAGAAGAAGCCCCACTCAAGTAAACTTGCACGGCTGGAGTCCCTTGCATGCAACACCTTTGCACGACAAGAAGTTAGGGTGACCCCTGCGCGCCTTCCCCTTGCGTGACAGAGGGTACCCAAGACCCTGCGTGTTATTCCTTGCGCGTCAGGAGAGCTCGGGCAGCGCTCTTGCGCGCCCCTCTTGTGGCCGCGGCAGTAGCACCTGCGTGCCCGTGGTAACACCTTGCGCGCCCGTGGTGTCTCTACCCTGCACGGTAGTGTTGAGAAGTTTGGCCGCAACCCTTGCGCACCTGCATACAAGTGGAGGTCGGGTTGTGTTTTACACACACAGTGTGTGTGCCAAAGAATGCTGAGGCCTTGCCTCGCGTGTGTGCCAAGTGGAGAAGAGGACCCGAGGATTGCATGACTTGTGTGTGCACCAAGTGAAGACACATTTTGTGTGTGAAAAATTGAAGAACAACCTACGGGTTAAGGGTGTGCAACAAGAAGTGGGAAGAGGCCAACGTCAAGTGTGTGCAAAACAAAGAACAATTTATGTGTACTTGAACAAGTAACAAAGAAGGCCGAACCTAGGTGTGTACAAAGTGTACACATTTATAAGTTAAAGGAAGAGGACATCTACACTAAAGTATAATACACTTTTAAGTGTGTAATCAAAAGGAATAAAGTGTGTGAAGTTCAGAGAAGGTGTGTGCTTAAAGGATTATACCCTTTGTGGGTTTACTTCACTAAGAAGAAAAAACAGGGGAGTGCATGCATGCATGCATGCACGTGCACACGTGAACAAGCTCAAATCAGTGAGTGTGCATTTGAGTTGTCCAAGACCAGAATATCTTGAATAAATTGAGAAGCCATGCAGTCAGTGCATGAGGATGAAGAGATGCCATGCACTCAGTGCATGAAGATTATTTGCAGTGAGACTGGACCAGACTGATGTTAAAGATATCAGTTGTCTGAGTATTCAGTAGTTGAAGAGAGAGGTCGGGTCATCCTTAGAAGAAGGTGATAAAGCCCGAGCATGATGAGAAGACCTGTTCATCACAAGTGAGTAGAGGTATAGAGTAAGGCCAGCAGCCTTTATCCCAGGCTGCTGAGGATACATGAAGAGATAAATAGAAGAAGATCTACTCGTGTGACTCGAGGAGCCAGGAGAAGCCCCCTGTGAGACTCAGGGTCGAAGAAGTCTTCAGTGGGATTCTGGAGCAGGCCAGTGGGACTCTGGTAAGACTGTGGGACGCAGTATAAAGACCCTCCTGTGGGACTCAGGAGAGATACAGTGGGACTCTGTATCAACCATAGTAATACTAACAGATTATAATTGGAGAAACCATGTTGGGGCGTATAACCAACATGGCAAGGACGTAGGCCTTTGGTTCCGAACCTTGTAAATCCTTGTGTCCAGTGCCTTTACATTTACTGCATCATTCGAAGAAAGGCTGAGAGATACAAGAATAGTGGATCGAGGACTTATCAAGCCATAGAGGTTTAATTGATAAAGAATCAATTAGTAAAAAGTTTTAAAAGATCACTGATTCACCCCCTCCCCCTCCCAGTGATCACCCTGATCTGGGCACTTCAATTGGTATCAGAGCCAGGTTACCTTTAAATGATCCAAGGGAGTATTTATGAAGTGCAGATTTGAGTAAATGAGTGACAATCCTCAAATGGAGATATCTGCCAAGACTCAAAAAAATAGAAAGAAGAAACAGGCCAAGAAGATGAAGAAAGCATGTCCTAGCTGTGATGAAGTTGGAATAATGAATGATCTTCAAAGTCAAATCGAATATCTTCAGAAGACAGTCCCCAAGGAAGTGGCAATGTGTATAGCTACAAGCATCCTTTATCTTCATGAAGAAAAATTACAGCTAGATGAAGAAGCCAATACAATGGAAGATCAGTTGGCTAAAAGGGTTGGCATAACCAACACTCTCAAAAAGCTGGTGAAGGCTAAAGATGAAACCATTTCTCTTAGTAATGAAAGATATGAAGACACTGCTGAAGAATTGCAAAGAACCCTTTCTGAGAAAGAATTCTTTAAAGTAATAATCAATGATGTTTACCATGAACTGGAGAAGAGGCATAGAGTATCAATGGTTGTTAAAGATGCTCAACTTGAAGACAAAGAAAAAAGGGTGATGGAGCTTGACAACTCATTGCTTGAAATGAATAAGGTGCATGAAGACCAGATAAAGCAGCTGGAAGAGAAATGGTAAGGAAGGCTAAGAACTATTGAGGATGAGAATAACTCCCTCAATATGAAATGCTTAGAACTTGAGGTGATATTGAACAATCAGCAATCACCCAAAGCCAAAGCCTCCCAGTCAGCTAAAAGGAGAAATGTTGCTACTCAAGTATGCTTTGTGAAGTATGATTCTAAAAGAAAGACATCCTCTAATGAAAGGGAAACATATTCTAAAAAGAAGGTACCATCCATACCATCTTGTACTCATGCTTCTAAAAGTGTTTCTACTAAAAGTGCAGGATGGAAGAATTAATCCAAACAATTATGGATGAAGACAGTGAAGAAAGAATGCTCTCCTGAAACAACACAGCAAGTCAAGAAAAGTACCCAACAATCAGAAGGACTGAAGAGGTCAAGATTTGTGGTTCAGTGTTGGTGTTGTAACAAGAATGGGAACTGTGCAAAGGATTGTTGGTACAATCCGCTAAATGTCAAAGCACAAAGGAAGCCCATGCCAAGGCGGAGTAAGCCAGAAGAAAAGAAGCAACATCCACAAGTCCAGAGACATTTGTTTACTGCAAATAGATTTGGATTACTTGACAACATCTGGGATGATTGTAAAAGTGGTCAAAAAGATACATGTCAATCTCCAACTGTATCCAGAGCTAAAAAGAAGAAAAGATCACAGAACCTGGCTCAAAAAGAATCCTTGGGAAGCAAGCATAAGAAAGTGGAAGATGCTCCCAAGAATATTATGAAAAAGGAAGAGAAGACCTTGGAGTCTAAATCCAAGAAGGGTGATGCATCCAGAAGGACCACCAGGAAGAAATGATTCTACTGTGGAAAGAAAGGGCATACCATGGATCTTTGTAAACAAGCCATTGAAATCAATAGAAGCAGACTGGACTCAAAAGGACAATCAATCCAGAAGAAGCAGAAGGGATTGATTGAAAATAAGTTGCCTAAGAAAGGTAGCTAAACAGCATCAAAAGAACTATATGGAATATCAAGAACTGAGGCCACAATTCCATGTGACATACTAGTCATATGGCCAAATCAGTTGCAACTTTCCAAAGATCTACAAAGAGCTGAAGATGAAGTTCTGGCAATTGCTAAGGCAAAAGGGAAGAAGAAGATTTCACATGAAGATGTATTGAGATCCACACTAGCACAAACATCATTGAAGATCAAATGTGCAAGTGTGAAGAATGGTGAAAATGGGACATCTCGGTTGAGAGAATCTTCTAAACCTTGTTGTTCACATTGATGAACCAAGGAGGTTCCATCTTATTCCCTAATCAATTGTATTTACATGTGCTAACATTGCAGGGAATTGAAGATGATGATCATTCTCATCTGGAGAGTGGTTTGGAAAGAATGGAGTGCAGCCCTTGAGGGGGAGCCAATCTGGAGAAGATGGTATTCTAAGATTTAATATCATCTTAAGAAAAGCTGAAGATATTCTAATCATAATTTCATCCCTTGTTTCTTAATTGTATTCATCATGTCAATTAAGGGGGAGTATTGATTGAAGGAAAATGGTTGAAAGGGGGAGCTTTATCTTTGCACCTGAACTTTCTAATGAGTTTTGTGAAGTTGTGCAGGATTTAGCAAATTCATTGTTACATCTGAAAAATTTCAAACCCCTGTAGCATGATCTCACATGTATAGTGAATGTTGGACAACATTGATTACCTTGGTTACATCACTCTTGTTTTCTACATCGGGTTAGCCCAAGTAGACTTAGAGTTGATTTACTAAAGGTTCTTTGCTAAAGAGAACATGTGACATCAACCCTCTCTCAGTGTTTTTCAAGAAAATACTTTTCAAAGGGAGGAAGTGATATTTTGAAAAGAGACCACACCACACCTTTGCATTTGATTTCCAATAAGGGGGAGAAAAGATTGGCACACATATTGACCCATTCATATGTGCTGAAGAAGTGTATTGACAACAAATACAAAGGGGGAGATTGAAGTGCACTGTGTTGCATTTGTTGTCAATGAGGAATGATGTTGTCATAAGATGAATGGATGTCAAGGAATGTCAAGATGTGAATGACAAAGGATGTGATGGTGTTGGTGAGGAAAGGAGAATGTCCATGGTACTAAGATGCATGTCACTTAGGAGATTCACTATGTGACATAGGATGTTGTGGTTGAAACATTCTCTATGTACATCAGACGATTGATGAGCTGATATTTAAGTTCAAAGAACTTGTATCAGGTGGATACAATGTCACAACAATGATAGAAGACCATGCATTGTCTTCACAATGCATGAAGAGTTGAAGATGATCCATCCACAAGTTCTAAGTGGATGAAGTGGTTTAAAAATGTCCATTCACTAACACTTAGTTCATGTGAATCTGAAGAAGTTCTAATTTGATCTTTGATTAGAACAATGAAGTTCATTGAAAAATATGTTTGATTCAGGAGATCCGGTTGAAGAAGACTCGTCGGGAATTCCATTCCAAAGTGATGATTAAATGTTTAAGAGGAATGGAGGAATTATTAAGAAGAAGAGAAGAGAAGAAATGAAGAAGAGAAAGAATGGCTTGGAAGAAGTGGCTTGGCATTTGGCATTTGGTACTTAGTAACTTTGTTTTTACACAAAGTCTTAAGCAAACAATTAGCCACCAAGGGCCAGCCTTTAATGGTTCAACCCCAAGGCACATGTTTGACTCGAGGTCGCCACACCCAAGGGGGATCCCATGGAGAAAGACCAAGGCGGCAGGAGGCCACGCAGTGATCAAATCTGCGGGGCAGGGGCACATAGCGCGCGCCCACGAGAGGCAGAGTGGGCGCCAGTGGCGCGCCCGAGTGGCAGGGGTGGGCGCAGAGCGCGCCCGCAGAAGAACTCGGTGCAGGGCGGCACCGTGGAGGAGGAAGTTCAATTGTGATGGAGCAGGGAGCGCGGGTTGATAAACCGTGGAAAAACCACGCTTCAGTTCGATGTGGGACGGGTTAAAAACCCGGGATCTAATTTGTGCCGCCCATCTAATCGCGCGCTTGATTTGCGCCACACGATCCATCCGCAGTGAGATGATTTAATCACGGCCATCGAGCTTCATTAAACGCACGATCCGATGGCTCCCGGCTCGTCTTCTTCCTCTGCTCAGCCGATGAAACTCCCGACGTTTCTCGCGTGCTGCCGTCGAACCAGAGGCATCCCGACGACGGTTCTTGAGCTGCCGGCCACCATTTCCGAAGCCGAAGGCTCCATTGAGCTCGTCTGGTCCTACTGAACAGATCCATGCCTAAAAATTGTCTTGCATGCAATGAGAGGAGAATTCGATGTTCTGCCGAAGCAACCGAAGGTGCGAGGCCATTCGGTGTTGTTGATCTGCATGGACAGGTATTAACAGAGGCATGCACGCGTTCAAAAATGCATAAATGTGAAGGAAAATAAAAAGAGAAGAACCAGTAGAGAACCGAGGAGAAAGTTCAAGATTTGAAAAAATCTTGAAGATCCGAATATTTCGGGGATTTGAGATTTATCCCACGCGGAAGTTTTGAGGATTCTCTGCCTATAAAAGGAGAGCCCATGCTCTCGGTGTAGCTTGCTGAAACTATGTTGAAAATCCAAGTCCCGCATGAGTCTCTGCCTCGCGAAGAAGAAGCCCCGAGCAAGTAAACTTGCACGGCTAGAGTCCCTTGCACGCAACACCTTTGCACGACAAGAAGATGTTAGGGTGACCCCTGGGCGCCTTCCCCTTGCGCGACAGAGGGTACCCAAGACCCTGCGCGCTATTCCTTGCGCGTCAAGAGAGCTCGGGCAGCGCTCTTACGCGCCGTTCTTGTGGCCACGGCAGTAGCACCTGCGCGCCCGTGGTAACACCTTGCGCGCCCGTGGTGTCTCTACCCTGTGCGGTAGTGTTGAGAAGTTTGGCCGCAACCCTTGCGCGCCTGCATACAAGTGGTGTTCGGGTTGTGTTTTACACACATTGTGTGTGTGCCAAAGAAGGCCGAGGCCTTGCCTCGTGTGTGTGCCAAGTGGAGAAGGGGACCCGAGGATTGCATGCCTTGTGTGTGCACCAAGTGAAGAAACATTTTGTGTGTGCAAAATTGAAGAACAACCTACGGGTTAAGGGTGTGAAACAAGAATTGGGAAGAGGCCAAAGTCAAGTGTGTGCAAAACAAAGAACAATTTATGTGTACTTGAAAAAGTAACAAAGAAGGTCGAACCTAGGTGTGTACAATGTGTACACATTTAGAAGTTAATGGAAGAGGACATCTACACTAAATTATAACACACTTTTAAGTGTGTAATCAAATGGAATAAAGTGTGTGAAGTTCAGAGAAGGTGTGTGCTTAAATGATTATACCCTTTGTGGGTTTACTGCACCAAGAAGAAAAAACAGGGGAGTGCATGCATGCATGCATGCACATGCACACGTGAATAAGCTCAAATCAGTGAGTGTGCATTTGAGTTATCCAAGACCAGAAGATCTTGAAGAAATTGAGAATCCATGCATTCAGTGCATGAGGATGAAGAGATGCCATGCACTCAGTGCATGAAGATGATTTGCAGTGAGACTGGACCAGACTAAAGTTAAAGATATCAGTTGTCTGAGTATTTAGTAGTTGAAGAGAGAGGTCGGGTCATCCTTAGAAGAAGGTGATAAAGCCCGAGCAAGATGAGAAGACATGTTCATCACAAGTGAGAATAGGTACAGAGCAAGGCCCGCAGCCTTTATCCCAGGATGTTGAGGATACTTGAAGAGCTAAAGAGAAGAAGAGCTACTCGTGTGACTCGAGGAGCCAGGAGAAGCCCCTTGTGAGACTCAGGGTGGAAGAAGTCTTCAGTGGGATTCTGGAGCAGGCCAGTGGGACTCTGGAAACACTGTCGGACGCAGTATAAAGACCCTCCTGTGGGACTAAGGAGAGATACAATGGGACTCTGTATCAACCATTGTAATACTAACAGATTATAATTGGAGAAACCATGTTGGGGTGTATAACCAACATGGCAAGTACGTAGACCTTTGGTTCCGAACCTTGTAAATCCTTGTGTCCAGTGCCTTTACATTTACTGCATCATTCGAGGAAAGGCTGAGAGATACAAGAAGAGTGGATCGAGGCCTTAACAATCCATAGAGGTTTAATTGATAAAGAATCAATTAGTAAAAAGTTTTAAAAGATCACTGATTCACCCCCTCCCCCTCTCAGTGATCACACTGATCCGGGCACGTCAATACATATACCAATAATTTCTCCCGGATCATTATCTATGAACATTAAATTTATTCCATTCATCAATATAATATTTTCAAATATGTTATTATTACCAGTCAGTCTCTAGGATTTTCAACTATCCATGTGCCATATATTGCTGATGACACTTCATTCATACTCTTTAAAATAGATTTATAAGACTTTTGGAATCCAATCGGTCATGGATCTTTCAATTGTAGAAAGTAAAATATTACTTATCCACATCGTCATAGAAAATTATGATTTTTAGAAACATAAGGATTCTGTTTTATTTAATGAAATTTTTTCCACCAAATGTCCACCACTTTTACAATTAGTGGAAAAATGAGCACTTTTTGGAAGAAAACAGTTATGACTAAAAATAGTTTTTGAATGTGTATATCCAAATGAAGAAAAATTAAAAACAAGAAAAAGTTTTAAAAATATATTATCAAATTATTTCATTGCTAATGTAAAATTTGATAAAATTATATTTAAGGAAAATACTTATTTTTATATACTAATGAATAAATTATTATCCTCTTAGAGATTAATTAGGGGTTTTATGATATACTCAAATACATTTTTCTTAGAAATAAATTTTTCATGATCCCATGGAATTTTATCTGTATTATAATTAACATCCTAATTGTTTTCAGAAATATTCTCAGAATCACGTTTTATTATCATGATCCAGAGAATAATCATATAAATATTTTTTTGAAATATAAATTATTTAATATTCATTCTCTAATTTGTTTTTAATCATACCATTCTCATTCTCGTGTAATTTAGAAAACATAGAGACTTAATCAAACAAATGGAAGGTATTATCTTCTCATGTGGAAGATAATTCACCCCAATAATCATATTAATCTTGAATAGAATAATTATAATTTAATTAAATACTAGTTAAAGATTCAACATTGTCTATATTAGGTATATTAAAATTATTTTCAATTATTAATAATGCTATAAGGAAAATATTCATCTAACATAAAGATACATATTCTGAATATTCATTTGAAGATTCAACACTACTAGAACTCCTGGGGATATTAGCATTCATGAAATTAGTAGAATATTGGGTGTAGTAATTCTTTATGTTACATTCAAAATTATTTTCCTTTTTTTTATCATGATCATAGGGAAATCTTGTTTGATATGTCCAGTTATTTTGCATTCATAAAATGTTACTTTAGTATCATTCTTGTCCTTTCTATCTTTATTGTTATATCTATAATGAAAATATTTCTTTTCCATACTCATTTTCATCCTTCGAGCAAGATTAGATATTTAATTCTTAGACTAATCAATGTCACATCATTCAGATATAATAATAGCATTCATATATTTGGATATAAATACGCTTTTTAGGGTATTGGAATTATATGTAGTGGTGAAAGAAACACTTCTATTTCAATTATTCTTCATATTAATGTCTTCATATCTCTTCATTCTTGTTTTAATGTCATAAATGATTTTAAATAACTCCTCAAGAGTGATGTTAGAAAATTTCCTATTTTCATCATTGGCTTTCATTTTATATTCCGACTCATTGGTAGTCATATCAATTATCATATCCATAGAAATTTAAACAACATGTACTTTTTATCTAAGAATTTTAATAAATTTTATGACAGTCATAAATCTATTTTGCACAATGAAAACTAGTTCTCCTCAAGGAATAACAAATCCAGGATATTCAGCTCTTAAAATAGACCTTCCTGTTTTTATTACATTTCATGTTCGATAGTGTGTAACAACATGTTTCTTCAAAATACTATTGATAGAATCAAAATATTATATTTAAAAGTATATATTACTGGTAATGGAATATAAATAGTATTGCATACCATGTAGTTTAGTTGATATTTTTGCCTCTCTTGATTTCTAAGAGTTCTGAATTTTTTAGGAATCTTGTATTCACCAGTGAGCATAACAAAATTATCCACTGTAGTGTTAATAACAAAAAAACATCATCCAATATCTCCAATACACATTATCATTAAAAATATATATTATTTGTATTGGTAGGATTTATATTTTCTATAGATCCAATATTCATTCCTACAATTCGTTATTAAAATACAAAACATCTTCTCCCTAAAAAAATTTCTATTATATGATAAGATAGAAAAAATCTCTATGAAAAATATGAACATAAAATGTCATTCATGAAAACATAGGTTCATTTATAATTATTTTTGAGATCTATTCTGATACCAATTTTATGATCTAAATGGAGATATATATGCAAATTTACAATAGGGGTTTAATTGTAAAACTAAAAAAACCATTTGTTTTTATTAATATGAAACACCATGTTTAAAAAGGTAAAACAAGATGGATTTGAAGGCCCAATTTAGTTCATATCTAAGAAACAATATTTCTTAGAATTAAAATAACGAATCCAATAAGTTAACATAAGTAATGTTTACTTAGAGAAGGATTCAACCATAATTTGCATAAAATATTATTTATCAGAGTACATTACTATAAGAAATTATAATAAAGTTATACATTATTTCTTTAAAAAATAAAACCGAATTAAATCATGTGAAAAAAAAGTAAACATGTAAGAAATATTTTAACCCACAGATAATGGTATCCAATAAACATTGATAATAGTCCCTCGATATATACACTCAAGAAAGTAAATCATACCCACATCAGGGTAAGCCCATGATAAGAATATCAGAATTTGTCTTTCATTACACCCATGTACACAACAATTATGGTATACCTCTATATTAATATACCCAGAAGTCCTTGATTGAATAGAAACAATCATAATCACATAAAGTAGTCTCTTAAATTTTTTCATATCTTGAATAAGTTTTTCACAACATTCACACTAGGGAAGTTAAGAAAATCTCTTGTAGAAAAAAATATATCTATAGAATTGAGAACATCCAAAACTTATAAATGTATGTATACGTGTATTGAGCTCTTCAAATGGTGGTATGTTTATAGGAAATGGTTACAATATTCATAAACCTACTCTAATGGTAATATTTCTCCTTAAATCTCAGAGGGATACGTACATGTCTCCCTCAAAAAATAGTTAGTTAGAAACAAATTTTATGGAATCATTTCTTTGTAACATAATCATGTGTAGGGAATTATAACATGTAACAAAAACATTATTATGTTCATGAAACATACATAAACTAATATATGATAATGTTGTAACAATATCATATTAATGAAAATTAGCTTCAACAAATATGAATAATAAGAATAAAGGAAAATTAGAAATCAGAGTCTAAACATATATGTAAAAATAGATTCAGAAATATTGGGAATTTGAAGTCTGATTTTTAGAGAAATTGGAGTCTGATTTTTAGTGAATTTGTTGTTTGATTTTCAGTGAATAGGGATCTGAATAATCATTTGTATATTCTGGGAAATTAGATTCTTATTTTCATAGAATTCAGAGTCTAATTTTCACAGAATTGGAAGACTGATTTTTAGATAATTATTTGTCTAATTTTTAGAGACTTTTGAGTTTTATTTTTTGAGAATTTTGAGTCCAAATTCTGTGAGACTCAATATCTAAGGAACTATAAGGTTCTATTGTTTTTGGATAAAGATCTGAATAATTATTTGGAAATTCTGTCTTATGAAAAAGATTTTTAATCCTAGATAAAGAACATTACACATAACATATAAAATTGTGCAAAGGATTAAGAAAATAAATTTTCATTGAGAAGGAAAATAATTTTTTTAAATTTTCAAAACATAAAGGAATGGAAAATTCATTGGATATATTAGTCACATAAAATCTACTCTTGATCAGCCCTTATCCTTGAATACAACATTATGTCATCCACAAACACCAAAACAATAGTATCCAAATATCACTATAATTTAATATTTTTCAATTCCATAATGATTATTAGGTGCATTCCTAAGACCAAAAGGCATTACAACATATTAATAATTTGCATATCTTCTAATGAAAGATATCTTTAGAATATCCCCCTTCTGAACTCACAGTTTTTGATATCTTGATTGCATGTTTGTCAATGTGAACCAATACTCATCCATTAATTTATCAAACAGATCATCAAAAAATGATAGTGGATAATTATTCATTATTGTATCATGGTTAAGACTATTATAATCCACACCTATCATTATATTTCTTCATCATTCGTCACAAATAATACTAGTGGTGCATACAAAGTCATACTAGGATGAACAAAACCATTTATTCCCCGCACATACAATGCCAAATTAAATTACAATCATTCTCTAGGTTTTGTTCTATATTAATGAAGTTATATTAGTACCACCCCTAAAAAATGAACAATTTTTGTCTCAACTCAGATTACATGTGGTAAACCATCCAAATTTTTAAGAGAATATTCATGTAACCTCTACATAACTACTGGAAAAAATCTATTATCAATCACATCATTTGATACAAAAGACAATGTATCAATCTGGTAAGATATTTTTCTTATAGCAGGTTCGAAAAATATTGTTCCACCTAATGTTTCACCTTTTTC
This sequence comes from Viscum album, assembly GCA_963277665.1. Lineage (NCBI taxonomy): Eukaryota > Viridiplantae > Streptophyta > Magnoliopsida > Santalales > Viscaceae > Viscum > Viscum album. Next base: position 1,200,428,708 of record OY728121.1, on the reverse strand, counting down.
TCCCTTATAGAGATGTATGATGTCATCCTGATTCGTCAAAATATCTGTTCTTATATAACAGTCGATGAGAAATAGGAAAATTTTCATGAAATCCATACCTAGGATTACATCATAGATCAAAGTCCATCTTTCATAATCCCCATTTCAGTTCATATGTATCAAAAATCATGAACAATGTCTACACATCATGATTAACAATATCATTGACCACGGGTAGTTCTTTATCAATGTTGAAATAATATAATGTTTTATATTTTAAAAAATAAATAGTATAAGAATAAATTATTGAATACAACGCACATGTATCGAACAATACTTGCATAAAGGTTGAAATCAATGTAATTGTACCTGTCATTGAAGATGGTCTATCCTGGTCATCCACAATCACATTCTCAACACAAAATAATTCATTTTTCACTGTAATATGTTTTTTATTTCCCTATTTAGATTTCACTTGATGAAGAGACACGGTATTCCCGAAATCACCATGTCTATCATTATCATATGAACGATATTTTTTCTCATTCACTCACCACATCGATGGATATGATATCTTCAACACCAGAGAGGTTTTCCAAGAACATGACCTCTGAGTATTGCGACAATAGATTAGATGATGTTGAATCTTATTGGAATTAGGGGTTTCCCTTTGTGATGAATTACACTTTCTCTTCATGTGGTCGACTGAACCACATTATAAGCATCCTTCTTGGCACATTGGTCCTGTAGGATGGATTATTCATCTAACCATTTGATTAAATTTCCATTTCCTCCTTAGATGTAGCTGTCCCACTTCTATTATCCCCAAAAAATTGAGTTCCCACCAGTTCCTGAGTGTATCATCATACATACTCCTCCAATTCCTCATGGGATATCTTATTCAACCACCATCATTCTATTGAAAATCTCAATGCAGTCTGTAGTATATAGAAAAAAAATCTATAGAATCTATATCCTCAAACCATTTTCAAATATATCTTCCTTCATGAAAACACATGATATAACCTATGATTAAATGTGCATTATATAAAGGAATTTAGATGAATAATCATTGATGGAGAGATATTACATCATTAGGCTGAAAAAGAATAATGTTCTTTGAATCCCGACCGATTGAGGATAGAATTTTTGGTTGAAAAATTACCCAAAAATCCACCCAAATAAGCCCCTGGTCCTCTTGACCATACCTCACTAAATTCCTTCACTATGGTCTATGCTCCTTGAGAATATAAGTCACTAGTTTGAAATTCATTAACCCTAGTTTGCTGATGAAATCCATGATATGATTCTTCTTGTTCAGCAACACCTCGGTCCATTCTTTTATAGAATCACCCTGGTTGGAGGGTTGATTACACATATGGAATAAAACAGAATGATCAACATTTTTTTCCTAGTCCCTTTGGATACCTTGGATCATAGCCAATAATGCATGAATGATTCTCTAAAAAAACTATTGATTTACCTCTCTCTTAGGTCCAACCACATTCCACATAGTTGTTCTGGTTTATCTCTTCGATTAGTACTGGTTAACATTTTCATTACAATAAAAAAATCCATATATCTCCCTATAGAAACTGAAAGTGTAGAATATAAAATTCTATTACCTAAACAATAACAACATTTCTTCCAACATTCAATCAGTTTTGATATATCTTTACATTCATTTGAAAATAAAAAATTTCAAAATACTACACTCTCCCCATTATCTTGTTCTTTCATTTGAAAATAATATAAAGTTTTTTTTAATAAAAATTAAATAAAATTCACCAAATCATAAATCATTACTCAAAATAATGTATTCTCTCCTATTGGGAATTAATTCTATTAATAAATGTCATGATAATATAAATGAATAAATAAATTACAATTATACATGAAATCGTATAAGTGCTTCTAAATCACTTATGTAATCGACTCCTAGCGAACATGATGTTCAACACAAAAATCTCAGATACATTTTTTAATGCTCTAAAGTTCAGGTTTCTAAAATCTTCATAATTCATATGATCTCAACCCATGGAATAGACTATAATGAAATTTAACTGAAAAACAAATAAATGATGACCACTTTTTCCGCAATGTAAGGACCCTATTGATACCATTTGTCATAAACCAAATTGTAGACCAAACAAAAATTATATCATTTGTAATGTCCTTATAAATTTAACTGGTTTGAGTTGGTGTGGAAACATTACATGGAATTAAGATACATCCCCATGACACAAAATGATGAATGTAAATGCCTTTGGGCATCAATATGTGTGGGGTAGAATTTTTAGTTACCAAATAAAACAACTAACCAGACAATCCATAACCTAGAAACCACAATATGAAGAATGGTTACAAATAAATATGACTCAACATTTAATTTATCAAAATAAACTAGAATAAAGTTCCTTAATGGTAAACTACAATACCATAGTAAACATCGAAATACAACGTGACCAATAGTACTAAAATGGGAACAATACCAACTCTAGGCTCTAGGCATTCAACCTTCTCCATCTCTTCTAGACATCCCAAGTATCACAATGTAGTTATAATTATATGTGATACATTATTATTACCCAGGTCCCAGTAGATTACATTTGAAAAAGAACCATAGTTGAAAATAATTTGTGAGTACTTCTACTCTGCATTATCCCCAAATTAATTCCCTACTCTCACCACTATGATAACAAAATATATAAACATTTATATAATACACATTTATAAAAAACCTGCCAAATTGATTATAAATAAATATAAACATGTTCCATATCAACATGTATTCACAAAATAATATAATTTTCAATGAATGAATCCAAATAACAACATAGAACAATTTCAGAAGTTCAATTTTGCATTACAAATCCATTTCTCATATCCACACCACCAATCATGCAAGCATATTTATGACAATTTGATACTCATGATATGATTCTCATTGATCTTACAAGTGTTAAAAAGTAAATTAAGACTCTTGTTCCTTTAAAAAAATTTATTGAGGATCTGATCATGTTTTACCCATGCCCTATAAGTGTAACATTAACATAGACACCGTTTATGAGAAAAAAACAGTCCAAAAATCATTTCAAAAAATAATTTATTCAAATCATTTTTCCATCAAACCATTCCAATACCAATATTATTTCATTAAATCATCCATTTAATTGAAAAATATTTTCCCATAAATTTAATCAAGATATTATTTTTAAATAAAATTTATAAACTCATTTACAAAATCTCATTGCACAACTAAAATCAATGATTACACAATTTCACCTAAAAAATCGTCACAAAAAAATTTATAACATCATATTATTAATAATTTAACAACAAAATTCTTGAAATTAAAAAAATTCGAAACTAAGACAATAAGATCTACCATGATGAGTTGATATTGATGGAACAAACTATGAGAGTTTTTGTGAAAATGATAAATGACAAAAAATAAACAAAACCAGGTTGAATCTAGAAAATCAATCCATAGATCTCCTCCCCAATAATTAAAAATTGGATATAAAAAAATTCAATCCTCATATATATACACACCCATATTGGGTGTAAATATTAGAAAATAACAGAGAGAGTGGTATGTAGTTCTAAAAAAACACCATTTACAAGAAAGAACACTGACATACCATAAGGAACCATCTTATGGTCACCAAGGGAACCATTAAGTTCACATAATGATTGATGGAAGAACCAACCATGACATATGGTAATGAAAAATAATGATGTTGGGATATATAGGACGTAAACGAGTGATTTAAAGGTAAAAAATTTTTGAAATCCACTTATATGGAGGTAGAATATTACCGTGCACCATAGTTACACTATAAAAAAACTATGCACTATTTTTGTGTTAGCCATGACCTTAAGGATGACACTCTCAGAATATCTAAAATTTTCACCAAATATGGGGAATCAATTGATTAAAAAAATACCAAATCCACTTTTAAAAATTCAGTGTTTCTTCTTGGTATCTGCATAGTTAGGAAATACTATTTTTCATACGTGCACATTACCTTTATCCCCTATCCCATTATCCACAATTTTGTGATCGTGTAGCACAGTATTCACTAACCGTGCACCAGCCATGGAACTATATAAAAGATCCCAAAACTCTCAAAAAGTTATCCAAACGTTCCAGAACATCAGCCTTAAACATTATAAAATTAAAAATTAAAAAATGGAGAGTTTCATACTACAAACCTGGGGTCCCGTATAATATTCCTCCATGATCAATAAAAATATAATGACATATGGTATTTATCAAAAGGTATCCATATATGTTTTGAAAATATTCATGAAAAATAATCATTCACATATGATATCCAAAAACAAAAAAAAAAGGAAAACCATTAAATTAGGTTGAACATAACAATCAAACACAAGAAAAACTATCTAGTATTTGTGATTCCAAAAGTCTTGAATCCCCAGTCCCATAATATTTCTTCCCCTGACTAGTCATGGAACTAGTTAAACGTTCCCTTTGTGATATAATACTCCATTACAGTTCATTTTTTATTAATTATTTCCCATACCCCATCATCTCCCAATATGATATATATCATCATTGTGTTTTATGATAACTATTGACCACATTATATAATTCAATTCCATATAAAATACACAAACAAGTTAAAATACTGAACCCAATTTCAAACCATAATCATTATTGAGTCAACCATCCTATTCCTATTTCATATAACATTTTTTCAATGAAATACAATGTGGAAAACAATCTATATCATCATCAAAGGTAAATATGTCTCTAATGGATCTATGAAATAAATTAAATTATTTAAACCCAATGTTACTTCACAATAACACAAGCATTCAAAGGTATTAACCGTATGATAGAGACACCTACCTCAAAATCAATGAAAATGACATTGCTTCCTTGAATGGTCATGGGAATGGGACACATTGGAACATAGAGCATCTAGATCCAATAGAAAAATAATAATTTTATATGTCCATTCTAGATCTATTTATCATCAATCAAATAAAATAAATCACATGGATATAAATACAAGAATATAGAATATAACACATCTTCCTTAATGGATCATAATCAATAGAGATCCAATATTTTAATCGTTATCAAGATTAAAAAAATGGGAGAGTAAGATGGATAATACTATCAACATAGATATTTTAGGTCAAATTAATTTTAGTTAAGGATAACATGGTTGGATTAGAGGACTATCTTAATTAAAATATAATATCACATATAATCCCCTAAAAATTTATATTTTTAGAGGCATTAGTATCATGATTCTAGACACCATTAATTTGCTAGTGATGGAATTACATCTAGAGAATGGCTATAGGTAGTGATTATATTTCTGTAGGTATATATCATTGAACATGTGGGAATCCATAGGAAGGATTGTGGCACCTATAGAATTACAGTTGTTCTACCTACTTCAATAGCCAGCTAGTGCAACTCATTGTCTAGTTAGTGGCCTACTTGAACCACCAACATTCTAATTCTACTTTCATGACCTATTGAAAATGAAGAAAAAAATAAAAAAATCAATATATATGATTATTATTTCTATGATTGACATTGGGAAAATAGCGCGTGGTTTAATGATTTTACATTAAATTTTGTATTTATACCAAAATTAAATTTTACAATGAAAATATGTTTGTAATTATATAATTTACATTATATTAAAAATAAAATCTAACTTGTATTAGCATATAATGATGTGATGAAAATAAATTTATAGTCTATTAAATAAAAATAAATTTATAAATTGGATATAAAAAACAATTAAATTAAATTAGATACTTTATAGAGAATAAATTTTTTAGAAAAATGTGGTTTTCATATTTAAGCTTATTAATTAAGTTTATAATTGATTTTTAAATAAATATTGGTGAATGTTCTTTTATATACTCTTAGACATAATATTAGAGTCATATTTTTTATAATTTTTTCTTATTTATCTTTTTAATTTAATCCTTGTTATTAAAATAGTTATATAATAACATTTATGCTAGTATAGTTTTAATTAAAATAAAACATGGTAACATTATTTTTATCTGTAAATATGTAATTATTATTTTTATTTTATAATAAAATTAATAATAATAATTTCATTTCAATTTTTTTAAAATAAATTTCATATTTATTAAAAGTAATTTTAACATTTGAAAATATCACAGATCAAAACACGTTATCAGAACATGTATATATTTTAGCATAACATTAAAATATAGGAAATAATTATAAATGAAATTGAATATAATGAGATGTAAATGTTTATTAAATTTTGAATTAGAGTCTTTTTACAATAAAATATATCTAAAATAGAATTTCATTATTTGTTAAATTAATTAAAAGAAACAAATGACATTCAATATTCATAAAATGTTAAATAATATTCTAAAATGTGTATCATGTAATTAGAAAGCATAAAAATTTTAATTTTGAATTTATTTATTATAATTGAAAATATTATTTTATATTGAAAATGTTCCGATAAACATTACTCTTATTATTTTAGTATTAAAATGTCAAAAAATGAAATTGTTTTCCAAATTGGTATATTATCTAATCTAATAAAAATGACTTTTTTTATATAAGTCAATAAAATTAAAACCATGTAAATTTTTTATGATGATTTAACAATTGCATATAATTTTATTATGTTCTAAATAAAAAATTCACAGACAATTTTATAATATATATGTTCTAGGAAGGGAACATAAATTATAGAAAAAAATATTTTCAAGTATATCAGGAATATATTTTTATTTACTACAAAAAAATATTTAGTTGAGTGATGATAAATTATCATTATTAATATAATGTTCATATATAATGGTGATATAATATTACATTACATTAAGAAAGTTGAAATTGAAAATTATAGTTTAATATTTATATGCATTTTATATTGATTTTCATAATCTATTATATAAATAATTATTACGTGTTAATATAATAAATATATAATCTTTAAATAACACTTTTAACCTCTATATAATAAACAATTATATGATAACCATTAGTGGTTGTCAATAATGGTGATTAAGCTAGTATAGATTTCATAGAGCGTAATATGAGATTATGAATTTCAAGCATGTGATTTCACATAAAACATTCTTGATGATGACCAACATTAACATAGTATTAGTAAAACCATTTTGATATAAACATATTCCTTGTTTAAAAAAATTATCATCATAATGAATACTCATTATACTAGATTCCATCCCATTAATTTTTAATCTTTTTTCATTATATGGTTAGTACATTCTTAAATAAACTATTTTAATGACTATATTTACTTCAACAATTTATTATAATTACTATTTTATAATTTCATAGAATTATTTTAATATAGTAATTATTATAATGAAATAAATCAATAAAATTATTAGATTATTGTTTATAATACACACAATAGTCTAGGGACATCACATTATACCATAAATAATTAATTGCTTCATAAAATTTTAATTATCTCTCATTACAGAAATCATGGGAGGGTTATATCTGATTACTAAATTACTATATTTGGATATATTAGGATTCACATATCACTATATATGAAATTTATTTTTCTTGAAAACATTAACCCATTTATGAATACAGTAATCATATATTCTCTAGAATATAAAATTCAAAAAAACACCTTAAATACAATGAAAAATACATCATAAATAATATCATATATTATTCGAAAAATCACCACTATATTCAATCAATAAATGACATCAAATACTAGTTCATAATATTACATGATAGAATATATATCGTATAATCCAAAATATGAGATAAACATCACAAAAATTTTCTTGAGTAATTATTAATAACTCATTTATTAAAACTATTTAACATACATTCACCCAAATCACTAAAATATTATTACTTCAAAATCAATAATATATTTAACATATGATTTACCATCCACAACCACATGATCTTCAATAGATGTTTCATAAAATATGTCTTGTAAACGAAATTCACTCATTAGGGACATAAATACAGTTCAAAAAATGATTATAAATAATTAAATAAAGAATACTAAATTACAAACATTATTTTTTTCACATAATACATTATAATTTAACTTATACCCCTAATTCCATAAATAAATATCACATCACAAGTAAAAATTTCAAGGAGAATAGAGAACCAATTTCAATTAATACTATGTAGATTCAATAAATCATTAATAAAATATTTTATACAAAAATTATATTTTAATATCCAACATTATTTGGTGTTAAAATTATTATAATGTAATTAATATTTCCCTTTATAATTAAAAGATAATTTTATTTCAATATATTTTAAATGGTTGATTAGGAATATATAATTCCTTTTCCCAAATATAATCTGTTAATTGAGATAACCAATTCATTTCCAAAAGAACATAAAATATAATGATTGAATACAAGAATTTAAAAAAACACTATCATAAAACCTAGATTAAAAAATAATGGTATATTTTTTATGAATAATATATTTTAAAATTCTAGTGTTCTAGAATGTAAATATAATAAGTCATTCGTAGTCATAGAATGAGGGACTAGTAAAAATAATTTTTTAAAAATAACATCATCTATTGTCACAATTAATGTTCCTCCTTTTTTATTTATATTCAGAGGTTTTTTAAGCCTATAATATTTTCCATTCAATGAGTCTTAACATTCAATATTTATCATCGATGTGATTTCCTGTGTGGACTAGGTTGTGATTTCTTGTGTGGACTGGGTTGTGATTTCCTATGTGGATTGTGTTGTGATTTCCTGTGTGGACTGGATTGTGATTTCCAGTGTGGAATGGGTTGTGATTTCCTATGGGGGCTGGGTTGTGCATTCCTGTGTAGACTAGGTTTTGCTTTCTGGTGTGGACGGGGTTCTTCTTGGGCTCGTGAGTTAAAGCCGAACTTGAATGGATGACATAGGTATATGTATGGACATATGCCTAAGTAGTGTTGGTTGATACTTCGTGTTTGTATATATTGATTTGTGATTATTCTGGTTGGATTTAATGAGATCTTAAGGGTCTCGTGGTCCCTACTGAGTATCGCTGTACTCACCCCTGCACGGGCTATGCCCGCACCTCGTTGTGTTGGATGCAGAAGACGGATAACACTGAAAGAGACCGAGTGTATGAGGATTGGACGGTACCCGGAGGTGGACCTCAGGACGAGTCAGTATCCGGAGGCCGACTTCACGATTAGATGGTACTCAGAGGAGGTTGGCAGGTGAGAGCGATGAGGATGCTATCTGTACCTACCCTTCATGTAGGATCCAAGGTGGACAACACAAGATCTGCTTCTACCTTCCAGCTTTTTATCATTTCTATTGTACATTTGTTCAGTTGTAGCTTTACTTTTCAGATGGATTTATATTTTTCCCCATCTACTTTTTAACACTTTCATTTGTACTTAGTGTATTACTTCTTCTTGTACTCTGGTTGGATGTGTTTGTGCTTTATAAAGGAAATTCCTTCACAGTTATCAGGATTTACGCCTTTGGTGCTAGTCACCAGCCCCTAGCCTATGTAAGGAGGGCATGGGGTAGTCACAGCATGGGCACTGAGAATGGGTCTTGGCAAATTGGTATCAGAGGAGTCGATTCTACCATAGTACTCAGGACTCTGATCATTCATTTCTGTGATGAAATAGTGTTAAGAGTATTGAGTGTGGTTTTTAGTCCAGGGAGTCCAGTGTTGGTGCGGCGGCTGATATATCCATACACGAGGACCTTGATCTCGGAATTCCGACACAGTGCACGAAAACACTGATTGCGTGTGTGTTTCAAGAGTTCCCTTTGTGGTCTGTTTTAGTATGCTCACCATGTATAAATTTTGACCGTGGTGCACCTGTTCCTTATCAAGATGCAACTGTGAAGACTGCTAGCTAGGGTTCCCAAGAGATAGTAGATGATGATGGATCACCTAGCGATGAGGCTATGGTACATGGCCCTCTTACTATGTTGGCACCTTCGGGTGGTGTACCAGCAACACCACCAACTGTTATTCAGATGACTGAACCAGCCTTACTAGTGGATGGTGCACACTGACAAGAGTGTTTCACGAGTTCCAGTAGTAGAGGCCGCCGATTTTATGTGGCGAGGTAGATTCCCAGGCAGCAGTGGACTGGATGGAGGCGATTCTTAGAGTTATGCACCAAGTTTAGACACGTGTAGAGCAGATGGTGATCTTTGCTACTGGTGTTTTCCCAGTGACTGATCATGAGGTTGTTCTGTATAGTGATTTGGCTTTGGTACGTGGACCGATGCCTGAGAAAGTACCTTCAGGTAGTGTTCCAACTATATCACTACCTATTGGTCAGCAGTTTCAACCGGTGGTACTGGTAGATGACCCATGTAGTGTTAGTGCCTTACACGTGTTTCAGCGTCAGATACCCCTCAGGTTTCGAGGTGAGGCTGACTCACAGGTAGCTGAGGACTGGCTTGATGTGGCTGCTGAGAGTTTTCTAGAGCTTATACAGCTTCGATAGGATGACATGTCGGTAGTTGAGTATCTATCTAGGCGTACCGACCATTCCTAGTACTCGATTAATATGATGTGATCAGTGTTTTAGGGCTCAGACTTCCGAGTGAGGTGTGTTTAAGGACATCCATGCCAGGACCTTTTCTCTATGCATTCCTACTTATGTTAGGGTGATAGAGAGTACCTTTTTGGTTGAGAATTCATTGGCTGAGAGGATACAGCCAATGAAGGTTAGCAGTTAGAAACTAGAAACTCGCGCCAGTCTCAATGACTTGGGCATGTAGAATATTTCGCGACAAGGAATTGTTAAGGATAGTGGAATCTGCAGAGCAGTAGACAAGGAATCAGAGCTAGGAGAGCAGCATGTGGTGTTGTACATTTCGACATGTTACAACAACCATCCTTTGTTGTCCTCCTAAGGCTTAGGGAGCTGTAGGGTAGGGGAAGTGAATAGTTTCATGCAGTCAAGATGTGTGACCCTAGGGATCTAGGAATGATTTGATGTACGGTCCGTGTCTACTACTAGCTTCTATATCAGTAGACATAGGTACCAATTATTCATTCCTTCCATGAATCTTGTCCCAGACCTAGAGTTTCCGGTAATGCTATTGACTTTATCCTCATGTCTATAGATTTCTTTGGGAGGAGACTCTATAATCACGCTTACACTGATGGTTTGATCTGGACCTTGAGGTGAGAGTATCGGTTGGAACCACTTGGTGGAAGCATCGAGGACTTACGATGTTAGTTTGGGTATGGACTGAGTAACCACAATTCATACACAAATTGACTGTATTAGGCAAAAAGGGTTTTGTTTTATCTAAAACATTGGTATGAAGTTTTCCCTTGGTCATTTAAACGGGAAATCGAGGTAGCACAAGATAGAATCATCCATAAGTGGGTGTAGTCAATCACTCATTAGTCGGCCATACATAGATTTTTGTCATACTTCTCCAGAGTTGTTTTTCCACTATTAGCATTGAAGAAGAAGGAAAAAACCCTTCGGGTGGTCAGGGTTATGCCAATAGAGCTTTTCAGGACCTGAGGCAGAGGTTAACTAGTGGACCCATTTTGAGGCAACCTGAGAAGGTGAAAATCATCCAGGAGTAGATAAAGACTCCAATGAGTAGGCAGAAAACCTATGTTGATAAGAGACGAAGACCACTATAGTTCGAGGATGGAGACCATGTTTTATTACGGGTCTCACATCAACGAGGTCTAAAGATATGTGGATGAAGCAGAAAGTTATCTTTGAGGTTTATCAGACCCTTTTTGGTCCTTGGTAGGGTAGGCGAGGTGGCTTACTGCTTCACCTTTCCACTACAGTTGCATTAGTTGCACGACGTCTTCCCCATATCTCAGATGAGGAGATACGTACATGAAACTTCACACATCATCGTCCACAAGGAGCTGGACATCGACGACGGGGCGACATTCACAAATGTTCCAGTGGAGATCAAGGATCCATAGGAGTGGGTAGTACAAGGATGGTCGATTCATCCAGTGTTATTTCGCTAGCAGCACAAGATCCTCTAGGGGAGCACATGGGAGCGGATGGATCAGATGTTTGCTTAGTGCCACTTTTGTTTTCCCTAGTGTGTGTTGAAGATTTATGGGGACGTAAAGCCATGAGGTGAGAGTAATTTAAAGACAAGAAAATTTTTCTTATTAATTTATTTGGAATTTTACGAGTACGCAGTTTCTGACAGCAACTAAATCTGAGGCCCGGTGTGCCCGGAATCAATTTCTGATGTTTAGGTCAGGTACATTCAGTGAACGAACGAGTTGGTTTTTCTATCTTTTGAACCGGTGCTCAGAATTGAAATCTGAGGGCACCGATGAACTCGCAGCACAAGTAATTGCTTAAGGGGAGCTTTACCGTAGTTGCGTTTTATGCGGGTTGAGTTTTTTTATTTGGGTATTTTGTTTAAAATAAATAATATTGGTGAACAGTTTTATTTTTATATCTTATAAGTCAAACTTCCCATGTGTGGATAAATGATAGTTGGGGCCCACACGAGCCCTAACCTCTCATCTCCCTTAACCCTCCTTAAACACCGTTTTTAATGCTCCCTTGTTAAATTTTGATAACTCTCCAAATATTTATGGGACCTCTTCACTTTCTCATCTTCCAGTAATTCATGAAAACTTATTAATTAATCAATGGAATCCTCCAATTTAATTAAAGAGGTGTTTGATATGAAATGGATGTGTTAATAAAAATATTAGCCAAGCCTGATATTTTTTTAAGGGAGAAGAATTTTGATGGGAGAGCGGATCCGCTAGAGAATTTCCTCTCCTTCCTTCCCTCTCTCTCTTTCCTCAATTATTGCACCACCACCCAGGATCCTTCTTCTCCAACAAGCCATCAATGAATGTGCAGGGATTGGTACTGCGGTGTGGGTGCAATGAACTACATTGACATCGACGTCTTCCCTGTGTCGGATCCAATGAACGACCCTTGATCCGGGATCGAGGGCACCTTATAGAAGCGACAAAAACCAACGACTATCATCACCTTCATCTCTTACCTTGCGACGATGTCAATGAGCCGACATCCACCCTTTTGTAACACTGTCATCAGCAAAGCTCGGCTACCGTGGATCTTTCTCAAGGTAGGTGGTTTTCATATTTTGTGTATATGTGATTTAAACCTTTGTTCATGGGTAATTAATTGTTGGGTGTTTTGTATAATTTATTTTGAATAAATTAAACCCTTACCATTGTTGAATTATGGATTGAGCCTCTAATGCAGATGGAGTGGGATAACTAACCAGCCACACCCTCAACTGTTTATTCATTTGTGCGTGGATTGATGGGCGTTGATGAACCGGGAAAACAATGGTGTTTGGAAGCCTTCGAAGTAAAGTTCGGGACCCGAGAAGACCGAAGATGCAAACGGAATCTAAAATGAACCACCGGAGCTGCTTTGGTGGCCCATGGAAGCTCATGGCGGCACAACGCCACTGAAGATTGGAGGCGTCGAACGGCGCCATCCAGCCGCCTGGAGGTGGCGCTGCACCAACGCGCCGCCAGAGAAGACCTACTGTGGCGGTGCGGCGCAGTGGATCCCGGGGTAACGGTAGGGCGGCGCTTTGCACTGCCGGTGCCTTCAAGAGGTGGGACCCATGGGCGGTCCCCCGTTAAACAATGTTCAGCCTTGATGGCCGACCATTTCTGAAAAACTAGGGGGTGTAACTCCCCATGGTTGCCCAGCCACGCGGCCAACCCTGTGGGCCACGTGGACCGGAACTCGTCGGTCGGGCTGGGCCGCCAGCGCCGCGCCAGGCCGTGTCGGCAGGGCTGGGCCGGGAAACACCCAACCGGGCCAGACCTGGACCTGAGTCGGGTCGAACCAATTCGGGCCGACCCATGGGGTGATGGGATGGGTCGGACCGGGCCCAGACCCCCTATTTTCGGACCATTTTCGGTTAAACTGCTATATCATGAGATACAGACCTCTGATCGACGCACTGTCAGTTGCATAGGATTCCTTGAATCGATACGGTCGTTTTGGTATATTAAAAATTAATATTTGGCAAAGTATGTGTACAAACAGGTTGGTTCAAACCTGAAACCAACCGGGCCCTCGGAGCAGAAATGGTTATAATTTGAGCTCCGGACGTCCAATTGACGTGCTGTCGACTTTGATGGATTCCTCTTGGTGAGATGGTTCTTTTGGTATTTTTCAACCGAGGTTTGGATGATGTTTTAGTATGGTCAAGTTGGATTGTACACGAAATCCAACCAGGCCCCTGGAACGAAAAAGAAAATAACTCTCAGACCGGATGTCTGTATAACGAACTGTCCGCAGCATTGTTAATCACGTTGAGAAATGGTTCCTTTGTGTATACTGTTGAGAGTAAAAGGTACAGTTGAGATATGGTCAGGATGGTTCATACATGAAACCAACTGGGCTCCCAGGACTAAAAGGCTAATAACTCACAGACCAGGCATCTGATTGACGCGTCATCTATTGCGTTGAGACCCCTTTGACGAGGCGGTACTTTGAGATACTTCATACTAGGAATTAATGACAGTTAATGTATCAAACCCTTTACTCGTGGAGTGGACCCTCCCGGAATTGAGTACGCTGTGTGCGGGAACCCAAGAGATGGCTGCGACTGCGACGACAATGACGACTATACTTGGATCCTACATGGGTTCGGTAGTGAGGATGATTGTAATTGGATCCTATGTGGGTTAGGCTGCGAGGATGACTGTACATGGTTCCTATGTGGTTTCGACAGCAAGGACGTCTGTAATTGGATCTTTTATTGTTTCGGCAGCGAGAACTACTATACTTGGATCCTACGTGGGTTTGGCAGTGACGACTTCTGTACTTGGATCCTATGTGGGTTCTAAAGTGATGGTGACTGTACATGGTTCCTATGTGGGTTCAGAAACGATGACATATATACTTGGATCCTACGTGGGTTCGGAAGAGCAGATTATTCAGAGGCTACATTCAATTATATCCACCCCTCTACATGATTAGTATACCTGTATGAGCTGAGTCTTGACTTTCAATATTTATCATCCATATGATTTTCTGTGAGGACTGGGTTGTGATTTTCTTGTGTGGACTGGGTTGTGATTTCTTGTGTGGACTGGGCTGTGATTTCCTGTATGGAATGGGTTGTGATTTCTAGTGTGGACTGGGTTGTTCAATCTTTTATTGAATGGGTTGTGCTTTCCTGTGGGGACTGGGTTGTGGTTGGGCACGTGAGTTAGAGTTATACTGGAATTTGTGACTTAGGTATATATATGGGAATATACCTAAGTAGAGTTCGTTGATACTTCATGTTTGAATCATTTCATTTTTGTTATCCTTATCGGATTTAATGAGACCTTGAGGGTCTTCGGTTCCCTACTGAGTATCGTTATACTCACTCCTGCACGGCCTATGCACATACCTCATTGTGTTGGATGCAGATGATGGACAACGCTGACAGAGACCATGTGTACGAGGACTGGACGGTACCCGGAGGGGGTCCACATTACGAGTCAGTACCCGGAGGTGAACTTCACGACGAGACTTTACTCGGAGGAGGTTGACAGGAGAGAGTGTTGAGGAGGCTATCTGTACTTACCCTTTACGTAGGATCTGAGGTGGATGACCCATGCACTACTTCTAACTTCCAGCTATTTCTCTATTCTGTTGTAATTTCGTTCAGTTGTAGCTATACTTTTCAGTTTGGTTTTTATTATGGCCCATCTACTTTTCAGCACTTTCTTTTGTACTTAGTGTATTACTTCCGCTTGTACTATGGTAGGATGTGTTTTTGTTTTATAAAGGAAATTCCTTCCCAATTATCTGGATTAACGACTTTGGTTCTAGTCGCCAGCCCCTAGCCTATGGAAGGATGGGCTTGGGGTAGTAACAGCCCGGGCCCCACGGATGGGTCGTGACAAAAAATTGATATTCTATAACATATACTACTTAAAATAGATAGTGTAGAAAAAATGTAACAACAAAACTCATTATAATATGATTATTTTAAAATAAATTCAATCTTCTTATCACTTTCAGAATAATACACACTGAGTGTTTTTTCATCAAATTCATATATGACACAAAACCCCTATCCTAAATAACCTACGAGATATATAACCGTTGGAAAATAGATACTAATGTTTTGGGTATGAATATTTTTCATTCATTAATGAAGTATATATATAAATTTAGTAATATAAATATAATACTCTATATATGTTTTCAGATAAATTATTATTAAATTATGAATATGTATTAGTAAATTAATTTTATTCTCCAAAAATATCTTTTCATTATAAAACATTTATTACATTTCCGGGAGAAAAATATTATATACCATTTAGTGATGTTTTAGATAATTATTTCAATAAAAAAAGAATAATATTTTAAATCAAAATATCAAATTATTAGTTGGGTTATATTTTTTAAACTTTTCGGAAATATAGATATTCTTGTGAAAATTAAAAAATACCGAATTTTTTAAAATGATTTTCCATTCAAATAATTTTTTTAGACTAAAATTTTAAAATTTTATTTTGAATAATATTATATATTAAATATTTATTACTTGTATCTATTTAATCTCAAAAATTACATTTCAATCAACATTATATTGGATATTATTATAACTAAATGTTTTGGATTGAAATTTGGTTTTTTCTGAAACATTTAATAATGTACCTACTCTTTCTGAATTTTAAATATATAAAACAACCCATAATGATAAATTTTTTAAAATTTATTTTTATATTTTATAAAATTTATTTTGAAACCATGTTCATAAATTGATTATTAGTAGTCATTTTTTTAAAATTAAATAAAAGTTTTTCTTGAAAGTTAAACATCTTAAAAACCTGCATTTACTTTATGTATACAGGTTTAATTATTTTAAAATAGTCAGAATATTATAATTGACTTTAAATAAATAATTCCAAATATAATATCAGATATTTTATAATATATAATATTTTAATATTTTTAAATAACATAACGAAATTTTAAAAAAGTAAAAATTAATTATAGTGGTTAATCTAAAATTGGGTT
The DNA here is from genome assembly GCA_963277665.1 of Viscum album. Taxonomy (NCBI): domain Eukaryota; kingdom Viridiplantae; phylum Streptophyta; class Magnoliopsida; order Santalales; family Viscaceae; genus Viscum; species Viscum album. The sequence goes on along the minus strand of OY728121.1, from coordinate 1,200,411,693 downwards.
TACAAGGGGGAGTTAAATTTAAAAGATAAGGGTAAAAGAACGCTAAAAACATTCCTCAAATATTTGTATGGAAGTATATAGACATAAATATTTATTATTCTTCAATATGGCCTTTTTATAACCCATCATGTTTTTGAAAATGCGGGTGTACTATTTTTATTTCCAAAATAAGAAGTGTCACACTGTGTTTTTTTAAATGAGCACCCTTGTATCCTCTATTATTAATTCATTCAAAGATATACTTATAAAATGATTAACTAACCTAAAATATTAATTAATTCACTAACAATAACCTCTATTCATTAGATTCATAATAAATCTATACAATAATATTCTATGATGTTTACCTATGGATGTTGTCTCAATAATAGGTATCATTCTGAACAGAGTGTTTACATTTTATTTTTTCATCATCCACCATAATGAATTATTAAATTATTATAATATAATAATAAAAATATCAAAAATATAGTTATATGTTATTATTTTAATTATTTTACATAAATAAATATCGTATTCTATCAAAAGGGATATGAAATCATCATTTTTGTAGTTGGTGAACTAACATCATGCGATACAATTTTACTAGTTTTTAAACATCAAATCTAATTCAGTTTGATAATAATTTAGTTGAAGTACATATATGATATTGTTATAATATTTATACATAAGGTGTTATGATATCACATATTTCTTAATAATTTTATTTATGTGTGTGACACAATAATGTCTATAATGTGAATGATGAACTACAACCACTCATAGCGATGTGATTCGTTCATCACAAAACATTACATGGTTGAAAATCAGTTAATGTTAAATAATTTATCCGATATTTATGAAATAATTACTTTATTATTGAAAAATATATCATTATTATTATGTAAGATATAATTTTACGTAGTGCACTGAAAAATTATTACGTCGTTTGTGTGCTTGTTTGGACTATGACCTCTACAATAGGATGAGATTATTTATTCATCTCCAAAAAACATAAATGATATATATAATTATATTTAGTAACATAATATATTATTTATGATATTATTATAAATCAACAATGATAATATATAAATTTTATGTATTAAATAATGATTATTATAAAAAAGAAACATTACTCAAGCATACATATGGCCTACCATCTCCAGGATTGTAATGTAGTTCATATTTTATATCAAATTTGTTTTAAAGTATATTTGATGTCTAAATAAGATAATTATTTCATGAATATTATTAAATATATATTTAAATATTTTCCACTATGACCATGGTCAGCATAACAATTCAATTATGGAACAATGAGTTGAACTTCCTGAAAACACCTGATATGGACATAAGAGATTCACTATTTAAAATTTATATATAATGAATAAAATAAATGTCATATTTTAAGTTAATAATAATATATAATGTTGCTATAAAGTATGATAATTTATATACACTAATCATACATGAGTTAAATGACACACATGGAATGTATGGACTCGATGTAAGAGTTTCTCACCTAACATTTACTTCTGGAGACATATGTCATATTAATCAGTTATTTATATATTGTAGTTTATATGATAACCCTTTTACATATAGTATAATTAATAATTTATAGAAATATTAATTTGACATATTTATTTGAATTATTTCATTATAATTGACATGGAACATAAAAAGTGGAAAATAATTTCATAAGTCAATTTATTTTCCATGGGTTATATTGATTATTCATTTTTATTGATATTTTATGATATTGTTTGTAATTAATTTTTTTACATTATAATTTCTGTCTTCATAATTTTTATGGATTTACATTTTACAGACATAATTGATTCACAGACATATTCTTAAATTCAGGTTTACTATTTTTTAATGGTCATACATCTCTAATAATATATATATGAATAACTTGTTTTTGATATGTGCCTAAAATATTTTTTTGTGTATATACTACTATTTTATTTTTAATATCATGATACTATTTATCATCATTATTTTACAGTTTTTTCTATTAGAATATACTATTTACATGTTAAAAATTTTGAAAATCCTTTGTGTTATAATATCACTTATATTGGGAATGTGTATGTAAATGTATATCATGGAAGAAAGAATTTGATATTAACATTAAAAACCAAATATAATTTATTATAATATATTTATTAACTTTATTTACATGTTTAAATTATATTTCATTGCTTATTAATTTTAGAAACATTAGAAAAATCTATTTAAGTGGTACAAATACGGTATTTTTCTATAATATTGTGTATCATTATCTTCCATATTTGTGGTTTATAAAATGTTTTCAGAAATGACATTTAAAAAATAACTGTGTTCTTTGAAACATATTAAAAGTTATTTTTCCTTAAATTTAATTGTCTAAATGTATATTTCATATCATTTAAGAAGTGGTTCACTTTCTACTCAGTGTTTTTTTTAAATATTTTTCTTTTTAACACTTATGAGATGAATAGATATTCCCACGATAATGTAAATAAATTACCATGAAGTTAAAATTTTATTTTTCCAATATTTTTCTTAATAAAATATATTTTCATAATAGATTTTTTATTTATAGTAATTAATTTTTATTTAAAATTGAAATGGTTATTTTCCTGATAAAAATATATAATCATATTTTAATTGTATTTCCTTTCAAAATTGTGAGAAAAACCTTTTAATTTTATATGATTTAATTCAGATATTTTATTATAATACCATCCTCAATCTTCTAATGGATGGATTATTATTTTTTAAAGATAATGTTATATAAATAATTTCTTTTCGATTGGTTAATCAGTTCTAACAAAATGGTTATTGAACACATTTATTTCCAATGGTTTCATAATATTTCAAAAAAAATTATTAGAAACACATTTATATACCATAGTTTAATAATAATTAATGATACTATTATGGTACCCCATTATTTTAAAAAACTTATTCATGATTCAATGATATATATATGGAATCTGTTTATATTATATAGGATTATCATGTTTCCCAATATTATTATATTAAATTTTTCATTTCCTTATGATAATCATGTTTGGAGGATATTGTTCTGTGACACACTAATATTCACTAGTTGATTCTAGTATTAAGGGTATTTCCATTGAAACAATATATTTTGCATGGTTTAGTCATGTGTGGATGATAGTAGAGGGTTTTTATGAGTTTTATATGAAAATAAATCTCAATATATCTTATTCATGTGGTGACAATTGTTAATTAAATACGATGAAAGTTCCTAGATAGCGTATATTTATCCCAATAGAGTTGATATTATGGGTTTTACTAGACATAAACCCAATGCATCAGGTAGCAATTATGTTTTCCATAGAAATAACTTTGATGTTGGTTTTATTGAAATTCAAACTATAACAGTTTGGAATCATAATGAACACTAATGTTTTCAATGAAGTCGATCATGGAAGTCCCATATGGACTTGGGCATCCTTCTGCCTTTCATCATCCTCCCCCGATATATTCTTTCCCTCAATTCCACCTTATCAATGCATTGTCGATGGTCAGGTCAATTGGTTATTTTGTCATTGTGTAGTTTTCATGTATTACCTTCCACTAATTCATGGATTGGAGCTTTGTAAATGATTTTACCACTATCATTCAGCCTACTTCATCAAAAAAATATTTTCATTTCATAGTTCTCTCCACTACTATGATTTATCTGGATTTTAGTTCGTCTCAGGTGGTGACATATTTCTCTTTCACGATTGGTGGAAGTTATGATGCATGGGATTCAAAATAGTACATCATACATGTGTTCCCATTACTAATGCTCTATCAATAAATCCATCAATTTTGTGAACTCTCCTCTAATGGTTCAGTTCTAGGGATTCCAATTAGATTTGTGTCCAATAATAGACTTCTTTTCTATCTATTGATTCTTTATCTTGGTTCCACTATTTTACAGTCCTCTATACCATTTCTCATATACCCCTCAATCAATACTCATCTCTAGTCTTGTTATATGAAATCTAAGTAGAATTTTGTTTTTTGGTAGAATCTATAATAGTTATTCAGTTGGTGCCTCTATTCTTGTGGATGATTTCATCCTTTTTGGTACGGCGGAGCTTGTGACTCATTTAGAAGATGATTCTATTTTCTGTATCATGGTGTGGTCATCCCCTACATGTGTAGTTCAAGGTGATCCTGTGGAACATTAGTTTTGAGTTCTATTTTTAGGGGTTTAATGTGGCATTTACAAGAGTGAGGTGTTGGATGAGGTGCATGAGGGATGGGTTTTTTGGTCCAACATCTCATGATGATGTTTGTTGAGATGTCACTGTGCATGCACATTATGTTATTTGGTTCATAGGTTTAGCGTGTGTTGTCCAACTACCATCAAAATGGATTAGGATTGTTTGGTTATCACTTATCCATATAGTGTTTTCTTTTTAAAATTTAAAGAATCATTTTTTGGGAACTGTATTGGGGTTTTAGGGTTCAATGATGATGATATTAAAATTTAAGAGGACATTTTTATTATTCTATTAATGGATATTAATATTTTTTCATAATGATTGATATCACCTAGATTATGAATAATGATTCTATAGAACTATTCCATTGTGAAATCCATATTCCAGGATTTTAATTTTGATTATCTAGGTGTTAATGGGTATGATTTCTCTAATGATATTCGAATTTACATTGATTATGTGATTATAAAATCATGATCATCTTATTCTCACTGATGATATTAAATTGTTAAAGATTTTTTTACCCATGCTAAGAATTTGAACTCTACCTTATTATGTTTTATTATCCCCTGTTTATCATTTATGATGTTGAATGAATAATGTCTATATGTGTTCCATATGGATGATGTTATTGACCTAATATGGTATATAAAGAGGTGGGTGTGATATGAAATATACTCTCTTGAATTCCAATTTATTATTTTTGTATAATATTTATTAGTCCTTAAAACAATAAACACACAATAGTATATATAATGTATGTGAACATATATTTCCATTGGATAATTTATATTTATTAAATTGAAAATTATGTATACTTCTTCAATTTAAATTAAAAAATGATGTGTTCATTTTTTTACCACTAGAACCGAGAGCCTTGGTCTTTGGATACTATAGTTCGTATTAGTGGAGGGTTTAGATAACATTGTTGATTATTATATATTCAGGGGATGTTATAGTTAGTATTTCTATTTCCATCATTTCATTATTAGTTTAGGATTGATCATACGTTCTCTGTCTTGAAAACACCATTTATGGTTTTAAGTGAAGATATATTACATTTATTAATAACAATTTGGTAGAAAACATATTTGGTTAAAGTATATGTAACTATTAGGATTAATGTGATGTATTATTTTATAAATAATACTATTACATTTATTAAAATATGATTAATGAGATTTTTGAATTTTATGGACTATGTGATTTTAGATACCAATGTCATAACGGGGATTCATGTTTTAATATATAAATCATAATTTGAAGGAAAAGTGACCCTATAAATATTTTATTTCTGTTATATAGAAAAATTTTATTCTATTTTTGTTTTTTTAAGTTGAGTGTTATGTGATAACCGTGATGTATAAAATATTATTTATGGTCGATGTTATTACGAATTTAGTGTTATTTATGAATTGAATGATTTTTTAAAACATTGTGTATTGCTTTTTATTTTTTAATATAACTATAATATTTCCATATATGAAGTTTTATTCATTTAGACAATTTTCATTCTATTTAATAACCATTTTTTTAATGTCTTACAGTCGTTGAAAAAACAAAATTATATATTTTATAGTTATTGTCCCACTAAATAATTCTTCTAGTGCACCAAGAATGAAAATTTCATCTTTAATATAAATTGATTACAGAAAATTATGATATTATGTTATAAATTATATATTGTATGAAATTATAATTTTCATGTATAAAAAGATCAATATTATTTCCATCTATATGGTATAGGAATGTCTCATCTCTAGTAAAATTATATTGAAACACAAATCTTATCCTTGTTACATCATTAATGATGAAATGATGGTAATTTCACTCAATAATGATTTTTGGTGTTGAGGTCCTTAACATTATATTTATCATTCAATTTTAAATTATAAATTATTTCTATCAAAATATATAATTATTAAGTCTTTCTTTTATGTCAATATATTCTAATCCTAATAAATTCTTCTTTTGTTGAAATCTATTTATATGATCAACATTTTATACACATTTCCCACTTTTTTTGGAAAATATTATAAATACCCATTTTATATAGTGCTCCTAAAAAATGTTATTTTCATATATATATATATATTACAATGATAATATTAAACTTGTGATGATGGAATGTATTAATGGTGGTGAGGATAGATCACCTAGATATTTTAAATGAAAATTATGTTTGATAGAATGTACAATAGGCAACAGTGAAAATAGATGAGAATGTGACAACCCATTAAATTATGATATATTTATATTTAAATTATTTATTCAATTTGATAGCTTGTGGTATACAGAACATTGATGTGATACCCTTAACATAATCTGTGTAATAATAATAGTATTAATTATTGGAATTGTCTTAATTTGGTTTTTTATCTAAGAAATAACAGAAAAATAAACACATGACTTTTTATTCATTGAATGCACTCATAACAGATACATGGAAACATGGCCTAATAACTATTACTAACAAAAAATTCCTACAAGTAGGCCAATAAAGATCACTAGTTGACCCTATAGTAGTAAAAAAATACCAAGAATTTATTGGATTTCTTTCTGATTTTCCATGACTATGAATTTTATAACTAGTACCGCAACAATCGTACTGAGCGTTTGAGGGATGAAGGGAACTATCTTCTATTATTTATTCATTGAATTTCGATTAACAAAATCATGTTTTTATAAGGCATAAATTTGACCATTTCCATTTAGGTGACTGTTCAATTTACAACAGCTATAATTATAGTCAATGGGTATTCAAGATTATGTATTTAAGAATATTGACATTTCGATGTATTTTAAATATACGTTAATGTCAATAAATCTTATTTTTTTATTTTGTTATTTCAAAACTTATTTCATGAATAATTTTTAAAATTATTCAAATGTTTAAGACATTCTACTTTCACAATAAAGATGTTTTTTATGTAATGGTTAATTTGATAAAAGTATATGGTTCTAAAAAATAATATCCTATATGGAAATTATAAATATTCCATTTTGAGCTTAAATTTTAATGATTTACCTAAGCATAAAATCATATTCAAATGTTCTATGTGGTTGAGTACGTTAGAGTTAAATCATTGAACACATTTAATTGAACTTATCTTTCGGAAACATGATATTTGAAATCATAATGTTTGGGTACATAAGTATTCTTTAATTCAAATAAAAATAAGAAATTTGTTTTTGAATACGAAAACATTTTTGTGAGTAAATTTATTAATAAAAAGTTATATTGTTTTATTAGGGTATTTTAAACTTCCGATGATTAGAATAAAAATATTTTATAAAAATAATAATATTCTATATATATTTGACTATGTGTAATTTTATCTTTCTTTTCTGTGACTACATAGTTTATTTTGGATGTGGGATAATAAAAATAAACCCCAACAGGCTAGCACTATAGTTGGGACAAAGGAGGAAGCATGTGCGAGGTGGTTGAGCTTAGCCTTCAGCCTCAATAGAGGTCGGCTGAGGGGCGTGTAGTAGGCCTCATGTTCTCACAAAGGAACTTGGTAGCATTCCACCGTGTAGGGCAGCATGATGGCATGGGTGGCCGCATACGCAATCCCACAAAGAATCCAGTGAGGGTTCACATCGGGGATGGGGAGAGAGATTTCTAATCTATGCTTTGGAGATCATTTCTTATAAGTGAGTGTCAAAACTCATCCCAATTCAATGTGGTATATAGTTTTTTTGAGCGAGGTAGGATCCTACTATTAGATCTCATCGTACGGGCTCTATGCCATCTGATCAGCTCATCCACGAATCCACAATGTTGAATTTTATCCTACCTATTTTTATCAACCGTCTGATCTACCTCATAACTAATCATGTTTGTTTTTCAGTTATAAATCCCAAGTTTCTCTTCAATGTCTGATATTATTCATGTTCTAATATCAACTGTCCTTCTTTTTTAAAAACCATAGACTCATCTTGGCATCCCGATCACAGTTCATTTATTATGGACCATCTATTTTATTTTGAGATTCATATTCCAGTCATCTTCTTCTTCCTCACAAAAAATAGTTGTTGGCCCACTGTTTTCCCTTCTCCTTCTTCTTCTTTTAATCTAACTCACGATTCCCCACTTTCCTTTTGTTGTCCATTTATTTATACTATGAGTCTCGACTGATCTTCATTCCTTATTTTATTTTCTCCACTTTTAGGTTTTCTGCTAGCATTATGTGTGTATATATATGTATATATATTAATAACATATTATTTTTTAGTTCTCTATTTAAGAAACATAGTGGGTTTGTTTTGTATCAGTCAAATCATATGTATTTTTTTATATTTTTTTAGAAAATGATATGTGTGTAAAAAATACGTATATGGCTAATATAAACCATGTAATTTTTCTCCCGTAATTACTTGTTTTCATTCTCCTGACTTGTAAACATCCTCTACCCAACCCTGGTACACTCCTGAAGTCAGGTAATGGATAAATTTTTCTATGTTTTCTTTTTGTAAAACTCTTATAATATTGTTCACGTATGGATCAATATATATATAAACATATTTAGTTTCTTCTAAACATTAATTAAACTAAGATATTTAAAATATATTTTTATAAAATTACACAAGCAAGGGTTTTATGCTTCAAACATTAAAACCCTTTTCCCCATATTAATGTTTCATGTATTATATAATTTGTCCTAATAAATTTTGAAATTTCAAAAATTATATAATATTTCTACTGAAAAACTATATTGGGTTTATGAACATTGATGTGCGATCTTTTGTTTTCATGAATTTTATTCATTTTGATACATGAAACTACATGCAAGGGTTTTAGTTCATCACATCTTTTGTGTATCATTAAATCAAATTCATGTACATGTGGTTATGTTTAAAACAATATATATATAAATAAATATATATATATACATATAAGATTGGTAACAACATAGTTTTTTCAAAACTTATCCTTATTTGATTAAAACTTTATTATGAAGAATACAATGTTTTCAAGAATCTTTTTATTCTTTATTGAGTTATGAAAGATCTCAATCATACACCTTGTGTACATATATATTTATATATATCATTTTTCCATGAATTTCAAATCTACATTAATATATTCATATATTTCAAACGTGATTTCTCAAGTAAGTGGTATGGTAATTTTCATGTTCAACCATAAATATGCATTCATGCATGAGTACACATGATTAATTATTTCTTTTTTGCATTATAATTTCTCTATGAAATAATCCATACTTTTTATTTCTCAATTTTCACACTTAGGGCTTCAGACAATTTTTAGATTATGTTTTAATCTTTTTATCAAGAATCATTTGTTGAATTAATTGAGTATCACTTGGTCAAAACATGTATACATTATTTTGGAACGGGTCACATTCATAAGTTTTTAATGAATGTGTTGTTACTTCATGTGATGAGCCATCATTTTATGTGTACTAGTTCTTACTACATGTGTAAGGGAATATTGATTTAGTTCTAGCACGTCATTGTTAAAACTAAAACTATCAAATCCTATTCTTTTTTACCCAATACATAATTAAATTAATGAATATTATTTTAAGCAAATGATTATGGATTATGACTGTATGTTTACTATGTAGTATAAACTCTATGAAATGAGACCACACTAAGACATATGAGGAATGTATTGGATGTAAATGATGTGACAGGTGCGCTCAGAATTTTACCGCACTCTAATGCATTGGGTAAAGTGATTAAGTCTCATGAGATAATTAAATTGATGTGTGAACATGATGATATATTTGTTGAAAACAATTTATGGTAGTTAACAACAATTATGTTCGGTCAGTACCCCTAAGGTCTTGGCACAAGGACTTGACAAAGTCTGACATTATACATGCCCACATTATGTAATAGTAAATTATCAACCAAGGGATTGATGATCCTTCGCTAAGAATGTTAAATTATAATGTAAATTAAGGAATAATGTGTAACCATGTATGAAAATGACAAGTTATAAAAGGAAAAATTATCTAATGTTAAATCCTTATGAATTCCTTTTTATGTGCTAATGATTCATTATATCAATGCTTAGGTTCAAAATTATGCTTTTGAAGTACGATTAACAGTGTTATGAATTATGCACATATCATATCATACATATATATGCTCACTACAATTCATTTGTTATTTGAAGTTTTTAAGTAAGCACAATTATCTCATATTATAAGGTCTATTGGAAAAGCTTCCACATGTAACCTCTTCAAATATCGATGAGTACTCTTTTATGATAACAGGATTATATCCAAGGAGGTTTTCTTCAAAAGGGAATTTCATCAAATATTTTAGAACCCCTTACTAGAAATTTGTATGCTCACCATATGTTAAAATTTATATTTTATAGGATTTAGTAGATTTTCCTAAGCTTTGAGTACTCTTATGATGACGTCTATATGATGCTTACCTCTGACATGTTTTTGGAAGACATGTTTCAACATAATCTGATTTTAAAGAACCTAAACTGAATTGATAATCTGTATTGATAGATGATGTAAAATTATTGTACGCATGTAGTTATGAAAAAATTTCACACCATGTTCCAGGCACCGATTCCAGACTTCTGGGTTTAGGGTCATGATAGTTTGTATCAGTGGTACGGTTTAGGGAACTCTAGAAGATTAGAACAACCGTAAATTAATTAATTGCATCAGACTAAGAAGAATGCTTCTTAATACTTCATATGGCTAATGAATCACACCTTTTATCTCTTCCAATGGATGTATTAGAAACTATAGTTGGAAAATAAAGTGTAGAAAACTATGAGACATTGAATATATCTGTTTAACGAGAAAACCCATCTACCGTGTATCAAATTCTACTCGTGTACTCCAACTTCAACGAGGATCATGACTCGACAATATTTTTTTGATGAATGCTCAAATCTAGTTCTATGATCAACATTGAATATACATTCAGGGTTTAGGTTTTTTTACCTAGCTAATCATTATTCATCTTGATAGGACTTCCAAGAGGCTACACAAGGGGGTGACCTC